>BSBM01000011.1:12720000-13920000 GCA_027924585.1 Larix kaempferi
TCATTATTTTAGTAAGTATTCTTTTGTGAGGATTCAAATGGAATCCTTATGCATTCGAATATCTGATGTAATTATATATATTGACATCCATTTACATGCCCAAGGTTGGCTGATGTATTATTATTCATGAGAGTAATTATGTCTGCATCATATGTGACTGCTTTTCAGTGTTCTTGACTAGTTGTGTGAGAATTACTTATGAGAGTTGTAATTTATTGATCAGATCTTGGTGTGAACTAAATTTCACATAAATAATGACACTTTTCAATGCGTTATTGGCTTCTACAATGTCACTACAAATTTTTCCAATTTTATCTTTGTCAATCCTTCCATCTAATATCCGCCATATCATTTATGTTACATTCTTCCTGATATGCATTGTATCGAACAAATGAGCTATTTGTAGGTGATCATATTAAGGAAACCTACTGAATTGTATGTGATGACTCTTATTCCTCATGGAATCCCATTCATTCCTTAAAGACATTCATTAAACATAAACAAAAACACTTTAACAATAATTCATGACACCCATGGTAGAGAAAAATTTTGGTATATTGGACAATACTAAGAAGGGGGTGAATCAGTATTGATAAATTTTAATAATTAAAACCACTTTTAAACTTATTCATTAACACACGGGATCAACAAGATACATAGAACACAACTTTTATCATGGAAGCCAAATTGGGAAAACCAAAACACTTTCTATAACTGCAAAATTATATTTACAATTGTTTTGGCAAGCTACAACTTGTTGGAGACTTCAATCCACAAGTTTATCAGCTACAACTGAAGGATGCTACAACACCCTGGTTTCTTCCTGCTACAATAGACAAGGATGCTACAACACCCTTTTTATCAGCTACTACTGAAAGGAGGCTACGACCCCCTGGTTTATCAGCTACTATGGAAAGGATGATTCAACACCCTATTTACCAGCACCTACTGGAAGGAGGCTACAACCCCCTTGTAGGCATGTAGGCCGCCCTAGCACCACCCTACCTTCCTAATGTGTTTATATCAATCTTCCAGATCTTTCTTTCTTCAACTCCGTCACAGATAATTCTGTACTTCATCGGTCTTTGTATTTTCTTGCAACTACATGGATCTGGGTTGCAGACAACTTCAATTCTTCTCCTTTATTCTCTGAATTTTGTTCTGCACTTCTTTAAATCTTCATCTTAAATATGCAGACACTCTGTTCTTATTTTCTGGTCTTTATGCTGCTTCAAATCTTCATATCAAAACCCAACATACACTTTTGTTTTTCTTAGCTTCCAATCTATATTATTGAATATCCTGAGACACCCTCTTCAAATTGTACTGTTGCTTATAAATATCTTTAACACAATCACTTATCTTCAATGGTCGTGTCCTTCCAATATGAATATTACATCTTTTCATCAAACGTGCCCCTTTTTATTTTAACTTTGTTTTATCCATGCGGCTTCTTCAATCTCCACATCAAATACCTCTTCTTTCCACTTCACAAATCTGTTTATATATCATGTATCTCATCCTTTAATCGTTTCACCTCATCAATCCGAGCTTGTGTCTATTCATACTCGTATCTCTTCGAAATAAATTAAATTTATGTTTATTAATTAAATAATAAACTCTGTTTTATTTATGTCTATTATTTATTTCATCTTCGTTTAATTAACTGGCTAAGAAATGTCTATTTAAATCTTTTGCTTGTGTGGGCATCTGAAAAACTTGTTTAGTATATATTTTTAAGATATGTGCGGGCATACTCATATAATATGTAGAGATAGTTTTTCTGCAACTTGGTAAGTTAGTGTTTCACACGTGTGACCACCAAAGAAGAAACTGACCCCATGGCTAGATGGAAAGATCATCGGGGAACATACCCATGCCATCTGATGAAATTATCAACACAAGGACAATCTCTGAGGGGAATTTCCAAATATCCCCTTAACCTTTTGTTTTTAACACTTAGACAAATTTGACTTATTTTTAATAGGCAAACCATGATTTTTCTCATTTTGGCAAGTTTGTATTTCGCACGTGTAACCTTCAGAGATATATCTGAGACCATGACTAGATGGCCAGATCATCAAGGAAGAGACCCATGCCAATTGATGAATTTATCAGCACAAGGAAAATTTATGGTGGGCATTTCCAAATAGCCCCTTGACCTTCTGTTTTTAACACTTAAACAAATTTCATTTGTTCTTAAAATGCAAAACATGATCTTTCTTAATTTGGCAGGTTAATTTCTTGCACATGTGACCATTAGGGAGAAAAATAAAAGCATGATTGGATAGAAAAATCATGAAAGGAAAGACTCATGAAATTGGACAAACTTATTGACACCAAGACAACATTTGGTGGGCATTTGCAAATGGCCTTTTGAACTCCTGTGCTGACCCTTAGACAAATTTTCCAAACCCTAGGTCAAATAAGTTGGATTATTAATTTCACCAAAACCTTGAAACAATGATACCAGATGATGTAATACATCTCACTAAGCACAACCAAACTTATTTCACCTTCAAACTCATCTTCCTCTGACCTAGGCGGAAATATTACTGGATTGGTACAAATCTTCCTAAAACCTTGTTTTTGTAGACTTATAACTTTGTCATAAAACACTCTTTTGGAGAAATGAGACTATGGTTAGATAGCCTATTCAACAAGGTGTATCCTGATGTTTTCAAATACGTTTTATCATTCTCTCATGAGGTACGGTGGGAATTTTCCCGAGGCTAATTGGACCAATTTTCCAACACTTAGTCAATTTCCAAAAATGCTAAAACTGCTTGAACCCTTGTTTTGGCAGACCTATAAATTTATCATGAAGCACTCTTTTGGAGAAATGATACCATGGTCAGATATCCACTTCAACAGGCTATAGCCTGACAGGATGGGGTGGGAATTTTCCTTAACCTATGAATTATGGTGAGCATTTTCTTAGGGTAGTTTTGACTAATGTTTCACAACACTTAGTCAATTTCCAAAGTTTCACAAAATTGCCATATTTTTCCACAATGATGTCAAATTGCAACACTGACTTCATGATAGAACCATAACACCATCATGTGTCTTTCCAGCCTCATCACACATGGCATATCATCATACATTACATGCCATCACTTCCTTTGGTATTCCTTTGTCTTGCACTGATTTTTCCCTGTCATCATGTCCTTGGTTATTCCTTTGTAATTACTGAACTCCTTTGACATTAGTGAGTCTTTCACTGAGTTATCCCTGCCATCATGTCCTTGGTTATTCCTTTGTCATTATTGAACTCCTTTGACATCAATGACAACCACATTCAACATTATCCCCCTTTGGAATTGATGGAAACACCTAAACATTCTCCCCCTTTGACAACAATGACAAAGGATAACCTGTTATGCCCTTGTTGTAACCATCTTGATAGAGACTTTCCTATCTTTATTCTTTTTGACAACTTCCCATGCCAATATATCTCCTCTTTTAAGAAATTTAGCTCTTTGCTTCTCTTCCTCTTGTGAATTGGACTTGGTACTAATAATTGTGTTATGATACTCTGGTTAACATCCTCATTTACCTTCTTGTAACAAATATTTGAAAGAGAACATGGATGATTATTTCATAGACTCCCCCTTTCAATGTTCCTCCCCTTTGTCAACATTTTCTACATTTTTTGACAGAGTTTACACTCATCATTAGTTTTCTTCCATAAACTTCTCTTTAAAGATGTATCATGTATCTTTCTCTTCTTAAGGAGTATTCAATGCGATGAAAGCAATTTATTATCCATATGTCCTTTCTCCTTTAGACATTGACCAGGGTTTAACTAACTTGATTTGTATTATATTCTTCTTTCATATCCTGCACCATAATTCCTTGGTCTGAGGTAACAACAAGCTTTGCTACAGGTTCATAAACATGCTTCTAAGAGACAAATTTAGAAAGAACTTTATCAAACTTATATGTGTTTGAATACCAATTTTTCCTTCGCAATATTCAAGCATTGGAGCTCTGGCTGAAGTTCCACACAATCTGCAAAATTTGTATATGCAGCCTTCTCTAATTATGCTTCTGATTTTTTTACACTTCAACCATTAAGTGTGCTTGTCACGTAGATGTTTTCTAGACAAAATGTTTATCTTCAATTCGTCACCTCTACTCTACTTCTTGTCTTTGATGAAGATATCATTTTATTCTTACCAAATGATATTAACTACTTTCAAATACCAATTGCAATTTAACTCCCCCTGAGTATGTGATCCCTTCTAATGCTAATTTCAGGTTTCTCTTTTTTTAGGTCACGAGAGACTTTAAAAGAGACATTCATCATCTTCATCTCCATTGGTGCATTTTACATCTTCATCTTGATTTCCATCATAATGGATGTCATTCTTATCTACAACACTATTATGTTGAACATCATCTTTGTTTCCTCTAAATCTATGAATCTTTGAACATCATCTTTTTTTCCTCTGATGCTTGGAATATTTGTTTCCTCTGAATCTTTGCATTCTTGCTTTCTTCTCCACATCTTTCCATGAGGTACTTTGCTTACTGGTTTTTCATTTCTTTGTCTCTTGGTTTTTGTACTTTGATATTTTCCCTTGGTTCCACAATAAACAGCTTTGTGACCAAACTTGTGACAACAATGACAATATCCATAAAACTTTCCTTTATATTTGAGGAATCTTTGATCTTTCTAATTCACAAGTTCCATCTTCTTCCATCCCTTCCTTTGTTTCTGAACTTTTACTGAAGCATTCTTTCTCAGCTTACATTCTCTAGCTATATGTCCAAAATTATTACAAGAGTAGCAATGGCCAAAATAGATATGTTGGTAACTGCTTTTCATTGGTTTGTTAGGTATCATATCAATTCTATATTTATTATGAGAGGAGGGAGAAGATTTATGACTATGCTTCTTAATCGGGCTTTTGAGTGCAATAGCATAGCTTCTTTTATTTCGATCTTGGAATGTAAAAGACAAACATTTTGGATTCTTTTCATTGTCATAACCTAATCCAGTTTTATCACTTGATGGTCTTTGGATACTTAGGATTTCATCTAAAGTTATTGAGTTGCTCTCAAATTTTGATTTAATATATTCTTTATCAAGCTTCTTTCTAAGCAAAATAACTTCTCCTTCAAGTCTTTTAGAGTCTTGTGTTTTCTCCTTGAGCTTCTCATTAATGGTCTATTGGTTTTCTAGCCTTTCTATTTCTTCCTTAAATTTGGAAACTTCTTGTTTTAAGCTCTCGGCCTCTTTCATGCTAACCATCACTTGTTGTATTGATTTGTGCAACTCTTCTTGGAGGGTCTTGACTTCCTCTTTGTTATAGGTCAAATCTGCACTTCTCCATCCGTGTTCACATTGCTCAGTCGATCACACAAAAGGACACTATGGATGAAAGAACTAGGTTGACCCTAGACGAGTTATTGCTAAAACTACACTCTTCAGCTGAAAAACTTATTTTTCTACAGTTTTCATGACATGTGCACTACTATTGTTGCAGTGATCTAGCATTCTGAACGTTGGTCTACTTGAAGACAACCAACACACATCCCTTAAAATGTTGCAAACGCTTGCTGTAAAGTGAAAAAGTTGCATACGGTGCGCTAGTCTGGTTGTATGAAACCTGTGCACATCTTAAGATGAAATGAAAAAATATATTAAGATTACGAATTGGGATTAGTTGAAGTTGGTTCAGCAACTTCCCCAACCTCCCAATTTAACCACCTCTCGAATTCAACTGCCTACCTTGTCCTATAAATACAAGGGGGAGCCATGAGAGAGGGAGCTAGAAGGAATGCTTTAAATGTTGTTACGTTGGAGGAATTCCCAAGTCATTGTGAAGAGCAGGAGCCCAGGACTCGGTTGCAGAAGTGTTTAGATAGATCAGACATATCTGTACTTATCTACATTTATTTCACAATAAATGTGGAAATACCCTTCCCATCCCAAACTGAATGTCTATTTGATTGAATGTTTATTTGGTTAAATATTTGATTGTACTTGATGTTAAGTTGTTTCCGATTTGATTATATTTATTACAGTCAAGATACGCTGAGGAAGGTTAAATTTGTTTTGCAGGTTCACCATTGTGGAAGATTGGGCGAAAGCTAGGACCATCTGTCGTTAAAAAGGTACAACTTTCGATATCTTAATCTCTTTCTATTTATAGTAACTAATGCAAGACAATGAATGGATTTACCTGTCACCCCACTCAAGTTGGTAGTGTCGTCTCCCCACTATAAGGTATTTTCCTGCACAACAGATTGGCGACTCCGTTGGGGAGTAACCGGTTGTTTTTTTGCTCTAGGGGACCTTGCTAGGTTTTCTTCCAGTTTATTCAGTCTTTTGTTCTCTGAGAGGTTTTGTAGGTCATTTTTTCATGTTCTTTTTATCATGATTCATCTCAGTCTGCTTCAGGAAAGCCTTTTGGTTTTCTTTATGTCCCTGTGCGCTGGTCTGTTGTACTTACACTAGCACATTTTTTGTCTGTTGTACTTTCTGTGACAGACGTTGTTTCTATACCAGACAGTAGCGCACTTTTCCTGTAGGTTCAATCCTTTTTCTAGGGTTTGATTTCTAGATGGTTGGGTCTACTTATATCTTTTTGCTTTGCTTTTCTGATTGACTACTGAGACTTGTATGTCTCTTTTGAGTCTTGTTTGCATCTCTGAAGTCCTATAGATTTCTTTTGCTTACTTTAGCACTTGTTTAGACCATTTGAGGTTGTGCGCTACTCTCTGATAGACATAGTTGCGCATTGTTTTCCCTAGATGCTTGTTGCAGTCATACAGACCTGCGTTCTCAACGCTTGTTGTCTGTGGCAACAGTTGCGCACTTTTACTGAGTCTTATCCTTTCTGTTAGGGTTTGATCCCAGTTTGATTTTTTAGGGTGGTTTTAAAGGGTTGTTTGGTCTAGATACCTTCTGAACATCTGTTTAGATCAGTCTAAGTGAGTTAAATATTTCTAGTTAGCTTTTCCTTTGATTCGGTGTGTTGGTAGGGTTACTTTTTGGTTTGCTTTCCTACTCCTTTGTTTGGCGAGTGTTTTCTTAGGTTTTGGTGCTTAGGAGAAGCCTTTTCGGTCTGTCTTTCCATTGCAGGCATCTCTTTTCCTGTCTTCTTTTACACTTTGTTCCAAACCTAGAGTTTTTCTGTCGAAACAACTCGATAGGTGGAGTCTTTCTCAAGTCTTTTTGATTTGATTGTTTAAACCATTAGGTTGTTTGTCTCACTCACACTTTGCATTAGGTCTTACTTGCTCCTTTCCAAGTTCTTTTTCTTTTGCAATTATTATAAAAGACAAAAAGTGAAATTGGTAGCTTAGTAGTAAGATTCATCATTTTTTTGAAGTAGCATAGATCATTTGCTTTGAAAAGCTAAAAGAAAATTACAAAAAAAAATTGCTTAGGGTTATCTATTTCCTAGTTTTGAAGAATATAAACGAAAAGAAAAGAGTCTTTTGTGAATTTAAAAGCATTATTTCATACGCACTTTGTTTTTTGTCGAAACCATTACACACACTTCACTACCCTTATTGAGTAAAAAGTAGCCATTAAAAAGAAATCTTAATAAAATTAACTATCAACTTTTTCTTTTTAAGTATACACACCATCAACTAGCTTAGGATAGGGTTTCGGGTTTAAATCACCTTAAACTACCGGAAATCGGATTCATTACTCAACAATCGTAGTAAGACTATCTATTAGGTAAATCCACCTCTATCAAAATATCCTGGGAACGCTCTACTCAAACCATAGTTAAGCACGAGGACGTGGGTGATTAGAACTGTTGAGGATACCCTCTCACTTTCCTCTCAACCATAAACTAGAGTTGATCCGCGTACGGGGGTCCACTAGTACTTTTAAAGCGCTTTTGGATTTCGGGCTTTGCTACCCTGCCCATGCGTCTTGGCTAGGCTGATGACTGTTCCCCCAGATTTTTTCATATTTGTGGTATCCTTAGTATCATAACCCTAGGGCTCTACACAGGTAGAGGGGAAGGATATTTCCACTTCACCTCGAACAGACGCGGAAGGTAACCCTTTGGCAGTAATCCCGGTAGGGCGGTTTGGTGATTCAAATTCTTGCACCTAGAGGACCTCCATTGGACGCCGCGTAACTAACCATCAATACTCTATTATTCTGTTTTGGGCCCTCCTCATCCCATACTTGCTTCTGAGAGTATTTTCCTTGTATTGCTTGGTTTGATCACTTAGGAAATTTTTTAGTGGTATGTTGTTTGATTCTTAGTCGTAGTGGCCACTAGGTTTTTTACTTATTTTTCTTTGATTTAGTTGTGGAGGACCAACCTCTTCGTAGGTCTCGGAGGTTTCAAAACCTTCCCCCACTCATTGTGGAGCCTCCACCGCCACTGCGACGCCGGAGGACGGATTCCGTTGGTTCATACGAACTGACGGGTGAAACAAAAATACCTGGAGAACCACATCCCAGAGTTCAGGATCAACAGGTCATTGATAGTGTTGAGGTTGAGGACTTAACTCCTATAGAGTTTAGCACTCCTTTCAACCCTCCTCTGACTGGACCCAACGATCCACTGCTGGTACCTATAGGATTTCTAGGCCAACCTGAGTACAGTGAATACTTGTTTACACCTAGTTACACCATGACTAACCCAGGAGATGAGCAGGGAGTTCCTCAAAATCCCACAATAGCTATGGCTACAAGGATTATTAATCCTTCTTTTACAAACACTGCCACACCAAGCTCTTCGCATACTGGTTCTGCTTCGAGCCCGTCCTTCAGCTTTAATGCTGGTACTTTAGTTGCCACCCCTAGCTTCAGACCAATTAATGTCCCTTTGACAGGGATAGCTACAGTACCTTTTACTCAACCTCCTGTTACCCAACCATTCCATGGTATACCTCAAACTATTGCTTCCACATCCATTGTAGGATCGATCCCTTCTTCATGTATGCCCGTTATGAGCACGATGACGGCACCATATGTTACGACTATGCCTGGATTTAACCCCTATGCAGGTTACAATGTGAATCCATCAAATATACCTGTAGGGAGTATCCCTTTCTCTTTGTTTGCTAGAGGAGGGGGTAATATTATTAATCCACAATACAGTGGGGTTAACACCTAGCCGCAATGGACCACTGCCCTGAGAAGTAATCCACTTTCTTTTGGGTGGAGCAATTTTAATGCTTTCACTTCACAACCGATGGTTGGGGGAAACCCCAACCAGCAGTACACGAACCAGGTATTGGGAGGTCCCCAGTACTAGGTTCCTGTCTACCAAATGCCATCGGCTCGAACCCGTTTACCTTTTCTGGCAACTTTGAATTTTCCAGATATTTCAAAACTCACAAATGACCCCGTGCGCCATGATCCTACATGGCCACCTGTTCCCACTAATTTTCCCTCATACATCCCAAAGTTTGAAGGTAAGACTGGTGAGGACCCTGGTGACCATGTCACGACATTTCATCTCTGGTGCTCCTCGAATTTGCTGAATGATGATTTCATCAAATTGAGGCTCTTCCAAAGAACCTTGACAAGTGTCGCAGCCAAATGGTATATTGAACTGACTGTAGCTTCTTATGGCACCTTTTGGGATCTAGATACTATTTTTCTGAACCACTTTCAACTTCCTGTCCGGTACGATGTCGGCACAGACCTTCTGTTGAACTTTAGATAGAACAAAGCCACTCATCTATCTGACCACATTACGGAGTGGCGAAGGAGAAAGAGGCTCATTAAAGCTGACATCCCTCCAGCATTTTTATCATAGTGGTATCTAAAATCACTCCTTCCTTATATTTCTAAGGAAGTTTCAACTTTAGGGATGTCCTCCGAAGAGGAAGCTATCTTGAGAACCCAACAACTTGACTTGGTATATGCTTAGTCTGGGCTCTTATATGAGATTATTCCTTATGCGTTGAGGTCTAACACAGACTTAGGTAAACCTAAACCTAGACCACATGCTAATGGCATTGTGGTTTCAGTAGACTCTGCAGCGTTTGATGCTTTAACAAAGCGGGTTCACGCCTTGTCTGTCAAACAGTCTGCTGCAGAAGCAACTTTGGTTGCATCCTCCCCTTCAACAAAAGAATCTATACAACAAGTGCAGACAAATCAAAAGGGCCCTTGGTATCCCAACAACAAAAGAAAGAGAAAGAAAGGGGAGGGAAACCACCAAAAGCCCAAAAACACAGAAAATGCCAAGGAGGGTAAAAAGGAAAAAAGGAAAGTGAAGTTCCCTTACAAGCTATGAAAAGAGGACCTCCTTACCCATCAATTCCCTCTAATGGAAGAATCCCAGAAGCTGCTTCGTGAGAAGAAACCATCTGTCTTGAAAGATCCATTCCCTCATGGACAAAGTTCAGCTTCTGGCAGCTCCGGTGCTGGGGGCACCACTCATACCACCTCTGCTGATCAATCATTCATTAATATGGTTAATTCAGATGCTCTTCTGCAAACTCGAGCTAGAAATTATACCTCGGATCCGTAGCAAAAGGATGTTCCTGAGTCTTCTACCCCTCTCCACATCGAGAGACCAGTGGATTCGTATACCGAAAGGTGTCTACAAACAGGTTGTGCACAACCCCAATACAGGATACCCCCAACTACAATTGGGTGGAGGATTTATCCCAAACCCCCTGTGCCATGTCCACTTTAGAAGTAATGCAAAGTTTCCCATTGCCACGCAGTGCACTTCTCGCAGCGATCAGGAGTGTAGATTCATCCAATAAGCTTTCTTAGTTTGATATGACCAATATAAAACCCTGGTTGTCGTATCACATCGCTCTCCAAATAGAGGTCATCCATGGTCCCAAGACCATTGGATGAGCTATTTTATATGAGGGCGCGTCTATGTGCGTAATGTCCATTTCTTGTTGGAAGGCTTTAGGCGAACCTGAGTTAGCCCCTTCGAACATGGTACTTACTGCCTTTGATGGAAGATCTTTCCATCCACACGAAGTCTTACCATCATTTGATGTTGAACTTGCGGGAAAACTAGTATCTGTAGAGGTTGAATTTTTGGATGCTCCACTCGACTATAACTTTGTGTTTGGTAGGAGCTGGACATATGCCATGCAGGCAGTGTCGTCGGCCATTTTCCAAGTTTTAATGTTCCCTCATGAAGGAAAGATCATCACAATTGATCAAATTTCGTTTACTCGGAAGGACAACCAGAATTCATCGGATTCATCGATTTCGTTGGTTGATCAGTCCCACCCAGTTACTGAGAGTTTGGGAGCAGGTCTCTATGGGTCATTAATAGGCACTTTTGACCTACCTTCTCCTGTTCATTTTATTGGTTCTGAAGAGTGTTCTTCATCGGATATTTTCACTGTTAGTCCAATGACATATCCATGGATTCTCCCCACCGAATCAGAACTAATTGTGCCTTTATCTGTAGTAGAGGTGGCTTACTTAGATTCACAACATGCTGCAACAGAACATATCGTGACTCCATTGGTCTTTGCTGAGTCAAATATGGACTATGCTCCTGCATGGTTAGTGGACTCTGTCCACTCTTTTGATTGTCTAGACATTGTTTTTCCCTCTGATGAGGCAATCTTGGAAGCAATGATTGTCCTAGACCATCCTTGGGAACACATGCATCACAGGTCTTATTTTCTTGCTGATCTGGACAGGATTGAGAGAGGTGAGTTTTCTATGAGACCCGGTGGGAATGCTGATTTGTCCGCTATCCCTTCTACTTCAAAAGCTGTTTATGCCGAAGGGAATATGGAAAATATATCGAGAACCATTCTGATCAACATTTCCATCAAAACTGGGGTCGTGGAAAATATTTTCATTGGAGCATATTGTTCTCCTGAGGAGATCATTTTGTATACCAATCTCTTTAAAGAAGTCCGCGATGTTTTTTCTTGTTCTTACGAGGAGATGCCAGGCATTGACCCCGCCATTTTTGAGCATGTCCTCACAACGTATCCCAATGCTAAACTTGTGAGATGGAAGCTCCATCCAGTTAACCCTCAAAAAATGTTGCCATCAAGGCAAAAGTAGAGACGTTGCTTAAAGCTGTATTTATCTATCTGATAGCTATGACGGAATGGGTTTCAAATCCTATTCTGGTAGACAAAAATCAAGGTACCATTAAAGTCTGTACCAACTTCTGGGACCTAAATAAATCTTGTCCGAAAGACAATTACCCCACACCATTCATAGATCAGATCATTGATGAGTGTGCGGGCCATTAAATATTCTCTTTCATGGATGGGTTTTCAGGATATAATCAGATACAGATCAAACCTGAAGACCAGCACAAGACAGCTTTTATTTTTCCTCAGGGGACCTTTTCCTATCAAAAGATGCCATTTGGTTTGAAAAATGTTGGGGCTACTTTCTAGTGAGCAACGAATTTTTCTTTTCATGACATCAAGTACATAGTAGAACCCTACCTTGATGATCTCCTAGCGCAATCTCACAAGAGGCGAGAGCATCCAGATCACTTAGACTCATGTTTGAACGGTACAGATACTACAAGATTCGATTGAATCCAAACAAGTGTGTATTATGCGTTGAATCTGGACGATTACTGGGTTTCATAATATCCAGTCGTGGCATAATGGTGGACCCATTGAAAGTTGAGGCGATTGTAAATCTACCTCCTCCTCGAACCCTGAGACAACGTCAAAGTCTGTAGGGAATGTCCAACTTCTTGAGATGCTTTATCATTAACTATGCCAAAATTACAAAAGGTTTCATGAGACTGCTTAAACAAGACACCTACTTTTTGTGGGATGAGGTTGCTCAAGCATCATTTGAGGCCTTGAAAAAGGCATTAATTTCATCCCCCTTGTTAAGCCCACTAGATTATACGAAGTATTTCCTCTTATATCTAGCTGCATCAGTATACACAATAGGCATAGTATTGGTTCAGGAGGATGACAATCTCCAAGAGCATGTAATTTACTATCTGTCACACGCTTTGATAGGTCTTGAGATCAAGTATTCTCACGTAGAGAAGTTGGCATTAGTTGTTGTCTATGCGGTTTAGAAGCTACGTCACTACATATTATTGCGTACCACCACAGTGGTTGCAGAGGTCAATCCTTCCCAATATGTTCTCACTCGATGCATCATCGGTGGGAAATTTAATAAATGGATTGTCATCTTGCAAGAATTTGACTTGGTTTTTCAGTCTGCTAAGTCAAAGAAATCACTCGCGTTCGCCGAATTGATTTTAGAGTTTCATAGTGACATAGTATACTTTGAGGAAGAATCATCATTACTGGATGAACATATCTTTCTCATTGCATCCTCCGACCCATGTATGGGGATATCCTAGTATATATCCAGACTTTGAGGTGTCCTGCCACTTTCTCTAGGGATGAACGATGCAAACTTAAGAGTCATGCGAAGAACTACCTCATCATTTCTGACACTTTGTACAAACGTGGGGTAGATTCCATCTTACGCCAGGTTTTGACCCTAGAGGAAGCAGAATTGGTATTGAATGATGCCCATAGTGGATCTTGTGGGGGTCATCTTTTTGGGTTGGAAACAACCCAGAAAATACTACGTGCCGGTTTTTTTTTGGCCCACAATCTTTAAATATTGTGTGGAAGCTGTGAAACGCTGCCAGCGATGTCAATTTTTCACCAAGAAGATGCGAGCACACCAAGCTCCTCTCCATCCTGTAATCACAACAGGACCCTTCACTAAATGGGGGATTGATTATATGAATTGTAATCCAGTTTCGGATGGAGGTCATCACCATATCATTGTTTCCGTCGACTACTTCACCAAGTGGGCCGAGGAAATGCCTACTGTTAAGGAAAATGGGGAAACAACCGCTTATTTCATTTTCAACCAGATCATTGCAAGATTTGGTATACCCAACGATATCATGACTGATTACGGTCATCATTTTCAGAACAGCATGATGAATGATCTATATACCATGTTAGGTTTTCGGCAGGAGCATTCGTCTTCATTTTACCCGCAGGCGAATGGTCAGGTTGAAGCAGTCAACAAAAAATTGAAGACCATCTTACAAAGGAAATTTAATGCTAGTAGAACTAACTGGAACATTATGCTGTATACTACTCTTTGGGCCTACTGAGCCAATGTAAATACTACTACCGGGTTCTCTCCCTTCCAACTTGTGCATGGGATAGAAGCATTCATTCCGGTTGAGTGCGATATTCCTTCATTGAAGTTGGTTGTCCAACTATTACCTGACACTTCAGTCTTGGAAGAACGTTTGTTTCATTTAGAACATCTGGATGAGTAGCGCCGCGACATGCTCATAGCAAACAAAGCACATAAGAACCGAGTCAAGGGACAATACGATAAGTCTGTCAGACCTAGGGTTTTTCTTGAAGGAGACCTTGTTCTGCTCTGGGACAAGGACAAGGAACCTTTAGGGGCGGTAAATTTTAAGTCCATGTGGCTCGGTCCCTACATAGTTTATAAGGTACTGAAGAAGGGTACATACGAGTTAATAGACTATGGAGGTAATGAGTTTTCAGAGCCTAGAAATGGGCTCTACCTGAAGAATTACTATGCTTAGGAATCTGTGCTTTTTCATGTATTATAGCTATAAATTTTGTAGAGTTAGCTTTGTTTACAGTTGTCATTACGTCTTATGCATCTATTTCTTTGTGTTTGATTTTTCGACTAAACACTTTATAGTGTTTGCTGAGGGCGCTAGCCACCACACCCGTCAGTTGGTCGCAGTTGCTTGGGTTATTTACTCACCAACTGGCCAACTGGTTTCTTCAGGAGGAGCTTGTTTAGGTCCCACAACGAACAATGTTGATGAATACAGTGCAGTCATAGAGCTACTCTGAGATGCTCTGTTCCATGGCATTTCACATTTGGAGGTACAAATCGACTCGCAGTTAGTTGTTTTTCAATTAATGGGTGTTTATCATGTCAGGGATCCTATTTTGCTACCTCATTTTTTGCACGTTAATTTACTTGAGAGACAGTTTGATTACATCACATATCAACATATTCCAAGAAACTTGAATGCATTAGCTAATTCATTTGCAAAGTATGTTTTAGATTGCCATTTGCATCATACACACACATAATAATTCATGCATAAAAGATGATAACACACATGTAAATAACACCGATATTGTAAATATATAATTCATATCAAAAAATAATATGATTTTGGGTCATAAGTCTGTCACAGAGTCATGTCATAATATACAAAATTGGGCTCAATGGCCTCAAAAATATACATAGATGTGTCCTTCCCCTATGGAGATGGAGGGGCCTCATCTGCCTCTACTGCCTCTCTATAGCAAATGACCATCCTAGCTACTTTCATCAGTAGCCTAATCGATGTTGGGGGCACACCAACCACATTCTCCTGCATGTCGAGCGACATCCGCTCGATCCTATATGTCAAAATGCCATGAGTAAACCGACTCATATTCCCCTCTATGTTTGCAAACATGGCATCAGCTGCCCTTACTATCACTGGTCTCACAAAGGTATAGGGGTGTCTCTCAGGACGCACTGGTCCAACACCTGCATATGACATTTTTGTTTTAGTACTTCAAACTCATTATAAAAATCATATATATAAAAATGTAAAAATTAAATAATTTTTCAAAAAAAAAACTTACCAATATCTCCCCAGGCTTCTCCTGGAGGAAGAGCTAGCTCAAGATCATTGCGGAATTCTATGCCCGCATATGGAAACTTCTCAAGATCTGGCACCTGCCGGTCCCACCACGCCTAGAAATCATCCTCAATGTAGCAAAATTTTCTTTCGCCACCACGCTGGCGAAGGAAGATCTCACCCCAACAACCCATCAGTGACTCACGGTGGTTAAGTGGGGGGGAATCCATTCCCAGACTCATGGCAGGCACCCTTTCAAAGAAAAAGGTGCACAGTATGCTTTTGTACCCAAAATTCTTCATCCTCACGGTCTTACACTCGGAAAGTTGAAGCTTCATGTTCACCAATAGACTTGAACACCAGTTAAATACTATTCCCCGTAGGAATTCAATACCCATGTGCATGAAGTTCCTTGAAGCTAGATGTTACGTAGCACTTCCGGCCATCCGGTTGAGAATACTCAAGATTACCTTGAGTGGGAAGCTTGCAACAGTAGAAATGAGGAATTGGCTTCCGATTTTTTCTGTACCTACTACACAATAGGTATTGATGTAGTCCTGCACAGATAGGGCACCCACATTACGAGAGGACCCTTTGATATTCACTATGTCTCACATTTTGGAGAGACCCGTGATGAAATAGATGTCATCAACTGTTAGTTCCAATATTTCTCCTTGGATATTGAATACCAATGCATTGGCATCCCAGTACTGAACAAGCCTCTCAAGCAAGCAGATTTGTGCCCGCATGTTGACTGTTTTATAAATTTCAACAAACCACATCTTCGCAATGCATGCAAGGTTAATGGATCTTGTAAAGCATCTTGATCCATCTCCTCATGTTCCCTTTCACGCCATATGAGAACCATCCTTCCATTAAAACCATCAAACATTGGTCATTTTTATTTTTTTCCCTAGTTTTTACGGTGAACGCTACTGTTCATCATGGACAGTAGCATCCCAAATGTGACTGCCTTACAGGCATAGTAGCGCACTTTTACCAAGTGCGCTAGTTTCTTGCAAGCAAACCAGCGCTCGCGCAGAAACGGTTTTAAAAGTTGGATAAAAAATAATTTTGACCACCAAAATTGAAAAAATTTGTATGTAAATGCAAGCTAAGGATGAGACTACTTACTTGGTGAAAACAGAATTTGGATTGGTGACCCATTTCGACCGCAACGAGCAAAGGTAGCTTGAGGTTTTTTCTCCACTTTTGCCCTATTTTTCAAATTGTGATATTTGATTTTCAAAATTAGAACTATTTATAGAAATTACTTTTTAATTTTTACCCACTTTTCCATAAAGGGTATAGTTTCATTTTTGTTATTTTAATTCATTAATATTTTTCAAATTTTGATGAATTAGACTAACCATATATTTCAAATTTTCACTATAATTTCAAAACATCGAACTGTTAGGGCTTATTTTCTTCATTGACAGGATCAGTATAGGTACCATATTGTTTCAATATTTTGTCATTTTGAAAAAATTTCCTAGTTACTAACTTGGTTGTCGGGATTTCATTACTTGGCAGGTCATGAACTTACGATCCCTGAAGCTGTTTTAAGTCATTTTAAGCCCTTGTTTTGACTTTTCAAAAACAAACAAGACTGTCAAGTTTGCTTGTTCTCTTCAAACTCGTAAAGGAAGTGAAGGAACATCCGCTTAAGTATAAGTTTAACCCTTTTCTGTACTTTTGTAGATTACTTACGAAAAAGGAATACTCTAGTCATTCGTGGCTAGAAGAGTTCTTCTCTCATCATTTTACACTTTTTCAGGGGAGGAGACTAACTGTACGAAAAAGGACTTTTGGAGCCTTCTTTAGGGTTTTCAGGCTCTCGAAACATGAAAACACCAAGCGAGCATTCACCTACTCAATCTCGATGTGAAATCCATGAGATGGTATATAGAGGATTGTTTAAGTTTTTCAGACTCTATAAACAGGAAAACACCGGCGAGCATATACCAACTCGGGCTCGATACTAAAATTTGCAGGTAGGTGTATGGAGTTATTGTTTAAGTTTTTCAGACTCCTTAAAATTGAAAACACCAGCGAGCAAGAACAGATCTCAGCTCGATATTAAAATCCAGAGATCAATATTATGGAGTATTCTTCTATCTCTTCTTTGAACTCTGTAAACAATGAAGAAGGTCCTGAGTCTTCCTCCCATGGGCTCGTTAAACTTTTACATGGTTGGGCTTATTGAGTTTTCTTTCTTGGACTCATTACCAAAAAGACATTCTTTTACCAAAAAGAAGAAGGGATGAGAAGGGTATATCACATCTTTTCAGTTTCAAAGGCAGTTAAGTCAGTCATATCATTGAACACAGCACCTATTTGAGTCTATATTTTCAGTTGAGTTTTAGTTTTTGACCTCACGGTGAACCTGATCTCTGAGTTTTCACTCCCCCGATTGGTTATTCTTCCAATCATATGGAGGGTTTGTTAATGTATCCTACATTGCAGGCTTATATCACTTCCCCTTCATGTTGAAATCTTCCTAAGTCACTTTGTGTCATGCTCAATGTTCAAGGATACAGCCCGTGTCGTCCATTCTGCAGTTACCTTGACTTCATGTGTCGGCCATCCTGGTGTTAGTTTGTTTCATCTTGTTACTTGTCCTACTCCAAAATTGCTCAAACTTGTGATTGTTTCTCGTGTTGGATGATGGAGGATGCATTAAGGCCTTCCTTCTAGCGGACTTCTTCCCATCGAATTCAACTCATTATGCTCTAGGAACGAAGTTTAGAGTTTCGGTTAGTACCTTGGGGATTGCAGTCATCAGCGGAAGTTTCCCTCGTTGTTGAATAATGGGAATACATTAATGTCTTGTATTCGATAGGTTCCTTAGGTGTTCGACTTCAAGTCCATGTATTCACACTTGTTGGAATGTACTAGGTACCTTGGACCCCATTATCATTATCGATGGAAGTCCTCATGTTTGTTAACGGTATACATCAATGACTGGTAATCAAATGATACCCGCCATGTTCGACTCCGGCTCATTTATTCACATGGTTAGGGTTTGTACCTTGGGTTGTTTGGATGAAGACCTTGGGATTCTGATAGCATCGCCCTATTTATGTTATCACCCAAGCTGCGCAAGACTGAGCCTCACTCATTTTTGGCTCTTCATGAGACATGGATCCAGCTTGTTGTTATGGCTATGATCTCTTATCTGTGTCATGGATCCATGCTTGTATTTTAGTGGACATGTTATATATACATCTCCCAGTTATGTATCGGATATCATGTTATATCCTACTGAACATCTATATGATGTCAAGATTGTAATTGCTCGATGACCTTGATCATTGTTTTCAGGTACTTTTGTGACTTGGTTCTGCGGTTTCTTGCTCCTCCTCTGACTTGGAATTATAATGTATTTCAGCCATTGTTTCCCTCTGACCTCACACGTCAGGGGGAATTTGTTATAGGTCAAATCTGCACTTCTCCGTCTGTGATCACATTGCTCTGTCGATCACACAAAAGGACACTATGGATGGAAGAGCTAGATTGACCCTAGATGAGTTATTGCTGAAACTACACTCTTCAGCTGAAAAACTTATTTTTTCTACATTTTTCATGACATGTGCGCTATTATTTCCACAGTGTTCTAGTGTTCTGAACACTGGTCTACTTGAAGACAACCAACGCACATCCCTTAAAATGTTGCAAATGTTGGTTGTAAAGTGCAAAATTTGCATATTGTGCGCTAGTTTGGTTGTATGAAACCTGCGCACATCTTAAGATGAAATGAAAAATATATTAATATTACGAATTGGGATTAGTTGAAGTTGGTTTTGCAACTTCTCCAACCTCCCAATTCAACCATCTCTTGAATTCAACTTCCTACCTTGTCCTGTAAATACAAGGGGGAGCCATGAGAGAGGGAGCTAGAAGGAATGCTTTAACTGTTGTTACGTTGGAGGAATTCCCAAGTCATTGTGAAGAGAAGGAGCCCAGGCCTTGGTTGTAGAAGTGTCTGGACAGATCAGGTATATATGTACTTATCTACATTTCTTTGACAATAAAAGGTGGAAATACCCTTCTCGTCCCAAACTGAATGTCTATTTGATTGAATGTTTATTTGGTTAAATATCTTATTGTACTTGATGTTAAGTTGTTTCTGATTTCATTATATTTATTACAGTCAAGATACGCTGAGGAAGGTTAACTTTGTTTTGCAGGTTAACCATTGTGGAAGATTGAGCGAAATCTAGGACCAGTCGTCGTTAAAAAGGTACAAATTTCGATATCTTAATCTCTTTCCATTTATAATAACTAATGCAAGACAATGAATGTATTTACCTGTCACCCCACTCAAGTTGGTATTGTCGTCTCCCCACTATAAGGTATTTTCCTGCACAACACTCTTCTTGCTATTTTGACAATTGTACTTTCAAAGATTTGTTCCTTCTTCTACATTTTCCAATTTCCTCAAGAGAACACATGAGTTCAGCCTGTAGGTCCACCTCTCCTTCCACATTTGATTCCTCATATGAGGCTTGAGTTAATTTCCCCATGCATAGAATTTATTCATATTCACTTATCTCTTCATCTTCACTATCTTCCATGGAATAGAATATTTTCCTTTTATTAACTTTCTTCTTGTATATGGTTTTACTCTTTTGATCTTCCTTATGACTGCAAATTTCTTCATCATTACTGAGAACAGTGGGGTTTTCTTTTGCTATTTCTTCAACTGAATAAAGCTTCTCCAATTTGATCCAGAGTTCCTTAGCTGAGATACATTGTCCTATCTTCTCTTTGATGGGTTGAGGTAATCCATCAAGTATGTCCTCCATTCCCATTGAGTTATTTTTATTGGACTCTTTCTGATATATATTCCTTATTATTTTTGATGGGATATAATCATATATTACTGAATTTCATACACCATATCCTAGATGGTAAGTATGCACTCATTCTTTTGCTCCAATATGCATATTCTTCTTTATTAAGTACTTGAGCTCCGTTGGATGCAATCCCTTCTTGTTGATACATATTGGTTTTTAATAGGATCTTCCTTCTAGTGGTTTAGATTGTAGTGAAGGATCCCGCTCTGATACCAATTGTTGGAATATTGGACAATACTAAGAGGGGGGTTGAATCGGTATTGATAAATTTTAACAAACTTATTCATTAACACACATGATCAACAAGATACAAGGAACACAACTTTTAACATGGAATCCCAATTGGTAAAACCACAAACACTTTCTATAACTACAAAATTATATTTACAATCATTTTGCAAGCTACAACTTGTTGGAGACTTCAATCCCCAAGTTTCTCAGGTACAACTGAAGGATGCTACAACACCCTAGTTTCTGCCTTCTACAATAGACAAGGATTCTACAACACCTTTTTTATTAGCTACTACTAAGGCTACAACCCCCTGTTTTATCAGCTACTACTGAAAGGATGCTTCGACACCCTATTTACTAGCACCTACTGGAAGGAGGCTACAACCCCCTTGCCGGCATGTAGCCTTACCTAGAACCACCCTACCTCCCTAATGTGTTTATATCAATCTTCCAGATCTTTCTTTCTTCAACTCTATCACAGATAATTATTTACTTCATATATCTTTGTATTTTCTTACTGCTACATGGATCTAGGATGCAGACTGCTTCAATTCTTCAAATCTTCATCTTAAATATGCAGACACTCGGTTCTTCTTTTCTGGTCTCTATGTTGCTTCAGATCTTCATATCAAAACCTGGCATACACTTTTGTTTTTCCTAGCTTCCAATCTATATTATTGAATATCTTGAGACACCCTCTTCAACTCTAAATGATGCTTATAAATATCTTTAACACAATCACATATCTTCAATGGTTGCGTCCTTCCAATCTAAAGATTACATATTTTCATCAAACGCACCCCTTTTTATTTTAAGTTTGTCTTATTCTTGCTACTTCTTCAATATCCACATCAGAGACCTCTTATTTCCACTTCAAAAATTTGTTTATATATCATATATCTCATCCTCTAATCATTGCACCTCATCAATCCGAGCTTGTGTCTCTTCATACTCGTGTCTCTTCGAAATAAATTAAATTTATGTTTATTAATTAAATAATAAAGTCTGTTTTATTTATGTCTCTTATTTATTTCATATTCGTTTAATTAACATGCTGATCAATCTCTGTTTAAATCTCGGGCTTGTGCGGGCATCTAAAAATGTTTTTAATATATATTTTTAAGCTATGTGCCAGCATACTCATATACTGTGTAGAGATAGTTTTTCTTCAATTTGGCAGTTCATTTTTTCACACGTGTGACCACCAAAGAAGAAAATGACACCATGGCTTAGATGGCAAGATCATCAGGGAACATACCCATGCCATCTAATGAAATTATCAGCACAAGGACAATCTCTGGCGGCTCTTTCCAAATATCCCCTTAACCTTATGTTTTTAACACTTAGACAAATTCGACTTATTTTTAAAAGGCAAACCATGATTTTTATCATTTTGGCAGGTTTGTATTTCGCACATGTAACCTCCAGAGAGAAATATGAGACCATGACTAGATGGCCAAATCATCAAGGAACGGACCCATGCCAATTGATGAATTTATCAGCACAAGGATTATTTTTGGCGGGCATTTCCAAATAGCCCCTTGACCTTCTGTTTTTAACACTTGGACAAATTTCATTTGTTCTTAAAATGAAAAACAAGATCTTTCTTAATTTGGAAGGTTAATTTCTTGCACATGTGACCATGAGGGAGAAAAATAAAAGCATGATTGGATAGACACATCACAAAAGAATAGACTCATGGCATTGACCAAATTTATTGACACCAAGAAAACATGTGGTGGGAATTTGCAAATGGCCTTCTAAACTCCTGTGTTGACCCTTAGACAAATTTTCCAAACCCTAGGTCAACTAAGGTGGATTTTTATTTTCACCAAAACCTTGAACCAATGATACCATATGATGTAATACATCTCACTGAGCACAACCAAACTTATTTCACCTTCAAACTCATCTTCCTCTGACCTATGCGAGCATATTACTGGATTGGTGCAAATCTTCCTAAAACCTTGTTTTGGCAGACTTATAACTTTGTCATAAAACACTCTTTTGGAGAAATGAGACTATGGTCAGATAGCCTATTCAACAAGGTGTAGCCTGATGTTTTCAGACATGTTTTATCATTCTCTCATGAGGTACAGTGGGAATTTTCTTGAGGCTACTTGAACCAATTTTCCAAAACAGTCAATTTCCAGAAATGCTAAAACAGCTTGAACCCTTGTTTTGGCAGGCCTATAACTTTGTCATGAAGCACTCTTTTGGAGAAATCAGACCATGCTAAGATATCCACTTCAACACGCTATAGCCTGACAGGGTGGGTAAGGAATTTTCCTTAACCTATGAATTATGGCGGGAATTTCCTTGGGGTAGTTTTGACTAATTTTTCCATACTTACTCAATTTCCAAAGTTTCACAAAATTGCCATATTTTTCCAGATTGATGTCAGATTGCAACACTGACTTCATGATAGCACTAGAACACCATCATGTGTCTTTATAGCCTCATCACACATGCCACATCATCATACATTCCATGTCATCACTTCCTTTTTTATTCCTTTGTCTTGCACTGAGTTTTCCCTGCCATCATGTCCTTGGTTATTCCTTTGTAATTACTGAACTCCTTTGACATGAGTGAGTATTTCACTCAGTTTTCCCTACCATCATGTACTTTGTTATTCCTTTTTAATTACTAAACTCTTTTGACATCAATGACAAGCACATTCAATAACAAATCCAGTAAAAATATAAAATTCATAATATTACATGTTTATATATGCTACATATATAATTTGCATACCTCGACGATTTCTATTATATTCCAACTTCCTTAAGTGAGGTGTCATTCTTCGTGTTTTATTTCCATTCTCTTCTTTACCATTGAATTTTGTTTTCTCGGTAGTTCTATACCTATGGTTCTTAGGGAGGAAGTTCCTTTACTCATCGAACACCTCCTTTGCTAAACCTCTTGAATGGCGAGATTTTATCCTAGGACCACATACTAGACATGCAAATTTTCCCTTTGTTTCAAGACCTGCAAGATATATGTATTAATTTTATATCATCAAAGTATTATTAATTTAAAAAAATGCATGATATTTACCTTAAAAACATATAATTTTAACGACGTGCAACAAAAACTTACATACCACAAAAATGTGTTAACCTGGGAGCATCATGAATTGTCTATGCAAGTATTCCATGGAACTGAAATTGTTTTTTCCCTATTGTTCTGGAGATATCATACATAGTGATGCAATCACATAACTTCAATAGCTCATTGATAAGAGGCTCAATATATACATTCATATCTTTAACTTGGTACTTACATAATTAATCATTCAACATACAATGTTATTTAGTTATGTGTCCCAATATATAAAAGGTGTTCTCATCCAGCAATTAAACAAAGAAATTAATGAAATAATATAATTAATTTCAAAAAAATACCTGGCATAATCATTTCCAACATTGTGTGCTCTCTCTTTATCGACATCCAAGGAGGAAGGATATTGTTTATGATGAGAATAGGCCACACTAAGTAAGTAGAACAAATCTCTCCAAATGGATTGAAACCATCAGCTGCCAATGAAAGTCTAACATTACGAGGTTCATCTTTAAAAATTGGCCATTTTTCTTCGATGTTCTTCAATGTAGAACCATATGCAGGAATTTGAAGAACACCATCTTCACTTTTGTTCTTTGCATGGTAATCCATAAACTGTTCTATACTTTGGCACCTGAATAGTCATTGGAAATGTGGAATTATGGGAATATAACAAAGAACTTTGCGAAGAAACTTTTTTGTTACTTGATCAGTTCGATATCTACTAATTTCACATTGTGGGAATTTGATTTTTGATTCATACTGTCCATAATATATAATATGATCATTAGAGCATGCATCAATAGCTTGATAATCCATTCCAATTTCTTTCATAATAAAGAATACCTCTCGACATGTGCATGGTAAATTATTTGATGGTGGTAATAGAAATTCACCCAACAATCTGCAACATTGACAAAAAAATTTAAATGTAAACAATATAAGTCATAAATATTGCATATCCCTAATTTACGAATTAATTAACACTAAAAATAGAGGAAATCAACTTTACATACCTTAGGAACTGTGTAAAACAAGTGTTTGATAAACCATTCAAAACCTTCAAGTTCACCAACAACAATATAGCAGATAGAATATTTGTTGTTGAGCCTTCATAAAGAGGTTCTTGGGACTTCTCGAGTAGAGGAACGTCATGAATATCATGGAGGTTTTCCTCATCCAATGGGGAAAATGTGTCTTGGATAAATCTATTTATCTCATCTTCGCCATTTGTATCAATAACGTCATCTTCATCCATAAGATCATTAAGAAATCGATCTTCAATATTCTAATCTCCATGTTCCTCGCCTTGTAAATACGTATTTCTACTATTATGTAGCAAATAGCTCTCTGGCAGTCGACATTTAGGGGGCATTGCCTTTATATTTACAAACAATGTAATAACATTAGTGTATAATATACAACACATATATTTAAAATGATAAAACATTTTGTGAATACATGATCAGTACTATTACAAGAAGTACATTATGTAATGAATAACGTCTTATCAAGGGATGATATTCATACCCCCCTTCAGCATGCCCCTTCTCCTTACAATGTTTTTCAGCTATTGTTCTTAAAATTCTTCTCATTCGCAAACCTATTCAATCATTGCAAGGGAAATAACACTTTCCATCACCCTTTGCCTCCAATGCTACCTTAAATTCAACATACCTCTTATTATTTTCTTACCAAGTATATTTATTTGACATTCTAATAGCCCATAAGAACCAAAAAAACTCAATCAATATATAAGTAAATTGAATAGAGTATATATATATATATATATATATTAAAGGAGACAAAAAATTAAAGGACGTGACATGTAAAGTGAAAAATCGAATTAGTAAATGTCCCTCCATATATACGGTCTTTAAAAATAGATCATGTATCTATCAAATTCTAAATGACAAATATATATAAGCATTAGTGTTGAGGAGAAAATGAATAGTCGACTCACTTTATGTATGACCCTACACATTAAAGGAGACAAAGAATTTAAAAATACTAACCTGGAAACCAAAGGAGATCAAAATTTTGATGTGTTAAACCAGTACCGGACTCTTGAAATCATAGAACGGACAATCAACAGAAAAAATGTCGCAACTATAGCAAATAATTTGTGGAAATATGTCTTAAGAACATGTATTTATAGATCAATGAGCGTCGTGGTTCCAGCGAAAATGCACAACGATCAAATTTCAAAAATACAAAAATTCAATGACTGTTACTGGGATAACTGTTGACTTTGCACGTGTTATTCATCTCTGTAGAGACAAATATTCATCGCTATAGTGACAAAATGTTACTTTCATCGCTATAGTGATGATTATCGGGGGCCAAAACATTTTCTTTTCAAAAAAATTATCTGTTTATCCACGAAAATTTTGATTTTAACTTATTCGTGGGAATATCCCGTGGAACTTTTGAGGCATATGTACTAGCGAGAAGTTGTGACACTTGTAGCTAGATTCTCGGGCATTTATGACAGCAATGATGGAAAATCTATGAAAAATATGACAAATTCATACATAATTGCATACCTATGACACATCAGACATATCAGGTAGCCACCAAGAGGGTGCATAGGTGTAGTTATGGTCAACCAATATTCCCCATTCGAATTGGGGGAAGAGGAATGCAAGAAAGAAGTCGACAAGTGTCTTGTATGAGAATATCTCCCTAACTTGAGTTCAGTGAATAATATTGGAGGAAATTTGAGCTATCGATTCCATTGGAGGTTAATAAAAGATAATGAGGATGAAGGGGAGTAGCTTTTAGTCATTTCCCATTTGCACTTTTGGAGAGCTTAGCTTGTCCTTGCACAGTGGATGTTCATCCTCCCTGCCTTAGATTCAATTTCATGGGTGAAAGATTCCTATCCAAGTTGGTTGGAGGAGAAGCCATTCATACCTATCAATAGGGATTCATGGATATTTTTTGATGCAGGTTCAAACCCCCTTTGAGTTCAAGTTCATTTTCTCTCTCCTTTCTCTACTATCTCTCTCTCAAAACTCTCTCAATGTTCATGTACAAGTGTGATGTCGTAATCATAGTTTGATATAGTTTGTGGAGACTGATATTTTGACTCTATGTCCATGTTATCTAATGTATATAATTTTAATGAACTGCACGTGAGATCCACATCTCGAAATATAAAAAATTTCATGTAATATTTCCAAGTAATATCAAGATTCGAGCTATTTTCCTCACTTATTTCCCATGGCGTTTTGGAATGACTTTGTATTTGTTTAATATAAAAAAAATTCTAAGATTTATCTTATGTTTCGATCTGCATATGGATTAAAATGGATGACCAAAATTTTGTGTACATACCCTTGAATTTTCACTAAATATTGTTCCATAAACTTATGTCCTTTGTTGACCATTTTCACACAATTTCTATGTCAAAGAACCGGTTATTTTTTGGAAGGTAAAGAAGACCCTAAAACCTGATTTAATGCTTCATATGTGTTTCCATTTAAGTCCTCTAACAGACCCAAGTCTCATATCAGAAAATAGGGAAGGCCGTACAGAGTTTGGAAGGTCAAAAAGTTACTAGTCTAGTAGGGTTTTCAACTATCCAATTCAACTAGTTTTATTCCCCTTCCTTCCACCTTGATAATTGGGAAGCCTGAAATTTTATAATGAATTTCTAAGTGTCTTTGAGATGCATTGGTATGTATTAATACCTATCAAGCCCCCCCATACATAATTTGAAAGCATTTGGGACAATTTGGGTTTCACTAGTCCAAGGTTCGAAATTGGACAAAATTGAGTAACTTTCCATAGAAGGGATATTATAACCTCCTACACTTTAAGGAATGAAAAATAGTTTCACAGAACTCCTCCTATGATCAATTCAGTGAAACTAGCTAGATTTCTATGCAAAAAGAGAAAGACTTAAAACGATGGAGTACAAATGACCATAGAGGCTCACAAATTAATAATCAAAACTGATATAAAATATCAGACGCATATGTTTAGTAGCATCAGGCACCCATTTGTATTTTTATAGCACCAATTTATCATACAAGTACCAACTTTATCAGATAGCTCACAATGTGTAAGATCTAAGTACATAGAAGCATAATATTTGATGGAATAATGAGAGAAGGGTTGAAACCACTGGATCACGACCCAAATAAGAGGATGGACATCTGATATCTCTCACAGAGGGAACAATCATACCAACTGTTCCATTTTCTTGATGGAACTCCTCACAAATTCTCCTCAAAATTGCTTGGATGTCTGCATTAACTCTGGAAGATCGAACTCTTCATCAACAGAGTTAGATGAGACCTTCAAATCAAAATTGGATGGATGCACATGCTGCACTTGAATCATGGAAGAAGACTGGAACAATTAATATGGGGCACATCTCCCATAGTTGGCTAAGGGTGTATCACCAAAGCCTAGAAAAGCTCCGATATTTCTCAATCACAAACATAGACTGTACAAAGATATGAATAGGAGCGCACCACATTATTTTATAACTTCTTTGGCTTCTTATATGCATTGTATTTGGTCTCTCATTCTTTATTTGCGCCCTCATTGACTGAATTGGAACTTTCTTTCTTTCCTTTTGCTTTATTGCTTTTCCTAACTGATTAGCTTTTCTTCCTTTTGGAAACTGTTCCCTTCCTTGCTTTCCTGATGTTTCCTGCTTTTCACGACTGACTGCTTTTTTTCACTTAAATACTTTGTGCACTGGCCTTCTTTATGCACTGGCCTGCTTATCACTACTTCCTTTTTTCCCTTATTTTTTCCAGTTTCCTTTTTTTACTGACAACTCATAATTAATTTAACAACAAATTAAACATTCCAATCTATTAAATAGCATATTAATTTAATTTATGTTAAAACAACTACAACCCACATTTATTCCTAGTTAATTAAGTTCATTGCATAGAGTACTTGGCCAATGTTATCTCCCTTATTAATTAATACACTGATTTCCACTAGGATCCATGGGGTTTGATGGGTCATTGGATTCTCCTTGGTGCTGAAAAAATGGGAACATGATAGTTCTCCCCTCCCCAAATTGCTTGTCCTCAAGCAAAAAAAACAAGTCCAGCCTTCTATGAAGCCAACCAGTGACTTCACTCCTAAAAATATGTTGTTGTCTATCTAGAATTGGAATCCTCATTTCCAAGATAAATACCAAAGGTCCACCATGTTTCTGTTACACCACTCTAATTATAGTCATTCCCCCAATAAATAACTCTTCTTCAACAAAATTTTCAACCCAGCTAAGATAATCTAGAAAAATTCCTGGATCCCACTGTCTCCTCTGCATCCTCCAAAACATCAATGGTGTTTGAAACTACCCATCAATGCCTGGATACCATGGTCCTTGGTGCATACCATCCATTATCACTACTTCTTGTGACAACCTATCACTCCATGGTATTCCATGATCCATCCACCACCATGTTAGAATTTCATCACTCACAAGGAATCTGAGGTATTTGTCATGTGTTCCAATAGTGCTTGATCTCTTCTTGTACAGACTCATTGCTTACATGCTCCTTTGTTCCCAACATGATTTGCATGCAAGATGATTTTCTCTTGCATGGTAGTTCCAAATATTCCATGTACTTGCACACCCAATCCATTGGGGTATGTGTACTGAAAATATCCAAGGGATTCCATGCATACCCTTGCAACTGCTCACATGGTAAAGCAATGTTAATATAACCAAATTTTTTTATCACAAAGGAAAAAATATTTTTTACCTCGATGAATCTGTGATAATCTGCAGACTAGATCAAACAACTAGAAAAAATCTCACTAATCTCACTCAAGAATAGCAGAGAGAATAAGAAAAATAGACTGAATCAATAATCACTCGTGAACACAGAAAATGGAGAATAACAGTATAATCATACATCAGCTGTGAGATGGCACTATGAAAAACTGAATACAATACAATAACTGTCAAGTGAATTCAAATAAGCTAAAGGTCATTTGAATTCTCCTCAGTGTGTAGCTTGGATATCATTGGAGACATCATCCAATCAGTGGTGGTAGTCACAAACAGTCAAAAGTCAGTCAAATGAGTCTAGCTGAGTCTAACTGAGCCATGTGAGCACAAATGAGGGGATGGATATTCCAAGGAGGGCGCATGAGGTTGTCAAATGGTCAAGTGGCACTCCAAAATAGACAACTGGGAGCTACAGGTAGTTAGAATGAGCAATAAATGGAATAACTGGTCAATAGTTGGTCTAACTGACTGTTAAAATCTTGGTAGGTGAGATAAGGCGCATATGTCATCCAGGTGAGGAAAACAAGGCGCATCAGGTAGGTAGGAGGGCTACTGAGGGCTGAAGACAGGATCTAGGGGGATGAAGATAGGCTCCAGGTGTTGGGGAGACCACCAAACTGATGATTGGATGCATGCGCATGCATGCATGATGACTGGATGCATGTAGAATGCATGCAGGAATGCAAATATAAAAAATGATGGTGATAATATTCCAACACCCCCTCTCAAGCTATACTATGAGGAAATAACAGAAGAAACTAAATAGTAGGGCCCTGGTGACTGAGACCAAAGGTCACCCCGTACAACAATCAAAGTAAAATAAATGAGGAAAGAGGAAAAACCCAGTGGGAAGAAAGCCCTCCCTCAAAAATAGACTAAAGGATGCTAATGTAACATGGCATCACTCACCCCAAGAAGAGATCTAAGGTAAGTGAATATCTTCACCGTGAAGGTCTTGGTGAATATATCTGCAATATACTCTTATGTAGTACAATAGAACAGTGTAATGGTACTTTCATGCACTAATCTTCGAATGTAATGCATGTGTATCTCGATGTGTTTGGTTCTCTGTATCAAAACCGGATCTGTGGAGATCCTGATGGCACTCTGATTGTCACAATAGATGACTAGTGGAGTATTGAATCGAATTCCAAACTCTGACAAGATGCCCCGCAACCCGATGCACTGTGTGGATGCATTCACTGCACCTCTATACTCGACCTTAGTTGAAGAAAGAGCCACAACTGACTGAATATACTCTTCAGACTCAAATGGACAGGTGCTAAGGAACAACAACAAACTCATCAAAGGTTCAGTAACATACATATCTATGTCCAATCCTAAAAATTGACTCATCATATTTATGACACACTTAGTTTCTTCAATAAAAAGGATGACATCAACTGGGAATGGCTGGTTTTGCAATGAGACATTAGGTTTTAGGCAAATCCTGAAGAAATCTTGCCTTTTTTCAACTGTAGACTCCCTAAAATACTGGATTATGGACTCTTCCTTATAATCTTTGGATTTTTTACTGAAATATTCGGGGAGTGAAAGGGAATTTATAACGATGACAGGATTGACTAGACACAAGATTTTCGAGTTGGATGCATCCATAATTACCCTCTCGGAGGAGGAATAACTAGTGGCACACCAGTCAACAAATTCCAGGAAATTTAGGGTTTGGTCGACTGAGAAAAACTGGAAATATGACCTGTAAACATTATGGACGTCTATACCCTAGTCTCTAATAAGTTTTAGTTTTTCTTTCACTGCTTTAATAGGTCCATTTAGCAGTACAGTATCATATATCTCATAATCTTTATCTTCTAATAACTCTTCTATCTTTTGATACTCAAAACCTGGGGCTTCTACTTCTCCAACTCCATCCATTTAAATAGTTTTGTATGAGGACAAGAGGCCTACATGGTTTACTGACAGCTGGTCTAAGATTCCTGGCTGAGCTGAGTACTTTCTGCACAGCCTTCGACTTTCGCTTTCCAATGCACAGGACAAGCAAGAACCTGAATCTCCGTGCAATATATTTTTTATATTATCTCCCTCTTCATATCATTCTTGCACCTCTTGCAGTAAAGAAACTTTTTAAGCCGTCTATCTGCATGATTTATCCTGCTCCATTGATTTCCCTCCTTGTTTAACTCCATAGTCTTCCACAGTCCTCATCCTTTAAAATGTTTCCTTCCTCACACCTTTAATCTGTGAAGCGAATGACAACCGCAGATTTGAGTCCTATACTCATCCTGACCGTCCAAAAATGCGGTCCCTGCCAAGATTCGCAAGCTTGGGAAGTTAGTTTTCCCATGCAAGTTTTTTTTGCAAAACAAATGACCACCGTTGATGCTCATCTCCGCCAAATCTAAGTCGTCAAAACATGTGGATCCTACCTCCGTTTCACATATTTGAAAATTTCTTTTGTCTGCGCATGTCTAATCTGCGAATCATTTGATGATCATGGATTTGTTTCACCCCTTGATCTGACGGTTGATTTTTCCCGCCAGTTAACACCTTTCCGCCCATATCCAAAAAGCATTAGACCGCGTAGCTTTCTCTTGCGAACTTCCTTGCAGTCGTTGATCTCCATCGCTATTGATATGCACCCTTCATTCCTGCCCACACATTACCTTGAGCGGATTTTCACACTCTAATCCCATTTGCAAGGTCAAAACTTTAGATCTTCAATCATTTTCATTCCCATCCTACGAATAAACACCCAGAGATCTCATTAGCATTCTTTTGGGACATATGACTCAAAAACCTAAGACCTTACATATTATTTGCAGGTATCTAACCCCTTCCAACTATTTAACCCAAAACTAGTACTAACAGGTGGATTGTGGACTTCGATACGCAAAGGGAGCCTCATAACTTATAGAATAAATAGGCTATTCTACTCGGTTTGCTGCTAAATTTCTATAAGGAGGAGCATCTAATTTCCATTGGTAATAAAATAGGGCACTTCTATTGTCTAAAGTATAATTGGGAAGACAAAGTAGATAGAAGATGGGTCTGGATCCAAATTGAGCTCGACATGAGGGATGGACTCCTAGAAGATATTGCAGGTTTTAAAACTATGCAGAGAAGCAAAGCATACAGATTCTTTTAAGCAAAACAGATATTACACCACAACATTCACACATAATACACAAAGATTTACCCTGGAACCCTTAACCCGGAAAAACAACAAAACTTAGAGTCGCACCTCTTATTTTCTCATATTGATTATTAACCACTCACAATACAAATATAGGTATTCTGCAGCATCCAAAACCCTAATCCATTAACCTGGATTAGAAAATATACTCCAATCCCTTAACCAGGATTAAATTACATATTTTTAGAAAGAACCCAAAAATAGCCCAAAAAATTTTGAACTCGCTTCGTTCGTATAAAAAATGGGATAACGCCCATTTCCGATGTCCACTTCAAGAAAGGGGGAGGGCATCAGCATGCCCCCACCCTATAACACCCCCTGACCCAGTGCCATGCATAGTGCTCGGTGCATATAGCAGAGCACTAGGTGAGGGGATCGTCGGGTGTGTTGTTAAAGATGCACCCCCCCACACACAGACATGCAAAGAATATAACACATACCCAACATATATTGAACTTGAGATTGGTGGTCGCGAGCTCACACAAAAAATAGACTATTGGGGGATTCACTTCCATTTTTATGCATGTCATGAAATCAATCACACTCAAGTGAACTGTCCCGTGGATTGTGATCCCAAGCCATGGAGGAAGAATGCTTGGATAAAAAAGTCCAAAAAGGAGGGTTTTGAGGATGCTCAAAATTAGCTTGCTTCTATCACAAATTCCCTAGGCGTTGAAGAAACGTAGCCCTTGGACCAATCCACGTTGACGTAGATGAACTCATAGCCTCCAATGCTCATTGGTGATACAGGAAATCCTTCTAAAGTTCATGTTAGTCACAATTTGTTATTCCGCTCTGGAAATTATGTAAAATACGTAGAGGTGTCAAAGGAAGTACACCCTGTTGTGACGAATGTAGGAATATTATATTCTCTCGGTGTTTGAGCCCCTGACTGTTAATTTTTTAGCATTAATTCAACATACTCTAGGATCTTTACTAAGAGAATAACATGTACAGCATATCAAGTATAGCAATGCATATTAATCACACCAAGAAATCACATGAGTCAATAGACACACAGAGTTTCACTAGGGAAAACCATAAAGGTGAAAAACCCCACAACTTCCTCAGAGATAGAAAGAGCAATGATACAACCAAAGTACACAGAGATAGTCCTCCTAGCAGCTAAACCTCCTCCTCCACTAATGCGCCACTTTCCGAGTAGTGTAGAAGTGAATAATGAGATGATCAAATAGAGTGCCTCCCACACTCTATTTATACATGACCTGGCCTGCCTAATAACCTAGTAGGGCCGACTTGTCTAACTCAATCTAATAACCCATGGTTATACTAATCGGGGCCGACCCCACACTTGGTGGTCTCATAACCCATCACTTGCAAGTTGCGACACTTGCGACACTTGTCAATACAAATGAAGACACTTCTGTATAGAGGAATAATAACATCTCTATAGGAGTACAATATACATAGGTGAAATATTTTCTGAAGTTCCAATTACATCAACACTGACCCCAAATCCTACAAGAACTAGCAGGATTTCTCCCATTATGGAATTTGTAGTATATTCGTCTTTTGATATCATATTCAAAAATAATATTGGAAAGGTTGTTATAAGGTCATGCATCCAATGTGGCACAACAGTCCAAATTTCGCTTGCAAAGAGTAATCTATTTGTGGCTTTCAACCTTAGATATCTCTCAAAATAAGTTGAGTACATATCCTCGAAGGGAGGTCTAGATGCATATTATGTTCCTGCTTCAAAAGTGGGAATAAAGTCTCATCTTTCAAAATCCCAACATAAGGCTTTGTTGGACATTAAATCAAGAACGCATTAGACCCATTAAAGGGACCCTTGGAGTGGGTAAAGTCCCATGCAGGGCTCCCAAATGATTTGTCTTTTGTTTAACACTAGGGAAGTGGGGGCACCCAAAAAGAGTTAGCCCTCAAAAGGTTCATTAGAGCTAGTAATCCTGATAAAGTGCTAATACAAGAAACTATGGTCGTAGGGTCTAAAGCTAAGGAAGCTTTCAAACCATGGTTAAAATACTAGTTCTTCATAACTATGGACATAGATGGTCTCTCTGGGGGGATTTTAACAAGATGGAGCCTAACCTTTAGGGAACTCTCGTCTTCATCTCAAAATTTATTGTCTCAAAATTTATTTGTAAGCGTTGATTTGGAAGCTAAGACCTTGGGCATGACCTTTAAGGTCTTGAACATCTACAGCCCCTATGTGGAACACAAATTTTTCTGGGAGTCTTTGGCCAGTACCTGGGAATGTTGAGCAATCATTTCCTAGTAATCATATGAAGAGATTGAAATCTTAGTCTATCCCTAATAGAAGTCTAGGGGGGCTCACACCGTCGAGACTAACTTAGCGAATTTTTCAATCTTCTTTTTTATAGCCACAAACTCATCAATGTCGATCCTATCAAAGTGATTGTCATGTCCGAAATTTTGAATTGGGTCACAATGGCCTAATCCCAATGACCATATTCATGATAGTTTGTCAAATTGATGTTAAGGGTCAAAATATTACCTAGGAGGAAAATTACTAGTTTCCTAGGTTGAGGGTGGAAGCTATGGGATTTGAAATAAGGAGGATAATAAATGATGTTTGCACATTAGAATGGCATGAATATTTAATAAAGAAGATAAATAAATAAATACAAGGGAAAATCAAAGTGGCAATTGATCATGGAGACACATGGAGGATGTGGGACCCACACAAGTTAGATTTGCCATGCCACATGGCATCCTACTCTTGCCATTTCGAATCCATAAGAAGACAAATGTTCTTGGGGTGAGTTATAAGGTCAATATACTTTGCATGAGTCATGTAAGGTTGAATTGGAGTGGAATAATAACTCCCATGGAAGAGGAAGAGGCAATTTGCAGCTAGTGAGACACTTGGGCTAGATTCCCTAGCTCTATGACAACAATGATGAAGATGCTATGGCACCTATGACACAAATCAGACCTGAGGGCTGACATATGAAATTTATGACATTTCAGGGTTAAAAATATCCTCCAAGAGGGCGCTCAAGTGAGTTATGGCATCCAAAGAGACACCAATTCGAATTGGGAGAAGGAGAGGGCTAGAATTGGAAGGACAAGTGGCATACTTTGGAATCTCTTCCCAAATTGAGTTGGCATGAATCTATTGGAAGGAATTTGACCCATGGAGGAAATTAAAAGTTTATAAAAGTCATGATAAAATAAGAATGGCATCTTTTGATCAATTTTAGAATTTGCAATTGCATTTGTGAAGAGGGAGAGCTAGTGGATGACTAGTTTCTTGCCTTAGCCAATTTCGAGGGTGAAATATTCCCATCCAAGTTGGTAATCGGAAAGGCCATTCAGAGAGTTAGTTTGGATATTTAATGGAGTCATTTTTTGCAGGTTTAATCTATAGGGAATATCATGGTTTCTTCTAGTGCATCACTTTCTCTCAACCATTTCCAGTTTTGATGGCATATTCTTGCTCCTTGAGGGAGGGCGTTTTTGGTGAGATATTGTACTCTTTGGGGGATATTATAATGCCCCATTTATTTAATAATATGAATTAAATACTCTTTTATTCATCTCCAAAAAATTTCAAGTCGAAATTCCAAGTGGAAATCTATAAATGTGATTTTTAATGAAGAAATGGTGTCATTTTCCCCATAGCTCTTGCATAGCGCTCTTGTGGTTGCATATAGTAGTGAAGGAATTCCATTTAGAATTAATGTACATGTAATATGATATATATCTCTGTAATAACCATCTCATAATATCCACAAGTCGATATTCCAATAAAAACTATGTTAAATTGCTCATTAATGGACAAACAGTGTCATTTCCCCACTAACTTGTTGTGAACCAATGTAATGTTGATGGATTCGAATGGATAAGTAAAATACTGGTGTTTTATTGATGTATGTAATTTTATTGATTTATTATACAAGTTTCATTTTCATAATATAATCATTTGAAGTCATTTTGTGAAGTTTCATTACATTTGGAGAAGATTTGATGCCATTTCCCCCAAGGTCGAACTAGTGATTTTTGTTGATGTTTGGGAGAAGGTTAGAACAGACTTAATAATTCATTAATGGTGCAAATGAGACCTAAATAATGTAATTTATACATACTCTATCTCTTTTCATAATTTCGAGTGGGTTTGGAGGCATTTGGAGAGCCATTTTCAGAACTTACCCTGGGGGGATTTGAACCTTAAATTGCTAGTAAAATTCCATACTTGGTCCAGAATCTTAAACAAGTTTGAAAAACTATTTGGAGGGCCATAATTAATCCCTTAACATCATATTCAAGTCTTAATATCATTCATATACCTCCTTAGAATATTTGGGATCATTTGGGTCAATTTGGAGACCTAGACATCAAAACTAGTCAAAGGTCGAAATTGGGGGAAAAGTGAAAAATTGGGCATTTTAATAAAATTTTAAAAAAGGGAAATTACAGTTGTATCAGAGCATGATCTTGGCACCTGATGCGGTATACCATTAATGTAGACCAGGAGTCAAATAAATAAGCCACCACCCTTAGAAACTAAAACTGAAAGTACTTTGGTGAAAGGGAAGAGGTAGGAGAAGAAGTGCATTCTTTGGTCACCATGAGTGATGAGAAAGGAACCTTAGAGGAGAATGAGTATTTTAGAAAATTACTGAAACCATCCTTTGAATACATGAAAAAACAACTAATGCAAGGGTTCTAATTGTTGGTTAGATGATTTGAAATCCAAGTGGCAAAAAGGAGCAATGGCTCTCTTTTCAAGGAAAAGAAGGAAATGGATGAAATAAATTATGTCACAAAGGAGGAAACTCATATAATGGTGGAACATGAGGTACATGTTGATATGAATATGCTTGAATATTCTACACTCAAACTTGAAGAAAAACCTATTGAAAATATTGAAGGTCAATTCGAGACACATTCTACCTTAGACATGAATCAAGGAGGATCTACTAATGGATGCTTGAACTATGAAGGAGTACCTACTGATGGGTGCTCACACCTCTATGTTGGTGACATAGAGATCACTTTTGACAGTATTGTCACAAGACAAAATTTCCCTAAGCATGAAAATGAAGACCTTGTAGCAGTTGAAGAATAAACAAGATCAACTTCCCCATCACCACTTGAGCTTCATGAAGTTGGTCCAATCAAGAAGGAAGAAGATGAGGAGGTTCATTTGCAAGAGACTCATTTTCTTGAAGGGTCATTAAAGATGAATGAAAAGAATATCCAAGAGTCCCTCAGCATTCTCCATGACACTCAAGCATTGGTGTCAAATTCTTGTTGGAGTGCTACTTCATTGGAGGAAACATCCTTCCTTGAAGACATGGAGAAGATTCAAAGAACAATGTGCCACATCAAAGGTAATTTTATGTCTTTGATTTTTGATAGAAACCATTTTTTTGAGCTTAATGAATTGTTACATGATGCATACTTGAAGAATAATGAGGATAATCATAAGCTCACAATTCAAAATAAGCAACTTCTTGAAAAGTTGCAAGATACTTGTTTTTCCTCCTATGTTTCAGATTGTCAAATGGTAGATTGTTTGGAGGATTTTCATGACATGGTGGATCATGAGAAATGTGAAAATTTGAATGTGCTTGATGTGTTTGAAGATGAACTTGAAGAGATCCAAACACTTGATGTGGTGGAATAGGAACTTGAATTGTATCTTGATGAAGGTTATGCAATTTTTAAAGAAGAGCATGATTCCTCTACATTGGAACCAATCTATGACAAAGGTTTCACACTTTTGAAGGAGCTGCATTATACTACCCATATGGATCCTTCCCATGATGAAAATTTTACACTTTTGGATCATTTGGGTGAGTTAGTTCATTCTCCTACATCCTACAATTCCATGTTTTGCAGCATTAGTCTCAATGAAGTATGGGTGAAAGGGTTATTTTTTATGGTGCCATTTGAGGAGTATGGAACTCCTATATTTACCTTTTATGATGACATGGTTGGAGCACATTCTTACTCACATTTGCAGCAACATCATTTGTTACTTTATGATGATGCACATCTACATGGATGCACCTATGATATGCATTTGAGTCACTTGAAGACTCATGGTTTTTCATGCTCAACACTTGGTTCATTTTATGTTGGAGGAACTTCATCCAACACTTGGATGCATAGACTTATTTATGATTGGAGAACATTTTTGTTGGAAGCCACATACTTTGTTATATCTTTATGATTCTCACATTCATGGATGTATGGGTGATATTTCTTTGGGTCATTTGAAGTCTCCTTGTTTTTTTTGTTCATTATTTGGTTCAGATTTTAGTGGAGATTCTTCATTCACTTCTTGGATGAAAGAATACATGGCTAAATATTTTGATGCATATCATATCCTCTTTGAGCAGTATTATAGGACATGGGATCCTCACCTATGTCATTGTTGCTTGGTTTTTCACCCAAGCATGTCCAAATGTGCACCTACTAACTTGTAGTAGCAGTTTAGATTAAACAATAAAAGTAAATAGATGTAAAAAGTAAATCTTGATCTAACATATGCAAGCAAATAACTCTAGATTAAAAATATTAAATAAAATAGATCCATGAGAGACAAAAATAAAAACTTGAATATTTTCTATTACCTCAAAGGGTGAGGATAGGTGAGCTTGAGCAGCTACAATGGTGAGGTGCTCCAAAGCTCCAATGATCTCTTATTCTCCAAGATGCTAATGGGGATCATCAAACTCAAAAAGGATGCAAGGGCTCTCAAGAAAGAATTTGGCAGCATAAGGATAGGGTGAATGTGGATGAATAGTGAGGAGCCTCTATCACATTTTTATAGCTTTTTGGTAATGGAGAATACCATTATGGTTTAAGGAAACCAATGGTATTGGTAAAAATGGTTTAGGTTTCTTTTTCCTCTTTTTCCCTCTTTTTTCTTTTTTTGAATATATTTTGTATTTTTATTCCCTTTTAATTTTTTGGGAATTTTGGACCATTTTTTAGGGTTTTTGTATTTTTTGAGGAAAAATAAATATTTTGAGGGGAAAAAGATGGATTTTGGTCTTTTTGGTGACCTTTTGAAGGTTTTGGAGGCTAAAATGGTAGGAAACGTGGACAAATGGGTCATGTGAATAGGGGAATGATCTAATGAGCACTTTTTGGGTGTTAACAGACATTGGAGCAAATTTGATTGGTTACTTGATGATTGTATGCACTTGGAAAATGGTGGTCTATTTGCTTGGCGGTATAAGCACTCTCATAATTCTTTGAGGAAGCATCTCCTTGATGTACATTTTCATTATGTTGTTATGTATTTTGATGGTATATATTTTATACTCATGATGTTTGGAATAATGCATACAAGAAAATGGGATCCAGGAATCCTCTTATCTAATGGTATGGGTTGGAGAGCACTCTTAATTGTTGGGGTGCAATACAAGCAACGGGACCCTGAAATAATTTGTGTTTCATTGGTATCAATTTTGGGGAAACAAGCAATATGGGAGATGGATTTCCCACTTAATAAAGTTATTTTTATCAGAGTAGTGCAGTAGCAAGCATGGTGGTCCCTCTATAAAATCCTCATGGAATCTCGAAGACTCAAAGTTGGGAAACTCAGTGGCAACTTCAAAGAATTATACAGAAAGCAGGTTCTTCAACACCCATGTTTGAAATTGCTTGAGGACAAGCAATTTTGGGAAGGCAGGATTTTTCATGTCCCAAATTTGGCATTGGGTCACAACGGCCTAATCCCAATGACCATATTCATGAGATTTTGTCAAATTGATGTTAAGGGTCAAAATATTGCCTAGGAGGAAAATTATTGGTTTCCTAGGTTAAGGGTAGAAGCTTTGGGATTTGAAATAAGGAGGATAATAAATGATGTTTGCACATTAGAATGGAATAAATATTTAATAAATAAGCTAAATAAATAAATACAAGGGAAAATCAAAGTGTCAATTGATCATGGAGACACATGGAGGATGTGGGACCCACACAAGCTAGATTTGCCATGCCACGTGGCATCCTACTCTTGACATTTGAAATCCATAAGAAGACAAATGTTCTTAGGGTGAGTTAGAAGGTCAATATACTTGTCATGAGTCATGTAAGGTCGAATTGGAGTGGAAAAATAACTTCCATGGAGGAGGAAGAGGCAATTGGAGCTAGTGAGACACTTGGGCTAGATTCCCTAGCTCTATGACAACAATGATGAAGATGCTATGACACCTATGACACAAATCAGACCTGAGGGCTGAAATATGACATTTATGACATGTGAGGGCTAAAAATAGCCTCCAAGAGGGCGCTCAAGTGAGTTAGGGAATCCAAAGAGACACCAATTCGAATTGGGAGAAGGAGAGGGCTAGAATTGGAAGGACAAGTGGCATGCTTGGGAATCTCTTCCCAAATTGAGTTGGCATGAATCTATTGGAAGGAATTAGACCCATGGAGGACATTAGAAGTTTATAAAATTCATGAACAAAGAATAAAGGCAGCTTTTGATCATTTTTAGAATTTGCAATTGCATTTGTGAAGAGGGAGAGCTAGTGAATGACTAGTTTCTTGCCCTAGCCAATTTCGAGGGTGAAAAATTCCCATCCAAGTCGGTAACTGGAAAGGCCATTCAGACCTTTAATTTGGGGATTTAATGGATTCATTTGTTGCAGGTGTAATCTACAGGGCATATCATGGTTTCTTCTAGTGCAGCACTTTCTCTCAACCATTTCTAGTTTTGATGGCATATTCTTGCTCCTTAAGGGAGGGTGTTTTTGGTGAGCTATTGTACTCTTTGGGGGAGATTCTAATGCCCCATTTATTTTATAATATGAATTAAATGCTCTGTTATTCATATCCATAAAGTTTCAGGTCGAAATTCCAAGTGGAAATGTATAAATGTGATTTTCCCCATAGCTCTTGCATAGCACTCTTGTGGTTGCATATAGTAGTGAAGGAATGCCATTTTGAATTCATGTGCATGTAATATAATATATATATCTGTAATAACCATATCATAAGATCCACAAGTCAATACTCCAATAAAAACTATGTTAAATTTCTTATTAATGGACAAACAGTGCCATTTCCCCACTACCTTGTTGTGAACCAATGTAATGTTGATGGATTCGAATGGATAAGTAAAAAACTGATGGCTTATTGATGGATGTACTTTTATTGATTTATTATACAAGTTTCATTTGTTGGCCTCCTATTTTGACTGTTCAGCACAATATTTTATAGTTTAAGTCTCATGAAACCAAGTAATCATCAGCTTTATTTAGTGTCGTTTTGTGCATGGTTATGCCTTTTGAAGAGCAACATTGCTAGGAACTTTGGTAAGTGACTTTTTAATTGTTTATTTATTATTTTGCTTTGTTTTATGTATATAATGGAACCTTTAGTTTTCATTTAATAATGGGTCAATTATAGAGTCTTTATTTCTTTTATGTAGGAGTCTTTTGGTTATTTGGCCCAACGCTTGTCCCGGCGCTCCAAAGAAGATCTATGTTGGCTTAACCAGAGATTTGGGGGATTTTATTGCTCAAGATAGCATCTTGTTTGATTTCCAATCGCTTCCAGGACGCAGGTGCAGTTATCAGTGTTGTTCTGAGGATGTCATTTGCTCATTCCCATCCTTGATCAGGACCCTGATTTCGGGCTCAATTTTTGAACAAACGGTTGGGAATTTTTCAAAACGGTTCGAAACCCACTTCACAAATGGCCCCATTTACCCCTAGTCGCGGGAATGTTTTAGAATTTCTGAACGAATGTGGAGAAATCCCTTCCAGAACAGACGTGGTTTTTCCAGATTTGGTGTTGGCCGTTTTCTGGGTAGTTGTTCGAATTTCTGAATTTTGGGATAGATCTTGTCCATCTGTTCATGTATAAATAAAGCTTGAGAAGGAGATACACGGGGGGGAAGACTGTAAAACTTTATTTTTATCAATAGATCCAGCGTTTATCTTCTTTAAAGCTTCGATTTAAGACTAGCAGGCGTTGAAGGGCAGGGCCCACCTTCAACACCGATCCTTCATACTTCAGTATTATGTATTTTGCAGTAGTAGAGTAACTTTTTTTATCCTTTGACATTGTTTTATGGAATGTTAATTGTTTTTCTCATCTGTGAATTGAAATGGAATGCATGTATGCAGATTATTAGTTAATATCATTTGCAATTGATCTAGTCTATTGAGTAGATTTAGAAACAGTCTGTATTTAAAACCCTCCTTAGTTTTCAGCGTGGATTGATGGTTATGGTATTGGTAAGCCGTGTGATGAACTTGACTTGGATTGCCGTAGAATTGATTTCATGAAGAGAATAGATTGGATTTCACATTTCCTTTTGTTGTTAGCGTTATAGTGAATGGTGAATAGATCCAATAGTGGTTTAATCCTTTTGACTTTTGAGTTCACAAGACTGTAGGGTATTTTCTGATTGTGTCGTGAGGATTTCAAAAGAATTTGCAGCATTTGTGGAGTTAGCAGAATATTTGAAGACTTTAGTTTATAGAGTAATTTAGGGCTTTTCAAATAACATTTTGCATTGGCCAGATAGGAGTTGGGATCATGTTTTCTTGGTATTGAATGAAATCAGGAAAAGTATCATAATTTACAGTATTGTTTCCTAGGATTGAACACCAATCTCATAGTCCACATATAGACGAGAATGAGTGAATATCTCTTGAATAGTTCTAACATTCATTGGTGTATATTTTCTGAATAATCTCAGCATTCTTTTGTGTGCATTTGTATGCACAAAACGCAGGCAGGGTATGTTTCAACAGTAGCAACAAGCCAAACTTCCTTTTGTTAAGCTGTTTGTGGACAATTTAGAGTTGAGAGGAAACAAGTTTCATTTCAGTAATTATTTGAGAGTGTTTGTGTAGATTTTAGCATTAGACTTTGTAAGATTAATGGTTGGAAGTTTTAGATACAACACAAGGTCACTAAGATTGATTGAGCAGGCTGTTTGTTTTGAAGAGTAAACCATAATTGTTGTAGCTTAAGAGTGTTGTAGTTTAGTATTGGTTTGAAAGATTGTTGTAGTTTAGTATTTCTTTGGAAGATTGTTGTAGGTTGCTGTGAGTTATATTGAATTTGACAGTAAAATAGGAATCAGCAAATTGATTTCCTTTTCTTTATGACAGACCTAGGAACCCTTAGCATTGATCATTCAATATAGTAATAGCTTTGTCAATTTCATTTTTGTTTGTGAGTAGACTAGAATTTCTTGAAGTATGAGCATTAAGACTACTTTGCCCGCACATATAATGTAGCAGCTCAAAGTTTACGCACCCTGGTTGACAATTAATTGAAGGTAAATTAACTAGTGATAATTTTGCCCAAACATTTTGGCGCCGTTGCCAGGGATTTGCTCCAAGGTAAGCTGGTATTTTGCTCATTTTCTACGAATTTGTTGGCTGTGAAGTTCAGGTAGATAGGGGTAGATAGGTTTCCTTTACATTACACAACAAGGTGGAGGGGAAACGATAAGACGCAAAGACAAATTCACTACGGGATTCCCATGGTGTAATAGCCTGACGCATCCACTTTAGTAGGTTGCCCCAAATCCCTGTTGTTTCTTTCTCGTAAGTGTGTTTGCTTTTTCACATGTTTGATTTATTTTGCTGCAAAAGTGTGTTTACCTTCCTGTAAGGCGTGTTTACTTTCTTGCAATTTAATTTCATGCAAGTGTGTTTTTCTTTTTTTTGCAAGTTTGGGTGTGTTATCTTTCTACAATTTAATTTCAAGAATGTTTTATTTTAGGCAAGAGTGGCGTGTGTTTGATTGGCGTAAATATGTTTTTAGTGGTAGATAGTCTTGATTAGAATTATTTAAAACACATAAAAATAAAAACTTGGGTGCTGTAAGAGCCCCAGACATTGATCCTTGTGTGAGACATGAACAAGACAACTGGCAAAAATGGATTCAGAAGTAACCATCAATTTGGGAAAACTTTCTCAAATCCTAGCTGCAGTTGGGAATTCTTCTTATCAGGTAGAACACATCCTGACAGCAGTTAAGAGTTTATCTACATCTCCTGAAATAACAAATGAACCAAAGTCCCAAGAGCCACAAAAATATATTCCTTGCCAAATTGCAGAGGAAATTGACAACTTGGGGACTACAACTGATGGAAAGCAGCCTAAAATTGAGGAGGTATCAACAGTTCCTCTATGTACTTCCGAAATCAATCAATCAGAAGAAGGGGATCTACATGATATGATGAAGGAAGGTGAGTACTAGGACTACTTTGAAAGTTGGTTCCAAGAGGCAACCAGACTACAACACCATTTCCTCCTTCAACACCTTTTGTTGCAGAAGCAAGTAAGTTGGTTGGTTCTCCATATCCAGGTAATCATTGCAACAATTTTTTTGGATAAAGGTATATTTTTAATTTTACTTCGCACTTGGTTACATTGGAAGAATTCCTATACTTGAATAGAAATGTTTTCTTTCTTCTTAGGTAGAATAGGAAAATATGTATATAAATAAAAAAAAGTTGCATGTTCAGTTTAGAAATTAATGCAACTTCGTTGTTTTTCTTTCTTTTCAATAAAATGATAAGATCTTTAACCATAATTTATACCTTCTCTCCAATCCATACTTTCAGAAAATTTATTATAACAGCAGCTCATAGCAAGGAAAAATGCCAGAGGGTAATATGAAATTGTGACTGTTTTTAATAATGGTTCTGTAAACATAAGACCAATTGGTGATGAACAAGTTGCAAATGGACATCGGTTAAAGATATTCTCTTCAGTGAAGCTCAGGATTTTTTTAAAAGGAAAGGGAAGTCTTTTTGTTATTATTCCTATTTTCATCCATTGATTATTTTTACAAAGGACTGTGTTAATTTGAATTAAATTTCTGAGTTTCACTGGCTGATTGGAATGCCTGTATCAAGTAAATAGATGTGTGCTGATAGGTTTTTCAGACTTGTCCTCTTTATTCATATGAGTACTTTTCCACCTGGCATTGTCCCCATCAGTGATTTAAGCTTCCAAAAGTGGTTTTTACTTATGAACTTATGGGTTACTAGGACCATTTGACTTGGTTTCACACTAGATGGAATGAGGAAATTGTTTTTAATAATGACAGCTATGGTATTGAGTTATTCTTCTGTCAGGCACCATTTTGGAAAAAGGTATCTAGGACTGTGCAGTCTGGTGGTTATTATCTATTGGCTTCCATAATATTAAATACATATATATACATTTTTGTGCAGCCACTTTATGACTTTCACTTTATACAGTTGCAAAGGTTAGTTGTTCATTTGGGCAAATTTTTACAGGCATGTACAAAGAATACTCTTCCAATTCTGATACCATCCCACTCCTAGATGGTTTTCAGAGCTGCTCCCCCACTCATCTATGCATGAGCAAATCATAAACTTTATCTTTAAGATGAACTTGGGACAAGGGCCTCTGATAGAAAAAACAGGTGCAAGAGGTTAACCCGTCGGGATACTGAACAGGTCCGCTGGCAGCGGGTACCGACCTGTGGTATAAACAGGCAAACCCATCAGGGTACTGAACAGGCCTGTTGGCAATGGGGCATCTTCCTGGGGAAGAAGATTCTTAGATGTTACAGTTACCCCACCGGAGTACTGAACGGGATCGCTGGCAGTGGGTTCTGACTCTAATATCTCCTTTAAAAGCCTCATCTATACTTGTCTGTATGAACAATGTACCTATGTAAAGGTAAAAGAGAGGTCATAAGGGTGGTTAAATAAAATTTAAAGAAACTGTTTGAAAAATTCAGTTGATAGCCAGTTGATAATCATCTCCAGCTGCTTTGAATTTTGGTTACCTGATTCTTGTGAAAAAAGGGGGTTTATGCCTGTTATTTTCTAAGTCCTGAACATAGCTGAACTGGTTTTTGGCACTACTCAAACTGTCCTGTGTGAAGCTGAGTCAAAGTGGACTAGTACCCCATTAGCTTCTGTTAGTATTCCTCTTGTCTTATGACACATGTCTTGGTGAAAAAAGTTCTATATGAATGACGAGAATGAAGTCTGTGTTATGATTGAGGTGTGGAATATAGGAGTAAGGTTGACAGTTTGTGAATTGTAGTTACTTTTTTTTTTGTATTGTTAATAAAAATTGGTTTCATCACTCAACTCAGTTTCTTGTGTGATCAGGTGAAGCAGCAACCTTGAACTGAAGTAATTATGCCACAAGCTTGTTGGGGTAAAACAAATTTTCAACCAGTTTTACTTGCTTTTGCAATTCACACAAGTGGTATATTTTCAAATACATTTATTTGCTTTAATATCACTATCATGCTAGCAATGAATTGCTCCCTATAGAATTTCAGGTGAAGCCCTTTCATACTGCTGCACAATTGAGCCTGAATTTAGATGAAGCTCAGGAGCAGAGGTTGATGCAATTAAATGGGCTTGATTAAATTAAACAAGATGCTTTCCATGAACTGATTTAATACAGAATCGGAGGACTAAATGCCATGACAAATTGTTGAAGAAGAAAACTTTTGAAGAAGGTGATAGGCTCTGTTGTTTGACTCACGGTTCAAACACTTTAAAGCTTAGGACGCAACCAATGAATAATGGTAACTGTGCAAGGAGCCTGCTGATGAAACAAAATTTTCAGGCTGTTATTTAATTTTTCACGCAGTTATTTGATTTTTCAGGCAGTTTTAATTGTCTTTTTAACTCACAAAAGTTGGACATTTTGAAGAAAGACAGTTATTTGCCCTTGCTGATAACATCATCACCCTGCTGGTAATCATTTTTCACTCCTGTCTGCTTGAAAATGCCTTTGTATATTAGACTGGCCGAAGTGTTGGATGGGGTACCGGAATAAAAATTTGGAAATGGGCATGTTACATGGTAAAGGTAATGAATGATGAATGTTGGGATAAGTCTTATAAATTAAGCGTTGTTATTATTAACCAAGTGCTTTTGCCTTTAATATCAAGTTTGATAAATGGTGGCATTGTATGATAACCTTATCATTTATATAGTTGGTACCCCACCATTTCTTGAAAATCATTTTATGACATTAACCTTCGGCAATCCTTTATTTTATTTTATCAATATGTCATTTTTAAATAAAAATCATAACATTGATATATTGCAATTGGGGTTTTTAAGCGTCATGAGGTTGTGGTTACTCAAAACGTGTTATAATATGGGCATAATTCACTGCAACGTGGGCAGCATGTGCCATAGCTCAAAATGATTTCTTTTACCATGTCTGCCTCTATCATTACCACTCTTTGTCATTATTATTCCGGGTTGTATCTAGTTTTCCCCATCGCCAGTGAGAGAAAGATTGATGTAGTTCTCCATTGTCTTCGAATTGACTGTTTGATCTCTGTTAGTTTGTTGTCATTCCTTTTCCTGTTTTCCACGATGCTTATTCTAGCTGAGTTAAGGAAAAAGGATTGGGTATGGGAGCAATTTGTATATGAGCTGTTTAATTCTCATCTTAAATCTTCTATGGGGAATGAACCATGTGAGCCTTGTATTCCTGATTTAGTGGATAAAGCCTCCTATGTAAATATTTCTAAACATCAAGTCAGTCATCCTCAGGAACCAGCTATTAAGAGTTGTAAGAAAGTTGGCCCATCTCATACTAAGAAGTCTCCAGTATCTAAGGGGCAGCATGTAAGCTCTCAGTCTGGGGGAGAAAAGGGTCATGAAAATTTGTTTGCTTCACCCAATTGAAGATTTACCTGCAGCATGGTTGTTAAAGAGGGAAAAAGGGAATCCAAAGGTAAGGAGCCTGTACATGTTGAATTGTTCTCATCCACTACTTCTTCTGCCATGATAAGTCTGATTCCCATGGCTCTCATCATCATTCTTCAATACCAAGTCCTGTCAATGAGCCTTTGTTGCCAGCATCACCTTCAAAATATTGTTTAAAATCTACTAAAGCATCACCTTCCAAATTAGGTCCAAATTCTGCTAAATCTCATAGGTCGGATGCTTCAGCTCAGGGAATTGATTACTTCAGGCAGAGAAATTTTAAGTTGACAAAGAAATTACAGGAGTATGTTAGGCACTTCAGCCTCAGTTTCTAGAGTTTGAGCCAAGGCTTGATCATCTATTATGAGTTTTAAATTTTGTTTGTCTGAAACTTTCTTGCATAGGGTCATGCAAGATCTTCAGTCTGGGGGAGATGTTGGCCTCCTATTTTGACTGTTCAGCACAATATTTTCTAGTTTAAGTCTCATGAAACCAAGTAATCATCAGCTTTATTTAGTGTTGTTTTGTGCATGGTTATGCCTTTTGAAGAGCAACATTGCTAGGAACTTTGGTAAGTGACTTTTTAATTGTTTATTTATTATTTTGCTTTTTTTTATGTATATAATGGAACCTTTAGTTTTCATTTAATAATGGGTCAATTAATGAGTCTTTATTTCTTTTATGTAGGAGTCTTTTGGTTATTTGGCCCAACGCTTGTCCCGACGCTCCAAAGAAGATCTATGTTGGCTGATCCAGAGATTTGGGGGATTTTATTGCTCAAGATAACATCTTGTTTGATTTCCAATCGCTTCCAGGACGCAGGTGCAGTTATCAGTGCTGTTCTGAGGATGTCATTTGCTCATTCCCGTTCTTGATCAGGACCCTGATTTCGGGCTGAATTTCTGAACAAACGGTTGGGAATTTTTCAAAACGGTTCGAAACCCACTTCACAAATGGCCCCATTTACCCCTTATCGTGGGCAGTTTTCATAATTTCTGAACGAATGTGGAGAAATCCCTTCCAGAACAGACGTGGTTTTTCCAGATTTGGTGTTGGCCGTTTTCTGGGTAGTTGCTCGAATTTCTGAATTTTGGGATGGATCTTGTCGATCTGTTCATGTATAAATAAAGCTTGAGAAGGAGATACATGGGGGAGAAGACTGTAAAACTTTATTTTTATCAATAGATCCAGTGTTTATCTTCTTTAAAGCTTCGATTTAAGACTGGAAGGCGTTGAAGGGCAGGGCCCACCTTCAACACCAATCCTTCATACTTCAGTATTATGTATTTTGCAGTAGTAGTGAAGGAATGCCATTTCGAATTCATGTACATGTAATATAATATATATATCTGTAATAACCATATCATAAGATCCACAAGTCAATACTCCAATAAAAACTATGTTAAATTTCTTATTAATGGACAAACAGTGCCATTTCCCCACTACCTTGTTGTGAACCAATGTAATGTTGATGGATTCGAATGGATAAGTAAAAAACTTATGGCTTATTGATGGATTTACTTTTATTGATTTATTATACAAGTTTCATTTTCAGTATATAATCATTTGAAGTCATTTTGTGAAGTTTCATTACATTTGGAGAAGATTTGATGCCATTTCCCCCAAGGTCGAACGAGTGATTTTTGTTGTTGTTTGGGAGAAGGTTATAACAGAATTAATAATTGATTAGTGGTTCACATGAGACCTAAATAATTTAATTTATACATCCCATACCTCTATTCATAATTTAGAGTGGGTTTGGAAGCATTTGGAGAGTCATTTTCAGAACTTACCCTAGGGGGATTTGAACCTCAAATTGCTAGTAAAATTCCATACTTGGTCCAGAATATTAAACAAGTTTGAAAAAGTATTTGGAGGGACATAATTCATCCCTGAACATCATATTCAAGTCTTAATATCTGTCATATACTTCCTCAAAAGATTTGGGATCATTTGGATCAATTTGGAGACCTAGACATCAAAACTAGTCAAAGGTCGAAATTGGGGAAAAAGTGAAAAATTGGGCATTTTAATAAAAAATTTAAAAAGGGACATTACAGTGATTCCTAGATGGAGAAACTATAGGAGGGAGGAGGATGTTGTGTCCAGAATTTTGGAACATTTCTTAGTTTCTAAATCTATGTTCAATGGCATTTTTCTTTTAAAATTTTGGGTGACAACTGGAGGTATCTCCAACAATCTCCCTATTATACTAAAGCTGGAAAAGGAATATATAAAGTCACCTTCTCCCTTGAATTTTAACCATGAATGTCTAGTGGAATAAGACTATAGAGCTTTGATTCAGGATACGTGGGTCCAATTTCGGTTGGATCCGTAGACCTCTTCAATGGTTTAATTCTTAGATAATATTGTGAAGGTTAAGGAAGTTGAAAAGAAATGGTTTATTTCTTTCAAATGCGGTCTCAGACCATGCTTTAAGAGTCCAAGAAGGCATTATTAAGAATATTTATGAGGAAAATTCCTTGGGCATCTTCTCAAAATTGGACCTTTAGAGACTTAGATCCCTAGAAGTTAAGAGGCAAGACCTTCTAGAAAAGGAAAAAATAGCTTGGCGTTTAAAGAGTCGCACTATTTGGATTCATGAAGGTGATAACATCACAAAGTTTTTTCATCAGTATGCCAATTATCAAAAGAACATCAACAGAATTTGGAAATCAATCTGTCGAAGGGGCAGGTTTACACTTCACACACAAATAAGGCGGAGGAATGGATCAAGCACTTCAGTTTTATGTTCAAGGAGTCCCTTGGATTCCCTATCCAAGAAATTCTTCATGTCCTTAGTAAAATTTCAAGGGAAGTTACAAAAATCAAAATAAAAATCTATAAGAGGAGGTCATAGAAGAAGAAGTTCACAAGACTCTTTGTTCTCTCAAGAAGGGAAAAATCCCAAGTCCAAATGGTTTAACTGCAAAACTATATGTAGTTTTTTACGACCTTAGGACAATCTGCTAAAAGTAGTCCAAGATCCCAAACATCTCAAAAAGTGCTTGGGTCCTTTAATTTGGCATTAATTGCCTTGATTCCCAAGAAACAATATGCTTTGGCATTCGATGATTATCAACCTCTTTCTTGTTGTAACATAATTTACAAGGTGATCTCCAATTTGCTAGCCCAACACTTAAAGCCACTGCTAAGTGAGATTATCTATAAGGAGAAGTTCGGTTTCCTTCAAAACCGTCAAATTCTCGATGTTGTATCCTTAGCTCATGAGGAATTACACTCTATCAAGATCTCAAATCTAAAGGTGGTCATTCTGTAAATCGACCTTTATAAGGCCTACGACCAAATGAGTTGGATCTTCTTGAGACTTTTCCTAATTTAGATTGGACTAAATCTTAACACAATTAAGTGGGTTATGGGTTGTGTTTAGTCGGTATCCTTCGCAGTGCTAATTAATGGTTCTCCTTTGTGTTTTATTTGTTCCTGACGGGGTCTTAGACAAGGATGCCCCTTGTCTCCCTTCATGTTCCTCTTGATATCTAATGGTCTAGGTAAGTCGATTCATGATGCAACTCGAAGTGGAAAACTAGGGGAGGTCAAGACTACCTCGACAGAGTCTCCCATGCACCTTCTCTTTGTAGACGATATGTTTCCCTTTGGAGCTGGCTCTTTTCAAGAAATATAGACCCTAATCCAGATATTGAACTCTTTATGCTCATCGATAGGTATTCTAGTGAATTTTACCAAATCCAATATTCAGACGAATCTCTTACCAACTAACTTGGACACTCAAGTGGCAACCCTCTTTATTTTTCAAAGGAAGGAATTCAAATTGAGGATAAAGTATCTGGTCTATTTTCTTAAGCCTAATTCCTACAAGTTTACAAATTGTATATGGATTTACAACAAATTAGTATAATCTCGAATATCTCATTGGGACAATAGATTGTTATCTCTGGGTGGGTGTTTGGTCTTACTAAAGTATGTCATATAAAGTGTTCTCGTTTATTGGTCATCCATCGCCTGTATACCAAAAGGTATCCTCACAAAAAACGGAAAGACAAGCTTCAAATATCTCTAGTCAGGAGGTCACCTTTAGGAGGGTCTCCCCTTAGTTAAATGGCCCAGACTGTGGCCAAGCCTAAACATATGAGAGGATGGGGGTTGAAAAAAAATTATCCTTTAGACATTCCTTAGCAATAGGAACCTGTTGTTACAGCAACACCCCCCCCAAAATTTTGTACATATTGGGGCCCCTCCTTTCATTTTGTAGAAAGGCTTCCTTAATAAGTCATTCCCAGCTTTTATCTTTGTTTTTTAACAGAAAATCTTGTCATGAAAAAACTCCAAGTCTGCCAGAAGCTCTTGTTTCTCAACAGATTTTTTTTTTTTTTGCGAAGTCTTCCTCGAAATCACGGAACGATTTGGTAAAACCTCACAGTGGCAGAAGCCTTTTGTTTAAACATCCGAAAAGGACTTAGAAACTTTCGTTGAAAATATTGCGGAGAGTTTCGGGTTTTTCTCCCGAAACAGCAGAAACCATTCGTCTAAGCTTTCCGAAAAGGGACTTAGAAAATTCTTCGATTTTTGCGAAGCGCCCCACAGAACAATTCAAGTTTTCCTCCCGAAACGATTGTTAAAAGATTGCGGAAGCTATTGAGGAATTGCTTCCGAAACGGTGGAACCATTCAAGCTATCTCTCCGAAACAGCGGAAGCGTTCGTCATAAGCTCCCCGAAAAAGCTTCGAAATTATTGTTGAAAAGGTCGCGGAAACATTTGACGAATCCCTTCTGAAACGGCGGAGTTCTCCGTCAAAACCTTCTGTAAACGCGGAGGGATTCAGGATTTGCTCCCGAAACGGCGGAAACCTTTCGTCTAAGCCTTCCAAAAAAGGAGTTAGGTTTTTTGAAACTTTGCGGAACGCGCCAGGGAAACTCTGCGGAATCATTCATCTTTTGCTCCCGAAACTGCGGAGGATTTCAGGCTATCCTCCCGCAACGACGGAAGCCATTCGCCAAGTCTCCCCGAAGCTTTGAAAAGAACTTAGATTGTTTTTGGAAATTGTGGAACCACTTTGACTTTTCCTTCCGCAGTTGCGGAAGCCTTCACGCTAAGCTTTCCAAAATGTCGAAACCCTTAAACAGACCCGGAAACAATCTGCAAAAGCCGTCTGCAACGGCGGAAGCTTTCCGGTTATCTTTCCGAAACGGCGAGCGCCATTAACCATTTCTTTCCGAAAGACCCGCGAAGACTTAGAAACTTTTCTTTTACGGGAACCATTCACGAGAAACTCCCAAAAAAAGCGGAAGCCGCCACGATATCTTTCCGAAGAGACTCGACTTATTGCGGGATATTTTTCGGTTTTCCTCCCGTGACTGTGGCAGTCTGTAGCGGAAACCTTTGGCGAAACCCGTCCGAAACCCCGCGGAAACGTTGGCGATATTTTTCTCGAAAACCCCACGGAGTGCTTTTAAAAAATCTTGCGGGAGCCATCCACCGTTTCCCTTCGAAACAGCGGAAACGTTTGTTCCTTCCTTCCGCAACGACGGGTGAGCGTCGCGAGTTTGTCCCGCAGGTGGCGGTTACGCGCGCAAACCGAGACGGCTTGATTTGACGCCAACGTATGATACATTTAAACCGCGTTTTAAATATGCCAACCACCGCATTAAACTCGCACGTGCCCGTTCTATTTAAATAAGCGGTGGGGGGTACGAGCCAACACATTATTATTTGTCGATTGGCAAACCATTGTTGGACACCGCGTGACCGTTCCAGCTCAGCTTGCTCGACCATGTTCATGGCCACCTCAGTCAGCTATCCTCGTCGGTGCTAGGTAGGATCTTAACCATTAAATTTGTCCCTTCTATGCGTCAAATTGCTATTAGGTTGTCCTTTTTTTTGAAAACAATAGGCATTGGTTGGATTTCGACGGGCAAAATGCCCGGCATAGGCTATTCTGCCCGTCAAACGGTCTAAATTGCATATTTCCCGTCAAAAAAGCATAGGAATTATAGAACGTTTGCATAGTGGGTAAAGACCATCAATTTGGACGGATAAATTTGTTCCAAATTCCTCCCCAGGCCGCGTACTTCGTTGTTTAAAAACTTGTCGTAGCCCCATGGACTTTTCGTGTCCCCAACCGAAAGCGGAAGATATAGCCACCCAGGCCTTTTGCATAAATCTTAGTCCCAGCCACTCGCTACCCCCGTTTAGATCCTAAACATGGCCATAGGACCTCACGCCAAAATGCGATAAATAAACCTTGCTGGTCGAGCCCCTCGCTTGTTCATCAGCATGGAGAGCCATCGCTGGCTTAGTTTTTATCAAACCCAGCTAACCGGCCACTTACCATTTGAACCTAAATGAGGGACACCCTTTCCCACATAGCTAGACCGAAAGCAGGTTGCTTCCGCAACAGGCTCACCCTCGCGGGATCATTCCAAACTTGCCCCTTTAAAAGAATTGGGATGACTAAAACTAGAATTCTTGTTTGAAATGGTGTATTTTTGCTTCCTAAACATATAGCTTCACATTGCATTTATCTCATTGACATGTTAGAATGGTGATGCTCTTGAAATCTCACAGTATGTTGCTCAATTTTATAATGGCTTATATTTGGTTGCTATCAGGGATAAGTCAAAATGCCAAAAGGTAGTAGGAAGAAGGCTAAGATGATAGAGAAACAGCCTACACCACTTAAAACTGAAACCTCACTCCAGGATACTAGGTGCACCACCGGTGTCCCTCCTGAAATTAGATGGGGTGACATTTACAGGATGATCCGAGACCAGCATGTCCCGGACATGTTGTTAGAAGAGGGACCGATTTATCTAAATATCAAAGCTTCAGGCATAACCAGTGCTGCTACCCGCCCTGAATTGTTCCCATGTGCTAAGGTAATCGGGTGGTTACTCCAACATGCCGATCCGGAAGGAAGAGTAATTCATGACAGCAGGAAGACAGCCATTTCCTCATTTCAACCCGCATATCTTGCGGCAGCCTACAAATTTCCCCGCTCCTAGCAATCAATGACTGATGAATGGCTGGGCAAAATGAACAACGTTGAGATGGACAAAAAGCTATTGGTAGCAGGCAGACATTTGAGAAAGAAAGGAAGTGACGAATATGACGTATAGAATCTGAGACCTCCTTTCAGATTGATCGCCTTGATGCTGTGCGGAATCTTCGGCATGCCAGATGGCACCATGTACAAGATTCAGTGGGTCCCTATTATCCACTTTGTGGCGTTTAAAGGAAGTGTATTTGACTGGGCCACTCTCTTATCAGATAGTTTGGCCTCAATGATAGTAGCTGCAAGAGAAGGACTAGCCTTGAAGAAGGCAAAAATTTTCATGTCCTCATATCTGATTGATTGTGTGTTGGCCAAGGTGGAATTCCCCAAATTGGGCTGCACATGTGATAAGGCCACCACCCCGGTTTATACCGCTTTTAGGATGATGTGGGCCCAGAATTACAAACCTAACTACAAACTCATCTGTGAGGGGTTCATCATGCCCTTATATGAGAAGTTATTCAAGGAGGAGACCAACTGCCTGTCAGAGAACGTTGTGGAAGTCCTTGAGGATTACGGGGATTTTTACTTTTCAGAGCAAGGCACCTACCTCAGAATGTTTGGAGGGACTAAGCCCCCATACATTTTGCCGCAGTATGCCACAGATTATGTGGTCCTCAAGGAGGCAGTAAGACAAATCTTCCTGGATGGAATTGGAGCAATGCCCACAAACAGCATAAGGCTTCCTTTCCCCCTCTACCTTTCTGCATAGGTGCTTACAAGTTCTCGGGGGTTGCCTCAGCCGAAGAGTTTGTGCAGGAGCTAAAAGCTTTCCACTTCGGTGACGTGATCTTCCATAGGAACGACAGGAAGGGAAAAGTGGTCGAGCATTCTAGGGACATCTACGCTCATTTTGAATACTCGCATTATCCCGGTGCTAAGGAAGAGGTATTCAGAGGCATTAGCAACATGGATGAGCTGCGAACCTTTCGCCAAGGCAGTGGAATAAGTTCTAGCTCCACCAAGATCCAGAAGACCAACTAGCAGAAGGAGAAAGAAGCTGATGATGCCCGAGCTCAGGAAGAGCTCAGATTAAGAGAGGAAGCAAGGTTACTGAAAGAGGCTGAGGAAGCCAGGTTGCAGCAGGAGGGTGAAGTGGCAAGAGCGCAAAAAGAAGCCGAAAATGAAAGGCTGCAAAAAGAGGCTGAGGAAGCCCAGCAGCAGAAAGAGGCTGAAAATGAAAGGCTACGGAGAGAGAATGAAGATCAGCTGCAAGCTGAACAAGCTGAGGATGAAAGGAAAGTGGAAGAAGAGCTGAAAGCAGGAGAAGATACCCAAGCAAGTGGGTCCGGTTTCCAAGACATGGAAATAGATGCATCTCAAGCAGGTGGCTCTGGTACCTTAAATGTGGGAGTAGATCTAGCTCAGGAAGTCCGGACCCCACCTGCTGAAGAAGACATAGACTCCATCGGGAAAACATATGGTGTCCAGGTGGAATGAGTTTGTCTATGACAAGAAAAGGAAAGCTATGGTCCTCAAATCGGAAGAGAGGATCAAAAGTACCTTCCATGAAGACATCATTACCCACCGAGAGGTCACCATAATGCAGAATATAGATCAAGATCCCTTTGCTATGGCATCCGCAGCTGTAGAAACAGCAAAAGCATCACTGGATAATGTAGGGGTTATAGTTAGAGAAAATGTATTGACAAAGAAGAGAGCTCGTACGCTACAACAAACTGTGGCTAATGAGCAAGCCCACAGGGATCTTGTGGTGAACAAGTATAATTGTCTGTATGCCGAGCATAAAGAGCTATCAGGCAAGTATAACCAACTGGAGGAGGAAAAGGACCAACTAACACTCCAAATGATGATTTTGGAAGCAGAGAAGTGTAAAATTAGTCACAGCAGATCAAATGAACAAGTAAATCAATCACAACAGATGAATATAGAAAATATGGTGTAAAACTGTGCAAAACATGCAGCAGTGCTCAATATCCCAGAAAGGGTGAATGAATTACAATAGAATACAATCTCAGTCAATGAGCAATTCGAATTGACTAAGTAGGCCATTCGAATCACTGAATGGAGTAGCTTGACTCCAACTAGGATTCCTCATCATCAATCGATGGTGGTCATCAATGCACAAGAACCAGTCATCCAGGTGTCAATCTGAGTCTAACTTAGTGTGTCATGTGTAACTGAAGTGTGTAGCACTGATTAAGGGAAGGAGGCTCAGTGGGGGGCGCATGGGAGACTAACTGAAGTCAGAACAAGTCATCTAGTCAAATTGGAGGTCCAACGGAAGTGAAACAGTCAGTCGGGAGTGAAACTAGCCTCAAATCAGGGAGAATCGGAGCTAACTGAATGTAACTGAAGTGGAACTGCAGTGGTAGGTGAACAAGTGCGCCCTTCTCTGGCAGTAGGTGAGAAGTGGGCGCCTTTCAGCTTAGGAGGGCTAAAACTCTATGGTAGGTGGCTCCCGGGTGCTAGAATGAAGTGGATAAGGTGCTGGAGGCATCAAACTGGTGACTGGGATGCATGCCAGTTCATGCAGGTGCATGCAAAACCTAGATTCTGCATGCAAACCCTAATTTGCATGCAAGATCCTGAAAAAGATGATTTGGATATCCGAACACCCCCCCTCAAGCTAGACTATGATGTGAAAAAAATAATGTGGGGCCCTGGTAACTAAGACCAAAGGTCACCCCAATACAATAATCCAAAAACTAATAACAGTCAATAAACCGAGGAAATGGGGAAAACCTCATGGGAAAAATACCCCCCCTCAAAATAGACTGTAGTACACCAAAAGATTTAACTGCTCCAAAATCAAGTAGATATGTCTGGAGGTATCTTACTCTTGGGAGTAAATGGATCATGCTCCAAAAACATGTGCTTGAATTCTCCATCAGTGGATGCAAGCGAATGTGGAGACTTTAAGAACTTGCTCTTCATACAGAAAAAGGTGAGAACAAATATGAAAATATGAGGATGATCCTGGAACCTGTGATTCGAACCAAGTGAGGTAGGAATAGCTCCAATCGGATCAAATAGATCTTGAAACTTGAACTTCTTATCAATAGAAGTTAAATCAGCTCCAAAAATAGATGAATGGTTTCTTGAGATTTCCTTTGAACCAACAAGGGTGAGATCAAAACCAAAATCAGAAAAAAGTGCATGAGAATTGAACTCAAGCGAATGGTAGTGCTCTTCATCTTCATTAAAACTCTGAGAAACTTTGCAAATGATAGAACATAAGTTTATAGAAGGCATGCAATCAAGAAGGACGAATGCTTCACCTCCAAAATCAGATTTTACCTCCAAAACTTCAAGTAGATCATTATTCTGCATGCCGGCAAACCCATGTGAAAGAGAGGATTCAAGAACCTCTTCAGAATCTAGAGTATGAGTTGGTTTATCTTGCTCAGAATTCGAAATAGAATCATTTGAGAGAGTGAGTTTTGAATCTACATTTTCTTCTTCATCTTGAACAATTGTTGAGGCCAACACATGATCGGAAAGAACACATAAGGAGATCTCACTGGGCTTGTTCTCCAAAAGGCTAGCATGATCCTCTTCTTCCTGCTTTCCAAATTCTCTGTCAAGTTGGACCCATATATCACTTGGATTTTCAGCAGTATTACTGAGGTAGCGCATACAAGGAGACATAGCAAGACACATTGTTCCAAAAGCTCTGTCACAATCATTGAGCCAATCATTCTCCTCTTCATCGGAATCAAAAACTCTTGTATTACCAATGCACATATCAAAAAGACATTGTCTCTTCAAGAATGCAATCATCTTTGGTTTCCATTCATCATAGTTGAATGGAGTAAGAATATTTTGTGAAGAAGAAGTCTCCATCTTTGCATTAGCGAATGCACATGGAGGAAGTAAGAAACCTGCAAATCACACACAAACAAACACTATGTTTTCAGCCTTGCATGCACATGAGCGAATGCACATGAGATTTTGCATGCCGCTGCTGAAATATATTGGTGAGCAAAGATTGCTCTCTCTTCATGTAGAACACCTGTAGAAAAGAAATCTTGTCCCTGCCATGGCTCTGATACCATGTAAAATTAGTCACAGCAGATCTAATGAACAAGTAAATCAATCACAACAGATGAATATAGAAAATATGGTGTAAAACTGTGCAAAACATGCAGCAGTGCTCAATATCCCAGAAAGGGTGAATGAATTACAATAGAATACAATCTCAGTCAATGAGCAATTCGAATTGACTAAGTAGGCCATTCGAATCACTGAATGGAGTAGCTTGACTCCAACTAGGAGTCCTCATCATCAATCGGTGGTGGTCATCAATGCACAAGAACCAGTCATCCAGGTGTCAATCTGAGTCTAACTGAGTGTGTCATGTGTAACTGAAGTGTGTAGCACTGATTAAGGGAAGGAGGCTCAGTGGGGGGCGCATGGGAGACTAACTGAAGTCAGAACAAGTCATCTAGTCAAACTGGAGGTCCAACGGAAGTGAAACAGTCAGTCGGGAGTGAAACTAGCCTCAAATCAGGGAGAATCGGAGCTAACTGAATGTAATTGAAGTGGAACTGCAGTGGTAGGTGAACAAGTGCGCCCTTCTCTGGCAGTAGGTGAGAAGTGGGCGCCTTTCAGCTTAGGAGGGCTAAGACTCTGTGGTAGGTGGCTCCCGGGTGCTAGAATGAAGTGGATAAGGTGCTGGAGGCATCAAACTGGTGACTGGGATGCATGCAAGTGCATGCAGGTGCATGCAAACCCTAGATTCTGCATGCAAACCCTAATTTGCATGCAAGATCCTGAAAAAGATGATGTGGATATCCGAACAAGAAGAATGGAGTGGAAGATAAAGCATCCCATCTAGAAGCAGACAAGCGGGCATTAGCTGAGCGGTTAGAGCAAGCTGAGAGCAGAACGATGGACATGTCTCCCTTCCATGAGCTGTCCTATAGCATCCTGAAGCAAATGCATGACACTCCGAAGCTAATCACTAATGAGGTTTGCAAGCTAAAGGCCATGGTAGTCAGGTTAAAAGAAATTAATGCGGAGGCCCATAGGCTCAAAGCTAAGAATACCTGTGTCAAGGAAAATATCATGAGTCAAATGGCATGGAGAGAAGGAAAGGGGGGTTTCTCCACGCATCTCCCATTTAAATCTGTGGACGGTTTTAATGAGGACATAGCCCTGTTGGAGTTTGGCAGGAACTGTGCCAGTAAGTTGATAGCCAATGTGCAAAGAACAAGGGATAACATCAACAGTCTGTATCAAAGAATGAAGGGAGTGCATGACAGGTGCAAGCTGAATTTCCCACAATCCCTCGATGACTTCCCGGATTCAGAACAGCGCTTGGCTGAGATAAAGGAAGAGCTGGGCATCCAAACCGAATACGTGAAGAAAATTGATGTCCTAGCAATTGATGACTTACAACATTATGTTGGAATGTCATCAGTCCACGATCATTTTCTCAAGGAAGTGCATCAAGCTGCAGTAGCAGAAGTTCAAAGCATCGGAGCAGAGCTCGGGAAGAATGTGACTTCTCATAAAATCTTGTTCCCTGCTGCAGCAAACATAGTCATAAGGGACACAGGTATGTGGTATAGCTACATAGCGGAGGAGGAGAAGAAAGCTGCAGCAGTAGCAGGAGCAACAGCAGATCCAAAATCTTCTCTCCCAGCAGCCACTCCAGCAACAACAGTGAGCTCAATCCCTTCTGCCCAAGTAGATGCAGCAGCAACAATTGGTTCGAGTGTCTCTTCCCAGGCAGCATCAGCAGCATCAATTGACTTGGGCGATCCTCTCCCAGCTGAAGCTCACGCACAAGAATGAGAGCACGGATATTAGAACATTATTTCTGCTATATTGTATTTTTTAAACTCTCAAATGTATAAAGCGTGAGCTATGGGACAGTTGTCCATTCTCTTTTGTTAAATATTTTGTAAAAGAAGTAGTCATTTTTTGGTCTATTATAGAAGAAATTCCTGTAGGTGACAGGTGGAAGAGGCTAGGTGGCAGCCCAAAGGGCGTTTTTTTAATTATAAATAGAATCTAGGAAGAATAGAAGAGGGACTTTTGGCAGGGAATGAAATTTTTGAAACCTATATGAGCTATCTTGTATCGGTTCTAAGAAATCGATTTTTCTAATAAAAGCTAGGGAGATGGACGTTTTGCATGGGAACGAAAGATGGATGTGTATTGGACTGTTCTGGTGATTTCCATCCTGTAATGTGAGATCCTTCTTGTTATTTGAACTATTTCTTTGCAACAAATGATTCTGCTTCTTTCTGTGTAAACTTTTTTTCTCCATTTTATGAGCAATGAATGTGATTATATTAAATCAGAAGCTATCTTTTGATATCTTTATCATGGCTGTAGCTTTCTCTTTCTGATTTAATGTCTATCCATTCTTTCTTTAAGATAAGTCCTATAGCTCATTGTTCATCCTTTGAATGTGCTCCTTGCAGGGATAATTAGTTTTATTTCATGTGTTTCTTTATTAGATTTAGTTCTGTTCTTTCAGTTTACATCTAGATTAAATAATTTTGCTTCTCTGTTTCATGAGCAATAGATGCGTTTTATATTAAATTAGAAGTTATCTTCTAAAGATCTTTTATCTTACTGTAGCTTTACCTATAAGAATCGATGGCTACCTATTCCTTCTTTCTGATATCTGTTACAGCTCATTGCTCATCCTGTAAATGTGTTCCTTGCAAGGATAGGTAGATTTACTTCAGTTTTAGACTTAGATCTGTTTTAGTCCTGCATTTAGATCAGATATAAATTAGGCACTTGCATCTCATTAAAACGTAAAATCCAAAAGAAAGGTGGATCGGGCCATAGCCGGTACAATCGGAATTAAACTCCAAACCCACGGTTGACGGAACCGCTAACCGGACGGATTCCCTATACCAAACGGTAGATGATCTAATTGGGATCATCTAACGGGGAGAATCCCTTTCTGATTGATGCTACGATATTCGAGGCATCAATAGTTTTTGGCACTAGAAGGAGGGCCTAAATTGCATGGCTGATAGAGGAAAATCTCCCACTGCCATAGATGACACTGAAAACCTGCTTAAAGAAAGCATTTCAAACAGCCCAGATCTTGAATTATCAAATCAAGAACGCCTCATTTCTGATCCTGAGCCTCAAGAAGCTTTATACACTGTCTCTTTTACAGAAATAGAGGATTTGAGAAGACATACCAAATCCTACATTAGGCAGCTAGGTGGTTTAAACGCTGTCAATTTCCTCCCTAAGAAAACTACCCCTAGAAAAGAGCCACAATATACCCGAGATTCGATTCTTGTTCACAGTTTTGAAGAACTTGTGAATCTGACTTTGGAAGAAATTTCAGACACTCTTAACAAGGCAGATCTTTAAAACTCAGAAAAGATTTCAGACCAAGAAAACCTTGAAGAAATTATCACTCCAAAAAGTACTCCTCAGAATTCCCCGTACAATTTTCCGCTAGGTTCTCCACATCCAAACATGGTTGTACCTGCTTGGAGAGCAAGGGGAGCGCTGAACCTAGCTAGACCATTCCATAATCTTCCAAAAAACCCAGAAAAGGTCTTTCCTAAGTTCGATCCAGGGCTTAGCAGGACGAGATGTGCTCTGCAAAAAACCTATCCCCTGCCCTAGCTGCTGCCGGTGCTCATGGCCGCCGGGACCCTACAGGGATGGCTCTTCAGGGCGCTGCTGAGCAGGTTTGCCGACGTCTATGGCCAGGCAGACGAGGAGGAACAACAGTCCAGAATAGCTGGCTTCACTCTGCATCAAATACATCTCTGGTTTTTTTAACTATTGGAAGGAATGGGAGCGGTGAGTCTTGTGAAGGTGGCGTAAACGTTTTCTGCATGGAGCCCCTTTCTCCCCCAATGTTCCAACCCGATTTGGAGACATTGCAGGAGCTCGATGCACCCCACATCGATTCCTTCAACTAATTTGCATCAAGGGGTTTGGACTTGGTTGTCATGGGCATGACTTGCGTGGAGATTGCACAGCCCGGATCCACAACAAAACTGAGAATATGGCTAGAGCGGCCGTTTATATTGCCGCCAGACAAGGAATCAACAGAGACCATTCAGGATCAGAGTTTGCTTTATCTCCAGCACAGAGATAAGATGCCGCGGTGGGTATGGCATGTCGTCCCCCCTCTTAACCAGCTAAAAGACTCTGAGGAGCGTCCACCATCGGTCCATCCACATGGTGTAAATCGGTATGAATCACAAGAACGATTTTCTGTCACTGGTTTTGGGGTAGAGGATGACAAATTCCAGATTTTTATAAAAATGCTTTCAGGGAAAACGTTTTTGGTGTGGGTTTTTGTTGAAGATACAGGGGACACTCTAAAAACTATGATAGCGCAGAGAGAGGGTTACCCTCGAATATCCTTTTACATTATGTACGGAGGTAAAGTGCTGAATGAGGCTGATAGGCTGAAGGACTGCCAGATTTACAAGAAATCCACTTTGCATGTGATGTATCGTTTGCGGGGAGGATCGATTGGGAAGAGAGGAACTGCAGGCCCTTCTTCATACAAAGATGCAGCTCGTGCAAAGGGGCCACAGATGTCAGCAGCTCCACATTCATCACAACCCAAGCCGTATATCGTGGAGAAACTGGATGATATCCCAACTTTGGAGGTCAAGAATACAGAGGTAACTCAACTCTTTAGTAATCTTCAAACACATTCTCTCATTTGTCGTTTTAATGGCTTCTGGCCCAGATCTTATGATCTTCATAAGTGGATCTACTCAAATTGGACAACAAATTGTCAAATTCTTGTATGCTCCAAAGGATTTTTTGTTGTATAGTTTGAATCCGAGGAAGAATATGAGAAGATCATTGAGCAGGGTCCTTGGTTCTGGGGGAGAGCAGGGCTTTTCTTAACCCCCTGGTTTCCTGATTTTGATGCCAACTCTATGGTGGTAACCAAAATGCCGGTTTGGGTGAGGCTGCCAAACTTGCCCCTTCCTTTCTGGCATCATTTAGTCTTGGAAGACATTGGCAATCTGCTTGGGAAGTACATTAAAAGGGATACTGATCGGCATGAGCAGGGACTTTTTACTTATGCACGAATCTGTGTGGAGATCGACCTTAGCAAAGGTCTTCCTGATAGAATTAAGCTGATATATGAAAAGCACAAATGGATCCAGGAACTGGACTATGAAAACACTGCTTTTAGATGCAGATTTTGTCATCTAACAGGACATTTACAAGACTCGTGCCCACTTGCAAAACGGCATCCCAAAAAGAACCAGGGGATGAAGACAAAGGGGAAAACATGGCAGGCAGAATATGCTCCCCCTACTGATGAGGATTCAGAGGGTGAGGAAAGCGAACCGGAAGAAAAACAAGAAGAGGAGGTAAATGAGGAAACAGTGCATACAGCTGACACTGCGGAGACACAACAATCAGATTCAAAAGATGCCGATAAGGAAACACTCACGGAAAACATGCAACTAATGGCTACTTCCTTAACCGGTTCAAAGCGTGCACATGAATCAGAAAATTCAGATTCTGATAAAGAAAAAACCTCTGTTCAGCCAAGAGTGGAGCAGGCGAGTAAAGAGATGGTTGTAGTTGTACCCCAGCAGGGGGGATGGACAGAAGTGAAATCAAAGAAGCGAGAGAAGAAAGGGAAATTAGAGGATTATTATAAAATCCCTAATTCCTAGAAACTTATGTAACAATAATGTTCTTTATTTTTTCTGTAGACCTATGGTCTTGACTCAGTTGTGCTTATGCACTTACAGAATGTAATTTTGTATCGCTTCGGCTTGAAATAAAATTACGCTTTTTTTTCTTGGAACACATGCAAAAAGTTCGATCCAGGGAAAGCCATTTCGGCGGAAGATCACCTCAAGAGTTTTTACTTAGCTCTGAACCTTTTGAACGTACAACATGAAGACGTAGTCTACAGGTTGTTTCCATATACATTCGAGCCAAAAGTATCATCCTGGTACTTTAGCCTACAACCCAGCTCAATCTCTAGTTGGGATGAATTCGAAAAGTGTTTCTTAAAGAAATACGGAAACCAAAAGACTGTGGCAACACTTATGAAAGAACTCTTATCCATGAGAATGGAAAAGAAAGAAAAGGTTCAAGATTTCAATCAAAGATTCACAACGCTGTTAAATAATTTCAGTGAAGCTAATAAACCAGCAGAGGAGTCTCTGATTGAATACTACACAACAGCTCTTGAAGGACCAATAGCAATGTTCATAAAAAGATCCAAGAAAACTACCTTGATAGAGAACTTTGAGGAAGCTAGAAAGGTAGAAGAAGAAGCTGATAGCATTGCTAAACATGCCTTAGATGTAGAACCAAAACCAGCAGCTAGCAAAAAACCTTTGCTGCTCACTAGAGGTAAAGAAAGCCATCTACAGACATGGAAAATGTAGTCAAGATGATGCAGAAATTATCTAATAAAATTGTAGATCTCGAGAAAGACAAGGCTGCTAGCACATCTAGGAAAAATTTCAAGCCATTTTATAAAAGAAGGGAATATGGTGACCAAACTCATCCACCAATGAATACTGCCCCTGTCTTAAACTTGAACGAAATTGGGATGAAAAATTTCTGCACTTTTCATCAAGAACCACATTCGAAAAAGAGCTGCCCGCAATGGATTAATTCCATGAGCTTAGTCATGAACCAAATGCTAGATTCATAGATCCCAGACCAAGATGATTCTCTAGAGGAGTCGAGCCCTGAGTTAGAGGAATCAACCCCGGAAACTACTATGGTGTTATGGGATTGGGTACCTATGACTGAATCAGCAGAAGAAGATCCCATAGAAAGCTCTCCCTCTACTGTAAATGTTGCTACTCGCAGCAAAGGCCCACTTGCCGATCCTGTGCCAAGCGCAGCTCCTCATAAGCCTAAAGTTTCAAAAGAACCGCTTAGGAGGCATATAACAGTTATCCCACAACAACCCAAAGTTAACCAAACAGCGACCAAGCAGCCAAGCGCTGACACCATAGTTCAGCCACCTAAGGTCACAACAAGTAAAACAGATCATCCAACTAGAATTAGGAACGAATCTGACATAGGATACGGTATTATTGAAGATATCAAGAAATTCAAAGCGAATGTGTCAATATTTGACATCTGTAGCCTGCCCCATCAACGAGACAAACTGCTGCATGTTCTTCAACCCCAGGCCAGCACTCCATTAACGGATTCTCAAAACAATCCCGAAATTAATGAGGCTAGCATCGGTGGGAAATCTAAATCTCAAACATTGTCGTTCCTATTGACTTTTGAAATTTTTAATCACAATGTCCACAACTGTTTGGTAGATTCTGGAGCATCCTCAAACGTCATGCCATTGTCCATTTGTAAAAATATTAATGGGCAGACTGCTCCATCTCCATCCCAAATTATCCAATTAGATAGGACTGCTGTTAAAGTAATTGGGGAGATTAAAGATGTTCTCATTAGACTGTCAGCTGACCCTAGAGTCTGTCAATTCATTGACATAATGGTGGTCGATATTCCTGAATCTTATGGGATGATTTTAAGTAGAGATTGGTCTACCAAGCTGAGTGGCTACTTTGCTACTAATTGGTCCCACCTATGGCTGCCTTATCAGAACAAGCAGAATCAGATTAAAGTTCTTAGGGAACCTCATATGAAGCAAAACGTAACTCAGTTAGAAGAGAAAAATGAGGTCGTAGCTTTCTCATCCTCGGTTCTGGGGAATTATTTCTTAGAAATGGATCCGGGTAATTAACAGTCTGAAGCCATTAGCCATGAATCAAATAAACAATCCGATCTCCTTCATTTCTCTCGGACTGATGATGTTGATTGTAACATAGTCAATTTAGTTACTGACATAGATCACAAAGAGACTAACTTAGTTGAATCTAAAGATACCTTTTGGACATTATACTTTGATGGTTCTAAAACTCTGGAAGGATCCGGAGCCGGTTGTGTTCTAATGGATCCAAAGAGAAACAAGTATTTTTTGTCTTGTAGATTAGAATTCGATTGTACTAATAACACCGTTGAATATGAAGCATTGGTACATGGATTAAAGAAGGCCATTGGCTTAAATGTTAAGTACCTGAAGGTCTTTGGTGACTCCGAGATAGTTGTAAGATAGGTAAGGGACACCATTCATTGTCTCTCACCTCATTTGAAGGGTTATTAGGCTGAGGTATGGGATTTAATTATGCATTTTGACGCTTTCAATATAAAATCAATTCCTAGATTACAAAATTCTGCTGCTGATTTGCTAGCAACATCTGCTTCTAGATTGGTGCCGTCAAATAATAAATGTTCAATTGAATTGATTTTCAGGCCTTCCGTTCCCGATAACATCACAAACTTCAGAGTCTTCGATGATGATGAACAAATTATCATCTTCCTAACAAACGAAGATAGCTTTCAAGGAGCTGCAATAAATGAGGAAGAACACGATGCTGATTTGATGAAGAAGGATGAGGAGAAAGGAAATTTCATGCCCAAGGGGGTAAGGTCCCTCGAAATGTTGTTCGATCTTAAAAATAAGTTCAAAAGGCCAGCTAATACCAAAACTAACAGCTCATCAATGCAACATGAGTTAGTTAATTTGGGTACCAAGGCAGAACCAAGATTTGTCAACCTTGGCAAATGTTGTTCACCGGGAGAAAGAGACAGGTTCATTAAATTGTTTAAACAATATAAGGATGTTTTTGCATGGACCTATGAAGATCTGAAAACGTATGACGTCTGCATTATTCAGCATGTTATACCAATGAAAGCGAGCGTCAAACCATTTCAGCAGCATTTAAGAAGAATGCATCCCACTCTAGAACTGCTGATCCAAAAGGAATTAAAGAAGCTCCTGGACGCTAAGATAATCTTCAAAGTTCAGCATTCTGTGTGGGTTGCAAACTTGGTTCCCGTAAGGAAGAAGTCGGGAGAGATAAGGCTATGTGTAGATTTCAGAAATTTAAACAAAGCTTCGGATAAAGACAACTACCCCGTCCCTTCAATGGAACAAATCCTTCAAATGGTGTCAGGATCCGAATTGTTTTCTCTCCTCGATGGTTTCTCTGGCTACAATCAAGTATTAGTAGCCGAAGAAGATCGCCTTAAGACTACTTTCAGAACTAAGTGGGGAACTTTCGCCTACAGAAGAATGCCATTTGGTCTGATAAATGCGGGAGCGACATTCCAAAGGGCGATGGATATTGCCTTCCGAGGATTGGGTGGACAATGCATGGTTTTATACTTGGATGATGTGACAGTCTTTTCGAAGAAAAGGGAAGATCATGTCGTGCATCTAAAGCATATTTTTGATCGCTGTCGGAAATACGGTATTTCCTTGAATCCCAAGAAGAGCGTATTTGTTGTTCCCGAAGGTAAGCTCTTGGGTCATATCATCTCTAAAGGGGGAGTGTCAATTGATCAAGAAAGAGTCCAAGCCATTAATAAGATTCCAATGCCTTACAATAAGAAATCTATGCAGTCTTTTATGGGCACCATCAATTTTGTCCGCAGATTTGTTCCGGATTTCGCACAAATTGTTAAGCCGTTGCAACAGATGGTTAAACAAAGCATGCAATTCAAGTGGAAAAATCTGGAGAAAGACGCATTTAGAGATATCAAGGCAGCCATAGCTAAGGCTCCTTCCTTGAGGAGCCCAGATTTTGATAAGGATTTCATCTTGTATACCTTCGCTTCGGATGACTCTCTCGCAGTTGTACTCACGCAAAAGGTGGAGTTGGGGGACGAATACCCAATTTCGTTTATGAGCACTGCTCTGCAAGGAGTTGAGCTGAATTATCTCGTGGTTGACAAGCATGCATATGCGGTCTTCAAAGCAGTCAAGCATTTTAGGCCATACATTCTTAAGAACAAAACTAAAGTCGTAGTTCCCCACCCAGCTGTTAGATCCCTTTTCGTTCAAAAGGAATTGGGGGAAAGGAGAGGGAACTTGGTCACAGCTCTGCAGGAATATGATTTAGAATTTAAACCAGCCACGATCATCAAAGGACAAGGCCTGTGCAAGTTACTTGCGGGAAACTCAACTGATGAAGAACAATACTGGAAGAATGAAGCTGAGTTAAATTCGGTTGAAGTGTGCCATATCTTCACAACTCCCCAGTCATGGTATAGGGATCTGGTGCACTATTTGCAGCAGGGATATCTACCTGAGCACTGGAACTCCAAGCAAAGAAGGGCACTCCACTTGAAATCAGCACCTTATCAAATCATTGATGGGATTCTTTTCAGGAAGAATTATGATGGAGTTCTTCTTATATGCCTAGAAAAGGAAGATGCGAGTAAAGTTGTTAAAGAATTGCATGATGGCCCCGCAGGTGGACATTATTCGGGAGAGACAACAGCACACAAGATACTGAGAGCTGGTTATTATTGGCCCACTCTGTTCTGAGATGCCCACACATATGCTTGAAATTGTGATGTATGTCAAATATGTTCGGATATCCACATCATCTTTTTCAGGATCTTGCATGCAAATTAGGGTTTGCATGCAGAATCTAGGGTTTGCATGCACCTACATGCACTGGCATGCATCCCAGTCACCAGTTTGATGCCTCCAGCACCTTATCCACTTCATTCTAGCACCCGGGAGCCACCTACCACAAAGTTTTAGCCCTCCTAAGTTGAAAGGTGCCCACTTCTCACCTACTGCCAGAGAAGGGTGCACTTGTTCACCTACCACTGCAGTTCCACTTCAGTTACATTCAGTTAGCTCCGATTCTCCCTGATTTGAGGCTAGTTTCACTCCCGACTGACTGTATCACTTCCGTTGGACCTCCAGTTCGATTAGGTGACTTGTTCTGACTTCAGTTAGCCTCCCATACGCCCCCACTGAGCCTCCAGATCCTAAATCAGTGCTACACACTTCAGTTACACTTATTACACTCAGTTAGACTCAGATTGACACCTGGATGACTGGTTGTTGTGCATTGATGAGCACCACCGATTGATTGATGAGGACTCCTAGTTAGAGTCAAGATACTCCATTCAGTGATTCGAATGACCTCCTTAGGCAATTCGAATTGCTCAGTCATTGTGACAGATTGTATTGTAATTCATTCACCCTTTCTGGGATAGAGAGCACTGCTGCATGTTTTGCACAGTTTTGCACCATATTTTCTATGTTCATCTGTTGTGATTGATTTACTTGTTCATTAGATCTGCTGTGACTAATTTTACATGGTATCAGAGCCATTGCAGGGACAAGATCTCTTTTCTACAGGTGTTTATACAAGAAGATTTGACTGAATTGCTAAAAATTGCAAAAAGTTTGGCATGAGATATCTCAAGAGCATTCGCTCCTGTGCATGCAAAGCTTGAAAAATATTCCAATACCACTCCAGAAGCTTGAGTTACCACATAATTCCTGGATCTGATACATTGGACCTATTCAACATTGCTTGAAATCCAATCCCAGGTGTGATGCAACTCTCAAAGGGTGGATTGTTCGACCTTATTGTGGTTGTTTTTATGTGATTTGCAGGTTTATTGTCTCCTTCAATTGCACTCGCTACATTGTGCATGCAAGCTTCCCTACAGCAATTGCATTCGCTATCTTGTGCATGCAAGCCTATTCTACATCAGTTTGACTCGCTCCTAGCAATGGAATACTCTTCTTCAAAGCCTATCCTCACCCCATTCAATTATTTTGATTGGAAAGATGATATGGAGATCATATTACATTCAAAAGGTTACTACCGAGTCACTCTTGGTCTTGAATTGGAGCCAAACAATGTGTCAGATCGAACCAAACACTACAACAAGCTTGATGAAGCTTATGGTCTTCTTTGTCTCTCCATCTCCAAGGATCTTCACTTCCATCTCAGCGGATTGAAGACTCCAAAAGCCATATGGGAGCAACTTGAAACACTATTCGGCAAGCAGGATGAGCTTAGGGCTTTTCAATTAGAGAATGAATTGATTGGCCTTAATCCTGAGAATTTCGAGACCATCAATGAATTCTTCACAAAATTCAAGAACTTGAACTTGCAATTGAAGAGCAGTGGTGTTATCAAAGAGGATAAACAGTTGATTCTCTCCATTCTAAGCAAGCTTGGGAAAGATTATTCGGTATTTGTCTCTACTTTCAATTCCGGTCGGCTAACTACCCCGAATTGGAAGATGCCTACCTTGAATGCCTTCATTGAGTCCGTTACAAAAGAGCATGACAAGTTGATTCAAATGGGGTCCATAAGCTCCAAAGATTCAGCCCTATTTGTTCAAGGACCCAAGATCTCGAATGGTAAAGGAAAGCAAAAGAAGGAGAAGCCCAAATTCGAGCCTCACAAGCAAAAAGACAAAGGCAAGCAAACGGATGCACCATCCAGTTCGAAATCCAAGCAAAAGGGCAAAGAAGGTAACCAAAAATCTAAATGTACTTATTGTAACCGTGGCTTTCATCCCGAAAGTTCATGTATGAAGAATACTATAGATCAAATGGCCCTCCTTTTGGAAAAGAACAACATAACCCTTCCTGACGGTGCAAGGAAGAAGGATCGGAATGATGATCATGAAAGAGGACAAGCACTCATGGAAACGGTTTCGAAGCCCACTACTCTCTTGATAGATTCGGGTGCATCAAATCATATGGCTGCAAATATTGATTCTTTTTCCTCATTCGATCCAAACAGCTCCATCCCCATCCATTTGGGAGATGACTCAAAAATTTCTTCAAAGGGAAAAGGTACGATTCATGTAGAACATGGAAGCTTTCAGAATGTTCTCCATGTGCCTTCCTTAGCTTCGAATCTCCTTTCTGTGTATCAAATGACACATGCTGGTGAACCAAATCAAGTCACATTCAGCCCTAATACAGTTGAAATTTCTGATATCAAAAGTGGAAGACTAGTTGCGGTTGGAAAGGCAAACCACACTGCAAAATGTTATGAGTTTTCGCACTTTATTCCGCTTGCAAAGCCCACTGCTCTTCGCACACATGGTAATGAGGTTAGTAGGCCTTGGCATGAAATATTTGTACATCTAAATTATAAGTATTTGCTTCTGCTATCAAATAAATCCATGGTTGATGGGCTTCCACAACTCCGTTCCTCGAAGGGAATATGCACTGGTTGCATTATTGGGAAGTACCCCGAGCACAGATTCGACCGCGGCAAGGCTAGCAGAGCCTCTACTATTTTGGGATTGATCCATTCTGATATCAGTGGTCCGCTGCCCCATATGTCATTAAATGGTTCAAGGTATGTTTTGACATTTATTGACGATTTTTCCCGCTTTACATGGGTATTCTTTCTCAAAAACAAGTCAGAAGTGCTTGGAAAATTCAAGGATTTTAAGGCTTCTGTTGAGACCACCACTGAGAGAAAGATCAAATCTCTTATATCTGATAATGGTGTGGAATATATCAAGTCCGAGTTGCTGCAACTTTGTTCCCAAAGCGGAATTAAGATCCAACATACAGTTCCCTACACACCCCAGCAGAACGGTGTAGCGGAAAGGAAAAATCGGTCACTGAAAGAGATGGCTACATGCATGATTGAATCGAAAGGTTTGGCTGCAAATCTTTGGGCTGAAGCAATCAATGTTGCTGCATATATACAGAACCGTGTTCCACATTCATCCGTGAAATGTATGACTCCTTTCGAAGGATTCTTTGGTCACAAACCGGATGTGTCAAATTTGAGAGTTTTTGGCTCTACTGCATGGGCTAGAATCTCTTCTGAGAAGAGACGAGCTTTGGATCCACAAAGTATCGAGTGCATATTGATAGGATATGGGGAAGAATCAAAAGCATATAAACTCATGGATATCAGATCTAAAAAGATATTCATAGAGCGCAGTGTGCAGTTTGAAGAACCGCTTCAAGAATTGCAACTAGTCGAGGAAAAGACTGCCGATTCACCGCCTTCACCAGAAGACGATCCGAGCAGCGATAATGAAGGTATGAGTTATGATATTTCTGATATTGTAGCAGCATATGATGATCATGACATATCAGGTTCGGAATCCGATCATTATGATCCTCCTCAGTTACCAAAGTGGGCCCAAAACACTCTACATTCTGCTGGTTCGAATCTTGGAAATCCTGTTGATCCGAGACGAACAAGAGGAGACTTTCAAAGAGCAGGTATGGATCTTTCTATTGCTGATCCATTTCTTCCTGAGATTTTTTATTTGATGGCTGGTTCATATCCTACATCATTCTATTCATCCCATCGAGATCCGAGATGGAAAAGTGCCATGGACGAAGAGTACAGTTCTCTTCAAAAGAACAATACATGGGAGCTAGTTTCTCTTCCACCTGGAAGAAAATTAGTGAAGTGTAAATGGGTCTAACGTACTAAAGTTGCTGCTGATGGCACTATCAGAAAATATAAAGCAAGGTTGGTGGAAAAAGGTTTTTCCCAAGTCCAAGGAGTGGACTACACAGAGACCTTTGCACCGGTTGCAAAGATGGATTCCATCCGCCTTGTTTTAGCTATTGCCGCATCCAAGCAATGGGAAGTGCACCACATGGATGTGAAGAGTGCATTTTTACATGGAGACCTTGCTGAAGAGGTCTATATGCAGCATCCAGAGGGTTATACATCAGATCCATCATTGGTTTGTAGATTGAAGAAATCTTTGTACGGGTTAAAACAAGCCCCAAGAGCTTGGTACGCAAAGATGGACTCCTTCCTTCTTTCTCAGAATTTCCAAAGATGCAAATCTGATCCGAATGTGTATATTCAGCGAGTTAAAGGTAATTTGTTGGTTATTGTACTTTATGTTGATGATCTGCTTATTACTGGTAGCACACTTACTTCAATAAACAAGCTAAAATATGCCTTAAATCTAGCTTTTGACATGAGCGATTTGGGCTTGCTGAGTCACTTTTTGGGCTTGGAGATAGCTCAAAATTTTGATGGGATCACTATATCTCAGAAAAAATATGATTCCGACCTGTTATTGAAGTTTAATATGGCTGAATGTAAGGCAGCCCCGTTCCCATTCCTCTCAGGAATCAGTCTTGAGGAGGGAGATTCCACACCGCTTGCAGATTGCAGTATGTATCGACAGTTGATTGGTTCACTACTTTATTTGACACACTCACGGCCTGATATCTCATATGCCATGAGTGCCGTGTCAAGATATATGCAGCAGCCACATGAGCTTCATTGGCGAGCAGCCAAGCGGATCTTGCAGTATGTGCAAGGTACGAGACAGTTTGGCATACATTATGCTGCAGATTCTGAGCTAGATTTCATTGGTTTTACTGATTCAGATTGGGCAGGTGATAGCATTGATCGGAAGTCCACTTCCGGTTATGTTTTCATGATTGTTCATGGTGCTATTTTCTGGTCCAGCAAAAAGCAAGCAGCCATTGCACTTTCTTTAGCAGAGGCAGAGTATCGAGGGGCAGTCAATGCCTGCATTCAGGCAGTTTGGTTGCAGGGTATTCTTTCCGAGTTTGGTTTTGGTGGCACTACTTCGACTGTCTTATTTTGTGACAATCAAAGTGCTATCAAGATCTCCACAGATCCAATTCAGCGGCAGAGGACCAAACACATTGATATTCATATGCATTACATTCGACAGTTGGTGCATGACCGCACCATCATTCTGCAATATTGCCCTACTGATGAGCAAATTGCAGACATCTTCACCAAGAGCTTCACTGAGAAGAAGTTCTCTTACCTCCGTTCACTGTTGGGGGTGAGTTCCATCATGGTGGAGACAGATTGATTCATTATTATGCTTTAGCTTGAGGGGGGGCTTTCTTCCCACTGGGTTTTCCCTCTTTCCTCACTTAGTTTATTTTCAGCATTTTTTGGATTATTGTATTGGGGTGACCTTTGGTCTTAGTTACCAGGGCCCCACATTATTTTTGTTGGCACATCATAGTCTAGCTTGAGGGGGGGTGTTCGGATATCCACATCATCTTTTTCAGGATCTTGCATGCAGAATCTAGGGTTTGCATGCACCTGCATGCACTGGCATGCATCCCAGTCACCAGTTTGATGCCTCCAGCACCTTATCCACTTCATTCTAGCACCCGGGAGCCACCTACCACAGATTTTTATCCCTCCTAAGCTGAAAGGCGCCCACTTCTCACCTACTTCCAGAGAAGGGCGCACTTGTTCACCTACCACTGTAGTTCCACTTCAGTTACATTCAGTTAGCTCCGATTCTCCCTGATTTGAGGCTAGTTTCACTCCCGACTGATTGTATCACTTCCATTGGACCTCCAGTTCGATTAGGCGACTTGTTCTGACTTCAGTTAGCCTCCCATGCGCCCCCACTGAGCCTCCAGATCCTAAATCAGTGCTACACACTTCAGTTACACTTATTACACTCAGTTAGACTCAGATTGACACCTGGATGACTGTTTGTTGTGCATTGATGAGCACCACCGATTGATTGATGAGGACTCCTAGTTAGAGTCAAGCTACTCCATTCAGTGATTCGAATGACCTCCTTAGGAAATTCGAATTGCTCAGTCATTGTGACAGATTGTATTGTAATTCATTCACCCTTTCTGGGATAGAGAGCACTGTTGCATGTTTTGCACAGTTTTGCACCATATTTTCTATGTTCATCTGTTGTGATTGATTTACTTGTTCATTAGATCTGCTGTGACTAATTTTACAAAAGAAGTGCCGGAAAGTTACCCAAGGCAGCAGGACCATTGCAGCCGGTCATCATCTCTGAGCCTTTTGAGCAATGGGGTATAGATGTTATCGGAGAAATAAATCCAAATTCTTCGTTGCAACATCGATACATCCTGACGACTACTAACTACTTCACTAAGTGGACGGAGGCCATCCCTTTGCGCAAAATCAACGAAGACGCAGTCACCAGCTTCCTGAAAGAGAACATCATAACCAGGTTTGGGGTTCCAATTTCCCTTGTTTTTGATAATGCTACTTATTTTTTGTCTTGCAAGATAAATGAATTTGTTTATGAATGGGGAATTAAGTTGAATTATTCAGCCAATTATTATCCCCAAGGGAACGGATTAGTTGAATCCTCAAACAAGAATCTGATTCGAATTCTTAAGAAGACTGTGATAGAAAACCAGAGAAGTTGGCATGTAGCTCTCTCAAACTCCTTATGGGAAGATAGGGTGACCCCAAAGAACGCTTTAGGTGTTTCCCCTTTCACTCTTGTCTATGGCAATGAAGCCATCCTTCCCCCCAACATCTTGCTCCCATCCTTACAGTTATCCCAAGCCTCTCGGGGTTCTGGTAGCTAAGCCTTACAATCCAGGATCAATACCTTGCTTCAACTTGAAGAAGCCCAACAAAAGGCTAAAGACCGATTTCATCAACATCAAGACATAGTTAAAAGATGGTTCGATAAGAGGAAGTCTGGCAAGAGAAGCTTTGAAGTTGGGGACTTAATCCTGAAATGGGACCATAATCACGAAGGCAAAGGAATGCATACGAAATTCCAACAGCTATGGGTAAGTCCGTACCAGATTTCGGCAAAATTAGGCCCATCCACTTACAAATTGACAAATCTCGAGGGAGAATAAGTAACCCTTCCTCTCAATGGCCTCGCTCTGAAACAATGCTTCGCATAGGCTCTTCAAGACATCCTATACATAAATAAAGTTTTCTTTTATTGTTGCTTTAGCCTTTAGTTGCTTTATTTTCGGCCATTTTGTTTCTGTCTTTGCCATTTGGACCTGTGCAACAAGTTTTTTTTTCCGAAACCCCTTTTGTTGAGTTCCCCGTTGAGGATAGATTTTTGGAAGAAATCTCGCAACCCATGAGTCTGGAACTATGCTCAAATGAATTATGTCTATTGTGCTCTCGCTGAAATATTCAAAAGGAAGGAAGCCTACTCTGCTAGTCACACTAATCCTGTTCAAAATAGCAGAGGCCCATGACCATGTTCACTACTATCGTTGGGATCCACTCCTTCTCACAATTTAAAGGCATCTCAAGAAGGTTATTAAAGTTGGACCCACGGAAAGTAGCACACCTCGAGGACATAGGGTATTGAAATGACTCCATGCTGCAAATTTAACAGCCAAAATGGCTAGTACCCAAGAGTCTGTTTTCCAGAGATTCTCGCCTCAATTAAAGCATGGCTGAGACAAAAGCAAAAGACATGTAAAATCGAGAAGGTTGTCCAAAAGGCTCAGCCCAAAATGGGATCCTCTCCGTCCATGAGGTTAGATCAAATCAATAAAATTTCTAACTCACACAAAAGGACATTATGGATTGAGGAGCCTAAATCAAAGATCATGTCCAAAAGAAAATATCTCTGGAAGGCTCAAATAGCTAAGTTGTCCAAAGTACAAACATCCAAAAGGATGCAAGCAGCATGGGAATGAGGAACAAGAGCAATAATGTCCATGAGAAAGTGTTGCAAATCCTGTGGAGTCCAGCAGTAGTGACCATCTGAAAGATGACCCTCCTAAAATGAATCTCATATATTGGCCCTTTGAGAGTGGTGAAGATGTCTCGGTCAAAGCTCCCCTTTCCCCCAATGGCTAGCAGGTAAAGTGCCTTCTTCCCCTCACATGAATTTAAAATGCTCATCTGAGTAGTGCACCTGAGATGGACGTCTTTGATGAGTTTTCGGACCATGAAGAGGAATTTTTTCAGAGATCTGTGTTCTCCAGCGACTCGCCATTGTTGTTGTAGCAACACCCCCCCAAAAAATTTTGTACATATTGGGGCCCCTCCTTTCGTTTTGTAGAAAGGCTGCCTTAATAAGTCATTCCCAGCTTTTATCTTTGTTTTTTAACAGAAAATCTTGTCATGAAAAAACTCCAAGTCTGCCAGAAGATCTTGTTTCTCAACAGAATTTTTTTTTTTTTGCGAAGTCTTCCTCGAAATCGCGGAACGATTTGGTAAAACCTCACAGTGGCGGAAGCCTTTTGTTTAAACATCCGAAAAGGACTTAGAAACTTTTGTTGAAAATATTGCGGAGAGTTTCGGGTTTTTCCCCGAAACAGCAGAAACCATTCGTCTAAGCTTTCCGAAAAGGGATTTAGAAAACTCTTCGATTTTTGCGGAGCGCCCCACGGAATAATTCAAGTTTTCCTCCCGAAACGATTGTTAAAAGATTGCGGAAGCTATTGAGGAATTGCTTCCGAAACGGCGGAACCATTCAAGCTATCTCTCCGAAACAGCGGAAGCGTTCGTCATAAGTTCCCCGAAAAAGCTTCGAAATTATTGTTGAAAAGGTCGCAGAAACATTTTACGAATCCCTTCTGAAACGGCGGAGTTCTCCGTCAAAACCTTCCGCAAACGCGGAGGGATTCAGGTTTTGCTCCCGAAACGGTGGAAACCATTCGTCTAAGCCTTCCGAAAAAGGAGTTAGGTTTTTTGAAACTCTGCGGAACGCGCCAGGGAAACTCTGCGGAAAGCGCCAAGGAAACTCTGCGGAATCATTCAGCTTTTGCTCCCAAAACTGCGGAGGATTTCAGGATATCGTCCCGCAACGGCGGAAGCCATTCGCCAAGTCTCCCCGAAACCTTGAAAAGAACTTAGATTGTTTTTGGAAATTGTGGAACCACTTTGACTTTTCCTTCCGCAGTTGCGGAAGCCTTCACGCTAAGCTTTCCGAAATGTCGAAACCCTTAAACAGTCCCGGAAACAATCTGCAAAAGCCATCCACAACCGCGGAAGCTTTCTGGTTATCTTTCTGAAACGGCGAGCGCCATTCACCATTTCTTTCCAAAAGACCCGCGAAGACTTAGAAACTTTTCTTTTACGGGAACCGCGAGAAACTCCCAAAAAAAGCGGAAGCCGCCACAATATCTTTCAGAAGAGACTCAACTTATTGCGGGATGTTTTTCGGTTTTCCTCCCGCGACTGCGGCAGTCTGTAGCGGAAACCTTTGGCGAAACCCGTCCGAAACCCCGCAGAAACATTGGCGATATTTTTCCCGAAAACCCCATGGAGCGCTTTTCGAAAAGCTTGCGGGAGCCATCCACCGTTTCCCTTCGAAACAGCGGAAACGTTCGTTCCTTCCTTCCACAACGGCGGGTGAGCGTCGCGAGTTTGTCCCGCAGGTGGCGGTTACGCGCGCAAACCGAGATGGCTTGATTTGACACCAACGTACGATACATTTAAACCGCGTTTTAAATACGCCAACCACCGCATTAAACTCGCACGTGCCCGTTCTATTTAAATAAGTGGTGGGGGGTATGAGCCAACACATTGTTTTTTGTCGATTGGAAAACCATTGTTGGATGTCGCGCGACCGTTCCAGCTCAGCTTCCTCGACCACGTTCACGGCCACCTCATTCAGCTATCCTCGTCGGTGCCAGGTAGGATCTTAACCATTAAATTTTTCCCTTCTACGCGTCAAATTGCTATTGGGTTGTCCTTATTTTTGAAAACGATAGGCATTGGTTGGATTTCGACGGGCAAAATGCCCGGCATAGGCTATTTTTCCCGTCAAACGGTCTAAATTATATATTTCCTGTCAAAAAAGCATAGGAATTATAGAACGTTTGCATAGTGGGTAAAGACCGTCAATTTGGACGGATAAATTTGTTCCAAATTCCTCCCCAGGCCGCGTACTTCGTTGTTTAAAAAATTGCCGCAGCCCCATGGACTTTTCGTGTCCCCAGCCGAAAGCGGAAGCTATAGCCACCCGGGCCTTTTGCATAAATCTTAGTCCTGGCCAGTCGCTACCCCCGTTCAGATCCTGAACATGGCCATAGGACCTCACGCCAAAATGCGATAAATAAACCTTGCCGACTGAGCCCCTCGCCTGTTCATCAGCATGGAGAGCCATCGCTGGCTTAGTTTTTATCAAACCCAGCTAACCGGCCACTTACCATTTGAACCTAAATGAGGGACACCCTTTCCCACAGAGCTAGACCGAAAGCAGGTTGCTTCCGCAACAGGATCACCCTCGCGGGAGCATTCCAAACTTGCCCCTTTAAAAGAATTAGGATGACTAAAACTAGAATTCTTGTTTGAAATGGTGTATTTTTTCTTCCTAAACATACAGCTTCACATTGCATTTATCTCATTGACATGTTAGAATGGTGATGCTCTTGAAATCTCACAGTATGTTGCTCAATTTTATAATGGCTTATATTTGGTTGCTATCAAGGATAAGTCAAAATGCCAAAAGGTAGTAGGAAGAAGGCTAAGATGACAGAGAAACATCCTACACCACTTAAAACTGAAACCTCACTCCAGGATACTAGGTGCACCACCGGTGTCCCTCCTGAAATCAGATGGGGTGACATTTACAGGATGATCCGAGACCAAGATGTCCCGTACATGTTGTTAGAAGAGGGACCAATTTATCTAAATATCAAAGCTTCAGGCATAACCAGAGCTGCTACCCGCCCTGAACTGTTCCCATGTGTTGAGGTAATCGGGTGGTTACTCCAACATGCCGATCCGGAAGGAAGAGTAATTCATGACAGCGGGAAGACATCCATTGCCTCATTTCAACCCGCATATCTTGCGGTAGCCTACAAATTTCCCCGCTCCCAACAATCTCTAACTGATGAATGGCTGGGCAAAATGAACAACGCTGAGATGGCCAAAAAGCTATTGGTAGCAGGCAGACATTTGAGAAAGAAAGGAAGTGACAAATATGACGTACAGAATCTGAGACCTCCTTTCAGATTGATTGCCTTGATGCTGTGCAGAATCTTCGGCATGCCAGATTGCACCATGTACAAGATTCAGTGGGTCCCTATTATCCACTTTGTGGCGTTTAAAGGAACTGTATATGACTGGGCCACTCTCTTATCAGATAGTTTGGCCTCAATGATAGTAACTGCAAGAGAAGGACTAGCCTTGAAGAAGGTAGAATTTTTCATGTCCTCATATCTGATTGATTGTGTGTTGGCCAAGGTGGAATTCCCAAATTGGGCTGCACATGGGATAAGGCCACCACCCCGGTTTATACCGCTTTTAGGATGATGTGGGCCCAGAATTACAAACATAACTACAAACTCATCTGTGAGGGGTTCATCATGCCCTTATATGAGAAGTTATTCAAGGAGGATCCCAACTGCCTGTCAGAGAACGCTGTGGAAGTCCTTGAGGATTACGGGGATTTTTACTTTTCAGAGCAAGGCACCTACCTCAGAATGTTTGGAGGGACTAAGCCCCCATACATTTTGCCACAGTATGCCACAAATTATGTGGTCCTCAAGGAGGCAGTAAGATAAATCTTCCTGGATGGAATTGGAGCAATGCTCCACAAATAGCATAAGGCTTCCTTTCCCCCTCTACCTTTATGCATAGGTGCTTACAAGTTCTCGGGGGTTGCCTCAGCCGAAGAGTTTGTGCAGGAGCTGAAAGCTTTCCACTTCGGTGAGGTGATCTTCCACAGGAACGACAGGAAGGGAAAAGTGGCCGAGCATTGTAGGGACATCTATGCTCATTTTGAATACTCGCACTATCCTGATGCCGAGGAAGAGGTATTCAGAGGCATTAGAAACATGGATGAGCTGCGAACCTTTCGCCAAGGCAGTGGAATAAGTTCTAGCTCCACCAAGATCCAGAAGACCAACTAGCAGAAGGAGAAAGAAGCTGATGATGCCCGAGCTCAGGAAGAGCTCAGATTAAGAGAGGAAGCAAGGTTACTGAAAGAGGCTGAGGAAGCCAGGTTGCAGCAGGAGGCTGAAGTGGCAAGAGCACAACAAGAAGCCGAAAATGAAAGGCTGCAGAAAGAGGTTGAGGAAGCCCAGCAGCAGAAAGAGGCTGAAAATGAAAGGCTACGGAGAGAGAATGAAGATCAGCTGCAAGCTAAACAAGCTGAGGATGAAAGGAAAGCGGAAGAAGAGATGAAAGCAGGAGAAGATACCCAAGCAAGTGGGTCCGGTGTCCAAGACATGGAAATAGATGCATCTCAAGCAGGTGGCTCTGGTACCCTAAATGTGGGAGTAGATCCAGCTCAGGAAGTCCGGACCCCACCTGCTGAAGAAGACATAAACATCATGGACCGCCCAATTGTCCCATACACTCCATCGGGAAAACATACGGTGTCCAGGTGGAATGAGTTTGTCTATGACAAGAAAAGGAAAGCTATGGTCCTCAAATCGGAAGAGAGGATCAAAAGTCCCTTCCATGAAGACATCATTACCCACCGAGAGGTCACCATAATGCAGAATACAGATCAAGATCCCTTTGCTATGGCATCCGCAGCTGTAGAAACAGCAAAAGCATCACTGGATAATGTAGGGGTTATAGTTAGAGAAAATGTATTGACAAAGAAGAGAGCTCGTACTCTACAACAAATTGTGGCTAATGAGCAAGCCCACAGGGATCTTGTGGTGAACAAGTATAATTGTCTGTATGCCGAGCATAAAGAGCTATCAGGCAAGTATAACCAGCTGGAGGAGGAAAAGGACCAACTAACACTCCAAATGATGATTTTGGAAGCAGAGAAGAACGGAGTGGAAGATAAAGCATCCCAGATAGAAGCAGACAAGCGGGCATTAGTTGAGCGGTTAGAGCAAGCTGAGAGCAGAACGATGGACATGTCTCCCTTCCATGAGTTGTCCTGCAGCTTCCTGAAGCAAATGCACGACACTCGGGAGCTAATCACTAATGAGGTTTGCAAGCTCAAGGCCATGGTAGTCAGGTTAAAAGAAATTAATGTGGAGGCCCATAGGCTCAAAGCTAAGAATACCCGTGTCAAGGCAAATATCATGAGTCAGGTGGCATGGAGAGAAGGAAAGGGGGGTTTCCCCACGCATCTCCCATTTAAATCTGTGGACGGTTTTAATGAGGACATAGCCCTGTTGGAGTTTGGCAGGAACTGTGCCAGTAAGCTGATAGCCAGTGTGCAAAGAACAAGGGATAAGATCAACGGTCTGTATCAAAGAATCAAGGGAGTGCATGACAGGTGCAAGCTGAATTTCCCACAATCCCTCGATGACTTCCCAGATTCAGAACAGCGCTTGGCTGAGATAAAGGAAGAGCTGGGCATCCAAACCGAATACGTGAAGAAAATTGATGTCCTAGAAATTGATGACTTACAACATTATGTTGGAATGTCATCAGTCCACGATCATTTGCTCAAGGAAGTGCATCAAGATGCAGTAGTAGAAGTTCAAAGCATCGGAGCAGAGCTCGGGAAGAATGTGACTTCTCATAAAATCTTGTTCCCTGCTGCAGCAAACATAGTCATAAGGGACACAGGTATGTGGTATAGCTACATAGCGGAGGAGGAGAAGAAAGCTGCAGCAGTAGCAGGAGCAACAGCAGATCCAGAATCTTCTCTCCCAGCATCCACTCCAGCAACAACAGTGAGCTCAATCCCTTCTTCCCAAGTAGAAGCAGCAGCAACAATTGGTTCGAGTGTCTCTTCCCAAGCAGCATCAGCAGCATCAATTGACTTGGGCGATCCTCTCCCAGCTGAAGCTCACGCACAATAATGACAGCATGGATATTAGAACATTATTTCTGCTATATTGTATTTTTTAAACTCTCAAATGTATAAAGCGTGAGCTATGGGACAGCTGTCCATTCTCTTTTGTTAAATATTTTGTAAAAGAAGTAGTCATTTTTTGGTCTATTATAAAAGAAATTCCTGTAGGTGACAGGTGGAAGAGGCTAGGTGGCAGCCCAAAGGGCGTTTTTGTAATTATAAATAGAATCTAGGAAGATAAGTCCTATAGCTCATTGTTCATCCTTTGAATGTGCTCCTTGCAGGGATAATTAGTTTTATTTCATGTGTTTCTTTATTAGATTTAGTTCTATTCTTTCAGTTTACATCTAGATTAAATAATTTTGCTTCTCTGTTTCATGAGCAATAGATGCATTTTATATTAAATTTTAAGCTATCTTCTAAAGATCTTTTATCTTGCTGTAGCTTTACCTGTAAGAATCGATGGCTATCTATTCCTTCTTTCTGATATCTGTTACAGCTCATTGCTCATCCTATAAATGTGTTCCTTGCAAGGATAGGTATATTTACTTCAGTTTTAGACTTAGATCTATTTTAGTCCTGCATTTAGATCAGATATAAATTAGGCACTTGCATCTCATTAAAATGTAAAATCCAAAAGAAAGGTGGATCGGGCCATAACCGGTACAATCAGAATTAAACTCCAAACCCATGGTTGTCGGAACCGCTAACCGGACGGATTCCCTATACCAAACGGTAGATGATCTAATTGGGATCATCTAACGGGGAGAATCCCTTTCTGATTGATGCTACGATATCCGAGGCATCAACAGAACCTTGTGGCGATTAACAAACAATACGATGCCCTAGGGAGAATTCTTGAAATCCAAGTATCTAGTAGGTTTAACTCTAATAGAATGGTTCGTTCTCCTTGAAAATATGTCATGTCCCCATTCAAATAATTGCATAGCAGGAAAATCCCATCAATCCTACCAGTTCCCAAGGTTGGATGGGTACATTTGGAATTATAATAAGTGAGCAAATGAATAATGTTTATACATTATAATAGTTCAAGTATTTAATAAAAAGGTTGAATAAATAAATTCAAGAGAAATTCTAAGTGGCAATTGGTTTTGAAGACATATGGAGGATGTGGGACCCACACTAGCTTGATTTCTCACTGCCACATGGCATCTCTCTCTTGCCATTTCGAATCCATGAGAAGGAAAACATTATTAGGTGATTTGGTAAGTTCATACACATGGCATTTAGCATCTTAGGACGAATTGGGATGGAATGGTAACCTCCATGGAAGAGAAAGAGTCAAATTAGAAGTTTGTGGACACTTGGGCTAGATTCCCTAGCCCCTATGACAACAATGATGAAGCATCTATGACATCTATGACAAATTTCAGATCTGACTTCTGACATCTGACCATTATGACATGTCATCCCCAAAAACAGGCTCCAATATGGCGCTCATGGGAGTTGGAGAATCCAAACATACTCCCACTCGAATTGGGAGAAGATGGAAGGTTGGGAACTAGGGAGACAAGTAGCAAATGTGGAATCTATCCTAAGTGGAAATATATAGAAGATAATGGGAGATATTCGAACCATAGTAGTCTAAGGTTGGTTATAAAATACAGAAATCAAGTATGAGAATGAATTTTGATCATTTGAAAAAAATTGCATTTGTGAAGAGAGAGCTAGTGGATGACTAGTTTCTTTCCTTAGCCAATTTCGAGGGTGAAAGATTCCCATCCAAGTTGGTTTTTGGAGAGGCCAATCAAGTCTTTCATGGATATTTAATGGAGTTTTTATTTGCAGTTTTAATTTACAAGGAAGCTCATGGTTTCTTCTAGTGCAGCACTTTCTCTCAACCATTTCCAGTTTTGATGGCATATTCTTGCTCCTTAAGGGATTATGCTTTGGGTGAGCTCTTGTACTTCTTGGGAGAGATTCACATGATAAATTTCTGATTGTAATAAGATTGATACAATCTGTTCTTCATATTCAGAAAGTCTCAGGTCGAAATACCAATTTTTTGTATGTAAAAAATATGATTAATGAGCAAACCATGACCATTTCCCCACTACATTGATGTATGCCATTGTAATGCTGATTATTTTGAATGAAAGAATGTTTCTCTGATATATTTATTATCAATGGACATCAATTTATGATTATTACAAGTTTAATGTTCAGTACTTAATCATTTGAATTCATTTTGCTCAGTTTATTTGCATTTGGAAGAGATTTGGTGCCATTTCCCCAAGGGTTGAATTAGGGATTTTTGTTTCTATTTGGGAGAAGGTTAGAACAGACTTAATAACTAATTAATGGTGAATATGAGACCTTATTAATGTCCCTTAGACATCCCCTACCTCTTTTCTAAATTTTGAATGGGTTTGGATGCATTTGGAGAGTCATTTTTAGTACTTACCTTGGGGGGATTTGATCCCCAAATTGCTAGTTAAATTCCATACTTTGTCCATAATATTAAACAAGTTTTTAGAATTATTTGGAGGGTCATTAATAATCCCTGAAACTCATATTCAAGTCTTAATATCATTCATATACCCACACAGAATATTTGGGAGCATTTGGGTCAATTTGGAGACCTAGACATCAAAACTAGTCAAAGGTCGAAATAGGGAAAAAGTGAAAAATTGGTCATTTTAATAGAAGTTTCAAAAAGGGACATTGCAAGTGGTATCAAAGCATGGTATTGGAACTTGATGGTCTTAACAAGGATCCAAAGTAATAAGACACCACCCTTCGAACCTGAAGTTGAAGAGATTGTTGTTGAAGAGGAAGTAGTAGGGGAAGAAGAGCAATTTTTTAAAGAAATCATGACTAGGGATGAAAGGGAAAACTCAGAAAATAAGGAGGAATTTATTTCATCCCTAAAACCTTTCTTTGAAGACATGAAAAAAATATGATGAAGGGATTCGAATTAATGTCTAGTCAACTAGCAGGCCTTAAAGGAGTAGTAGGAGGCCGCAGTAGTACACAATCAGAAGAAAAGAAGACACATGGTGAGCATATCTTTTCAAGCGCAGGACCCCATAATAGACCTAATGAATTTCATAGCACACCAAGGTCTATTGCACCTAAATTTATTATACCCAAAGAAGAACCTAACACTCAATCTGAACTTGAGTCATTGACAACAAATTATGAGAAATTGGATGAAAATTGTAGGAGAAGTCTACCATTTGAACAGTACTTTATTGTTGAAAACAAACTCAAAAAGAGGGAGGACAATAGGGATCTACTCCAGAACAAAGAATTAAATCATGCTATTGGTAAAATTTAACTCCCCACTTTTGATGGTTCTCCTCAAAATTCTGCTAACACTTGGGTGCAAAAAACTATATGTGTATTTTCAGCTGAATCTAATGGTGGAAGAAAATGCTTTAAAAATGGCCATTTTGCACTTGGAGGGAGATGCCAATGAATGGTGGTTTCATGGACTGAAAAATTTGGGTCATGATCAGGTTAAGACATATGGAGTATTTTTTGACAGGGTACTAGAGAGATTTGAGCAAAAAGATCCAGAATTGCCTTTCAAAGAACTAGCTCAATTGAAGCAAGTGGGAACCCCTTCCGATTACATGATGGACTTTCAAAAATTATCAGTCAAGGTGGTTGATATATCTATGGGAAGGTTAGTATTGATGTTCACTGAAGGTTTGGATGAACCCTTAAGAGGCTTGGTCAAATTCCACAAGCCCACTACATTAATAGATGCAATGAACTTAACTAGAGATCTCCAAAATGTACATCCTAGAACAAGATTTCCTTCCAAGCCTAACTTCAAATTTGAAAAGAAACCTTAGAAAAGAGATGCATATGATAAGAATACTTGGCAAAGAGATTCATTTGAAAAGAATAAAAAAGAAGGGTTAAACAGGGATGAACTTCGAAGAAAAAAATTGTGCTTCACATGCTTTCAACCATGGACACTGGGACATAAATGTACTAAAGGAAAAGCTCAATACATAGAAGTATTTTCTTATAATGATGAATATGATGGGGGCTTGGATGAAGATGGAAATATTTCATATCGAGAGGAGGCATATGAGACAGCAGTAGAAGAAGAAAATCAGCCTTCACCGGACAAAGCAAGAATGGTAGTACTTTCAGCAGTACCTCGTTATCATACTATCCGATGCAAGGGTGTGGTACTAGGACAAAGAGCTTCAGTTTTTGTAGATGGAGGAGCCACACATAACTTCATTGATGAAAATATGGTGGAGAAAATTAAGATACCTATTGAACCATTCGATGGCTTCACAGTTGTCATTCCCGGTCACAATACAATTCAGTGCAAAACATGGGTTCCAAAGCTGCAAGTCACCGTAGGCAACTATACTTTTGTTGATAGTTTTTATGTGGTTGATGTTGTTGATACTAATGTGGTTTTGGGAGTGCAATGGTTGTATTCTATAGGATAGAATACATTAAATTATCAAATTCTTGAGATGAAATTTCAAGATTCAAAAGGTTTACTAAGGGTTGTGAGAGGGGAGCACACTTACCCAAATCAAGTAGTAACTTGCAATAGTATGATATCTATATTGAGGCATGGGGACATAGAATGGGCTGTTGAATGTCATATCACATCTCCCAAGCCAAACATAAAGTTTATTGAACACCCAAAGGAGAGAGAGAGACTCTTGCAAAAATATGAAAAAGCTTTTAGAGATCTTCCACATGGTAGACCACCAGATAGGGGGGTTGAGCACAACATTGTTTTAGAGGAGGGTACTTCACCCATTCAGATACCACCTTATAGACATCCTAAAAAGTTCAAAGATGAAATTGAAAAGGCCATCTAAGAACTCCTAGAGTTGGGAATCATTATACCAAGCTCTAGCCCTTATGCTTCTTCAGTAGTGCTAGTGAAGAAAAAGATGAAACATTGAGAATGTGCATAGACTTTAGAGCCTTGAACAAGAAGACTCTCAAGAATAGGTGTCCTATTCCTAGGATTGATGAGCTCATGGATGAGCTACATGGGGCCAAATACTTCTCCAAAATTGAACTTATATCAGGTTATCACCAAATTCGAATGAAGGATGAAGATGTGCAAAAGACTGCTTTAAGATGTCATTATGGCCACTTTGAGTTCCTTTTCATGCCTTCTAGGTTAACTAATGCTCCAGCCACATTCCAAGCATGTATGAATAGGATCTTTTGCAAGCAAATAAGAAGGTTTGTTTTGGTTTTCTTTGATGACATTCTCATTTACAGTAAAACATGGGAAGAGCATTTGCAGCAATTAGAGATTGTGTTAAAAATTTTGCAAGAAGAGTCCTCATTTGCTAAGTTATCATAATGTGAATTTGGGATGAAGGAATTCTTGTATCTTGCGCACATTATTGGGAAAGAAGGAGTGAAGGTACACATGGAAAAAATCAGGGCTATCTTAGAATGGCCATCACCAAAAAATATTACAGAGTTAAGAGGCTTCATTGGGATATGCACCTATTACAGAAAATTTGTGAAAGGGTTCTCCAAGTTGAATTCTCCACTCACCAATTTGACTAAGAATGATGCTTTCAAGTGGAATGAAGAGGCTGAAAAGGCCTTCCAAAAAATGAAAGTGGTAATGATTAGTTGTCCCATACTTGCACTTCCTGATTTTACTAAACCTTTTGTTGTGGAATGTGATGCTTCAGGTGGAGGAATAGGGGTTGTCCTAAAGCAAGGCCAACACCCCATAGCCTTTGAGAGCAGAAAGTTGCAGCCTCATGAAAAAATTTACTCCATCTATGACAAAGAAATGCTGTCCATTATGCATGCATTGGCCGAATTCAGACAATACTTGGTGGGCAGCAATTTTGTGGTGAAAACTTACCACAATAGTCTAAGACACTTTCTCACCCAAAAAGATCTAAATGAAAGGCAACAAAAGTGGGTAAGCAAGATTAAAGCTTATGATTTTGATATTGAATATGTCAAAGGAAAGAATAATATAGTAGCGGATGCTTTATCTAGAAGACCTACGTTTTCTCTCATGGACATTGCCAAGGATTGGAAAAACATGCTACTAGTTGAATATGCCAAAGACAAATTTTCTTGTGATGTGTTAGATGGAATCAAAGGGGATGATAACTACAGGGTTTTGAATGGGATGATATATTAAAAGGGCAGAATTTATTTGGTTCAAGATTCAAAACTCAAGTACAAAATTTTGCAAGAAGCGCATGATTCCCCACTAGCTGGCCATCCGGGGATCTTCAAAACATATAGACAATTAAGGAAAAGATTCTTTTGGAAGGGGATGAAGGAATATGTTCATAAATATGTGAATTAATGTAAGGTATGTCAGCAAAACAAATCAGAACTTACATGCCCAACTGGCTTATTGCAACCATTACCCATTCTGGAGCAAAAATGGGACAGTATTTCAATGGACTTCATCACCGATTTGCCCAAATATTTGGGTAAGGATTGCATATATGTGGTAGTGGATAGGCTGACAAAATTTCCTCATTTATTTGTTGTTACATCATATTTTAGTGCTGCATAAGTGGCTGATATTTTTTTTAAAGAAATCTTCAAATTGCATGGGCTCCCCAAGAGCATTGTAAGTGATAGAGATAGCCGATTCATGGGTGCTTTTTGGCAAGAACTTTCTAGATTGGTAGGCACTCAATTGACTCCAAGTACAAACTATCATCCACAAACTGATGGAAAAATAGAGAGGGTGAATCAATGGTTGGAAGGGTACCTAAGAAACTATGTGGAAGACCAGCAAAAAACATGGGCAAAATGGCTACACTTGGGTGAGTTTTGCTACAACACCACTTATCATATGTCAATATGGATGTCTCCTTTAAAAGCATTATATGGTTATGATGCACTTACATTTACTGAGATTATCTTTGGTGATAGTAGATCCCCAAAGGCTAAATATTGGGTGTAAGAAAGCCAAGAAATTTTAAAGCTTTTGAAAGACAATTTGCAGGTTGCTCAAAATCAGCAAAAACAATATGTTGATAGACATAGAGAAGAAAGGACTTTCAGGTTAATGATTTAGTATATTTGAGGTTGCAGCCATATAAACAAACATCTCTCAAAAAGAATGGAGCAGAAAAGATAAAACCAAGGTACTATGGGCCATACAAGGTAGTTCGGAAGGTTGGATAAGTAGCATATGAATTAGAACTTCCGGAAGGGAGTAAAATCCATAATGTATTTCATGTTTCTTGTCTGAAGAAAGCTCTTGGTCAGCAAATTGTCACTTCAGAAATACTTCCTCCTTTGGATGATGAAGATCATCTCACACTTGTTCCGGAAAATATTTTGAAGACAAGGGAAAGGAGATTGAGGAGCAGAATTATCAAAGAATACTTAGTGCAATGGAAGGATTTACCAAGTGAAGATGCCACATGGGAAGAGGAGAAAATTTTGCAACATCCAAATCTGAAATTTATTGAGGACAAGCAATCTTGGGTGGGGAGGATTGTCATGTCCCCATTCAAATAATTGCATAGCAGGACAATCCCATCAATCCTACCAGTTCCCTAGGTTGGATGGGTACATTTGGAATTATAATAAGGGAGCAAATGAATAATTTTTATACATTATAATAGTTCAAGTATTTAATAAAAAGGTTGAATAAATAAATTGAAGAGAAATTCTAAGTGGCAATTGGTTTTGAAGACATATGGAGGATGTGGGACCCACACTAGCTTGATTTCTCACTGCCACATGGCATCTCTCTCTTTACATTTCGAATCCATGAGAAGGAAAAAATTATTGGGTGAGTTGGTAAGTTCATACACATGGAATTGAGCATCTTAGGTCGAATTGGGATGGAATGGTAACCTCCATGGAAGAGAAAGAGTCAAATTAGAAGTTTGTGGACACTTGGGATAGATTCCCTAGCCCCTATGACAACAATGATGAAGCATCTATGACATCTATGACAAATTTCAGATCTGAATTCTGACATCTGACCATTATGACATGTCATCCCCAAAAATAGGCTCCAATATGTCGCTCATGGGTGTTGAAGAAGCCAAAGAGACTCCCACTCGAATTGGGAGAAGATTTAAGGTTGGGAACTAGGGAGACAAGTAGCAAATGTGGAATCTCTCCTAAGTGGAAATCTCTAGAAGCTAATGGGAGGAATTAAAACCATACGAGGCTAAGGTTGGTTATAAAATACAGAAATCAAGTATGAGAATGGCTTTTGATCATTTGAGAAAAATTGCATTTGTGAAGAGAGAGCTAGTGGATGACTAATTTCTTGCCTTAGCCAATTTCGGGGGTGAAAGATTCCCATCCAAGTTGGTGTTTGGAGAGGCCACTCAGGTCTTTCATGGAGATTTAATGGAGTTTTTATTTGCAGGTTTAAGATACAGGGAAGTTTGTGGGTTCTTCTAGTGCAGCACTTTCTCTCGACATTTCCATTTTTGATGGCATATTCTTGCTCCTTGAGGGATTGCGCTTTGGGTGAGCTCTTGTACTTCTTGGGAGAGATTCACATGATCAATTTCTGATTGTAATAAGATTTATATACTCATTTATTCATCTTCAGAAAGTATCAGGTCGAAATACCAAGTGTTTGTATGTAAAAATGATGATTAATGAGCAAACCATGACCATTTCCTCACTACATTGATGTATGCCATTGTAATGTTGATGATTTCGAATGAAAGAATGTTTATCTGGTATATTTATAATGAATGGACAGCCATTGATGATTATTACAATTTTCATGTTCAGTACTTAAGCATTTGAAGTCATTTTTCTCAGTTTATTTGCATTTGGAAGAGATTTGGTGCCATTTCCCCAAGGGTCGAATTAGGGATTTTTGCTGCTATTTGGGAGAAGGTTAGAACAGACTTAATAACTAATTAATGGTGCATATGAGACCTTATTAATGTCCCTCAGACATACCGTACCTCTATTCTTAATTTCGAATGGTTTTGGAGGCATTTGGAGAGCCATTTTCAGTACTTACCCTGGGGGGATTTGATCCCCAAATTGCTAGTTAAATTACATACTTTGTCCAGAATCTTAAACAAGTTTCCATAAGTACTTGGAGGGTCATAAATCATCCCTGAACCTCATATTCAAGTCTTAATATCACCCACATACCCTCATAGAATTTTTGGGAGCATTTGGGTCAATTTGGAGACCTAGACATCAAAACTAGTCATTTAAGGTCGAAATAGGGAAAAAGGTGAAAAATTGGTCATTTTAATAAAAGTTTCAAAAATGGGACATTACAAAATCCTCCAAAAATGGATCCATTTTTTGAAAGGAAATGATATCATCTTTCTCATTAATTGGGAATTGGACGTCTTGGAAGGTGGGGAACAACATAAGTATTAAGATGGTAAGGGACTATTGGGTAGGGGTGGACGACAGTTTATGTTTTTCAAAACCATTATTACTCATTTTGCATGGCAATAATATGCTCACCCTCTCAGATGTAGGGGTTCAAAAACCCCAATAATAGGGAAGACAAGGGTGGAATTCACCTACTGATATAACATTGAGAGGAGAAGAGGCCATCGAATGACCATCCTTTGTTGAAAAAATTATGCTTCAATTTCATTCACCTCTCGGATGATGACGAAGATACCCTGGTTTGGTCTAAAAACCCAACTACATGAGACTTTATCTCCAATCATGGATAAAAATTCCTCATGGAATGTCAATTCCAGCGGGACCAGATCTGGTGGTGGAAATCCATTTGGAAGATGCGTGACCCACTAAAGTGAAAAATAGCGTTATGGCTTGCCTCAAGTAATAAATTACTAACCTAGGACAACAACGACCTAAAAAGAGGGTGGTTTGGTCCAAGTCATTGTTCTCTTTGCAAATTAAATGATGAAACTGAATTTCAACTTTTTGTGAATTGTCCTTATGCAGCTCTGGTTTGGAAAAAGGCAGCATAAGATTTGAATCCAAATAATTCCTGGAATTCTCAAAGTTTGGAAGAGTGCATATGCATGTGGATTCAAGACATAGTAGTGAAAGGATTTGAAAATTTTCCATGCATCTACGTCTACATGGTATGGTGGGAGTGCAATACAGTTATATTCAAGGACCCTTTTATCTCGTTAGAGGTTTCAACGGGCCTGATCCAAAAAATCACAAAGGAATTCAAAGTGGATTCGAAAGAAAGAAGGGCAAAATACTTGTTATGCCTCCTTTGGATGAAAATATCTGTGGGGTTTCTCCAATGGTGCAAGCCAAGGAGACTCCCTACTTGTAGAGTCGGAGTAGTTCTCTACAATAATGACTCACACTCTTTTCACATCTAGTCCCTCCTACGCCTAACTAAGTTATATGGTCTAGCAAAGATATAGGTGTTGGGCGACTCCAAAACGGTTATAGATTGGGTGAATAACAAGATTGCAATTGAAAACCTTCGAGTCAATCACATGCTATAGGAACTTTGAAATGTAGTACGGAGTTTTCAATGGACCTATTTCACCCACATCTATAGAGAACTAAATGGAAAAGGTGACAATCTCTCCAAGGAGGCGTTCACGTTGTGCACAGGTACATTTGTTTTGATGAAATTCATGGAAGGAAAAGAAGTGGAGACAATGACCGTCCACTACTAAAGCTTGCAGATCCAATCATTGTCTTTTTTTTTTCTTGTCCTCATTTTTTGTTTGTTTGGTGTTTATATGCATATGATGGATTGCATCTTTGCTTTTGATATCAATAGGAGTGAAAAGACCAGGAAACACTTTTTTATGGAAATACAGTTTGTGAATTGTAATCAGTATAGCCTTATAGGTGAAAGGGCTTAGTTTCTGTGGAGTCTATTCAAATGGTGTTTATCCGGTTCGACACCAAATTTTGGTAAGAGCCTGAGGGACAAAAACATGTATATTGATACTTTATATATATATATATATATATATATATATATATATATATATATATATATATATATATATATATATATATATATATATATGCATGAAATTGGTATCAAATATAAAAAAATATGAACATAAGACGAACATAGATAACAAATTGTTTTGAAACTCTATCAAGCAATACATCAATGAAATAAATAACATATAATTATACATGAAACATTAATATATATGTTTTAATTTAAAAAAAAAATTATGATACATGAACATGAGAGGAACATGGAAAAACTCTTACATGGATTATTTTGCAGAAAAGGAACATGCATGGCTTTAAGAGATGCTCTTTATGCAAAGTTAGTGAAGAATCAAACAATCATCTTATAATGGCATGTGCATATGGTGTGCGTGTCTAGGAGATAGAGGGAATCACTAAGTCTTAGGAATGTTTGGAGAGAGTCCACTATAGATGAAGAGATGTTAAAAGACTTGTGTTGAAATATAAATGTGAAGAGGTTTAAATTTTTTCCTTTGATATTGGCTTGGGGCATCTATCTCACAAGGAACACTAGCTTTTTTAATATAGAGCTACTCCTCCAACCCAGTGTGCTTCTTAGGGACTTGGAATTTTAAACAATTTTAATCAAGTGAAAACTACAAGCCTGCTAAAGAGATTGTTGGGGTGATAATACTGGTCCCTAAACCTTTTTTTATGGATTTGCATAAGGGGATCCACTGGTATGCAATGTTGTTGGAATCATCTTCTTGAAGGACTCCCACAAATAAAAATTTTAAGCAAGATCAGGCAAGGTTCAAACAAATTTTCAGAATTGATGCCTCTAAATTTAACTCCTAATTTGGTAGATAAAATGATTCATGAACTGTAGGCTCATAGCCTGACAGTCTCGCTAACACAGATATCTATGGAAAAATAATTAAATGTTGTATATGGTTTATCTTTCCAAATGGAGGAAAATCTGTAGCATGTGGCTAGAAACACCAACAATTTAATAACTAGAACAATAATTAAAACGACCAAAAAGAATTCATTTGCACAGTAAACACATATTTTTACCCTGGAAACCCAATTGGGAAAACCGTAATTCATGGGGATTTTTAATTGCTTGGAAATCTAGTACAATAATGAGCGATACACAAGAACCTATGTATTGGTAGTCACATACATCATTTGCAAATTGTATGTCTCAGAGACAACCTTCTTCTTCGTGGACGGGCTCCCAATCCATTCTCCCTTCAAGCAGTTGCTTCTCTTCGAGTCTTCTGCTTTGTCTTCCTTTTTACTCCTCTCTTTCCCTCATAAATTGAGTATCCTTTTGTCCCACTACCTTCAATATTTATTGGGCTAGCCTTGGAAGTTGAACCATCACAATGGTTCATTTCCACTTACCAAGGAAATAAAATTGGACTTTTCTCATTTTGTCAAACAATTAATGTTTTAACAAATAATTACAAGAGAGAGGTTTTTTTTAAATTAGGATCCAATTCGAATCACACCTCCCCATTGGGAGGCTTTTGGTCCCCAAACGTTGTACCATGTGAGAGATGGAAACGCATGGCCTCCATTTGCTTCACCATATCCACCATTCTTTTGCTACAAAGGGTGGCTTGTTTCTTGCTTGTCTGCCCCTACTTCATTGTTATAGAAGATATTTTATCTCTCCTTTTGTGTGCTTTGACGAGATAGGCTCTATCACCCTTGACCAAGCGATACATGTTTTCTCTCCTATAAAAGGTAGCATCCATATCCCACAGGTATGGGATGTCGAACATCACTTCGCATGCATGCAATGGTGAAGCTTCACATTCTACCTCATCAAAATAGATGGACTTAATGGAAAAATAAATTTTACATATCCGGGATATCTTCATAACGGATTTCCCTTGCAACCATGTAAGCAAACTTGGTTGTACTAAATCCAGGGTTTCCATCCCAGGCTCAACAACTAATATTTTATAAATCAAATTACATTGAGAACCACTATCAAACAGAGCACTTACCTTCTGGTTCGATACTTGAAATTTGATTCATAATAGTTCATGTTTATATCCACTTGCCATTGGTTGTTGCAATGTAGTGAAAACTATGGTTTCATCCATATTGAAAGTGTTTTCTACCATTTCTTCCATTGATTTAATGGATTCCTTTTTTTCTCCTTGGTCTTCCACCATTTTGGACATAATTCCATATGGAGTTTCCAACACTTCTCATCTGTATGCCCATCCACATCACAATGTTTACAATGCTTATGAGGATCCCTTTTTTTCAACTATGGAAGAAATCTTCTTGTCTTTCCCCTTGGTTTCTTCTTGGCGTTGGTGTTGATGTCCTCTCGTAAAATATAGTTCAATATAGAGAGCGTTTTTGCTTTCCTCATCAATGCTTTTGATGTTGATAAGCTACAATTGCTTTCCAATATGGCTAAATAGACCTCCAAGGTACTTCACCACAAATCCCGGATCTTCCAAAGAAATGCCCATCCTAATGTCTTGTTTTCGGAATTGAAAAGTATAATCTTGCACTCCTTGCCCTCATTCTTGTCGAATGTATTGACATTTCATGAGTTGCTCCTCTTCATAACCAATGGGATATAATTGTGACTTCATCATTGCCTTGAAGTTTTCCAATTTCGTAACCATGGGCTTCTTTCCTATCCTCAATGCATCCACATTGCTCTCCCACCACAACAAAGCATGTCCGGTCTTCAAACAAGCAAAAGAAATATGTTGTTCTTCTTGGATTTAATAAATGCCAAAGTAGACTTATGATTGCTTCAACCAACTATTCAAGTTTCGCTTCAACTTTAAAAGGAACACTAGAAGATGGAAAAAAAAAAAATTCTTTACTTGAGTCTTCAAGCTGCTTGTACTCATCATGTTCAATATTTCCTATGGGTGCTTCCCTATCCTTTTCCACCAGTTGCATGATCAACATAGTGAGTGTGGCAATGCTTTGCTCCAACTGAGCCAATCTAATTTCCTAGTCCTCATTTTCATCATGAGAACTTCCGACCATTTTTGGTTTCCTGCTCCTTTGTAGGCAACGGGTGCTTACCACACAAATATTCTCAAGTTATCTCAAGAACCTGCTTTGATACCATATGATCCATAAACTGTAGGCTCATATCCTGACTGTCTCACTAACACAGAGCTCTACAGAAAAATAATTAAATGTTGTATCTGGTTTATCTGTCCAAATGAAAGAAAATTTGTAGCATGTGGCTGTAAAGAACAACAATTTAATAATTAAAACAAACACAGAGAATTCATATGCATAGTAAACACACATATTTTTACTTTGGAAACCCAATTGGGAAAACCAGCATTCATGGGGATTTTTAATTGATCGGAAATCTAGTACAATAATGAGCGATACACAATAACCTATGTATTTTTACTCACAAATAGAATTTGCATATTGTCATGGCTCAAAGACAACCTTCTTCTTCATGGACAAGCCCCCAACTCATTTTTCCTTCAAGCAGTTGCTTCTTTTCAATTCTTATACTCTATTTTCCTTTTTCCTCCTCTCTTGCCCCCATAAACTGAGTGTCGTGTCCCACAGTGTTCTATTTTTATTGGGCTAGCCTTGGAAGCTGAAGCTTCACAATGGTTCGTTTCCACTTCCCAAGGAAAAAAATTTGGACTTCTCAAACTTTGTCAAACAATTAATGTTTTAGCAAATTATTACAAGAGGTTTTTTTAATGAGATTCCAATTCATATAATAAAAGGTGTTACAAATCTTCAATTTTTTGGGAATCCTTTGCTAGTGATAAAATCGATAAATAGAGAATGTGCATTGGTAAACAACCTGTTGTGGTCTTTATTTGATGAGATAACAGGTTTTCTTGTTGTTTTTAACTCCATTTTCTTTAATCGTGTTTTCAAGGAAAGAAATGAGACAGCGAATGGTTCATGAAAGGGCTGGCATTTTGCTTGAACATGGACAGTGGAGTATCCAGCAAGAAAAGATGACATTCTTCTTAATATTTCCATCCTTTCTTTTAATTTATTCCAGGTGTTATATTTCTATTTTGGTGTTATCAATGAGCTAAAATGACATTTTACTTCTTCATGTAATTTTAAAAGGTGACCAACAAAGTATGTATATATCCCTCTGAGAGAGAATTTTGCGCCAATGAAATTAAAGAGTTGCTTTCAAAAGGGTTAATTGAACCCTCTAAAAGTCAATGGGATTGCAGAGCCTTTGTTGTTAACAAACACTCAGAGATTAAGAGAGCTAAGCCAAGCTTGGTTGTGAATTATAAACCTCTCAATACAGTGCTCCAGAAAATCAGGTATCCATTACCTGATAAAGCTAGTATTCTGCAATGGATTGTTGGATGTACTATATTCAGTAAGTTTGATTTGAAATCTGGTTTCTATCAAATCAGAATTGAAGCAAAAGATAGGTTTACAACTGCTTTTGTTTTTCGCCATGGCCAATATCAATGGAAAGTCTTACCTTTCGGAATAAACAATGCACCTCTGAATTCCAGAAGAGAATGGAGGATATTTTCAGAGAAAATGGATGGGAATTAGTCTACATAGATGATATCATGATATGCTCTAGGAAATTACAAGATCATTTAAAGAATTTACATGAATTTTATCATCTAGTTTATAAGTATGGTCTTGTTCTCTCAAAGAGCAAGATGAAAATTGGAAAGACTGAAATCAAGTTTCTCAATTTCAAGATAAACAAAGGGAAAGTAATTCTTCAAGACCATGTCTTAAAGGTGTTCTCGCATTTCCCAGGTTAGATATTAGAAAAGGTACAGCTTCAGAGATTTCTGGGAAGTCTCAACTACATTAGACCATTCTATAAAGGGAAAGCTGAAGATATTCATATCCTTCAGAAAAGATTGAAAAAAAATCCCCCTAAATGGTCTTCAGATTTGATTGTTGTAGTCTAGAAAATTAAAACAAAAGTGCAGCAACTCCCTGCTCTCTCTCTTCCCCAAGGAACTGGTGATCTTGTAATTGAAACAGATGCTTCGGCAAATGCATGGGGTAGAGTTCTAATTGAAAATCATGGCTAGAGAGAATAGATTTGTGGCTATGCCTCGAGATCATTTAAATCTGCAGAACTCAATTATCCTTCCAACCACAAAGAAATCATGGTTGTTAAAAATACAATCAATCATTTTTGTTTATTTTTGAAGACTATAAAATTTCTAGTTAGAACTGATTTCAAAATAATGCCTGGGATTTTTAAGAATGAGAATCTTATGACAGAGAATAATTCTAGGATTTTAAAATGGTTTTTATGGTTATAGAATTTTGATTTTGAAATTGTTTATAAGCCTAGTTATCTTAATTGTGTTGCTGATATGTTAACCAGAGAAGAGTTCCATACTCAAGCTTTGCCTCGGATCAATATGTTAAGTTCAGGAACATCTAGCTCTTCACAGCAAGATAAAGGCAAGAGTCCGGCAAGGCCATTTCCATCCCCACTTAGTCATTCTCGGGAAGGCTTGTTCATGAATCCATGGGATGAATCCGTGACACCAGAAGAGCATCAACAGTCTTTAGAGAATGCAAACAAAACAAAAACTGAGAAGTTTCTGTCATTAACTCTCATAAGAAAAATTCAAGAGTCTCCACTTAAACTCCAAATTTTGGAGAAATGGGAAAAAGATGCCTTTCTTGGTCTAGAAAAGGCATGGGAAAAATTAATTGGTTTTCGAGAAGTTTGGATTGACTGCAATGAAGAAGAAGGAGGAGATGTATGGTATGTCGACTTGGGACATGGTGATCTTACCTGGACCACATATAACCTTATTCTTCAATTATGCAGAGAAGAGCGGGAGATAATCATATGTGCAGATCCGTCAAATCTTATCAACAATAAATGGTCAGGGTGGACTGAAATATTTTTGGATAAGTTTTGTCCACGAAAAGATTAGGTTCAACGGGGAGCTAATTTCATACTCCACCTTCCAGCTGATATGCAGGTTTCAGACCAGAACCACATGTGGTTCAAATTTAAATTACGGCACCTTGGAGGAAGATATACGCCGCTTGAACATATTGTTTATACATCCCAAAATTTCATCAAAAGAGATCGAGATGGAAAGAGAATTGACAACAAAGTTCACACCAGATGTTAAGATTCAATATGCTAAGATAGAAAATATTAGTATTACATTCCATTTCACAACAATAGCATATACAGGATTGCTGAAAGAACAACAAGCACAACATAAACACAAGAGACACAGATTTATCCTAGGAAACCCTCATGGGGTAGAAAACCCAGCAAAGCTTCCTCAATATAGATGACCAGCAAATAAAAATATGTAATCCCCAAACATGAGCTCCTTCTCCTCCATACCATATCTCTCTCTCACCTATGCGCTAATCACAAGTGAGTGAATGTGTATGTTAAATGAGGAACACACCTCCTCCATTTATACACAACTTCACTTGTCTTTTTAACCTTAACTAGGTCGGCCCCAACTTAACCACTTAACATAATGTTGGTTGGGCCGACCCCACTAGGGTGGTCTAATAACCCTTTAACCCACATGACTCATACAGGGCCAACCCCACTAGTGAAGTCTAATAACCCAAGTTACCACATTCTCCACAGAGGAATAAAACATCTCCAGAAATACATAAGGTCTCCATGGAGGAATGAAACATCTCCGGAATAATAAAGTACAAATATAATATTCTTAGAAGTTACAATATCTCAACACTCCCCCTTAACGAGAAGGATATTATAACAACATCTACAGGAGCAAGGAGTCATCGACTACATGAGACACGATACATCTATAAATCATTGGAAGCTTTCTTCATACATCATCAGTAACTCAAGCAGTTACTAGAAAATCTTCAAGATCTTCAATACTAGAACATCAACATCTTCAGTACTGAGTCTTCATCTTATGCAGCACTCGAACAACTACAGTAACATCATCATCTGGATCTCTCGATCAACATCATCAACATCTGGATCTTCTCAATCAATAGCATCAACATCTGGATCCTCTCGATCAACAACATCATCTAGATCTCTCGATCGACAACATCATCATCTGGATCTCCCGATCAATATCATCTCGATCATCTCGATCAACAGTATCATCATCTCGATCATCATCATCTGGATCATCTAGATCAACAGTATCATCATAGCAGCATACTTTGCAATACACATGATCCAATTATGGGATGATCAATCGCTCTCACTTTAAGACACCTCTCATGTCTATGGATGATGCAATCCAGATCTACTTACAGGGTGATCAATCCTGATCCTTTTAAGACACATCTCATGTTTAAGGATGATGTAGTCCTAATCCATTTAAGACACCTCTCATGTCTAAGGACGATGCAGTCCTTGATCCATTTAAGACACCTCTCGTGTCTAAGGACGATGCAGTCCTTGATCCATTTAAGACGCCTCTCATGTCTATGGACGCTGCAATCCTTGATACATTTAAGACACCTCTCATGTCTAAGGACGATGCAGTCCTGACCATAGTGCCAGTCCTTTTTCATACTATATGTGACCTAGATTAGATCTAGTATTTACCACCACAAAGCCAGTCCTTTTTCATACTAGATGTGACCTAGATTAGATCTAGGATTTACCACCACAGAGCCATTCCTTTTTCATACTGGATGTGACCTAGATCAGATCTAGGATTTACCACCACAAAGACAGTCCTTTTTCATACTGGATGTGACCTAGATCAGATCTAGGATTTACCACGACAGAGCCAGTCCTTTTTCATACTGGATGTGACCTAGATCAGATCTAGTCCTTTTTCATACTGGATGTGACCTAGATCAGATCTAGGATTTATCACGTACATTTTGAACCAACTATTCAAGGACGATGCAGTCCTATCACGTACATTTTGAACCAACTATTCAGGGACGATGCAGTCCTATCACGTACATTTTGACCAACTGTTCAGGGACGATGTAGTCCTATCACGTACATTTTGAACTAAACGTTCAGGGATGATGCAGTCCTATCACGTACATTTTGAACTAAACGTTCAGGGACGATGCAGTCCTATCACGTCCACTTAGACAAAGTCTAAGGACCACTTTTTGGAGACATATTTATATGGATCAATTTAGGGACCAAAGTCCGGGGATGATACAATCCCCTCTCGTCCACTAGGGACCACTTATCAACCTTATCATTGATATCATCGACCTCATCGTCGGGACAGGTAACCTCATCATTGATCTCATCATCGAAACAAGTAACCTCAGCATCAATACATGTATCCTCATCATCGATACAAGTATCCACATCATCAATACATGTATCCTCATCATCGATACAGTATCCACATCATCGACCTTACCATCGATATAGGAAATCTCATCATCAATACAGTTATCCACATCGATACCAGTATCCAAATATCATCATCGACGATATCACTCCCCCTTTCGAGGAGGTTCCTTCTAAAATACACCAAGCTTGTCTCGGAAATACTCAAACTTTACTCGAGACAGAGGTTTGGTCAATACATCAGCAACTTGTTCGTCAGTGCTCACATACTCGAGCTTGATAGCTCATTTCTGCACCATATCTCATATATAAAAATATCGGATCTCTAGTTGCTTTGATTTATCATGGAACATTGGCTTCTTTATCATCTTTATACAACTATGGTTGTCACATAGGATCACAGTGGCGTCCATCTCTAAGTCAAATAATCATGATAACAACTTCTGAATCCATAGCGCTTCACAACTAGCAGAGCAAGCAGCAATACATTCCGCTTCAGTTGTGCTGAGAGCCACACTAGACTGCTTCCTGCTAAACCACGAGATCGTGACAGATCCCAGACAATAACATCTTGTCGATGTGCTCTTCTTGTCTGATACACTTCCTGTCCAATCAACATATGTGTAGACATACAATATGAATTCATGATCTCCAAGACAACATAGACCAAAGTTTATCGTACCCTTTAGGTACATCATCGCATGCTTTGCAGCTATCAGGTGAACATGCCTAGGTTCCACTAGATACTGACTCAAGGTGTTCACATCAAAGCATATATCTGGCTTGGTATTCGTCAGATACATCAATGACCCAATAATCTATCTGTACAGAGTCACATCCACTAACTCTTATGAGTCATCATCTAACATCTTCAAGTTGGAATCCATGGGAGTGGCCATGGATATACATTCCAACATATCAAATCTTCTCAAGATTTCCACAGCATACTTTCCTTGTTTGAGAAAGATTCCTTCTGGGCCTTGCCACACTTCCAGACTTAGGAAGTAGTGTATCAATCCGAGATCTTTCATCTCAAATTCTGCAAAGAACTTCTTCTTGCTTTCCATGATTTGTTTCTCATTTCCTGTCAGAAAGAGATCATCCACACACAGTAATAGTGTGACAGGTTCATCTTCCATAACCTTAAGGTAAAGGTTAGGATCAACTTAACTTTTGGTAAATCCCAAGCTTGTCAAGAAGCTATCAATTCTCCCTCTGTGACTGAACATCATTCACACTCTGCATTGAGTGATCTTCTGCATATCTATCCATGCCATCTCTCGTCAGATGGGTCTACTGATATGATCCTCAATATCATTCGAACTCTGTGGTGAGTTCCTTCTTGCATCCATCTAAGAGAATAATTTCATCTGTATATAGACACCATATTCAAACTTGTAGCAAAGGTTGAATCTGCATCACCCATGGTGATCATTAAGCTCATCAAATGACTATTGATCCTGGGTACCTGTTGAACCCATACAGAGCTTTCTTCAATTGAATCCTAGGAGTTTTCTCGGTTTGCACTTCTTCTTCAATTACACCATTAAGAGAATGGTCTAGCCACTTGGAGCAAACATCTCGTCATGATCCTCTTTCTCTTTCTAAGAGAATCTTCTAGCCACAAGCCTTCTTTGATTTGTAAGTCTTCTTGTTGAACATCCATCACTTGTTCAGTGTTCATCATCCTTCTTTTGCAGATCATAGCACATGATCTTTCCTACAAATCAAATTTAATTACATTATTAGTAATACTTCATAATCATCAAATCATGTTGACATGATAACCTATTATGCATACATATATAATTCACAGGGTTATCCAACTATCTTGACCAATACTTTGGCACAACACTTTTCCATATCCTGTATGCATACAGTGGCTATCTAGATGCCTTCCATCTCTACCAGAACATACTATCAAGAGCATGCACAGCTCTCAGCATTTCAGCAAAGAGGTTTCATTCTAGATAAACAAGAATGGAATGTTTGTCCAACTTACCCATCGGATGCATATTAGTAGAATACTGTTCAATGTTATATGAATGCTCACACTATGCATGATATATTCTAGGAATACAAATATGCATACATCTATTACAAGCAATATCATTTACTATTTCTGAGATTCAAATAACAACTCAAATACTTATCTTTTATGGTTGCCTCCTCCTTGATCTCTATATGTCTTTGAACTTCTATTCATTCTATACCACTATGCAAGCTTAAGTGTGCACTAGTGTCATCCTCATGATCTCATACATAATCATACATTCATTAGTATAATCTCAAATTTATCAAAACATTATGTATGGTCATGATCATTTCATACACAGGTATACTTACCTAAGAGCCTAACACAAATTAGGATTATAACTTGATATAGGAAAACCTGGATTATCATGTTTGGTTATGTCTTAACATACCCAAACAATATCTTCTTTGTTCTTTTCAATGATTTAGAGACCTTGTGCTAGAACCTGCATATCTCATAGGTTAGGCATGGTAGAATAAATTCATGCATACCTCGTAAGTAGAGCTTCTATGTGGTCAAATACTATGGATGAGTCTTTGTCTTTAGGTCATCATGGTCACAGATCTTTATTTGTCTTTCTTGATTTACCTTTCATGTTAACAGGCAACATTATCCTCATACAACACCACAAGTGCATTAGTACAATCATAGGTGTCATAAACCTAATCAATGAATGTATTCTATCACTCACATGCATTCATTATCAAACAATCATAATTGTACTAACCTCAATAACATTAAGACAAACATATTATGAACTTAATCAAGAATCAGATTTCAAAACATACCTATGTCTTCTCAAGTCATACATGACGAGTAGTCTTCTCTATAGGGGTAAAACCCTAACCATACAAGGTAGATCACTTGTAGACATCTTATATATGTTCATGGTGCTAGGATGATAGAATATCAGCGCCATTTAAACCTTCTTCATCGCTGTTATTGATCCTCCTTCCTCCCACAACATTTTGATGGAGGATCAATATCTATGATGAATGTATTCCAAATCCATTATCAAAGCTTCCAGTGTTGTATCAGGTGTCTCCAACATTGTATCAGTTCCTTCCAAACCTAAGAACTGAAAACCCTAAGTGAGAGATTCTTCCTCCTCATCTTAGATTTCCTCCGTTTAGCCATTTCAGATGTGCCGTATTGTTTCTGGTGCATCTCTAAAATTTCAGGTCTGCAGGGTCTGAAACTTCAGCTTGTGTTAGCCTGACCTTTCATATTTCCAACCCCATAGTTCTGACCTCAAATGGATTCTCTAAGAGAGAGTTATTCCAAGTGTCGCAACATGACCTGTTTATGGGATGAAACAGCATAGCGAACTTGTACGGAGTGCCACGTGTCACTGGTTCAACTTCAGCCTCTGAAAATTTTACCTGTGAAACTACAGTCTGTGCTCTTACTGTCACTTTTTACAAAATTTCATTTGGAGCTTCCTATCCCAAGTTGTGACCTTTTTTCCTAGGTCACCTGTTTATGACAGAGATCTGGAAGAGGCAGAAACCCTAGATTGTACGGATCATAAAACAGAAAGTACAGAGAATTAGATGTCTTGCTTCGAACACAAGGTACCTGAGGATGTTACCTTTGACCTGTAAAAGTTTCAAAACCTAAATCTTCTCCAAAATGGATTTATAGAGAAAGTGCCACGATGACTGGTTTATGCTATATAAAACCCTAACTTTCAAATTGTCGCAAGTGAGACAAGTGTCCTAAGTGCCATACATTGCCTTCCTTCAGGCTAGCTCTGATACCATGTTAAGATTCAATATGTTAAGATAGAAAATATCAGTATTACATTCCATTTCACAATAATAGCATATACAGGATCACTGAAAGAACAACAAGCACAGCATAAACACAAGAGACACAGATTTATCCTGGGAAACCCTCATGGGGTAGAAAACCCAACAAAGCTTCCTCAATATAGATGACCAGCAAATATAAAGATGTAATCCCCAAACATGAGCTCCTTCTCCTCCATAGAATATCTCTCTCTCACCTATGCGCTAATCACAAGTGAGTGAATGTGTGTGTTAACTGAGGAACACACCTCCTCTATTTATACACAACTTCACTTGTCTTTTTATCCTTAACTAGGTCGGCCCCAACTTAACCACTTAACATAATGTTGGTTGGGCCAACCCCACTAGGGTGGTCTAATAACCCTTTAACCCACATGACTCATACAGGGCCAACCCCACTAGGGAAGTCTAATAACCCAAGTTACCACATTCTCCACTAAGGAATAAAAAATCTCCGGAAATACAATAAGGTCTCCATGGAGGAATGAAACATCTCCGGAATAATAAAGTACAAATATAATATTCTTAGAAGTTACAATATCTCAACACCAGAAGGATTCCTCTTAACTATAGAGTGGAATCAACTTTTCAGGAAAATTTTATGTGTGAACATAACCAAGTTATGTTTGGGTTGGTTGTTGAGCAATGTTTTTACTATACTCTCTACCCATACATTATTCCAGATGAACCCTTGGATTCTGACGGGGATCCTTTTAATTGTCCATTTGGTGGAGCGGATCTCGGTGATGGACGGAAAATTTGTATTTTTCTGCAGGGGTGGGATCCCCATGATTGATTGAAAGGCATGGTGGGTAGCCTTAATAGGTTCCACATTGTAATAATTTTATTTTATGTTGTTGGATTGTATATGTCTGCAAGGGTGGGACCCCTATGATTGATTGAAAGGCATGGTGGACCGCCTTAATAGGTTCCACATTGTAATAATTTTATCTTATGTTGTTGGATGTATGTCCCTTTGTATTAAAAGGCGATTCGGTCTGAGTTTGTCTAAGGTAATTTATTTGGGTCCCCATATGTCTGTTAGACCACTTAAGGGATGAGATAACGGATGTGGTTGTCCCCACACTCTGCCCCGAATCTTTACTTTTGATTGAATGTTGTCAGTCAGGAGTCACCGGGAAACCAGCTAATTTCTATATAAATAAGACTCCAAGGTTCTCATTTAGGGATTTAGTTTTTTGCAAGTGGAGAGCTCTGCAAGTCTTTCAATCAGGGTCTGTGTATCCTCTGTGCTTGCGCTTAGTGCGAACTGGCATACGAAAAGCATATATCTCAAGTGTAAAGAGTCTTAAGAAGTCAGTAGTGTATGCTCTCCCTCTGCGCTTCGAGCAAACAGTTGGGATCAAAATCTATATGATCTTCAAGTGTGTTAATATTAGTGATGATATTCATAGTCCGAAGACGAACTGATAATATGTATGTATGTTTTGTAAGAGTTTAGTAAGCATATGTCGGTGTGCCCAGGAAGCCTTTGATTAGACTTTAGCTTTTTTTATGCTCGAAACATAAACGACCTCAGTACCTTGTGCTTAGAACTCTGTTTGTGTCTGTAATAGCATATTTGTAAATTGAGTGTGAAAAATTTAATGAAAAACAAGCAATTTTTCCAGAGAAATCCAAAAAAGATCTTGGAGACATTTGGTATCAGAGCCAGCACCAGTTGGCCTTTTGTGTTGTAAGTCTCAGCATTTATATTTGTATCTTCTGCTATATGAGTTGATGTATCTTTGCATTTCTGTTTATAGTCTGATATCTGTTTCCTTATCATTGAAGTGAAGGTTCTGTGTTGGGTAAAAGGGTTTCCGAGTTGTGGTGAGGTCATAGCCGTGGGATAGGTGTCGTAAATCCTCAGTTGTCTCTTTGAGAAAGAGTTGTAGGAACCCAAGTGAGTGATTTGCCCATTTACTTCCTGATAAAGGTAAGTGTTCCATGGACCCTTCAATGGATTCAGTCCCGCTCCAAACCTTAGACTGTCAGACAGACAACGATACAGAAGTATCTTTATCTGAAAGACGCTCCTCTTTTCAACATGAGACTTCTACACCTTCTTCAATAATCAATATCCAGGATTTAAATCCTTCCGCAAATTGGCAATTACCAGCCATCTTACCTTCTGACGTTTATAAGTTAACATGGTAGCAATATAAAACTCACACTGAAATCAAAGTTAGCTATGTTGATGTTTCTTTTACAGATAAAGATGAGTCTGTGCATATTAATTTGTTAGATAAGTCCTAGATAGATTGGGATAAAACCCAGGGATATAAGTATGCCCATCTTGATGCAATTAAACTTGACCTTGGTCCATTAGTTCGACCCTATCTTCCAGTTTCTTCTTTGTGTGTAGCCATAGACACTCGGCATATCGATTTTCCTGATGCCATCATCGGAGGCTTTACCGCTCCCTTACATAATGGCCCGTGTTTTGGCACTATTTTTCCTAAGTATTATGTCAGCCTTGATGATCCCTATATCTATGATTTGCTTAAAGCATATATATTACCACATGGCTTTAAAATGGATTCTGGCTCCAAGATCATACAGCTCAAAGCCTATGTTCTTGTCCACTTTGGGAATGATACTCTTTCCCCACTCCGGTCTAAGGTCCATCAGAGCTCGCACCTGCACAGCATGGTGGAGACTGATAAATCTAAATAAACTACTCCAGTTACTTTTGATTGGACGGGAATGAATTACCCTAGGCAATGGGAAGTGAAATATAAAGAGCTAAGGAACCAAGATAATTATGTACAGAAAATAGAGTCTTTTGTCAATACCCCAATTTCTTTTTATAGATCTTCCCACTCATTTTGAATCCCAGAAGGTCGTCCTATTCCTCGTTTTACTCCTCCTCTTCTCAGGACCCATCTGTGAATAATTCTGACTTTAAGTCAAATAGGCATGAACCTGCTTCTTCTACTTCAGTTCAGCCATCATTTTCTGGAGTCTATGACATTGAACATAAAGGTCAGCACTCAGACTGTCCATCCTGCAAGAAAATACTCTAGAGATTAAAGCATAATCAAAATAGAGAACTCCCGAGTCTCTATATTTTTTCATATTTACCTCGGAATGGATCTGATATGGAAATCACCTCTACTAAAGGTGATAGATCCTTTGTACCTAGAAGAAATATTCCAGAGATTCCTGTCAAACAAATTTCAACTGATGGGAAAATTAAAAAAGAATTCGTGCCCTATAAATCTTCTATTCCTTCTAAAACTGTCTCAGATTAAATAAAGCTTGCAAACTATGGCAATTTGCAACAACATCTCACAGCACAAAATCTGGATGATATGGCCATGGATATCATTCAGTTAAAGAAAATAATGAAGGATGAGCATGATAAGATATCAATGCTCCAAACCAAACTAGACCTTTTGGATCATTTGTTGCATGATACATAAGAGATAAAAACTGCAATAAATACAACCTATGACAAGATAGAGAAAAGGCCGAATGTCTTGGGTAAGCTTTTGACCAAAACTCAAGAATTGAAAAAGAAAACTGGCTCAGTCAGCCAGGAAGCAATGGATCTTGCACTAAAGGGACACCAACGACAACACTCTAAAAGTTACTCATTTGGTATGATGAGTGTCCAAGATGAGGTTGAAAGACCATATTTTAAGTTTGGTCAAGATGAAGAAGAATTCCAAGAAATACAAAGCTTAGTAAGTCAATTCCATAGAATGCCCAAGGCATTACCTGAAAAATATATGGCTATGCTTAAATTCCCTTCTCACACAAAAAATACCCAACACAGTTCAGGGATCAGCCATGAAATTGGCTCTTCCTCCTTTTCAAGTCCTCCTCCTCCCACTTTTGATTTAGACATGCAAGATGCCTCTTCTGCTCCTTCACACAAATTCCATTTTGGAATAAATGGAAAGAATAACCTGATGTCACAGATGCCTGAGCAACCCGTTCCGAATATCCAATGTCAGTCGCGGGAAGAAATAAAGTCAGCCATACAGCTTCTTGACCAATGGGTTTTATATAAAAAGACCCAAGATTCAAATATTTATGGTCGGCAATTAGCTTTACAGTTGATAACTGGATTATCCGATTTAGCACATGAATGGTGGCGGTGTCTAGCACAAGAAGCAAAAGATGAGATTTTGAATGCCAATGATGCAGATCAGCAGATATTCCATGCTTTGGGAAAAGTGTTCTATGGCCCTGACGATAAAGAAGACTATGAGCACCTAGCTTCTTTATTCATGTCTGCAAGAATTTGTGACCTGAGTCAAAGTGAGAAATACTTCTACTATATGTAGAGCCTTTTTATCTCTTCAGGAAAGTCTAATGAACCAGGATATTTGAAACATTATCTTAGAAGCTTTCCTGGTCATGTTCCAGATGTTGTGGAACAATTTCTAAAATATAAGAAGATTAATCTTCGTGGACTCTCATTAGCATAGCTCCATGCTTTTATCATGGAAACTTGGCAAGAACATTGTCTAGAAAAGAGAGTCAGTCCGGATTTCAAAAGACACCAATCTATGTATTCCCCTAGTTTCTGTAAAGATGTTGCAAAAATGCCTGATTGGGGTTGTGGTGCTTACAATAGAGAGCATTTCGGAAAAGAATCCTGCCACTGCAAGAAGAAAAAGAAAGGATTCCATACAAGTGCTCCTAGATATCATCCTGACAAAGCCTACAAGCATAAAACTCACGAGTCTTATAAGAAAAAATTTAGAAACCCATTCAATAAGAAAGCTTATGTCAGAAAAAGGTCTTAGCCAGCAAACAAAGAAAAATGTTTTATTTGTGGAAAGAAAGGTTATTAGGAAAGCAAATGTCCACAAAAGAAATCCAAACCAAAGCTTGCATCTTTCTCCAAACAGCTAGATCCAACTTAGTGGGATCTTTATTTCTATGAAAAAGATCAATATCCTTCTAGAGAAATTATGTTTCTCCCTGATGATGATTATTCTTCTGATAATGATTATGATATCCATCTGGATAAAATTGCTCCCTTTGATTCTGATTCTTCCTCTTTCGACTTTGATTCTGCCTCAGAAGCAAATTTAGGGGGGGTGTGAGGAACCTCCAGACTTTGATTTCTCTTGTTATATGTTTTTTGTTTCAATAAAACCATCTCCTCAACAACGATTAGCTGCAATTGATCAACAACTATCCGAGATTCTTGTTTTTGAGTATATTCTCAGAGGAGAATTAAAAGAAGAAAAGAAAAAGCTTTGTCATTACTTAAAGGAAAAGGGAAGCAATCAAAAGAAGGTAAATTCTCTCCTTCCCATCATCCTGCATTCTACAATCCTGCATATTTATATAAGCACTATTTTGCATAGCATGAGGATAGGAAGAAGTTTAGAAAAGATAAAGAAAATCTACTTCACCTGCAAATCAAAGAAAAACAAAATTCCCTTAGGAAGCTTGCAAGGGAAATTGAAGATTTGAAAAGAATGCTTGAAGCAACAGTCGGAGAAAAAGATCAGTCTTCTGAAGATGAGATGTGCCGACAGTATGATGTAGCTCTTAAGAGCCCTGAGCATGAAAAGAAAGATTCAAAAGAAGATTGTATAGTAGGTTATGAATTCCTAAATAGAGTGAGCCCTAATACTTTTGACACTGTTAAGATGTTTAAATGCACCATAAAGGGAAAGCTAGTTTCTTGTCCTATCCTTTGAAGCTCATTTGAAATGCAAAATCCCTATGAAGAGAACAGAGTCTAAAACAAACATTGCAGAATTGTTTAAAATGGAGAGATGCATTCCCTATACATAAATGCACGAGGACAAGGCCCTTGTTGATATCTCTGAAAAGGTTGAGAAACACTGCACTTCAGAAATCCCTAATGCTTTCTAGACCGGATAAAAATATTTAGTTTCCCTTCCTTTTGACCCTCTGGTAAAACATAAAGCAATGGAAGCCTCTGCTAGACTTTTTCTTCGAAATAAACCTGTATGGACTACTATACATGTTGTTTATGGGGTATCCTCCTTTTGTTGGATATAATTTTGTGAGGTGTCTCCAGATGTTGAACTGGTTCTGAACCAATTTCTAGATATCTAGACTACAAGATAGCTTTAACTTTTGCTTCTACTTTTGCTTTTTATTCTTCAAGAATTAAGAATGCTAATATTTTTTTAATTAATGAAATTAAGTTTTTTTCTACAATGAAAATAGATAAATAATAAATATATATTTTACTCTGCTTTTGCTTTTTATTCTTCAAGAATAAAAAATGCTAATATTTTTTTAATTAATGAAATTAAGATTTTTTCCTACAATAAAGATAGATAAATAATAAATATATATTTTACTCTGCTACTACTATCAAAATAATGTTTCTTGAATTTCCCCATCTCCTTGAAAATAAATGAAACATACACTGTGTTAACAATGTGTTAACAACAAATACATATTTATTGTTTTAACACTGTGTTATGGAACACATCCGTTAAATACCCAACTCATAATTAGACATGAAACATTAATATACCTGCTTTTTTTTAAACTCGGTATCAATACACTTACGGTCAAATTGGCGTGCAAGTCTTCCTGGCTCGTATGTGACTTTAAATTAGATTACTATTTATTATTATATAAAAAATAAAAAGAGAATTATTTAAACAAACATAGTTAAATCATAAATATAATTTCTTTATAAATTATACATAATACTAAAACTAAGCCTCGGCCTTCAAAATATTGTTTTTTCTTTTTTTTCCTCTACATAAATGTTAAATGAATTATAAAACTAAGCCTTGGGTATCAAATATTGTTTCTTGATTTTCCCTTTTTCATAAATGTTAAATGTATTATAAAACTATGCCTCCGCTATCAAAATATTGTTTCTTGATTTTTCCCTCCATAAATGTTTCATTTAACAATTTTTAACTGTTACAGATTTGTATTAAAAAGGTGATGCAACCTAGGTGGTCAGCGCAATAATACAAACAAAATAGGAAAGCGATTATTTCCTTCACAAAGGATTCACAGTTCTTATTGGTATAAAGCCTATAAAAATTCCTGATACAAAATATATTTTGCAAAACATATCAACTGATAAAATTAAAAAACATGCCTATCAATTGCTTCCTCTTGTTCTTTTGAAAGAAGCTGAGAATCCCGATTCTTTCCAATCATGTCTACATCCCCTGGGACCTGATAAATCGAATCTTATTTTTTGTTCTCCAATGGCAATGAACCCACAAGCATTATTACATTTCAAACAACAGATTGAGCCTTATTGGGCATACTTGTAACCATATGGCACAATGCCGTGCACTCTACTTCTAACCATTCAAAAAAAAATTGCAACAAGGTTTCAGTGATTTACTATGTAGACTGTGTTACAGTTTTCCTCCTGAGAGTGAATTCTGCATGTGGCTGAAAAGATGGAGGTTTTATTATTTCCTATTAAACCCTCATGCTTGAGGGGAAAATTATGAATATCCAAAATCTCACAAAATGGGCAACACCCAAGTTGGTTATCAGTATCCACGGAACCCGCAAGGGGATATAAATGAAACCCAACGAACTGAAAGAACACAATTCGACTCGAGACTGGTTCCTGTAAAATTTATCAAATATACCAAAAGAGACTTAAAGCTACAGGTCTAAACAACAGGGCATAAATTATCACAAAACAAGCCATACCTCCTCTACAGGCCATGCCTCCTCTACACAATTGTGTGTGCTTCAACAGTCAAGGATGCCTCTTGCCCGGCCCTTTCAAGACAAGTTGGAAAGCACAAATCCACTTCTTGCTGATACACTGAGCTAATTCCACTATTGAGCTACCTAAAATTGGATGGAAATGCCAACCACGAATAATCCAGAGGAAATGTGGAATACTAAACAAAGGATGGACTTGGTTTAATCATAAGCTCGATCTCTCTCAAAACAAAATTGCCATTGCTGCAAAGTGAATTCCCTTCTACAATTGCCACTACCCTACCTCTGTCCAAGGAAAAGAGGGGTTTCAATTGATTAAGTTGTTCCTCCATTAAAACTACAGTGCAATGGTACCTGAGATACTACAAGCCTTGATTTGTGTCCTATCATAATGAATGCCTCCTACCACTTGTCATTAACTGTGATATCCATGCAAACTCTGTGTTCGATCATGTGTTGAATGATTATGGAATAGGAGAATGGTGAAGCACCCCTCTTTTTAAAATTCCCAAACCATGCTCCGTGGCCTCATTGGCTAGACAATCCACCTACGAATTTTGGACCCTAAGGGTAATGAAAAATTCCAACCTTTCGAAGCGACTCCCCTCTTTTTGTGGATTCCCTGGATGTATCTTGCTAATTTGCCTTCAATTGAATTCGTGGGGTTGCACATATATCTTATAACAATAATGAAGTCCCCAATAACAATTGAGGCCCCCAACTCCTACCACCCCTGATAAATGAATTATAACATTGAACAAATAAATAGGCATGAAAGTTAATTGATTTGATTCATGTCAATAGAAATATCAACCATTTGCAAATGAATTATACAACATTAAACAAAATAAAAGCAGTATTTTGATCAACTTATATTAATTTTATCCATATTTTATAGAATTGTGAATCATTTCCACAAACTTCTAAAGTAATAAAGTTTGTACCAATTATGAACAGCCCTGAGGTTACACATGCATTTCAACTCATATTTTTTCTAAATATTTATATTTATTTCTCCACACCTTGCTTTTACAGTGCATAATTCTTAATACATGTGTTTATATCTAAGTAGCATGGGTATCCATACCCAGGGGTAGCGTACACATACCATTTTAGATACCTCGTACCCACATACCCTGTCGTACCCGAAACTTGGCTGAAGTACCCGAGACGTTTGTCACGGATTTAGGGTATGTTGATTGCAAGGAGGACAGGATACCCCTGTTTTGGGGACGCCTGGGACTGCCCAGGGACCAGTTTTGTATGGGGTGCCCTTGTTTTGGGGATGCCTAACACTCTTAGGGACCAATTTGGTACAAGCAAAACCAATTTTGTACAAGTGACATTAAAGTCAATAATATTAAGTGGTAATATTAAATTCTTAAAGTAAAAATGGCATTCTCCTTATTTTTCATTTTCTATCATTTTACTTAAATTTTTAACATTACCATTAATTGTTTCAGAATGTTTGAGAATGGTTCCAACCTCATCGGACTTTATATGCAAAAAGTAGAATTTTAGATCCCATTCAGATTTCAGACTTAAAAGTTTTCAGGATCAGGATTGCAACGTTTCTACTGGATTCTATGTGTGAGGGAATGGGATTGGCATTTAATCAAGCACATCAACCTCTCTGTGTACCTTGATGGTGGTGGTGCCTCTTTGTGGACTCCTCTATCGTGACCTTAACAGAAATGTACACCATTCACTCAAGCAAAATCACTTATTAAGCACGGGAAGCTTATTATACCTTATTTTAACACTTGGATTAGGAAGTTTCATCAAAACTATAGGATGCTAACTAATGTCCTTGGAGGAACAACTTCAAAATTTAAGGTAGAAGGCAAGGGCTTGAGCCTAGAGGAGGGGGCACAGGGTGCTATTGATGAATAGGATCCCAATATAGGCAAGGATTTTTATAGGTTATTATTTGTTGTAGCATGAAGTTTTTTGGACTCTATAGGCCATTTAGCCTCTTTGTTTATGTATTTCGAGTCAGATATGGATTGCACTTGATGTATTTTCAGTTGTATGTACACATAGGATCCCAATATAGGCAAGGATTTTTATAGGTTATTATTTGTTGTAGCATGAATTTTTTTGGACTCTATAGGCCATTTAGCCTCTTTGTTTATGTATTTTGGGTCAGATATGGATTGCACTTGATGTGTTTTCAGTTGTATGTACCCTTGCTATATACATGAGAAACTTTGCATGTGTATAATAGTTTGGATTCAAATGGATGCACATGAATATATATGTACAGTAAAAATGATTTAAATTTCATATGTATTTATAATTTATAAATTTAAATATATATAGTACCCCTGACGTACCCAAGTCCCTTATTTCAAAAAGTGGCGTCCCCGTCCCTCACCCATCTCCGTAACCATCCCCGCACCGAAGGAAAAGTTTCCTGGCAACTTAGGTTTATATTTATCTCTCCACATGGGATAAAACAGATTTTCTTGAGAATATAAAGATGTGGCTCTCGAAAAAGGAACTCAAGGAGGTTGAAGTGGTGCCATTCCTGGTGATAGGGACTATGGAGATTTTGGACTGCCCAAATGAGTGTATCTTTGAAGACAGAATGGTTCCAGGCTACCAGGCTTTGTCCATGCTATCTTTTTTAAATTCAATTCTTTGGATCCCAGTATAAAAAAATCCTCAGCCAACGTTGATAGATAAAAGCTACCCTGGGGTTTTTCGATGGTGCCAGTCAAGAAAATGGTGCCAGAAGCTGAGCAGGTTATGTTCTTCATGTTTCAGATGCACATTATTACTCAGGAAAAGCCTTTCTTGGACCTTGAACAAATAATTACAGTGAGCTAAAGGCTCTTTTTTTCTTGCTGAAAGCGACATTGAAAAAAGTATAAAAAGTGTTCAGATTTATGGGGACTCAGAACTTGTTATAAAGTGGATGTCTGGACAAAACCAGGTACAGAAGGCTAGGATCTATAATTTAGTTATGCACTTAAAAGAAATAGTCCGATCGTTTGATAATATTTATTTCTCCCATATATATCGTCAATATAATTCGGATGCAGATTCGCTGTCAAAGGCAGGTCTCACAGGAGCTCTTAATCAAGTAAAGGAAGAAGAATATGAAGATGGGAGTCTCATCTCATCTTCCTCTATGTCTATTTTTGAAGTTTAATTTAGTTTATGGACTGAAAGGATTTATGGCATGTAATATTTTGAACTGTTACAGAGTTTTTAAGCTCATTCTGAAATAGAAAAGAACTAGTATTGATTTGAAGAAGAGATCAATGTAGGACTGACAAGAGCCTTTCTACAGAAACAAGATTTGTTCTAAAAAAGTCCAAAATGGACGGACACTATGTAAGACTTTTGAGGACTGTATTTTCTTTTCCTTCTGCAAATAAAAATATGATTTTTTCTGCAGAAAAAAAAATTATTTCTCTCCACGCCTTGCTTTTAGAGTGCATAATTCTCAGTACAGGTGTTTATATTCATCTCTCCACACCTTTTTTTTAGAGTGCATGATTCTCAATACAGGTTTATAAGGTACATAATTCTCAATACATTTTATAGCGAATATTCTAACAATTCACTATGTCAGGGAATATTCTCAACAAATATCCCACAATACTACTTAGAAAGGCCACAATTCTATCAATGATAAATTGGCAAAGGATTTCGAAGCCTCTTCTTTCTATCTGGTATGGAAATCAGGTTATATAAATTATGAGTCCTAGAACTAAAATCATTTTCATTTTAGCAACTATAGTATTTATACCGATCGAGCCTTTGTCACCAATTTGGTGTTATTCTTTTATCACAAGAGTTTTAAATCATTGACAGCTTGGCCATTAAATTGAATTCCAAATCCATTTTTATCAATTTTTTACGCTGATTCATTCACAGATAGAGCTGCAATTCAGGTCAACTTTTAAGCATCTCTACGTTAGGATCAAAATAGAATAAAAATGTATTTCCCCATCCTCAAATTGTTGAGAGAAAAAGAAAGGATCCAAAAACACCCTAATAACTAAACACTAAATGAATAGGACAAAAATCTACTATCCAAAGTAGATCATGTAATAACTTCTGTAAGTCGATATCCACAAACTTTGATCTCTTCAGCAAGTCACTTTTATGCAATAAATATGTTTTATGGGCTTTTACCATTCATCCTCTCTTGTGAGTTTAGATTGGATTTACATTTGAGACATGATTTAGACTCTAGAGCATGATACAGGACACAATACAGGGTTTCTCTTAGGCGGTTAGTGCAGACCACAAGCAACAGTGAGAACCTCATAAGCATGGAATTACAATTTGAGAAATGAATCCACACAGCTAAAAAAATCAAAATCAAATGAGACTCAAATCTATGCATGACTACCGGAACAGAACAGGCCATGTTATTCCTCTTGTTCCTCGGCAGCTGCCCCATCCATCTCTTCATCATTTCCCTCATCTGCTTCAGCATTTTCTTCTTCTTCTTCCTCGGGCTTTTCTGGTGGAGCTGGCAAAGTATTCTTCACAGTTTCAAGAAGTTCATCAACAGTTGAGCTTGACATTCTCTCTTCACAGTCTTCTACTATCTACTTCACAAAGAATTAGAAACGAATTACAAAATCAGAATATCCCACTTCCCCAAAATTCAAAGATTTAGTATAATCTAAAAGCCTGATCACTAAATTGAAATAAGACACAATGGATAAGAACACCACCAGGTGGACTTCAACAACTGTTGAAGGCCTAAGATTCAGAACTTGAAGCCTTTCTGCCTTTGTAAGTGAAAACTTTTCAACTTTCAGCAAAAACTCTTGCACGCTCTCCGGAGTTTGGTTGCATGCCGCAGATTGTACCAGATAGTCAAAAACCTGTGTAAAAAGGAAAAGACAATGATGATTATCTTTCATTATAAATTTATATACCTTAACACCCCAAGGAAAGTTAAAACATTAGAATGAGTTTTATATAAATAACCAACAAGTTCAAGGTTACAAGATTTTTAACCTTGCATTCAGAATGAGTTGCGGAGCCAAATGAGCCCAGAGGATCTTGGGTAGCTCCTCTGGACCTTAATAGCTCAAGCACTTCAAAATTTGATAATAGACCTGAATTAGAATCCTTTCTGACAGAAGTAAAAACAAAGCAAATTATGAACATATTACGCATTCTTGCAAATCAAAATATATTATGATGGCTTCACGTGTACTCCTTGAAAGGATGGCAATTGCATCCATTTTAGAAAAATAAATCAGGTTGATCTGTGTGAGATTGTATATTTGTCTTCCTAGTACAGGAGATTTGACATTTTCAGTGTCAACCACTTTGCAGTCTATAGAAAGAATTTAAGCAAACTTTTCAACTTAGAACTAATTTATCTAGATAGTCATTTGGGCAGAAAATCTTACATTTTCATAATGTATGGAGATGCAGTCCTTAAGCAGACCACAAAAGTTCTTATGATGAACAGAAATTTACAATATCAAAAGGCAGGGGTTGATGGCATCCCCGATATGGATGAAATATCCAACTGCTATGTTCCTTTCCAACCTGAATGAGAACAACAAAATGTCAAATCAAAGTGATATATTTGTATTCACAAGTCACATCCTAAGAATTGTATTTGCATGTCCAATCGTTCTACCTTCCAGGCCATCTTCCTTTTATATCCTGCACATCCGATACACCTTTCCTTCAAACTTTAAATATAAATAGTTACACATTTAACGTTTTCCACTTGAACAAGGATAATGAGCTCCCCGATGTGAATATATAACATAAAAAACTTAAGTAAACAGCCTAGGCGGCTCACACTCACAGATGGACCCATGCAACTTTGGTTACTTGTATATTTATATGACATACTGCCACAAACGCGAAAAAGGTGCACCCACCCCAGCTACTTAGATATGATAATACTAGCACACCACATAACTCGCTGTTGGTGAATGGCTATAGGTATAGGGATCAAACGGCATTCTCATTTACAACAAAATCTTGAGAATAACAAGAGCTTTGTGCAGCTTAGTCCCTGCCCTAGAGGATGTAATGCATAAACAAATATTGAATATTATGAATTGATGTTTATATGACATATATTGTCTACAAGGATGCAACAATGAAATTTCACATACTCCTATAAACCTCCCGGTCTAGTTGAACTCAAACTATCAATTTGTGATTCTTATATGACATATATTGTCTCCAAGGAAGCAACTCTGAAATTTCAATAGTCCTGGAAGACTCCTGCTTTAGTTGACATTCAATTTATTTAGATTCTAATGGAAATCGTAAATTGTAACTAAATATGAAAGTTGGTTTGGATGGCCCAAGGCCTGACATATCAATTCAAAAAAGCTAAATCCTAAAATTCAGGTTATAAGATCCTAAAGACATTGTCATTGCTCCACTATAAAAATATTGTAAATTTATTTGAAACCACATGTTTATGGTACAAGGAATGTGTAGTTACAATATGATCTTTGGATGCTAAGCATGGACCTAAAATGTCCATACATTCTTACTCTGAGGTATCTCTACCTAGAATCCACACAAATAAGCTTTAGTAGAGTACAACATTCACTAAACTCATACTTTGAAATTCAATTTCAAAGTATTCTCAGTTATGAACTTATATATCTACAATTATTAACTTACATATCTACACAAGCATGCAATGCAATGGGTAAATATCAACAGGACAGGTCACAGAATAGAAGACCTGAAGCTGATGCGGCTTCTCCTGGTTAGAAATCTTCTCTTCACTTTGTCTGCTGTATGATACTATGATTACATCTAGAAAAGCTAACAATTTGATTAATTGGAAGTAGAACGGTTCTGTTGGTGCATCCTGGCACCCTAAGATGATGCTTGACATGCATCTTTAAAATTAGCTCTCCACTTTAAATCGAAGAGCTGACCTTCCCATCTTGATCTCCATTCTTCTTTTGCAAGTTCCTTCCAGAGGACAAATAAGATAGTCAAAACAAAATAGCAAAGCTTGTAAGTGCCAGCCACACATTTATCATGCTAAAGCAATCCCTGCTTAGCACATTACATGAGTGATGAATCACACCACAATACCAATCAATATCGTCGTCATGACAAGCATTAAAAAGAGGTAGCTGAAGATTTACAATCACAGTTTATAATACAAAAGTAACATAAGATAGTTCCAGATTTTGAGATCCAAAAACGCACGAATTCAACATCAAACTAAGCCAAACCAAACAGATATCTGAAATGCAATTTTAATGCTGGAAGTTTAAAACAAGTTCCAGCATACCATTGCATTTCCTGGAAGAGCTATTTGATCCTAATCCCCATCCATCACCATTCACAACCACAGAAAGAGCAACACAAACCTCTGCCAATGCATGAAAATACATGTAAACAAAGAAAACCACTATGCTAGGCCTGCAGTGCTTTGATTTTTATTACCCATCAAATCTGTTTGTAGTTTGACGAGGTGTACACAAAACACTAGGATGAAGATGTGTGGACAATACAAATCTTGCCCATTTCCATACAAGTCAACCTCTATGAAATTGACACAAGTAGCCACATGTTTCCTAAACAGAATACAGTCTTCACCAATTAAAAAGCAATGTGAATACAGAACCAAAATTTGGCTCCCTTGAAATAGAGATTTCCATTGAGGTTCATTAAGAAGGGCTGCAGTCCCAGTAAAAACCATCTGCAGCACTAAAATGAGCCCACTCACAAACAACCAAGCCTGAGTTTTGCCACTGGGGTTTTGGTTCACTCATGAAATGTAACAAGGTTTAAGGTGACCACCAAAGTTCCATTCTTACTGTACTTTGGCTAACCACTGCGACATGTATTTCAAAAAGGGGATGGCCCCAGGTACAGGTTCTAGGTCGATTTGGCAGAATAGATATCCCTCAGACTTGGCACCTAAGGAAGTCTAGGAAGTTGTTCTTTGTGGTGCAGCCCCTTAGGATATATTTATTGTTGTAAATTCCAACAACCAGAAAAATAATAAGTTTTGAATTGGGGATGCTTTGTAACAGTAATAGGTCCACATTGGAAGCACTACCAATCCATTTGATTATAAAGGAAAAGAAACCTGGGAAGGCTCACACACAACTCTAAAATGCATTCAATTACAGACATTCCTTGTGTCCCCCAACAAGTGATTGCTAGAAAAAGTAATTGCCAACAGGGAAGGTGTTGGTTGAATGGTTTACTGGTAAGGTCAATGAAGATGGTCATATTTGGTCAGTCTGAAGGTTCATAATCATCAGGTGCTAGGCCACATTTACATCCCACTGCCCAAAAGTTAAGTCCACCAATAAGGCCGCATCTAGCCATTCACCATGGAGAGTGGGGTAAACCTGCCCAGATTTAAACTTGGATCATAGCATCTGCCCAAATTGCCAGTAGACCACAGCAAGGATACAGGATGGGGTAAACCTGTCAAGATTTGAACTTGGATCTTCTGCACAGTTTGTGCCCAAATTGCCACTAGACCACAGCAAAGCAGACGTGCATATACATATACACACTTGAAATAACAGTAGGTTAAGAAAAGCAGGGCAGCGGGTGGGGTGATAATTGATTCTCTCCCCTGAAGGAAGCACCTGCATTCATTTCTCTTGGAGTATCGAGAAAGCTACAAACAACTAGGCAGAGGCATTAGCGCTTCTTCAAGGTCTCTTAATAGCGAAGAAGCAGGGGATTGTCTCACTAGACATTTTGGGGGATTCAAAACTAGTCGTTAGCACCATCAGAGATAGATCATTGCCTAGAGACATGAAACTTAACTTGATTTTCAGAAGAATTTACCTGGAATTGAAGACCTTCAGCAAGATATCTATTGGTAAATCGAGTCCGTTTGGCCTGCCGTAAGAACATGATTTCAGCATAAAAGCAATTCATTCCCTTCTGTAAAAATCGGGTGTGCCCTAGCCGTTATTACCCTAGCCGTCATTATTGATAATCTCACGATCTAGTGTGAGCATGTGTTACTGTAAAAACGACTTATCTCTTCTTAGAAATTTGCTGCATCGATAGATGGGGCCAAAACTTATTTTGTGCTAGTTGGTTTGACTTAACTTTCATCTGGAAAATCATATTGGTTGGGATTTCGCCCTTTTATAGATTTCTGGGGCAAATTGAGTCTATTTTCGTCACATGAAATTTGCTTTGAAATGCTTGAAATTGTTTTGGGCTCTCACGTTAACTCTAAATAACTAACCAACAAAGTTTGAAACTTTGATCCAATTTGCTATTTGGCGTAGAGAAGCAAAATTACCGTCAAGCATTCACGGTCGAGCAATTTGGAGTTTTGATTTAATTTTAGAACTTACAAATTTGTAGGGATAGCAATCTCCTTCAGTAACTCTTCAATCCATTCGTTGTATAAATCTGAGCATTGATGTCTTGCATTTTGGTCCATATGTGTCATTTAAGTAAACTTTGAAACTGCTTTATGGCATTTTGTTCATTAAAAAAAATGTTGGATCAAATCTCATCTAATGCATTGTATCTCCATGAATCATTCCACCTTGGGGTTTTAAGAAAGTCGATTTGATATTATAATCCTCATGTTATGGTTTGGAGTGATAATACATGAGATGTGGGTTTATTGTTAAAAATCAGAACTAGTGACATTTTTACGTTTTACTTGAACCAATTCTTTTAAGTGAAGTCTCTATGATCTTAGAGTAATATCTTTTTGTCTTTTAGGGCCTTTAAAAAAATTACTTTTAAACCATTGAGATTTGGTTCAATTCTTCACGTGTTTACCTTGGGTGGTGATGAGTTGCCTCACATGAATCCTTAATGTGATATGAACTAAAATCAAAGATCATTAACTCCATGTTGCCCATTAAAAGCACTAGCCTCTTATAAATTTAAATTTTCCATCTCTACACAAAGTGCACCCAATCTTGCTCGTGAAAATTGTCAAATCTCTTAGCAAGCTTTTTGAACCTAGGGTACATCTAAACCCTTTTAAGTCTTTTTCCCTAATGTCCTCTTTCCTAGATCTTGATATCATCTTTCGATCTAGACTTTCATCCAGGTTTCCTTACGTTAGATTGTCAACATTGAGATTTGGTTTCCTAGCAAGGTATCTCTCCCACAAGGATTGATCAGGGTCTCCCCCTTAGCTCACCCTCAATGTGGCTTAAAGTGAAGAGGTATCTTGCTCGGTGTGACAATCGATTACCTTTCGATGAGCTTGATTCTCTAGGGTTACTTCTTTAGCTTCCTTTCCCCTCTACCATCCTGAATAGGATCCCATCTTAGGGAAACTACAAGTTAAGTGATAACATGTCCCATCACCCAATTCCATAACTTTGATGATTGCACTTCTCAATAATTTCTGCATGAGGAGAAATGGAAGATTGTGTTGGAGACACATGATAGACATGTGTGAGAATCCTCGTCCTGAAGCATCCATTTGGGAAATCTGTAGGAGTAATCATTGCTCCAAGGTACCTGTAGTTCATGCATGCCTGGAGAATGCAAAATATCTTTTCTCTTACCCTCGATATTGGGTAGGCAAGACTAAATTGAGCCAAAAGAAATCTAATTGGAGATGTGTCTTCCAAAATCTTCCAACCCTTTATCATAATGGAACAACTACATATGGTGATTGTCTGTAATAACAATAGGATCCACACTTGGAGGAGCTTCATCATTAAATGTAATCCAATCTTCATTATCGATACAACAAGGAGAAGCAACAAGCATATCTTCATTGCCCAAGCTTTCATTGATTACGTCTTCTACATCCTACCTCAAGGGGATTAAGACTTCTTCATATTGCTTCAAATCTGCACAAAAATATGGCTTGGATTGATCCATACTAACTTCTTTTTTTTCTATTAATGGTAGGAAAGGGTCATAGACTTCTTCGAAATATGTGTAACTGGAGGGCTCAGAGACGATATTGCTAGGTCTTGAGGAATCATAGATTGGTGGACCCATGAACTTCCAATAATCATCATCTTCAAGGGTCATGTTATTTTCCTCCAAGAGGCCTGAGATATCATAAGAAACTGTGACATGAGGGTCCGTTTGGGCCTAATCCCTCTGTCGCTCTAATAAGAATGAGTGGACTGGTGTATAGTTCGGCATCTCTAATCGGTCTCGATAAAATCAATCAATCTCCCAGAGGGGGAGGTTGAGGGGAGACTCGAGGTCTCACCACTCTAATAACAGAGGTACCTTGGGACATTGCTCGCCGCTTGTTGCTCTGACTCAATGGATCAACACCAAAGTAGGAGGTGATCGTCCTAGTCCTCCCAAGGGGGGGCGAGGTGTGTAGGAGCAGGGACCTGTGGCTAAAAATTTCCTTTATGAAGAAGGTGAGGCATCTTTGGTCCTAATGTCGGAAAAAGGTAGAGAGGGATCCCCCTGAGTCCCTATAGAGGCAGTGATATCGTCCCTTGATCTAATAATACAAAGGGCATCCTAAAAATAAGGTGCATCTTTGTCTCTGACTCCTATAGGTGGTACACTTGGTAGATCCTATCAGATCGTGGTAGATGATGGTCAATCTCCACTTGGAGTCGATGGGAACCTACCCGAAGCCGTCCCAAGGTATCCTGAGTGAGTGCATCCGATGTTTTCACATGTATGGGGGGTGGACGATAATGCCATCTTGCATCTCTAAGAAGCGCTCAAGATAGAAGGACATCATTGGGCCTAAGCTTGTTGGAGGTGAATTCTAAGTAACGTGAATGTACAATCTATAGTTATCCTATCTGATGGACTAATTCAGTACATGTCTGGGTGGCAAGAGATGGCTTGATGCATCTAAGGAGAATCGAAACGAGGGAAGGTGCTTTGGAGAGATGGTCACTAACTGGAGAAGTCGTGATGCCTCTGAGAACTAGCCACGTGTATAGCCTATGGGGTGGTCTGAGGCGAGAGCCTCTGAGGATCACAGTGCAAGGCAGGGGCACCACCTCTCTCTCCCATTTGTGGATTCGTTAAAAGATATGACTCTGTGATGGAAAGAGACCAAACGGAAGATGACCTCAAGGCGGAAGGGTTGGACATTGAACTCTGCCTGAGTAATGGGTTGCAGAATAGTATGCTTGCATCATATGATGCGCTTGAGAACTAGGGTTTGAACTCTCTTTGTTTGGTCCTAGTCTGTCTATACCAAGCTCGGTCCCCAAATCTTAGAGGCATAGAGAATTGTGGGTCTAATAATCGCTGCCATGACATAGGTTTGGATGAGATGTCTTGAAACTGTTTTGAAAGCATAATCTCTTGATGAGTGCTAGGGAACCATAACCTTTGTTGAGGCGAGGATGGAGGGCCTGCCGCATGCCAAAACGAGGTTTTGTGAACTGTACTCCTAGGTAAATGTAAGATGTGGTGATCTTGATCTCTTCCCCTCAGAAGTAAAAATGTAGGTCTGTAAGAGAGCCTTTCAATGCATTAAAGACCATATCCTTGGTTTTACTTAAGTTAACTGTTAACTATTGGAGGTCACAAAAGTTGGCCAAGGCGTCAATCTGTCTCTGTAGGCCCTTAGGAGTAGAGGCCAACAACACCAAGTATTTTGCAAAAAGGAGAAGGGAGATCAACACCTGATGTAGAAGGCAACCATCGCCCTCTTGGATGTGCTCATGGAGGAAAGACTGTAGCTCGTCAATGTAAATCCTGAAGAGGGTCAGTGAGAGGGGGCACCCTTGTTTTACCCAAATGGTACTCTAGATGAAGTCAAAAAGTCTACAAAGCAACTGTAAACTTTCGAAGAGCAATGGCGGGCCCCCTCAATAATGGATCGGAGTGTGAAGACATGATCAATCATTTGGTAGTCTGCGCGAAAACCGACTTGTCCTCTGGTAGTTCGGGCAAAAACAGGCAAGAGAAGTTACTTGCATTTTAGGCTTGCATAGTAATGAGCCTAAACTGGGCATAAAACCATCTCTACTTAGATGGCTACATTAGCATATGATTTTGCCTTGCTGGTGAATAGTGTACAGTGTAGAGTAGTTTTTTGTTTTGTTTTAGAGCAATTATTGTACTAGAGACCTCTTTTTTCTATGCACGGGATAGGTAGTTTTCTTGTCAAGCTCTTTCCTTGGGTTGAAAATGAGTTTTCTTTCAATTCTACAGTCCAATTTCCTACCTGTCATTTCTAGCTGATCTTGGCTTTAGTTTTTTGTCTTCATTTTGTTTCTTGTCCTAAAGATAGGTTGTATATACATTGATTGATACTTTAGCTTCCTAATTGTAGCTAATTGTTAACGTTCTTTTTAGCCTTTATCTCGCATTGACAACATCACACAAAAAGAATAAGCCTAGAAGATGTGTGTCTATGGCAGTACTTAGTAGTTATTCATGGCTTCACTCACCACTTATTGAGGCCTCTACTAGCCTAAAGTCGACCGACTTGGGGACACTCCTTTCAACTTTGAAACGAGCCTTGTCAAATAGACTCTGCTCTCTCTTGGCTTTTTTTCTTTTACATTTAATTGATTATAGTAGTATGTCGCTGGCTCAAATCACATTGAATGGATACACGTTTGATCTTTTTCTTTTTTAATGCAATCATGATAGCTTACAACAGGGGCATTATCGGGTTTTTTTGCTTTGGAAGTTGTTTTTATTTTACTGCATTCTTCATATTGCATGCATCATAGTCTTTGTTGTTGGGCCTGGTAGATTTGACTGTTTTTAACTTGCTTGGAAATGTCCTTGTATAGGGTCATTATTGTTCCTCATTGTTGAATGACTCACATATGGGTTTTGAGCAAAATTGGCAGTTTTGGCCAAGTGCTAGATATTGGGTGCTCATGACCCCAATGGGCCATTTTTTATCTGAATAGAAGATGAATGTTTATGTAGTTGAGGGTTAAATGTTCATGTTTTAGTACTGAAGATAATTATTGGATTTTGTTTCCAGGGTTCATATTTACTAATTATTATTCTGGATCCAAGGTCTAGGTTTTTATATCTAAATTATGAAATTGCCTAGTTTACTGATTGTGTAAGTTCTTTCCATCCAGAGAATTGTGGGTTGTGTCTGTTGTTTTGCTTCACTACGTTGGTTGTGTGAGTTTGTCATGAATTTCACAACGACACTTTTCTTTTCTTAACCTATTTCTTTAAAAAAAAGGAAATATTTGTATTAAAAAGGTTGCAAAAATTGCAGAAAAATATAGAGAAAGGGATGGCCATATATCTCACAGCTCTCTTATGTTGATTTAAAAAAAAAATAGGCAAACCAGCATGAAACCCTTTGCTTTGAATCTAAAATCCTGGCTTAAGAAAATGCACTCCTAAAGTTGCAAGACGACGCACCTGGTAAACCATTTGGTACTCTCCCAAGGGTCCCACATTTGCCTTTCCTCTTGTCTTCTATGTTGCAGTCAAGACCTCAGCTGAAGTTTCCAGAAGAATAGTTGGGAGATGAGGATGTTTCGGATGAGGATTTGGATGAGGCTTCAGATACATAAGATGAGTCAAAGAATGATAAGATACCTCCTTTCAGGCGTTTAAGAAAGTCTCAACTAGATAAGTTGAGTAAAGAGCAAAGGAAAGCATACTTAATTGAGTTAGAGTATAGAGAAAATTTTTTTCATGAAAATATAGTTGAAAGAAGAAAGGCGGTGTCGAAGATTTATGAAGAAGATGCCTGGAGCTACCAAGGAGGGAGTTGAAGAATATGATGGCAACATGGAAGAGGGAAATGCTGGTTCAACATCTGTTCCTATACTAATGCCAGATATGGCTTTGCCACCATTCTTTGATGATGATAACCCTACCCATAGATACTGCTATCTTGATACTTCATATCAATGGCTTGTGTGGCCTGTTTTGGAAACTAATGGTTGGGACCACGATGTTGGGTATGAAGGTGTGAACTTGGAGAAGATGTTTGTGATTTGCAATAAAATTCTTGTTTCAGTTTCAGGTCAAGTTACAAAGGAAAAAAAGGAGGCCAACCTACAAATGGAATGTGCTGGGACTTTGAAACATGGAGAGGTAAAAATGACTTCAGCAGAACTGGATATTCATACCCTTCGTAAGGATCTTGCATACACTCTACGTACATAAAACAGGTTTAGTAATTTTAAGCACAATAAAACAACAACAGGACTCGCCATGACATTGTTGGGTGATGCCATAACTGGTGGTATTAAGCTTGAGGACATATTGATGATTGACAAGAGGTTTAATATGGTTTTAAATGGGGGTGCCATAATGGGCCGTGGAGATGTAACATATGGAGGAAGTGTAGAAGCTACTTTGAGGGACAAGGATTACCCAATAGGCCGTTCAATTTCTACCTTGGGACTTTCTATAATGGAATGGCATGGGGATCTTGCAATTGGGTGCAACCTGCAATCTCAATTTGCAGTAGGATGGAGTACAACAATGATTTCCCGTTGACTATGTTGATCCGGTCTAGGGTTTGACGGCATGGCGGCGGTGGACTGATCGCATCTATGGCGTCAGCCAGGCCCTCGGCGGACGTCTGCAGGTCGTCAGACCTGGCAGGAAGGGCACGGTTCCCCTTGGTCGCTTAGCCCCGTTCCCTGGACGCGGTTTGGAGTTTTTACCACAGGTTAGTATTTTCTTTACTGTTTACTCTTACCATCCTCGGTGACTACCTCTTGAACCTTGTGAAGATGGAACCGCTCGACCTAGTGGACTACAGTAGCGACACGGTGCACCCCAGCGATATTTGGTGCTCGCCACCTGGCGATGCCCGGTTTTCGAAAAGTTCTGGTGGTTTCGCTGGGGGTTGTTCAGCGGATTCTCCTCTGAACGTCGGTCTGTTTACCCCCGCTGAACCAGCTCCACTGGTTTTTTCTCCGGCTCATTCGGATTTGGACTCTCCTTTTTGGGGGGGTAAAGGTGAAGTTTCTGCAGTGACGAATAGGGTGGCCTCCATCTGGGGAGTTTCGGTACCACTACAGCCATCTCCGGAGCCGGTTAGCGAAGGTTTTACTGATCTCCCTGAGTTCCTACTCTCCTCGGAGGGTTCTCTGGACTCCTCGGTGCGGGGTTGCTGTGGGGCACCGACTCTCATTTCTGATACTCAGGATCTGAATGCGTTTGGGGATCTGCGAGGTGGTGTCTGCCCTACGTCGCTGGATTGGGCTGAACACAGAGGCTTCTCTAGCCCGGGCTGTGCTTTGTTTGGAAAGGCTCCAGGCTCTGGTGCTGTTTCAGTGGGTACTTTGAGCCCTAGGGCTAAGCCGCGCAGGAAGTGGCTTAAGAACTCTGGAAGAGCTCCCAATTACGCCTTGGGGGAGGACATCGGTTTCCAACAGATCATTGAAATGGTTTCTTCGGTTTTGGTGGGTAGGGTCTACGGAAGGGCCGTGAGTCTCCACTCGATGATTCAGTGGGCCTCTAAGGTCTGGTTGGAACACTGTGGTTACGTTCCAAGGATTGTAGGACTCTCCGGCGGTTGGTTTGCATTTCATTTCAATTCGGATGCGCATGCTGCTTGGGCGCTTAGCCTGAATTGGTCTATATTCAAAGCGCCACTCCTTCTCAAGCCTTGGAACCCGCTTTTTGATGCTAGCCGGGAGAGACTGGATACAATCCCACTCTGGGTTAGGCTTCCAGGTTTACCCTTGCATTACTGGTCTGAAGACCACTTCAGGAGCATTGGAAACATCCTGGGGACGTTCTTGGAAGCTGACCTCTCGTTTCAATCAACTGCTGTTCAGAAGGTGGCTCGGATCTTGGTTAGCATTAATGTTCGTGACGGGTTATTCGAGTGCATTAAGTTGAACTGGGGACCATATTGTTTCACTCAAACCCTGGACTATGAAAATGTGCCGTTTAGATGCAGAAGATGTCATGCGTATGGTCACCCGGCTGTTGATTGCTCTATGCCAGTTCGTATGAGATTAGGAAAGAACTTGAAGAGAAGGCCTGCTGGGGAAGAGGTTGGGAACCTAGGGCACACCGTTGAGCGAGATGGGTTTGACCCGGGATGCACTGTTGAAGAGACTCCCACCTCTGCTGAGCCGGTTGTGTGCTCCCAGGTGAAGGAACCGGAAGAGGCAAGCACTCCGGAGACAGTCAGCATTGTTCCAGAGCTGGACATTCCGCCCGGCGGAGCTGTGTATGAGCAGGTTTTTTCTTCTGATGGAGTCGGGTCTGAACAGGTTCTATCTTCTGGCCCGGTTCAGGAAGCCTCCCCGCTGGCTCTGGAGATCCCCTCCGTCTCGGCTGCTGGTACTTTCTCCGCTCCCTCCTTTAACCCTTCTTTCAGTCTTTTCTTAAATAACTTTGTTCACTCTGGTTTCGATTGGGTGGAAGGCATTAAGAACTTAAACATCTCTGCCAAGCCTCTTGCCATTCTTCCCCCTTTTTCGTGTGACATTGGCTCCACTTCTGTAACGGAAATCATTCAAGTTCCTTGTCCTCCTCCTGAATTGATTGAGGGCTCTCCCGTCTTAGTTCAAGTGATGGAACCCCCCTCTAATTCTGGATCCTCGGAGTCTGGGTACTATTTGCGCTCTATGAATAAAGCCAAGGGTGGAGGCCTAGGGCTGGAAAAGCCGATAAAACATAAAGCCCGGGGACGGAAGTCTTTCATTTCACAGGCAAAATCCAGGGCTCGGTCGGATCTTCGGAATGGTACTCAACTTTCTATTGAAAGGGCACTTAGAGCATCGAACGCCCACGTGGTGGGGTTGTGATGAAGTTAATGTCTTTTAACTGTCGAGGTCTGGCTGGTCCCTCCAAAAGACCAGCGTTGCGACGGATGCTGCAGTTGGAGCATCCGGATGTTCTTCTTTTACAAGAAACTATGTGCGGTGGTTCTGAGGCTATTGTAAGGCTTAAGGCCTGGTTTCCTGGATGGTGTTTGGAAGCTCTGGACGCTAGGGGCCGCTCAGGTGGAGTGGCTATTGGCTGGAATGAAGCTAGGGTTTGTGTTACTTCCAGCTGGGGGATGCAGTCAGTTCTGGGAATCTCCTGTAAATTTTTGGAGTCGGCTCGCACCTTTACCATTGTAAACATTTATGGACCTTACTGTGAGAGGGAGATGTTTTGGAATTCACTTCTAAGGAGGAACCAGCTCAGGGGGGACTCTGTGATTTTGGGGGGGGACCTTAATTTCTCATTAGGCCATGCTGAGGTCTGGGGGCCAAACGCCAATGTGGATCCCCTTACCAACTTCTTTATTCGGAAGCTTTCGGAGGGTAACTGGATTGATGTGGAACCTGTTTTGCTCAAGCCTTCTTGGAGGAATAAGAGAATTGGTCAGGACTATGTGGCCAAGAGATTAGATCGGTTTCTGCTCCCTGAACATCTTGTGGAGTCAACCTTCTTCGTTCGACAATGGATTGGTTCGGGGGGCAACTCTGATCATGAACCTATTTTTCTGGAGCTGAAGGATGGCCCCAACAAACCCCCGGCTCCCCTTAAATTCAATAAAGTTTGGCTGGAAGATCCGTCTTTTTTGGATCTGTTTCAACAACACTGGGTTCCCTATCATACTGCTTCGATTCACTCTGCTGCCTTTCATTTTGCTGAGAATCTTAGGACTCTTAAGGAACCCATCAAAGCCTGGGCAGCTGAGAAGAGGAGGAAGGATGACAAGACTCTTAGGGACATTGAAGAGGAACTAGCCACCTTTGCAGAGGAGGAGGGGGGAGGTTTCAGTTCTCAGCAGACTAAGGATCGCTTGGTACATCTGGAGAATTTGAGGAACCGTTTGCTTTTTCAGTTAGAAGAAACCTGGAGACTCAAAAGCCGGGCTATTTGGCTGGAAAGTGGGGATGAGAACTCCAAATTCTTCCATGCCTATGCCAAGGGTAGAAGATCAGCCAATACCATTTGGAGTCTGGATGATTCTGCAGGTAACTCCTGGTCATCCTTTGAAGGGATGTCCTCGGTTGGGATCTCTCATTTCAAGGACCTCTTCAAAGCCAGTGAGAGTGTTAATATTGGAGAAATAATCCAGGTTGCCCAGCTCTTTCCCCGGTTTGTGGAGGACGCGGATAACAGGAATTTGATGGCGCCCATCACTGAGGAGGAATTAAAAAAGGTGATGGCCAGCTTTCAAAAGGACAAAAGCCCTGGGCCTGACGGTTGGACGATCGAATTTTTTATCGCTCTCTATGATCTAATTGGTAATGACCTGCTTGAACTTGTGGAAGACTCGAGAAGATCTGGTAGGGTGCCTGCTAGTATTAACTCCACCTTCATTGCACTCATCCCCAAGGTGGATACTCCCTCTACTTTAAACGACTTCCGGCCTATTTCTTTGTGCAACTGTGTGTACAAGATTGTTACTAAGATTATTGCTAGCAGACTCAAGCCTATTCTCTCATCTCACATCTCTGAAGAACAGTTCGGGTTTCTGGAGGGGCGACAAATTCATGAGGCTATAGGCATAGCTCAGGAAGGGATGCATAGCATCAAGACTAAAAAACTGAAGGGTGCTATACTCAAAATCGATCTCTCCAAAGCATTTGGTAAGGTGAGCTGGCTTTATATCAGGCTCATGCTAACCCATCTAGGTTTTGAGATTGGTTTTGTTCGCTGGATTATGAGCTGTATAACCACTGTCTCTTTCTCTGTCTTACTGAATGGAGCCGCTTCCCAGTTCTTTCACTCTGGTCGTGGATTAAGACAGGGATGTCCTCTTTCTCCTCTGCTTTTCTTGCTGGTGGCGGAAAGCTTGAGTAGAGCTATCTTGGGAGCCAAAAGGTCTGGTAATTTCTCTGGGATTCTGGTAGCTCCTGGGCTATCACTCACTCACTTGCTTTTTGTGGATGATATCCTGATCTTCTGCTCAGGCTCATTCTTAGACGCTGCTAAGCTTAAAGAGATTCTGCAACTGTTCTCAGCTGCTACGGGTATGGAGATTAATGATGGTAAATCCACACTTTCTGTCTCGCTTCTGCAGGAGGAGGATCTCACTTTTTATACTTCTTGCTTTCCCTTCAGAACACTTGACATTTCGGATGGCCTCAAATATCTGGGTTTCAACTTAAAGCCTAATGACTACTTGAAAAAAGATTGGACCTGGTTGCTGGATAAGCTGGAAAAGAGGCTGAAGTGCTGGAGCTTTAGGTGGCTCTCGCGTGCTGGGAGGCTTGTTCTTGTTAAGTCGGTGCTGGAGGCCATCCCGGTCTACTGGATGTCACTCGCTTGGATTCCTAAAGGGATTCTGGAAGCTGCTAGGAAGATTTGCTTCAATTTTTTGTGGAACGGGAAGGACGATGCCCATGTCACCCCGTGGGTTAGATGGGATAGAATTGCTGCACCTAAAGCTCTGGGGGGTTGGGGCCTCAAAAATATTTTTCATTTCTCTAAGGCTCTGGCAGCCAAGTGTGGTTGGCGGCTTATCAAGTCGGAAGGTTTCTGGGCCAAGGTCATGCTGCGGAAATATGTGGAACCTGACTCGGTAGAGGACTGGATTAGATCCCCTAACAAAGGGCATCTTGGTGGCTCTGTCATTTGGAAAGCACTGGTTAAATCATTTCACGTCATAGAGCACAATCTTGCCTAGGAGGTTGGAAATGGTCAAAGGGTTAGGATTGGCAGGGACCCTTGGGTCGGCTGCAACGATCAACATGTCCTGTCAGTGGAACTTATTGATGCTCTGAGGCAACGAGGCATCATATCCTTATGCCACTTAGCGGACTTTGGAAACCTCTGGATGGGCAGACCTCTTTGGCGGAGGCCGGACTCTCTTGGCTTAAGGGTGGAGCTTGTTGAGGAATTGAGGTTTTACTGTAGAGCTCTCTGCAGGGATCAGGTTTATTTGAACGATGATGAAGATTCGTTAATTTGGGATGGTGACCCTTCGGGACTTTACACCCCTAAAAGTGGCTATCTGTGGATTTCTGAATACATTGAGCCTCGCGAATTGGAATGGTGGTGGAAATCGGTCTGGAAGCTCCACTGCCCTCCGAAGGCCAGACTCTTCCTGTGGTGCACCCTGGCCAATCGGATTCCAACGTGGGAAACCCTGCAAAAGCGTAGCTTCCATGGGCCTAGTCGCTGTATATTGTGCAAACAATTTGAGGAAACGACACCACATCTGTTCATCCAGTGCCAATTCACCAAGGAGGTCTGGAATATTTCAGCTCGCATTCTTAAAACATTGCTACCTTGGACTGGGAACTCTTTCGTTGAAGCCTGGAGGTTTTGGACCGATAATGCAGCGCTGAAATCATTCAAAGCTCTCCCTCCGGTGATAAACTGGGGACTTTGGCTCATGCGCAATAACGCACTGTTTAATGACAAATGGGGTTCTCCGGCTCTTGTGGCACTTCAGAGCTGCGGGATTTTTTTAGCACTTCATCGGGACCGGCAGCCATCCTCTCCCCGTACCATTCTCCCTGTAGATATTGATAGATCTCAACCCTGGGGCTTCTTCGACGGGGCCTGCCAAAATAATTTCTGTGGGGGCGGAGCAGTTCTTTTCTTATCCCCTGTGCATTTCTTTGTGATGGCCTTTGGTTTTGGAAGAGGAACCAACAACTGGGCTGAAATTCTCAGTCTCAAGCTGCTGCTCTCTTTTGCTTTGGAACGCTCCCTTCTGCAATTAAACGTCTATGGGGATTCATCAAATGTGGTTAATTGGGTCAATGGAACCTTTAGCTGCAACAACCGGAGGATTGCCTCTGTTTTGGTTCATATTCAGAATGCTACTCTTACTCTGGATACTTTTACTTGCAGGCACGTTTATCGTGAGAACAACGCAGAGGCGGACGAGGCCTCCAAGGAGGGTCTTACATTGGGGGAAGGAGTTTGGAAAATTTCTGAATCTCTGAACGGGCATGTGCAGGTTTACTATCATCGCCCATTCATAGAATGAATGAAGCGTGGATCCTTGGTCTATGGAACTGTTTACTGTTTTTTTGAGTTATTTCCTGTAGTAGAAGATCTGATCGTTATTTTTTGATTCCTGTTTTGCATGTGGATTGGAAATCCCTGTAAATGTATATATGGCACCACAAAGCCTTCTCCCAGTTTATTGTAAAAGCTGTATCTTCTCCCACAGAGAAAACATCACAGGTTACTCTTGGCACCTTACTGGACATTAGTCTCTGCAGTACTAAATTCCACTCTAGATGAGTGAGATGATCAACGTAATTTCGTACTCTTTTGATGAAATGAAATTACGCTTTTTTTTCGAGGAAAAAAAAAACAATGATTTCCCGTGCAAATTTGAATAATCATGTTGCATGGCAAGTTAGCATTTGTACAAGTAGTTCAGAGCAACTTCGGATAGCCTTGATTGGAATCATTCCAATTTTTAGGACTCTTAGAAATAGATTTTTTGGGCCATCTGATCATATGCAGTAGATGAGATGGATCATATGAAGTAGATGAGTGGGACACAACATCTAGATAAAGATAGATGAATAGGAAAGACCAAGTAGTACTTCTTGATGCAGCTCTTCGGATACTAATCCATGGCAGCTCTTTGAATTATGTGTAATATACATATTGTTATGATGTTATAGTGGTTAATGTTTCCTTTTGTTTTGTCAACTTTGTATGTCTTCCAAGGTAATACTACCATGCGAGCAAGATTCACAAACATTGGTGTGAGTGATGGGACAAATGCCAAAATTATGCATCTATATTTACCTCCTCTGTTTCCAGGAGATTAAAAATTGTAATAAAGAGAAACACAGTAAGAAGTCCAGTAAGATCCCTCCTGCATCTTAAAATGAGCCCCTAAAATCCAACCTCTCTATAAATGAACTTGAAGCCTTAAAAATGGCGTAGTGCCAATCCAAATAGTGATCCTAAAAGCCAATAAAGGAAATACCACAACTATTATGAACACTACAGATTACAACTCTAAATTGTTTGACCTCCTTTCCACCATTACATGTAAATCAATTAATTTAATGGCCCGAACTAATTTCAAGGATAAGTGGCTCATCATCCATTGCATACCCAACACAATTAATATTTACCCAAGCATCCATTATATTCATTTGTCGCATCGCACCCCCAACATTATGAAGGCCCTGGTAATGGGATGGTCAGGCATGTGTGTAAATAATTCAACCAACCCCCATCCTGAATTCAATTTTAGAAAACTTCCCTTGGTTCTTGTAAATGGTATATTCTCAAATTGTTGTGGAGGTTTACTCTTGGCTTAGCTTTAGGAGGTAACATTCTTTGTTATTCCACATTGTATGTTGGTTCAACCTCTTCCCAATATTTTTCAATTGCAAGTGGAATTCTTAGGGTTTTGGGTAGGCATTCAATATATGTTGGTTCAATCTCTTCTTGGTCCTTTTCATTTTCTAGTAGAATCCCCAAGGACTAGGTAGGATCTTTCTCAGGTTGTTGATACAAAGGCCATTCAAAGGAATGTTTGGTTGTTTGTGGTTCCTCTAGCACCTTTTCCAATATCGTTTCTCTTACCCTTATTTCCCTAGCCTTGTGTCTTTCCATCACCTTTGGCTAAGATCTCTATGTTGGAGTTTCAGTTCATTGTGGAAAAAGAAAGGAAGGTGGTGACAATGGTTGCTTCACATAGTCATCCCACTAATTGTGAGCATGCAAAAATGAAGCAAGCTATAAGGAGGCATTAAAATCATTGTGGTGAGTTCCAAGACAATATTTCCTCTATTATGAGGAGGGGCTTCCTCCATGGCGTCTTTCCTCCTTAGTTAACCAAGCTAACCTGATCCATCTCAGGTCACAATTTTAAATATGTGTTGTGAGAGAGATTCTATAAAGGGCCTCCGTGTGTGTCTAGAGGGTCAACACTTGGCATGGCAAGTTACACTATGGGATCTATGGGTGGGTGATGCTAATTGCTATGTGATGCACAACTTTTTTATTCACAAAGTTACTATATATATATAATTGTTTTATTAATATGCATTAAATATATTAAAAATGTAATGTATTAATACTACATTTAATTAAATTTGACATTCAAATTGTTCATATATTTTAGCATTTTAATAATTATAAATATAGGTGAATTTAATGACGAATCTTATTGAAAACAAAATCAAATTTTATTGTTCGTGAAATCAAATTCGTACCCAAACCATGTGATTTTGCTCCAAGCAAGCAACCTCCCTCCATGTGTTGGCTACACAAAGAAGTCACCAAGCTCCATAGGTGTCCACTACAGATCTCTACGAAGGTGCTCTTTTTATTTGGATTGGTTATCCCTGGAGATAAGCACACCGAGGTTAGGGTTTTCTTTTGTCAGTCAAGGTGTTGTTGTGCATGCATCTAGATTCATTGTATCCTTCTTTTCTAGTCTATAAAGGACATGCATGGCACACCATTTGATGGTTTGAGTTTTGAGTTGCATTTACATCTTCTATTCTCTAGATTTAGTAGAAATTACAGATGTTGTTTTGAGTGACATGAAAAATTAGTTTGTTGTTTTATTTTACAGAAGCGTGTTTTGTTGGTTGTGGATCCTGATCTTCCAGTCTCATAGATGATGTTGTTTCAGCCATGTTGTACCCCAGGTTTGGTTATGATCCTGGAACGAGCCCCAGGGGGTCTAGGGGAGTGGTTGCACTCCCCCGGCTGGGGGGCCAACGGGCCCTCGAGGGCGTAGCCCCTGAAGGAAATTTTTGGGTTGTTTTCGCCAACAGATTGCAGGCCCATGGTTTTGGGTAACCCTTGGTATTTTCCCATTGTATTTCCCCTTTAAAAGAAATACATTGTAATACGACTAGGGTTGATGTATTAGGGATTATGCATTGTAAAGATCTCTGAGATCGTGAAGAGAGATTGTGAGATAGTGAAGAGGAAGTGCAACGGATGTGCTGCAGGTTGTATCCCTTCATTTGTTGGATGGTATTATAATAAGGACTGGCAATTTCAGTGTGGACGTAGCCCATTTTGGGTGAACCACGATATATTGGTGTCTCTCTTGTAATGTGTCTGTGTGATTATATTTTCATTTCTGTTTATTGTTATTGCTCTGTGATCTTGTTTTTCTAACATGTTTGTAGGTTAGATTACTCCCTAGAAGAAACTTTGATAGGTTTTTTTAGCATTAATGATTTATACACTGTATATTAGTTTTACAGTATAAAATATGCTTACCATGATTTGATTCTTGACAACCTTGTCATTCACCCTCGACCATTCAGGCAACAAATTATAAAAGTGATGTGTTTATCTCAAGTACTTTTGCTCAACTACCTTTAACAATGGTCCATATTATTTCAAAGAAATTGAAGCTTTTCTCAAGGGTGCCTTGGTCATTTTGGGGTTTGATTGTGGATCAAACACAATCCAAGTATGGATTCTACCGAACAAACTTAATAATGGCATTTTTTTTTTGAGAAGCTTTACTACTAGAATATGTAATATCCCTGAGTGCAATGAAAATTATTGACAAATGTAGGCATAGGTAGACATTTATAGTAAATGAAAAGTGTTACAGAGAAAAACTTCCTATGGCTTTCGGGTAGACCACAACAGACAGATGACTACTAGAAATTAACTTAATTCCCAATGTATGCTACATAACTATAAATGCTAAGAAATGGAATTGAAGACCAACCTTTGACCGGACATTTGGTGTAGATCCCCGTTGAGCTTTCAATCAAAGCACTTGAACCTGCAGATTAGCCTCAACAACAAATACAAGTAAGTGAATATAATATATGAAAGATGTTAGCATACACAATAGCATAGTCCATGATATATAAAAGTAAATGTAACTCAATGATAATAATCAAACATTCACAACATCAATTGGACGAGAAAATGAGTATTTCTATTAATTGAACAAGAAGTACAAGTTACAACCTCATGTTGGAAACTCATATGAACCAAGAACTAGGTCCCTCCACTTGTTCCTCCACCACTTCAATCCTCCATGCAATTGCAAAATCAAGACACTGAAGAGTTTGGTAGGTGAACATAAGAGGTTCACAACAACAAGGATCAATGGACGTAGACTCAATTTATGGCAAAAATCCAATAGATTTTCGATGCTCTCTCCTTCTCCTCCTTCCATGCACCATAAGAGCTCAATATATAACCTTCCCAAAGGTAAGTGAAAGGTCAGATCAAGTCGTTTCCGGGTACATGGAGGGCCAAAGGTCACAATGGCCGCTTTTTGGAGTAAAAATGGAGATTTTACTATTATTTACCAAAACTTTGATGTACACGGGTTGTGGTGATGCAACCTACGTATATGCTAGGTGTAAAGCTATAGCTCGCGTACAGGAGAAAAAATAGGGAAAATAGGGGTCCATGGATAACTGTCAACATGGTTTTGAGTCTCAAAGTAGGTGAAGGAGGCCAAAGAGTATAAATGCTCATAGGGTGGCAAAATGTGGTGTAACAGATGCCCCCTAATGTGTGAGGTCAGAGAAGGTAATACGATGGCCAAAATACATTATGAATCTCTGAATTGGAGTAATGGAGACACAAATGGAAGGATTATCCCACTCATCATAATACAATGATATCTCTGAATATATCTCGGTACAATATCTATCAATTTGATATAATGGCCATGAATAGGAAGTATATAGTGAATACATGTCAAGTGGTCATAGCCATGACCCATATACAGTATGATATGGTCTCCTGCTGAAGAGGAAACAACTGATACAAACTGATGGTGCAAACTACTAATGTATGAGACTGATCTCTCATAAGTACAATCGTGATCGCCAGTTGTTGACACAAACCCAGTCGACAGGGGTTCCCAGCGCTGTCGACACCTAGACCACCGTGATCTCCCTGAGCACCAGCCCAAACAGGTTTTACCCAGTTCAGCAACACCTGCAGAGAAGATGAGGTCTCACCCGATATGTTCAAGGGAGAGTTGATGGAACCATGTTTCCGCTGAATGAAGGAGGATGTTTGCAGCTCAATTACTTAACTTATTGCAACATTTCAGAAATAGATCTATGCATTTAACTCAGACATCATTTATATTCATAGCATCATTCAACAGAACCATTCATCATCACAACAAATATAACAATAAAGCATTAATTGCAGCAAGGAAACATCGCATCATTCATAGATTCATATCGCAACATGCATTACCACAGATGAACAGAAGAAACACAGGGATTCCGCAAAACAACTCTGTCACATCATATTGACTCCGTGAAAACCCAGATACAAAATGTTCAGTCTTCTGCTCATACTCCGCAAAATGCAGATCTCACAGATATCTCTAGATCTAAGATACACAATCCCAAATGATTTAACACATACAAATCTATGTCTATTTATAGGCTTTCGCCTTTACATTGCTTGTCCACTTTCTAACTACTTCCTAACTGACACTTCGAGCAAATGACCCAAAATCTATCTATTGTGGTCCAAATGACCCAAAAACCCGCATACTGCGGTACAACCGACCAAAAATTACATAAAATATCATCGTCTGCGCTCAACTTTCCGCCTTTCGCGGTATCCCAGTGCTCACGGTGCTGGGATAATGACCCATCCTAACCGCCTGCCAACACCGGTAGCATACTGAATCCCACTGAAGTCTGGGATCTTCTACACAAATCATCGACAGTGCATGCCCTATCAAGCGAATAAAGGTGATGAAGTTGAGCCTAATGTGGCATCGTCTGATTATCGTTTATTGATGCATAACATTAACAGACGCGAGATAACCCACCAATAATCAAAATGGGCATCAAGGCACATAGTACATTCATCAGGTGTGAATAGAGGTGTTGAGGTCGAACAATTGAATGAATCCATCGATTAGGGGACATTGATGTATTCCCAAATCTGTCGATGGCGAGAGAACCTACCACTAATGACTGCAAGCCTCAAGGTACTCAATGAACTCTAAGCCTCGATTCCAGAATAAATAAGTTGAAGTCAACGAAACGAGACTCGCTGGAAGGAGGGCATTAATTGATCCCCCATCAACTAGCACGAGTAGCATCTACGCTGAAATATTTGGAAGAACTCGGATGAACAGATCGAACTGACTCAATAAGGATGGCTGACATGCAATAGTCAAGAGATATGAGGATTGGCCGACTCTAGTTTCAAGACTTCCTTTGAACAAGAGCATGAGCAGATGAATAGACTCAGGAAGCATAGACTCGATACTGGATAATGAAAATACTTTGCGATGCAGGAGGCATCAACAAAGGGCTCCATAATGGCTAGAAGCTTAACCAACCAGTGGAGGTAGATCTGAAAAAACGAGTACAGCTCCTAAGGTCATACTAAAGTTTCAACTCATGATATGTGGAGTGGAGATGAATGCTCTGTTCAAAGGCGACACGATAGCTTCCAAAAGAAGGTAGTAATAATTTTCCTGTCCGAATTTTTCAGTTATTTGATTTTTTTGGTCTTTTTCATATTGGAAAGCTTGAAAAAGAATAAAATTGCTTATAGTACAACAGTGAGGGAACAAGTGTCAAAAGCGGGAAAACTAGTTCCAAGTAGTGGAACATACCTATGCTCAATGCAAGGAAACATGTGTAGGATACCGACACTCGGGGGGGGGCAAGCAGGATAATGCAATGCAATCATAACTTGAGATAAATGGGGAGTCCTTATGGGAGATGGATAGAATAAAGATAAAGTAGAGTATGAGTCTTCATCGCAATGCCATGGTGTAACTACAAAGGAATCCCAATCCTAAGGAGAAACAACATCATGGGCGTCGTAAGGCAAAAAGGTTCTAATTAGGGCACCCATGGTCGGACAAGCTCTACCGCCAAATAACGACACTTCTAAAACAATTTGGAGGTTCCATGTCGGTTAAAAAGCGGGGTCGCACCTAAGGTTAATAAAAAATGGTCATAAGGTCCAATGCATAAATGCAATCGTAATGACATCTAACCTATATGCCAGGTGTAAAATATACCTGCCGAAGGCACAAAATGGTCAAAAATTCACTCTCGTCGGGAAAATTTGCTTTAAAAGGCACTTCATGTCAAAATATTAGTCCAAACAGCTATAAAATAGGCAAAAACTATACAAAAGTGGGTTTGAAAATTAATAAATAGTAAGAAGAATTGTTTTTAACATATCATTTTTACTTTTCAGTCCACATAGTGCTTTTGGGTTGTTTTTACCTCCAATCTTCCATCGTCGATTCCGGGAGCTGTGAGCTGCGAAATCTTGAGCAGTTTGGATCAGGTTGGTGCTCTCAAACTCCTCTTCAATTTCATAGTTTTTAATTTCATTTTCCACGGTCAAATTTTTATCTTTGGCAAGCCCTACACCTCCTCGGCGTTGTACACAGGCTATTTCTTTACGGGTCGCATGGAGGTCAAGTTGTATGCGGTCAAAGTTAACTTTGACTGCATATACGTGCGACTATCCACAAATTTACCCACATACACTGCCATGAGTAGGATTTTTTACAAGATTTTAACTTCAAACTTGTTTGGTTTTGACCCAGGATGGTCCTGGAATGGAGAGAGAGGGAGCATGACCTTGTTGATAGCTTGGTCCATGAAGATTTGGTCGTGCAATGGGCGTTGCAAGCATGTGGGATTTACAAATCTTGGAGAACCGGGGGTTTAAGGGACCAAAACCGGTTGCTCACCGCTTTAGTGGATTATTGGGATTTGGATGCGCAGCAGTTCAACCTGGATGGTCAACCACTTCCATTGGAGGTGGAAGATATTTACTTCATCACTGGCTTGTCCTGCCAAGGGGAGGTGGAAAGTCTTAGATCTCGAATCGTTGGGGGAGGAATCACAATTAGTGATTACATCGACTGTCACGTCCCCCATTTTGACCCTTATAATATTTTGGGCTACAATGTAAATAATGTATGCATATTATGTATGTTTCCTAGCATGGAGCTCAAGGCCAAGGCCCTGCTAGCGAACGCTCGACCTAGAAGAGGCAAGTATTTGAAATTATGCTACCCATGTGCTAGTGAACCATGGGAATTGTAAATATGCATTTTAATATAAAAGCCCACAACTAGCTATGCAATGCAACAAGATATGGGGGCATGATGTTACAAGGAAATTGGGAGGGAAATATTCAAACCCTTGAGCCAATCAAGTCAAGCCAAGTGTCAATGAGAGAACCCATCAAACCCTCAACTACCCATGTTGAATTTTGTACCCAATCATTGATTTCTCCCAAGAGTTGGTTGAGGTAGTTAATGCCTTGGGGAATGGGAGGTATGGCTGTCCAAATTGGAGTATGGGTAAGCCACCCTTCCTAGATTTTCGTGTTTGGATTCTTGGGAAAGAAAAGGGCCACGAAATTGCTCCCCAAGCCATTCTTCACCTATCAGTTTTTCCCTCTCACGAGTGGGGACCTTCCTGGGCAGTTCCCTCCATGGTTTTGCTGTGTTTACCTTCATTTTCCTAGCTGGGAAGGGCGTTTTTGCTGTGGCTAACAGTGGAGAAGAAGGGAAAACGATTTGGGGTTTTATTGAGGCAATTTGGCCCACTGAATGCTCATACATCTGTGGGAGAAATCGGTTTTGATTCCCTCTTCCCGCAAATTCGTTTTTGGTGTGCCTACGTTTTTGGGAAAACCCATGTCCATCTAGCTTCTATGTCCTGTTGTTGAAAGTGTGTTTCCAAGCACATATCTGAGTTTTGTGTTTAAGAGAATTCTGGGGTTGAGATGGGTATCCATTGATTTGGGTTGTGCTGTGCTTAAGGGTTCCCTTTTCCTTGTAGATATCATGCCCATCTCGGGGGTGGTCTCTGAGTGTTGAAAGAATACAGGCTGGGCAGAGACCTATGGTTGGGAGGAACGTTGCAGTGACATAGGTAGTTGTTTGGGACAATTGCACAAGAAAGATAAGTGTTTTCTACCTATGTGTTTTACCTCTGCAATGTTTAAATTAATGATTGTTATTGATATATTAAGTGCATATGAAAACATGTGTGTGGATGAGTTTATTTCCGCTGTGCATATTTGTTTGATTTACATCTATACACATCTGTTTTATGGCTGTGAATCTAATGAATTGGCTGAGTTTTATGAAAATCCCCATAGAATGGCATCATGTTCCCTTCCTTGCATTGGGTCCAAGGGTGGGTACGTGACAGATGGTATCAGAGCTGCTGGTTGCAGCATTGGGCCTTCATGGGCTACCTATCACAGTTGCAGAGGTAAGTATGTTTCTTGCTCATTATAGACCATTAAGAAAAATTTCAAACTTTCAAATTTTCGAAAATTTTTCTAAGAGTTTTTGAAAATTTTTCTAAGTCTGTATCGGGACGAACTTACGAGTTTTCGCCGAAACGGCAGAAGGAATAGATGAGTTTTGCTGAAATAGTCGGCTGGAAATTTTTAAGTTTGCCAAACCGGAAGAACTCAGTGAGTTCGTCTGCAACAGCGGTGAAACTCAACGAGTTCATCCGCAACGGCGGCAAAACTCAGCGAGTTTATCCGCAACGGCGGAAGAACTCCGCGAGTTGGTCCGCAACGGTGGAAGAACTCTGCGAGTTGGTCCGCAATGGCGGAAGAACTCCGTGAGTTGGTCCGCAACGACGGAAAGAACTCGTGAGTTTTTGTCGAAACGGCGGAAGAGATGGGCGATTTGCTCCGTAACGGCGGAAGAGATGGGAAAGTTCGTCCGCAACGGCGGAAGAGATGGGTGAGTTGCTTCGTAACAGCAGAAGAGATGGGCAAGTTCATCCGCAATGATGGAAGAGATGGGCGAGTTGCTCCACAATGGCGGAAGGAAAAGCTGAGTTTTCGACCGGAAGAAATTAGCAAGTTTGTCCGCAAAGGGGCGGAAGAGAATGACGAAGTCTGTCGAAACAGAGAAAATACAACAGTTTTTCAGTGAAATTTTTAGGTGCCCGAAAGAGAAAAATCACTTTGAACTCATGCGCCAGATTGCGCGAAATTGAAGAATTTATAAATAAATAAAAACGAGGGCGCTTCTCTCGACCCGCCAGCCATAAGGGTGCAAGCCCCTTGACCCCCGTCATCCCCTTGAGACGTCGTCAATGATGAGAAAGATTCTGTGGGAGCTAAGTAAGACAATGCTGATAAAGAGGGAAGCTTCTCACCTTAACTATTTCTGTTATAGCATAGGAATTGCATGCTTGCAAAGTAGCAACTAAGAATGCTTTACATTTGTATTAAATTGGTAATTGGCGAGAAATGACAGCTAATGATTCCTTGCGTGCTTGGTAGGGAAATCCAAGAAAAGGATCAGCTATGATGTAGAGGAGGAACTCCATGTCTTAATGAGGAAATTGGAAAGGGGGAATTCCTTAACTCCTCTCTTACTATTGTTTTTGTATTTTACAAGTTTTATATGCATAAAATCTATGGCATAGGAACGCTGAAAATGCAAAGGATCATATAGATGAAGTAAACATGCACTAGTTGTGTAATGTCCCCATTCAAATAATTTCATAGTAAGACAATCCCATCAATCCTACTAGTTTCCTAGGTTGGATGGGCACATGTGGAATGGTAATAAGGAAGCTAATAAATGATGTTTAGACATTAGAAGGGTTCAATTATTTAATAAATAGAGTGAATAAATAAATTCAAGAGAAATATTAGATGGCAAATGGTTTTGGAGACATATGGAGGATGTGGGACCCACACTAGCTTGATTTTTCATAATACATGGTATCTCTCTCTTGCAAATTCGAATTAATGGGAAGGTGAACACTCTTGGGTGATTTGGTAAGTCATAACACATGTCATTGAGCATTTTAGGTCGAATTGGGAAGGATTGGTAACCTCCATGGAAGATAAAGAGTCAAATTGGAAGTTTGTGGACACTTGGGCTAGATTCCCTAGCCCCTATGACACCAATGATGGAGCATCTATGACAACTATGACAAATTGCAGACCTGACCTCTGACATCTTGCCACTATGACATGTCAGCCCCAAAAATATGCTCAAGGAAGGCGCTCATGGGAGTTGGAGAAGCCAAAGAGACTCAAAATCGAATTTGGGAGAAGATGGAAGGTTGGAACTAGGAGACAAGTGGCAAATGTAGAATATTTCCTAAATGGAAATCTATTGAATCTATTGAGAGGATTTCGACCCTTAGAAGGATAATGTTGGTTATAAAATGTAGAAATGAAGTATGAGAATGGATTTTGATGATTTGAGAAAAATTGCATCTGTGAAGAGAGAACTAGTGGATGACTAGTTTCTTGCCTTAGCCAATTTCGAGGGTGAAAGATTCCCATCCAAGTTGGTGTTTGGAGAGGTCACTCAGGTCTTTCATGGTGCTTTAATGGATTTTTATTTGCAGGTAGCAGCTACAGGAAGTTTCATGGTTTGGTTTAGTGCAGCACTTTCTCTCCACCATTTCCAATTTTGAAGGCATATTCGGGCTCCTTGAGGGATTGCGCTTTGGGTGAGATCTTGCACTCATTGGGAGAGCTTTGTAACGTCCCCTTCCGTTGTCAAATGCAGGGAAGGAAACATTAACAACACACCGGGGCTTTTGGTAGACTTAGCCCCAATATTAAATTACTCATAAATATCTAACAATTAAAAACTTCTATATGCAGATTCATCTCAATATAAACACAGCGGAACTAAACATAATAGCAAGCACACAAATAGTAGTGCCTAACATATATATATATATATCACAGCGGGGGATGATTCAGCATATAGAGACTCAATCTCGTTACAATGCCATGCATGGATTCCAAATTAAGATAATCAACTCATTTCATTAAACATGGACAATTTAACATATTGCAGAACACAAAATGCAAATAATTTATAATACACAGAACACTTATCTTGAGAAGTAGATGTCCAACGACTGGCTACGTGAGAGCAACGTTCCACCCAACCATAGATCTCTTTCCAGCCTATATTCTTTCAGCTGAGAGATCACCCCCGAGCTGGGCTGTGTATCCACTAAGGAGGAACTAGATGACTCACTCACAGTCAGGGTTTCACTCAGACAGCCATGCTAAGCCAACACACCGTTGGGTTTATCAAGCATATGGATGACAAATGAGGAGGATGCTAATCCAGTGAGCTCAACCAAAAAGCTACAGGCATCTCAAATGATCTCAGCAGTCATGGCACCCACAATACCTACCGCACCCCAACACAAGGAAGGTCCCCTTCTCTGCTGCACAGTCCCTCAGGCGTCCCTTCCCTCCAGTTCTCTTTAGGGTGGGCATAGAAAGGTCCAGCTGCTAATTCCTTGAGATTCTAGCCTTCACTGGGTTTACCAAGCAAACCAAACCTCTGCTCAGTCATTCACACTTGGATTTCTCACAGTTCTGTTATCCAATAACTCAATCCCGTCACTTCATTTCCAGGCTATAAAAACTGGGATTTCCCATGGATTTCGGGATAGCTAATGCTCCCAAATTCACCCCAAGGTTCATACCAATGGATCCCCCATTGGATTTCACTGTCCGATGCCAAATCTGGGCGTTTTTGGCTCTTCAAAACGCGGGTTCTTTCAAAGTCGCGATTTCTGGTTTTTCACTCTGCTGGCAAATCGTTTTTGGATGGAAAATGGTGCTGGTAAGTTTCCCAATGGAATGGGGATGAGGAAGAAGCAACATCCATGAGGTAGAGTGGCTTGTGGTACAAGAAAACAGAGTCCATACTCTGCCATACGAATTTCTGGGCTGCCCATGCTCCATTGAAGCCATGGACTGAAATCCTCAACCACTTCCTTACAACAGAATTAAATGTCATCAAGGAAAGTCAAATGGGTTCTCAAGGTGACATATGGCAGCCTATGGTTCAATCCCATAGCCCCCTCACCACTCCCTAGTGGATACACATGGCCCCTTCTCATTCGTTGCTCCCATAGCCAGTTTTGGTATTTTATTGCATGATGTTTATTTACATCCTATTACAATTTCCATGGCTTAAGAGCACATGGGCATCAAATATCAATGCTTGCCCTTTAAATCAAAATTCAGGCTTTCACTAGCGGGGCCTTGGCCTTGAGCTCCACGCTAGGAAAAACATACATCACATGTACACATTATTTACATTAAATGCTAATATATCCTAAGGGTCAAAATGGGGTATTACAATCCCCTCCCCCTTAGAATAACACCGTCCTCGGTGTTCCAAGACTTAGGCATACATATACAATTTACACATGTTCAAAACTTCAAAAACTTTGCAAATCTGCCCTGCATTCTGTTCTTTACTTTGAACTTTGAGGACCAAGTCCTTTGATCTTCACGAGCTGCTCCTGCTGATTCGGATCTTCCAGCTCATCCATAAGTCTGAAAACTTTATGGATGCTACCCTCTTGAGGTTCATCTCGTTCTGCTGCTTTTGCATCTTGAGCATCTCTCCAAGATTTTCTTGTGTCTTGGCAATTGTTTGAAGAAGATTTCCAGCCAATTCTAATAGCCTATGGTCTGCTGCCATGGTCACTGTGCACAGCTGGTTCTCACTTGGCTCACAAGCAACACTTGCTCATAGCAACTGCAACCAATTGATTTAATTTCCGCCTGTGAAATTCATCATTACAATTATCATTAGGCCAAGCATAACCCAAACAAAAAAAAAAACAAAAAAAAAAATCCGTGAATGGTTTTTCCCCATTTGACATGGATAGTCCATGCTTTACTCATGAGACTTCCACACTTTCCATGCTTTTCCAGCATACACATGAATTCTTTCATGTTCATCCATTCACGTTAAATTAACTACTTCAGCATTCACAATTTATTTCAAGCAAATAAACACACTCTACTTTTAGCCATACATGCATTCAACAATTTTCTGTGTTTATAAATGCATCAATAAAAAGGAAAGAGAGAGCAGTAAGAGTTTCTTCTCTTAGTCTTGTTCCATTCTGGAACCCACACCACCACGGTGGTTTTCATGCTCCTAGTCTCTTTCACCTCAACGTGAATGCTTGACCTGCCCTTCTTGGCTATGACACTTAATGTCTATGGTCTATTTCAGACCTCTCAACCATGGAGTCCCTCCACATGGTTTATCTACAACTCTTGGCTGCTAGGACTCACACAGTCCCACTAGCCCCATCTTTCCATTACTGCTCATGCTGAGCTCTTTAGGACGGTTACATGTCCACATGCATCCTTAAGACGCTTTCATAGTCATTGCTTCCAGCAATACCTACACTCAAACATTGAATTAATTCACATGTTTAGTTTATTTTCATAGGAAATCATAGCCAAATCAAATACACATGTATATTCATAAGCAAGAATTACAAGATAACCAAATACTTATCTGCATTAGATGTCTTCACTTTATTCCATAGGGTCCTTCTTTGCTTTACAAGCCTTGGAATCGCCTATGGATTTGGGTGTTTGGCCAGCGTGCAGGCTGCCCCTCAACATCAATAGTCTTGCATGTTTGGCCAGCACGCAGGCTGCTCCACAACATCAAAAATCTCGCATGTTTGGCCAGCACGCAGGCTGCTCCAAATCATCAATAATCTTGTATGTTTGGCTAGCACTCAGACTACTCCAAATCATCAACAATCTTGCATATTTGGCCAGCACTCAGGCTGCTCCAAATCATCAATAATTCTTGCCCAACCAGCCACTCTCTGGATTTACCAAGCAATTCATAGTTCTTTCAGGGTCCTTGCTTCCTGTATGACCAAGGTTTCCAACAAAGAAACAATAGTGCATCAGCTTAACTGTTACAAGACTTATACTTGTAATCTTCATTATTCCAAACAAGAAATAAATGAAATTGAATACTTATCTGTATTGTGCATTTCTTCTCTGGTCCACAGGGTCCTGCTTTTACTTTATAAGCCTTGGGATCCTCCTGCGGACTGGGATGTTTGGCCAGCATGCAGGCTGCTCCAAATCATCAAATAATTAATGCCCTACCAGTACACCGTCACGCCGACTGGGTTTACCAAGCATTTGGTGGTGCCCAACCAGTCCCATACCTGGTTGGCCCTCTCCATTGCCGAGCCAGCACATACGTCTGGGTCATCGGCCAATGGAAGGTAACTGCGCCACCGACCATTACAGGTCAAGGATCCACTACCCTTTGCCTTAGGCTTGCATCAGCCTTTCACATGTATCACAATCCCTCAATGCGCATAACAATTCTTCACCCACACAAGGGTGGCACTTCTTCTCTTGTGTAAGCCGGCGGTTCCATTAAGGAATTCTTTAGGTGACTTTCTTAACTGCAGGCTATCATGGCCCCATGATACCCACTCACCCTACACAAGGGTTACCACTGTTCATACAGTCCTCTTGAGTATTCTTTTCTTCACTTTTCCCTTTAATGTACAGCACTGAATTTCATATGTATAATCTGTCAACACCAAATGGATAGCAAGCTCATTAGTATTGCTTCTCTAGAATGGTAAACATATGTCATAACATTCACTATCCAACCTTGAAACACCAGGAATGCGTCCATTCCCTTAAGGCGTAGTCAATATTGGCATCCCTAACATAACTCAGCACCAGGAAGGCGTGCACTCCTTACTGATGTGAACTATGAAGGTCCTAATCATACTTCAAGCAGTCTGCCATAATGGAAATAAAATCAAAACATGCTCTGCATATTAACTCTAATAATTAGACATGCATGTATGTATATATATGTATATCATTCAGGGTTTATGGAACACTTATCCATTTGCAGATGTTATTTCTCTTCTTTAATGAGGAATGGGGGCTCCTTCTCTGAGTTGACAGTCCCTCGGTTTGCCATCCCAATTCCTTTTGATGTTACATGCCTCTCACATGTCTTACTGACATAATCTTCACCATCTCACTCATATTGTTTACCAATCATGTAGTGCAGATGAGACATTAATAATGTCTTATGGCGTTTCACCTGAAACCCACTTTCAAATCATGGAGTCCCTTCCCATGAAGTTTGGCTTCTGCAGGACCTCTCTCTCTTGGTCTTACTGCAATGTGTCTCCTTGGCACACTTATTAAACAACCAAACAGTCAGCAACATTTAACAATACCATTCAAATCTGATTGTTTCATAACCAATCCATGGCACTAATAATTAAATTCAGTATGAATTTGCAACTCTGTCTACTACAGAAATTGGTTTTCTTATCCATGAGGCTATCCTCATATTGTTTGGCTCCTGTAAGTGACACCACTCTGCCCGCTATGGTCTTATGCCCGCTGCCATACATGAGCATCCACTTACAGCATGTCCTCCTGACACATTTTCATGTAAGCCAAACAGTCATTAGCAATTATTAGCAAAATTTCAAATCTGAAACACTTACAAATCTGATATTTACAACTGTTCTTACTAACAGAACTTAGAGCTCTCAACCATGAGATTCCTTCTCATAAGTCCTAGATCAAATTTCACAGTCATATCATTCATACAACTCTGTCCTTCCACAGAGCATTCTAGCAGCCCATCGATCATGATTGGGCTCTTCATGCATTTACTATTCTGCATTCATAACAGCCCATGCAATGATCCTAGAATTATCATCAATTCCTTCATTATTTATTTTGCAATAACATATGCATCAGTTCTATGCATTCATACAATGCATCACAAGATTTATGAAATCTCTTAATGCACATCTACTCAATGCTACCTTGCATTGTTTCATGAGTACTAGGCATTCAAGCATATTATGATCAGAACATGACTATCTCATATAACTTGCATTACCATAATCAGGACCACTAGTCCTCACTTGCTTGGGTTATTAAGCACATAACCAACATATACATGGCATGATATAAATTCATATGAATGCATTGAGATTTCTAAACAGTCATAGGGTGTAAGGATCATTTCCTTCACCTACCCACACCTCACCAAGCTTGGCAGGTTAACAGTCCCAATCGGTATTCAATATCACATGTAAACTAACTCATCATAGCTCAAACATAGTTGAAGAGATCTTACCAAATCCTCTTTCAACATTCATGCAATTTGGCACCAATAATCATTACCTGCATGGTTACCATTAACATCATCTGATGTTACCTGATCAGTTGGCCTCTTACCAAGGCTGCTCAGTCCTTTTGCCAACTTTATGATCATAGATTTGTTGCACCATCCTTTCTGCATAAGGTTGTTGGCTTCATGCAACAACATCCTCAACACATTTAGCCATGCTCTTTGTTATCTTTGGTCATTGACAACAAAATTTGTTTGTCAAAACAGCCGCTGACACTCTTCTGCGCTAAATATCTGTGATATATGTAGAACTCATTCAAACTCTGATCATGCATCCTTGTTCCCTGTTGGACAAGCTTTCCAATGCCTGTCTTCATGCTCCATTCCGACATCAGGTGCGGGAACTGCATCTCTTCAAAAATGACAACTTTTATTCCAATAATTCTGCACATTTTACATAGTTGCATTCTGGTCCAGAATGCCAACTTCAGCCACCTGTGGAAGAAAATCTATGAAGAATCGCAAAACTTTTATATTGGGCAAAGTTAGTCCATATAACAAGGAACACTCGGCACTTCGCGGATCTCAATTTTGATGCACCATTCATCTTCTATGAAATTCTGGGTTTAACCACTTTTTACTTTTCACATTTTTAACTCCCTTTGCCTCCTGTGCTCCACCTGTGCGCCACCTGCGCACAACCTGCGCGCAATCCGCGCACTATCCGCGCGCAACCTGCACGCCATCTGCGCACAATCCGCGCGCAACCTGTACGCCATCTGCGCGCAATCCGCGCGCAATCTGTGCGCGACCCGCACGCAATCCGCGCGCAATTTGCGCGCAACTGTGCGCAATCCGCGCGTAATCTGTGCACCATCTGCGCGCAATCCTCGGACGCAATCCGCGCGCAATCTGTACGCGATCCGCGCGCAACCCGCACGCAATCCGCGCGCAATTTGCGCGCAACTGTGCGCGATCCGCGCGCAATCCACGCGCAACCCGCACGCAATCTGTGCACGATCCGCGCGTAATCTGTGTGCGATCCGCGCGCAATCTGTGCCCGATCCGCGCGCAATCCGCGCACAATCTGTGCGCGATCCACGCGTAATCTATGCGCGATCCGCCCACAATCTGTGCGCGATCTGCGCGTAATCTGTGCGCGATCCGCGCGCAATCCGCGCACAATCTGCACGCAACCTGCGTGCTTGCGGGGGTCATATCTCCCTCGTCCCTTAACCAAATTGGACGAATTTGGTACCGTTAGAAATCTCTTGGAGAGGTCTATGCACCTATGTGATCTTCTTTTGCATCTGAGGAATCTGTCCCTGTCATTTTCCCAAATAAAAATTCCGCCCCCGACTTCCCACTTCCACATCAAAACCATTCTGTCTCTTGCCTGCAACTGCAACTTTTCACAATAGTTTAGAAAATTTTCTGGAATGTGCCCTTTCATCCCCTTACAGAGGTGAACTACTACATAAAAACTTGCATAAAAACAGTAAGAGAATGACAAGAACTTGCATCTCTAATAAGGGATTTTCTTTTCATTTCACATTCAACAATCCAACCAATGGATTCACAATTAATCTCCAAGCATCCAACAAGCATGGGTAAGGAGACTCATGAGCATAAGGGCATAATTTGCAGGCTTTTCTCACTTCTGAAAACCATCAATTGGCCACACAATGTGGATTCATTGTAATTAACAATCATCATTAAGACATGGGGCTGTAACAACTGATTGTTCATGCTTTTACTCAGGAAATTAACAAACAAAACTCATTTCCAGCCATGCTCAACATTCAAGTTCATGCATTCAAAGCATCATGGACATTCAAGGAACATGGATTCATCATTAATCAAGGTCTCAAGCACATGATGCATCATCTCCTATGCACAGCAATTAACAACAACAACAACAAAACAATATAAGATGGCAGAGGTTGCCCCTCCTTTCTCTTCTCCATGGAGGCAAACAGACAAATACAAACTGAATGCTACAGCATTGGAGACAATTAGAGCAAGCATTCAACCTAAAAATGAATTTTCTCGCTCCTTCCTCTATTTCATAGAATGCAATCAATGCAAGCAACTTGCAAAAATCCCCAAACAATCATGGAAATGATTTCCCATTCCAACAAATAGAAGCCATGCAATCTTGAGGTTTCTTTAATGCATTTTAGTTCCAAATACAAAATGCATGTACACACAATGATTTATATCTCTGTGAAGGGCCCAACAGCCGTAGTGTTGAACCTAGAGCTCTGATACCACTCTGTAACGTCCCCTTCCGTTGTCAAATGCAGGGAAGGAAACATTAACAACACACCGGGGCTTTTGGTAGACTTAGCCCCAATATTAAATTACTCATAAATATCTAACAATTAAAAACTTCTATATGCAGATTCATCTCAATATAAACACAGTGGAATTAAACATAATAGCAAGCACACAAACAGTAGTGCCTAACATATATATATATATATATATATATATATATATCACAGCGGGGGATGATTCAGCATATAGAGACTCAATCTCGTTACAATGCCATGCATGGATTCCAAATTAAGATAATCAACTCATTTCATTAAACATGGACAATTTAACATATTGCAGAACACAAAATGCAAATAATTTATAATACACAGAACACTTATCTTGAGAAGTAGATGTCCAACGACTGGCTACGTGAGAGCAACGTTCCACCCAACCATAGATCTCTTTCCAGCCTATATTCTTTCAGCTGAGAGATCACCCCCGAGCTGGGCTGTGTATCCACTAAGGAGGAACTAGATGACTCACTCACAGTCAGGGTTTCACTCAGACAGCCATGCTAAGCCAACACACCGTTGGGTTTATCAAGCATATGGATGACAAATGAGGAGGATGCTAATCCAGTGAGCTCAACCAAAAAGCTACAGGCATCTCAAATGATCTCAGCAGTCATGGCACCCACAATACCTACCGCACCCCAACACAAGGAAGGTCCCCTTCTCTGCTGCACAGTCCCTCAGGCGTCCCTTCCCTCCAGTTCTCTTTAGGGTGGGCATAGAAAGGTCCGACTGCTAATTCCTTGAGATTCTAGCCTTCACTGGGTTTACCAAGCAAACCAAACCTCTGCTCAGTCATTCACACTTGGATTTCTCACAGTTCTGTTATCCAATAACTCAATCCCGTCACTTCATTTCCAGGCTATAAAAACTGGGATTTCCCATGGATTTCGGGATAGCTAATGCTCCCAAATTCACCCCAAGGTTCATACCAATGGATCCCCCATTGGATTTCACTGTCCGATGCCAAATCTGGGCGTTTTTGGCTCTTCAAAACGCGGGTTCTTTCAAAGTCGCGATTTCTGGTTTTTCACTCTGCTGGCAAATCGTTTTTGGATGGAAAATGGTGCTGGTAAGTTTCCCAATGGAATGGGGATGAGGAAGAAGCAACATCCATGAGGTAGAGTGGCTTGTGGTACAAGAAAACAGAGCCCATACTCTGCCATACGAATTTCTGGGCTGCCCATGCTCCATTGAAGCCATGGACTGAAATCCATAACCACTTCCTTACAACAGAATTAAATGTCATCAAGGAAAGTCAAATGGGTTCTCAAGGTGACATATGGCAGCCTATGGTTCAATCCCATAGCCCCCTCACCACTCCCTAGTGGATACACATGGCCCCTTCTCATTCGTTGCTCCCATAGCCAGTTTTGGTATTTTATTGCATGATGTTTATTTACATCCTATTACAATTTCCATGGCTTAAGAGCACATGGGCATCAAATATCAATGCTTGTCCTTTAAATCAAAATTCAGGCTTTCACTAGCGGGGCCTTGGCCTTGAGCTCCACGCTAGGAAAAACATACATCACATGTACACATTATTTACATTAAATGCTAATATATCCTAAGGGTCAAAATGGGGTATTACAAGCTTTGTATGATATTTTTCTGATTTTAATAGCTTCATATCCTCTTTTCTTCATATTCAGAAACTCTCAGGTCGAAATACCCATTGAATGTATGCAAAATTATTGATTAATGAACAAACAATGTCCATTTCCCCAATGCTTTGATGTATGACACTACAAGGTTGATTATTTCGAATGGATGGATGATTATCTGATATATTTGTGATTAATATACTTCCATGGATATATTATACAAGTTTAATGTACTGTACTTGAGCATTTGAAGCATTTTTACTCAGTTTGTTTGTATTGAGAGGTGAAATAGTGTCATTTCCCCAAGGATCGAATTGGGGGTTTTTGCTATTGAATGTGAGAGGATTAGGAAAGTATTAAAAATCAATTAATGGTGCATATGAGACCTTAATCACATACTTAACACATTACATACCTCTGTTCATAAATTTGTGGGAGTTTGGAGGCATTTGGAAGGCCATTTGCAGTGTTACCCCGGGGGGATTTGATGCACAAATTACTAGTCAAAATTACATATATTGATCAGAATACAAATCAAGTTTGCAGCAGTATTTGGAGGGCCATAAAACATCCCTGAACCTAATATTAAAGTCTAAATACCATTCATACACTCCTACAGAAGATTTGGCAGCATTTGGGTTGATTTGGAGGTCAAAACAGTAAAACTAGTCAAAGGTTGAAATTGGGGAAAAAGTGGAAAAATTGGCATTTTAATAAAATTTGAAGAAGGGTCATTACAAGTTGGCACATTAATAGATATTGCATAGTGCATAAAAAGGTGTTTATGCATGAGCATGATGCTGCATATGGGTAAGAAGGTGGTAAAGTGAATATGTACTAGCTGGAATATTAACAGACATTGCATAGTGCATGTGACAATGTTTGTACATATATATGATACTGCCTATTGGTAAAATAGTGAGGTTTTACATATGCAATGAACCACTTAAGATCATTATGGTGGTTGCTAATAATTAGCTGTGTTAACATTGGTTGTAGGACCAAAGACAACCGAATCATGACTAAGGATGTGGATGATGTTGTTGCATATGACCAAAATGATGGTGCAACAAATTTGTGATCATGAGGTTGGAAAAAGAACTGTGAAGCCTTGGTAAGAGGCCAACTGATCAGGTAACATCAAACGATGTTAATGACAACCATGCAGGTAATGGTTATTTGTGCTTAATTGCATGAATGTTGAAAGAGGATTTGGTAAGATCTCTTCAACTATGTTCAACTATGTTGATTTGGTTTGCATATGGTATTGAGTGCCTGAATGTGAATGTTAATCTACCGAGTATGATGAGGTGCGGGTAAGTGAGGGAAAGGATCCTTACACCCTATAATTGCTTAGAAACCTAAATGCATTCATATGAAATTATAACATGCCATTGTGTATGCTGGATTATAAGTTTAAATAACCAAAGAAAGTAAAGACCTATAGTCATGTTGTGGTAGTACATGCCATATGAATGGTTAGGCCATAATATGCTGGAATGCATAGTATCCGTGGATTGATGCAAAGTTGTATTGAGGGATTATGCATTGAGTGAATGCACATTAAAATATTATGTAAATGTTGTGAATGTGCATGCATATGTGTAAGTGCACATGTTGAAATGCATTGCGAGAATGCACGGTTGTGATATGTATAGGTTTCAATGCATTTAGATAATAGACGAAATGGTGAACCATTGTTAATACTGAGAGAATTTCATGAGCTGCTATGGATGCAGGAGAAAGATTGCATGAAGAAGGTAGACATGATGATGGGCTACCAGAGTGCTCTATGGAAGGACAGAGATTGCATGGAATGTGAAGTAATGAGTACTTACAATTTATTTAAATTGCACGGATAGTGTACCCATGTCTTGCAATTTTATTGATGATAACGATGCATATATACATATATGCATATATTTCATTGCACCTCAAATGCTAACAGCTGAAGGTGTTTGAATTATTGAGTGTTATAATTCTGAGATCACTTCAGTGACTATTGCAGCAATGAAAGGATTATATGCATAGATTCTCACAACATGTTTGACTGATTAAAGTTTTAGATTTCAGGTAGATTGTTTTGGGCATGGAAAATGTCGGTAAGTCCATGATGAAGATTGGAATCTACCATGAGAAAGAGCCAAACGATATGAGAACATACTCATGGCTAAGCAAATCAACTTCTGTAGAGAACAGAATTGAAAATTTATACTTGAATTTAATTATTAATGCCATTGAATGATTATTGTTAAATGCTGCTGATTGTTTGGCTATTTGATAAATGTGCTAGGAAGACACATTGCGGGAAGACCATGTGTGATGACCTGCAAAAGCAAAAATCCATGGGAAGGACCCCATGCTTTGGAAATGGGTTTTGGGTGAAACACCATTTCATATTTTAAGAATGACATCTCAGCTGAGCTGTATGATTGAAAACCATGAGAATGAGATGGTAAAGCTACGCCAAGAAGACATGTGTGGTTTATGGAACGTGGAAAGATTGGGGTGGCAAACCGAAGAACTGTTGACTCAGAGAAGGGAGCCCCCATTCTTCGCAAATGAAGAAAAGATACATCTGCAAAATGAATGAGTATTATGTGACCCTAGATAAGAACATGCATGTATAAATTGTTAGGGTTAATATGTAGAGCATGCTCTATTTTATTTATATCATTTCAGACTGCTTGAGTATGATTAGGTCCTACATGGCTCACATTAGAAAGGGGGTGCACACCTTTCTGGTGGCGGGTCATGATAGGGTTGTCAATATTGACTACACCCTAAGGGAATGGACGCATCCATGGTGTTTCAATACTTGATAGTGAATGTTATGGAATGTGGTTGCGATTTTGAGAAGCAATACTAATAAGCCTGCTTATCCTTCTTGTGTTGTCATCCTACACAGATACCAATTGGTACTACACATTAAGAGGCAAAGTGAAGAAGGGTACGCAGAAGGAATGTATAGGAATTGACAACCTTTCTATGCTCACACTAAATAATATTGGAAGGGATGGAAAAACCCAGGGAGCTATGTATTGAAAAGGGGTATCATCCTTATGTGAGTGGGGCCATGTTAACCTGCAGTCAATAAAGTCACCTATAAAGTTCCTAAAAGGAACCACCGATTTGCACAAAAGAAGGAGTGACGTCCTTGTATGAATGAAGAATTGATGTGTGTGTGAAGGGTTATGGTGCAAGAAGGTGTGGTGACATTGGTGAAGGAATAAAATCTCTATTGGGTTAGCAGTAGGAGGGCGGGCACCAAGACTAACTGAAAACCCTGAGATGCCTATGGCTCCATAGTAGAGCCTTGACCTATAATGGTTAGGTGGCGCAGTTTCCTTCCATTGGTCGATGTTAGGAACCCATGTCTTTACTTTGTTAGTATATTGTTGTTGGACGCATATGCTTTGTAAGTCGTCCCATAGTATTTGTTGATCCATAGTTTGTGTTATTGTTGTTGGCACATATGCTTTGTAAGTCGCCCATAGTTTTGTTGATCCATAGTTTGTATTGGCCCATGGTTTTGACCCATAGTAATTGATGATCCATATTTTGTATTGGCCCATGGTTTGTATTGACACATGGTATTGGTGCCTATACTTAGTATATAAGTGTGTGTTGAGGCCTATGAAGGCACCGTAAAGTTAATTGTATTGAGCTTGCTCAAAGGAGGTTGCCCCCTCGAAGTGGCACGTGATCAATATAAAAGTGATTCTGAGTTCTATTATTTCTGATATCTCGTGTATTTGCATTAATTAATTATTGCAAGTTCTTCACGTCTGGTATCAGAGCACTTTCTTGGGCTCGCTGGGTGAAATTTCTGCCAAAATTGTTTTTTCGCATCTGTTGTCGGTTCGGATTTGGGAATAATCCCTATCCGTTGAACTGTGGGAAGTACTTTGCATAAGCCCTAAAACTCATTGTGAGGAGTACCACAGGAACCCCGAAGTAGTTGGCCCATTGAGAGGACTTGCCAGCGAAAAGGGAAACGACCCCTACCTGATTGACTAGTTCCCACCCATGAGGTAAACCAAGAGCTGTCGTTTGTGGCAAAGCGGTTATCATTTTTACCTGAGCCGTGGAGTGAGGGGTACCGCCCCAATACGCAAGTCATCAGACATCATTGGTGGCCGAGTGAAACCCTTGAACTGTTAGGAAGCCGCACATACCTGGGGTCCATATCTATTTTCAGCTGAACTATTGCCGATCATTGCTGCGCCGTTTCAGATCCACCCGTTTCATATCTATTTCAGATCCATTCTGAAAGCCATTCCAGATCTAGCCGTTTCAGATCCAGCCATTTCAGATCTATTTCAGATCCAGCCGTTTTCGATCCATTCGGCGCCGTTTCAGATCCCTCTGTTTCTGCTCACTTCCGGGCCGTTGCAGATCTATCTGTTTCAGATCTCTTTTGAGTCGTAGCCACTCCATTTGTAAAAAAAGTATAAAATTCAGTTTTTCCTCCATATCTCCCTTGTTTTCACTCTGTTTCCCTTGAAATTTCCCGGGGACGCCTGTACTCCCATTTTGCATATTTCATTCCTAAGGACCCTACCCCAAATTCCACTTCCCAAAACCCGAAATCCCACATTTGTCTATTTTTAGGGTTTTCCATAACTTCATCGGATTTCACCCAATCACCTTCAAATTTTACCACAATGTTCCTTTCCTAATTCTACTTCTTTGTCCCTCTCTGCCAAATTTTCCCTTTCTTTCACCCCGCTTCTGAAATCCCCATTTCTTGCCTCCCTGTCCATTAGAAAGTGTCCAAATCCTAGTCAAACCCCAATTACCAATCCGAGTTTTTCCCAAATCCAAATTTTCCTTACTAAATAAGCTGTTGTTTGTGTTTTTCTATCCATCCCCCCCCCCCCCCAAAAAAAAAAAACTCCTGGTTGTGGTTGTCACCCGCGCAGGAGCAAAAACCATGGAAGAAGCACTTGCAGCCATCCAAACCAAACTCCAAGAAATGGATGAAAAATTTCTCAGCCTCCATCTTCAGCATTCAACCATGAACAATAACCGACAGCCAGAATCTTTTGCAGCCCCGGGTCCTCTTTTTCCAGCAATTTTCGTGGGCCGAAGCTTGATTTTCCTCGCTTCAATGGTACTGATCCGACTGGATGGATATACCGAGCAGAACAATATTTCAGTTTGCATGATACTTTTGATGTCCAGAAAGTTCCACTTGCATCCTTTCATTTGGAACAGGAATCCCTTCAATGGTACCGTTGGTACATCAAAGCTCATCCCGAGCCAAACTGGACAGATTTTTGCCAACTCCTTTTGTCATGATTTGGTCCTAGTGCTTTTGACAACTTCACAGGAGCACTCACTAAACTTCACCAAACTGGCACAGTGAGAGAGTATTAGACGGAATTTGAGAAACTAGCCAATCACACAGAAGGATTGTCTGATGAATTCTACAGGAGTTGTTTTATCAATGGTCTCAAGGATGAAATCCGCTCAGAGGTCAAAATGTTCTGTCCCAACACAATGATGGAAGTCCTAGGGTTGGCTAAGCTAGCCGAGGACAAGATTGTAGCTCAACAACGCTCCAAACCCACCTTTGTTCCCTTCAGAAATATGGGTTCCCAATGACCTCCCATCACGCCTGCTCCTCGACCACCTCCTATCAAGCATTTGTCTGAAATAGAGATGCAGGCACGCCGAGAAAAAGGGCTTTGTTATAATTGTGATGAGAAATTCACTCGGGGAAATAGATGTCAAAAGCTTTATCTCTTGGATGTGGATTCTCTGCCTGCCTCAGAACTTGGTGAAGAAGCTCCAGATACAGTATATGTTCAGGTCGACATTCAACACCCTCCCATTGACACCCCATCTCAAGACGACCCAACCGAGATCTCTCTCCATGCTGTAACTGGCGTCACCACCCCACAAACAATGCGGGTCAATGGATACTTCAAGAAGCTCCCTCTTACCATACTCATTGATTCTGGTAGCACTCATAACTTCATTGACCCTCAGATTGTCAAACAGGATGATTGTTTTGTCCATCCTTGTTTCAACTTTGAAGTCATGGTTGCCAATGGGGGCACCATACCTTGCAAGTTGAAGTGTCATAATGTGCGTATCTCTATGGAAGATTATAACCTGCGCTCTAAAATGTTTGCCTTGTCCTTAGGTGGATGTGATGTGGTTTTGGGCATTCAATGGTTACGCACACTTGGCCCCATCTTATGGGATTTTGCTGAACTTTGGATGCAGTTTTCAGTCAATGGGACACAACACAAATTTATGGGCTTACAACTAGGGTCTCTCTGCATCATCAGTTCACATCGCTTGGAAAAGATCCTTAAGAAGAATTCACATGGTGTCATTGCTCCACTCCATTCCCTTCAGATGCACCCACCAACGGTCTCCACTACTTCCTTGGATAGATATGCCGGTGTCTTTGTTGCACTAGTGGGTTTGTTGCCTTCACGAGATCTTTCCGGTAAGCATTTTGCCGCATCTACATCTCAGCAGGACATGATGGTTGTTTTTCATGCAGTACAGAAGTGGCAGCCATCCCTATTAGGGAATTATTTCTGCATCAAGACTGATCTCCAGAGTCTGGAAACTTTCCTGGAACAACGAGTCTCCTCCCCAGCACACCTGAAATGGGTTCTCCAACTCATGGGTTATGACTATGCGACCACTTACCAGAAGGGTAAGGACAATATGGTGGCAGATGCTCCTTCTCGCACATTTGATGACCCAGTTTCTCTTACAGCTATTTCTCAGCTTGTTCCAAATTGGTTGCAATCTGTTCAATGGGGCTATCTCTTCTCTGAACTCCATGCTTCTTCATCAGCAGGGCACTCTGGGTTCCTCAAAACATATGACCAAGAACAATGTAACTTCTTTTGGAAGGGATTGAAAATGAAAATTCAATGGATGGTGGTTAATTGTGATACTTTCCAGGTCAACAAGGGTGAAACGACCCTCCTTTCGGGACTGCTCAAACCCTTGCCCATCCCTACACAGATTTGGACAACTATTTCTATGGATTTCCTGGAAGCGCTCCAGTGGTATAGTACCACATCTAAAAGGACACCATATGAATCAGCCTCTGGACAGGCACCGCCAGTTCTTCTTCCATACACCTTCAGTAGCTCCCCAGTTCAGGCAATTGACTCAATTCTTCAAAACCGCGATCAGCTTCTTCTCATCCTGCAGGACAATCTTCACATGGAAAGAATTTAACTGAAACAACAAGCCGATCAACACCGTTCTGCACGCACTTTTCATGTCACTGCTATGGTTCTTTTTCATCTACATCCTTCCACGCAATCCTCCCTAAAAATCCAAAGGTGCCAGTGGCCCAGAATGCAACCCGAGGATGCTACAGGGGACCCACTCCTTCAGATTCTGCATCAATTTCCACATCTAAAGCTTTGAGGACAAAGCTTTTTCTAAGGGAGATAGGATGTTAGGAACCCATGTCTTTACTTTGTTAGTATATTGTTGTTGGACGCATATGCTTTGTAAGTCGTCCCGTAGTATTTGTTGATCCATAGTTTGTGTTATTGTTGTTGGCGCACATGCTTTGTAAGTCACCCATAGTTTTGTTGATCCATAGTTTGTATTGGCCCATGGTTTTGACATGTAGTAATTGTTGATCCATATTTTGTATTGGCCCATGGTTTGTATTGACACATGGTATTGGCGCCTAGATTTAGTATATAAGTGTGTGTTGAGGCCTATGAAGGCACTGTGAAGTTAATTGTATTGAGCTTGCTCAAAGGAGGTTGCCCCCTCGAAGTGGCTCGTGATCAATATAAAAGTGATTCTGAGTTCTATTATTTCTGATATCTTGTGTATTTGCATTAATTAATTATTGCAGGTTCTTCATAGTTGATGACCCAGACAAATGTGCTAGCTCAGCACTACAGAGGGCCAACCAGGTATGGGACTGGTTGGGCACCACCAAATGCTTGGTAAATCCAGCCGATGGGGAGGTGTACTGGTTAAGCATTAACTACATCAAAGTCCATAGGCGATTCCAAGGCTTGCAAAGTGAAGCAGGACCCTGTGGAATAGAGGGAAAACGCATAATACAGATAAGTATTCATTTTCATTTATGTCTTGTTTGGAATAATGAAGATTTCAGGTATAAGTCTTCTAACAGCTAAGCTGATACACTATTGTTTCTTTGTTGGAAACCTTGGTCATTGCAGGAAAGCAAGACCCTAAAAGAACTATAAGTTACTAGTAAATCCAGAGAGTAAATGAGTGGGTGATATAAATTGCTGGTAAATCCAGAGAGTAAATGAGTGGGCAATATAAATTATTGAGAAATCTAGGGAGTAGCTGGTTGAACGCTATAAAGTTCTTGATAAGTCCAGAGAGTGACTAGTTGGGAATTAACTACTTGATATGGTAAAGCAACGTGTACGCTGGCCCAACACCCCTTAAACAATTGATAAAACCAGTCGGAGCACTGGCCTAGCATATTGCTAAAGGAAATGATTGATAAACCCAGTCGGCATACTGGCCTGGCATTTCCTATTCGAATGATTGTGGAGTAGCCTACGTGCTGGCCCAACATTCATAATTGTGTTCATAGGAAATCCAAGGGTCGTAAAGCAAAGAAGGATCCCGTGGAATAAAGTGAAGACATCCAATACAGATAAGTATTCGGCTACCTTGCAGCTTCTTGCTTATGAATATACGTGTGTATTTGATTTGGTTATGATTTCCTAAACTCTTGTTTAGAGATAAACCCTATGGAAATAAACTAAACATGTGAATTGATTCAATGTTTGAGTGTAGGTATTGTTGGAAGCAAGGACCAGGAAGGCATCATAGAGATGCAGATGGACATGTGACCATATTAAAGAGCTCAGTATGAGCAATAATGAAAGATGGTGCTAGTGGACATGAGTGGGTCATAGTAGCCAAAGGTTCTGTAGGCAACTATGGAGGAGGGTTCCTAGTTGAAAATCCTTAGATAGACCTTAGACACTAAGTGTCATAGCCAAGAAAGGAAAGTCAAAGCATTCACAGTGAAGTGAAAGAGACTAAGGAGCATGAAACCACAACGATGGTGTAGCTCCATAATAGAACAAGACTAAGAGGGATAAACTCCTACTTTTCTTTTTCCTTTCGATTGATGCATTCATAAAACAAAAGATTATTGAGTGCATGTCATGGCTGAAAATAGATTGTGTTTAATTGCTTGAAATGAATTGTGAATGCTGAAATAGTAAATTTCCTGTGAAATGATGAACATGAATGAGTTCATGTGTATGTTGGAAAGCATGAAAGTGTGGAAGTCCCATGAATAAAGCATGGACATTCCATGTCAATTGGGAAAATAATTGACTAATTTTAATGTTAATGTTATGCTTGTCCTAACGAAGAATTTCCATGATGAATTTCACAGGTAAGAAAGTGAAACAATTAGTTGCAGCCGGCACAAGAAAGTGTTGCTAGTAAGCAAAGTGTGGTCAGTTGTTTCCGTTAACCATGGCAGCAAACCGAGGGCTATTAGAGTTGGTTGAAAGTCTTCTTCAAACAATTACCAGGACCCAAGAAAATCTTGGAGAGATGCTCAAGCTACAAAGGCAACAGAATGAGATGAACCACAAGGTTTTGCAGGACTCTATTCTTCTGCAAAAAGAGGTAAAAAGCATTCTGGGAGCAATCAATGAGGGAAAGGAAAGTGGATCCATGAAGAAGCATTCATCCAATCGGCCGATTAAGAAACGTTCCAGATGGGAAGACTCAAAGGAAACTGAGCAAGAAAAGGTAAAGCCGCCAATGAAATGTTGGGGATGTGGAGGAAATCATTGCCTCCGTGACTGCCCAACAATGGAACATCAAGAGGGTAGCCGCCATAAAGTTTCCAAACTTGTAGATCAGCGGGAAGGTAAAGAAAGGGAAGGGATTGTTTTGGAACAATGCCCTCATGCAGAGCTAGAAGGTCCAAGCTAGCAGGAGCAGTTTGTAAAGACCAAAGGACTTGGTCCCGAAAACCCAAGTAAAGGGTGAAATGCAAGACAGACTTTCCATATTTTGTGAATTTTGGACATGTATATAACGTGTATGTATTCCTAGGTATTGGAACACCGAGGACGGTATTATTCCAAGGGGAGGGGAATGTCACATCCCCCATTTTGACCCTTATAATATTTTGGGCTATAATGTAAATCATGTATGCATATTATGTATGATTCCTAGCGTGGAGCTCAAGGCCAAGGCCCCGCTAGCAAACGCTCGACCTAGAAGAGGCAAGTATTTGAAATTATGCTACCCATGTGCTAGTGAACCATGGGAATTGTAAATATGCATTTTAATATAAAAGCCCACAACTAGCTATGCAATGCAACAAGAGATGGGGGCATGATGTTACAAGGAAATTGGGAGGGAAATATTCAAACCCTTGAGCCAATCAAGTCAAGCCAAGTGTCAATGAGAGAACCCATCAAACCCTCAACTACCCATGTTGACTTTGTACCCAATCATTGATTTCTCCCAAGAGTTGGTTGAGGTAGTTAATGCCTTGGGGAATGGGAGGTATGGCTGTCCAAATTCGAGTATGGGCAAGCCACCCTTCCTAGATTTTCGTGTTTGGCTTCTTGGGCAAGAAAAGGGCCACGAAATTGCTCCCCAAGCCATTATTCACCTATCAGTTTTTCCCTCTCACGAGTGGGGACCTTCCTGGGCAGTTCCTCCATGGTTTTGTTGTGTTTACCTTCATTTTCCTAGCTGGGAAGGGCGTTTTTGCTGTGGCTAACAATGGGGAAGAAGGGAAAATTATTTGGGGTTTTATTGAGGCCGTTTGGCCCACTGAATGCTCATACATCTGTGGGAGAAATCAATTTTCTTCCCTGGGATTGATTCCCTCTTCCCACAAATCCGTTTTTGGTGTGCCTATGTTTTTGGGAAAACCCATGTCCATCTAGCTTCTATGTCCCATTGCTGAAAGTGTGTTTGCAAGCACATATATGAGTTTTGTGTTCAAGAGAATTCTGGGGTTGAGATGGGTATCCATTTCTTTGGGTTGTGCTGTGCTTGAGAGTTCCCTTTTCCTTGTAGATATCATGCCCAGCTCGGGGTGGTCTCTGAGTGTTGAAAGAATACAGGCTGGGCAGAGACCTATGGTTGGGAGGAACGTTGCAGTGACATAGGTAGTTGTTTGGGACAATTGCACAAGAAAGATAAGTGTTTTCTATCTATGTGTTTCACCTCTGCAATGTTTAAATTAATGATTTTTATTGATATATTGAGTGCATATGAAAACATGTGTGTGGATGAGTTTATTTCTGCTGTGCATATTTGTTTGATTTACATTTGCACACATCTGTTTTATGGCTGTGAATCTAATGAATTGGCTGAGTTTTATGAAAATCCCCATAGAATGGCATCATGTTCCCTTCCTTGCATTGGGTCCAAGGGTGGGTACGTGACATCGACATATACTATGCAGCTGGTACCCAAAAGGTGGGAAGCCAGCTCCTCATTGAGGCCATTGAGAGCCTAAGCATAAGGGTAACAGTCCTCACACTCGGGAGGATAGCGGGATCTGCCTCTCTCCACTAGTCCTCTAGGCCACTGATATTCTATGCGGCTGAGTGTATGAGGCCGGTGGTATATGAATATTGCACAACGCTGTTGGGAACTATGAAGTTTCAGCTGACAGAGTGCAAGTAGGGACGGACCAAAAACTTCGGGTTCGGTAGTATTTTATGTAGCTTTTTCTTCGAGAGAGTTCTGGGGCTCAGTCCGAGGGTATAGGTTCCCCCTCACAGTCTCTGTGACCCATCCCAGACCAGATGGGCATAGGTTCTGATGCGACAGCGGGGTGGACGGCTAGCGTCCCCATATACGGACGAGTTTTTTCACTGGTGGCGGCGACAAGTGATCGCCATCGATGACTATCCCTATGAGGGGATAGACTTCAGAGGGGACTGAGACATGCCGCTACCAGCGGGGGCCGTATTCAGAGACATCAGTGAGTTACTCTTTTTATGTTTTGACATATTTCATTTTTTTGGGGATTTTTGTTATAAATTAAAGCAAAAATCTTTTTGTTGTGGTATCATACTAAATTTTTACTGTTTGGCTCGCAGAATTGGGTCCGACGAGAGCACAAGGTTTCCCACGACATCGCCGCCGAGGCAGGTGTGGAGAGGTGGTGGGTGCCACGGTAGAGCGTACACTGGAGACAATGCGGGTCAACCTGACCTGTATGACTACCCGAGTGCCGGTCATTGAGGTAGAGCACCTACCAGAGGCGATGCAGAGACATGTAGTCGGTGTGCCAAGCACATGGTTGCAGCTACTCAGGCGTATTGCCATTGACGTACACTATTATATTCAGACACATCCAGCCGAGGAGGCTAGAGCTCCCCGCAGGGCTTAGATGCCATGGGATCTTTCTTTTTGTATAAGATTATGTATATTTGAGAGATACGGGCTCCAATTTTGTATGATGACACCACATTTTGTATATGAACTTTATGATTAATGAAAAAAATACGGTTTTCCGATTCTACTATTATGTGTGTACAAATGTTTAAATGTTATTTCTATGATTCATTGCTTCATTTAATTATGTGACAAATGCCAATCTAGGACATAATTCGCATATGCATCAACAACATGATTAAAATGTCTCAGAACATGAACATAAGTAATAAAATTAAAATGTCGTTCCAAGAGTCTTACCTTTAAGAACCTCCGTAGTAACGTAGGATCCCTCACATGGTACTGGTCGTTCAACTATGACATGATCAATTGTGAATCCAGGCGGACCTCTAAAGAATGAATACCATGCAAAATGGAATCATGAAGTAACTCGATGACGACACTATACTCAGCCACATTATTCGATGTATGGCCAAGACAAGTACCTCCTGAAGACACAAGTTGGTCGTCGAGCGAATAAATGACCCACGCAGCAGAAGCTAGTCTCTGCATATGACGGCTAGCCCCATCCGCGAATCCTAGGAACACTGGAGATTCTACTGACATCTTCCAACCAAGAGGAAGCGAATCACCAGACTCAAAAAACCAAAGAAAAGCTAAACTATGTACAGAAAACTATACAATAGTATACAAAAGTATCAACTCAAGCATAATACCGCTTGAAGTAGAGCCCATTTCTAGGCTCCTTCAAGGCATTCCCCTCATAATATTCTAATTCGTAAGCTCCTTTCTCGAGGACACGCTTCAGTATGTAGGGATCGTGCCACATCGGATTAAAATTTCATGCCCGCAGGGCCTCTTTAGCTTGGTCATATATGAGGACCAAGTCGCCTCAGCATTATGCTGGGGATGGATAGACCTATCATAATGACGGGGAGACATAAACTTATATGAGAGGTTCTGAATACACCTTCCATGATCGGACCAAATGTTGAAAAGGACCAGAAAACAAGTATAAGTCCAGCTAAGTATATGTCTCCAAGCAACATTAGTACCAAAATCATCTCTAAAACGTATGTAAAGACATATATGATACAAGTCACTGTGGTAGAAATGCTTCCAACTCAAATATTATCAACCTCAAGTATAATGCAGGCATAGCTCACCCGAGGAGACTCTATAGTACCAAATCCTGAGGGATTACAATCAAAATGATCAACTTCATGATGAAGATCAAAGTTGAAGGATGTGAAGGAATCTGCAAGAACAAATTCACTATCAAGGGAGTTGAAAGTTCTAGAATCAAACTTAGAAAGAACATCGATTTTTGGATCTATAGGAGAATCCAAAGACTCAACACTAGGCAGATCAGACTCAAATGTCAAACCGGAGCTGAACAAAACTAGGACTAGATTGGAATCCAAATGGATGGAAGGTTGTATTATAGGCTCATCTTGTTCAATAAGATCAAGGGTGGGGAGTAAACGAGATTTATGATAGAGATCCCCCCAAGGCTTGTCATTACCATACATGGCCTTGATGATGGCTTCATCCAAAGGCAAAGTACCATCAAGGCAGTCATGTGAGCGCTGCAGTGGCTTGTTTAATATCACGATAATCAAGCTCAGCTGCAGACAAGGGCATGGCCATTCCGATGTGTGATACATTTCTAGACGGAGAAATCGTGGAAGGTAAAGTCCATAGATCATTAAAATATGAAGTCCGAAAAGATACAGGATTCAAAGATGAAGGGGCCTCATCGGAAATGGTTCCTATGAAGGAGATTGGTGCAGTAAAGTCGAAATATCCCATCAAAGAGGAATACAATACTACACCTATATTCCCAGTTGTCGGTTGAGAATTTTCGATTTGAGGAACAATAGTTCCTGGAGATGCTACGGAAGTGGAACTAGTAAAGGCTAGCTGATCGACAATCACAATCTTTCCTTCATGGGGAAAGCATATAACTCTGAAAACATAGGACACAATCGCTCTCATAGCATAGATCCAATTCCGAACCAGTAAAAGTTTGTAGTTTATGGATGCATCAACCACCTCGACCTCAATAGGAACAGTCTTCCCACCCAAGTGGACTTCAAGGGAGGGGATAATACCATGCTGCCTGAACGAACGACCATCGAATGCTGTAAGCATGGTTGTAGACTTCGATAAGGGGGGGGGATCCAAGAGCCTTCCAACAAGATAGAGACATTATTGAAGTGGATGCACCTTCATCAAACATAGTACGTTTAACAAGCATCTTTAGGCACTCAACATGAACTTGAAAAGCTACATGATAGGTTAACCGAGGCTAGACGTCAGTAGTGTCAAACTTGATAACATTCGGATTAGGAGAATCAAGGACTCCCAAAGCACATAAAACGACGTTCCTTTGTGAAGGACATGCCTAGAAAACCTTGAGAGCCGACATAGCACACGAAGTTTGGCCCAAATCTTCTACAGTGGAGTAGTTCTGGGTGGCCCGGGCATTGGGATTATGTGCCGAGCGCTTGAGAAAACCTTTCGGTATCCGTAGCATAGTAGTGGGATTCTCGATATGCAGTGGGGTCTCAGGTGGAGGGGGCTCATTCCCCAACGTCGGTTGTGGTGCTCCATAATCACATGAGCGAGTAGCAACACTAACCTTAGATTTAACCATGTTAACGCATCCATAACCGGCTTCATGGGAAGAGGAAGTCGAAGTTTCATAAGTCCCATGACCGGCAACGGAAGCACTAGAAGCCATATTTTGATGGTGAGGAAGTGGATCCTTCAGCACAACTGCATTCTGTGCAATGTGCTTCGAGGCTTCCTCCATACGAGGACACAAGTGTGTAAGGTGATCTTTCGAGCAAAGCTTACAAGGAAATTTCACTTTACGCCTAGGTTTACGATCCTTTTTCTTCCCACCAGGCTGCTGGTTACCAGATGGGTTTGCCGATTGTATAGAATGAACATCAGACGACTGGGTGGAAATGGACGAGGCATGAGCCTATCTGGGAGTAGATTGGTTAATAGACAGATTCTTCATCTGATTTGTAACCATATCTACGGGGCGAGTACTCATTGTTGCTTGGGTTTTCACCCAAGCATGTGCTGATGAGCACCTACTAACTTGTAGTAGCAGTTTAGATTAAATAGTAAAAATAACTAGATGTAAACAGTACATCTTGATCTAACATATGTAAATAAATAACTCTATATGAACATAACAAACATTACAAGTTTGTGGATGGAGAGTGCAAAGGCGGTTTGGGGACTAGGGTTTATCTGGTGATGGTGGTCAGTTTGGGGTAGGTCTACTGCAGGTAGCAGGACATTGACGGCCTATCAGTTTTAGGCTTATGGCACGGTTACCAAGAAGGAGTTCTTGATTTTGGTGGATCTTTCCATTACTTTTTTGGTAATTTTCTTGGTAAACCTGTTCACTTTTACCTTTTCACATTTTTTGCTAGGGTTTAATTTTTTATCTGCTATGGAGTTGGACGATGCTGTAGACTATGGCTGTGACTTCTTGATGCATCGGGAAATATGGACCTCGCCACCTGGCGGGTATAGGGTTGTGGATGTTGTTAGTCCTCTTTGTGGGGGTGGGGATCTTTGGACTTTTCCCTCGACCACTATTCTCAACCAGGGTTTTGATGGTGTGGAGGGTTCCGTTACCTCTCATTCTTTGAACATACCTGTAGATGGACAGTTACCATCCGTCCTGGACGGTGTATTGACAGAGGAAGACCGTGGTATTAACTTTTGGGGTTTTATGGGATCCAAATTTCCCATCTTTTCACCTGTCGGCTCTCCATCCAACCTGGGTAGCTTGCCGAATTTCCTGAATTCATTTGGGGGCTTGTCTGTGGAACAGTCTATGTCTGTTCCTGTTGTGGTTGGAGAAACTATGGTGCTAGTGGTTAATGATCTTGGGAACTCATTTTCTATGTCGTCGGAGGGTTTATTAGTTGGGTTCTTGGGCTCCACAGAACAGAGAGGTTTTCCCAGTCCACCGGTGACTCGATCGCATGGTACTTCAGCACAGGGGGTTGGGGTTGACGATGGTAGGGAGGCATGCTCGCAAGAAAAGGTGCGCAGAAAGTGGTTAAAAAACATGGGTAAGGCTCCAAATTACTCGTTGGGGGAGGCTATCAGTTTTCAGCACTTATTATTGATGGCAAAGACTGTGTTGGTTGGTAGGGTTTACGGCCGAGCGGTGGCACTCAAGACGGTCATACGTTGGGCTTCACAGGCTTGGTTGGGTCATTGTGGTTATGTCCTGAGGGTTGTGGCGCTCTTGGGGGGATGGTTTTCTTTTCACTTTTCGTCTGAAGAACATGCACAGTGGGTGTTGGGTTTAAACTGGAGCCTGGTTAATGTTTCGTTGTTGCTCAAACCTTGGAATCCACTTTTTGATGCTAGTCGCGAACATATGGATACCATACCGCTGTGGGTTCGGCTGCCGGGACTTCCTCTACATTATTGGCCGAAGAACACTTTCGTAGGATTGGAAACCTACTTGGGTCATATTTGGATGTTGATTTCTCATATGTTACAACGTTGGTTCAAAAGGTTGCTCGAATCTTGGTTAACATCAACGTAAGGGATGGCTTGGCAGATGGCATGCATCTCTGTTGGGGACCATATATCTTTCCTCAAATTCTCGATTATGAGAATGTGTCGTTTCGGTGTCGTCGCTATCATGTTTATGGTCACCCTGCAACGGAATGTCATCTTCCCTTGTGTATCAGGAACGGTACCCCAATGCGGCATGAGAATTTAAAGGTGGATTTCCATTTGGATGCTGAGGACCCGATTTCTGATGGGGATGGTCAGGTTCCATTTGAGTCACCCGTTCAGCCTTCGGGAGAGGATGTTCCTATGGGTGATGGTGCAGAAGTCCCAAATTCGGCATCCTTTGCAGATAGGGAGGATGATATCACTACTATTATCCCAGATGAGGTTGAAGGTGGAGTCGAGCAATCACTCTTCCGATCGGTGGAGTTGGTTTTGGGTACTACTTCCTCCCCTTGCTCATCTCCTTCCATTAATTTCTTTGTTAAGAATTTAACTTTTCCTGATCTAGATTGGGTGGTGGGACTCAAGAATTTACACATATCCTTTGAATAGTTGTACACCAATTCTGATCCTCCTAGAACCTTTGTGGTGAACCTTTCTCCTAAACCTCTTCTCTTGGAAGATAACCCTGATACCTCACCAATTAAACCAACTATTTCCATCTCGGATGTGGATTTTCCACATTCCCCTCCGGGCATGTCTGAGTCGGGGTACTTTTTGCGTTCCTTGAACAAATTGTGTAATGTCCCCAGTTTGGCCCCATGGCATTAACATTATAAATGATGTAAAATTGTTATGAAATCATGGTGAGGAGCTCAAGGCCAAGGCCCCACCATCGATTTCGTGATGCATATGGTTTGCGTGCTAGAAATGCACAGTGGAAATTCAAATAGCATGTAATATGCATTTTAATAAAAATACCCACAACTAGCTATGCAATGCAACAAAGAGATGGGGGCATGATTTCACAAGGAATTGGGAGGGAAAAACATTCAAACCCTTGAGCCACTAGAGTCACGCCAAGTGTCAATGAGAGAACCCATCAAACCCTCAACTACCATGTTGACTTTTGTACCCAACCATTGATTTCTCCCAAGAGTGGGTTGAGGGAGTTGATGCCTTGGGAATGGAGAGGTATGGCTGTCCAAATTTGGGTATGGGAAAGCCACCCTTCATGGAAAAACGTGTTTTGTCTCCTTGGGAAAGAAAGAGCCATGAATTTCTTCCCCAAGCCATTATGCATCCATCATTCTTTCTCCCTCACGAGTCTAGAGCCACTGGGGCATTTTCCAGGCAGGTCTGCTATGTTTTTCTTCATTCTTCCTGTAGGGAAGGGCGTTTTTGTGTGATATACCAGTGGGGGAAGGAGGAAAATCGAATGGGGGTTCAATAGAGGCCGTTTTGGGCTGTTGAAGGCTGAGAGATTGGGGAAGAAATCGTTTTCCTCCCTGTGGTTGTTTGCCCCATCCTATAATCCGTTTTTGGTTGGGAACGTTTTTGGGAAACCCATGGCCATCTCATTTGTAAATCCTACTGTTTATCCCTGCCCCTGTTTGTGCATGATGTGTGAGAGAAGAGTATGATGGGTATGGGTGATGGATAATCCCTTGTTCTGGCTTGAGCTTGGGAATGAGCATCCATTGTGCAAGTGTAGCCTGATAAACCCAGTTAGACTGGCTTGGCTAAAATAAAATGGTTAATGGACTGTGTGTGAGCGTGAATGTCCCCTTTGTCCTTGTGAGAATCATGCCCAGCTCGGGGGTGGCCTTCGGACAGACTCAGTATAAGCTGTCGAAGAGCCTATGGTTGGGTGGAACGTTGCAGCGACATAGCTAGTTGCTGGGGACAACTGAAATGAAGATAAGTGTTTCTGTCTATGTATTTATTTCTGAAATGTTTTATTAATGACTGAAATTGACATGTTGAATGCATATGAAGATTGTGTGGATGTTGTTTCCGCTGTGCATAATTGATTCTTTTACATCTGCACACCCATTTATTATTTATGTGAATCTAGTAATGGGCTGAGATCATGTAAAAGCCCTGAGTTTGGCATCATGTTTCCTGCCTTGCATTGGGTCAGCAGGTGGGTACATGACAAATTGTCTGCCGGGGGTATGGGGAAGGATATTACCCAGTGGCCAAGGGCAGAGGTATAAAATCTTACTTAACAAAAGTGAAGTCTAGAGCTTGCACGGAACTTGTGGAAGGGAAACAACTTTCTATTTAACAGGCACTTAGAGAAGTGAATGCCCAACTAGAGGGGTATCAATGAAAATTATGTCTTTCAATTGTCGGGGTCTTGAAGGTCCCCGCAAAAGATTAGCTCTGCCTCGGGTGTTGGAGGTGGAAGATCCGGATATTTTGTTGCTACAAGAAACTATGGGTGGTAGTTTAGAGATTTCGGGGAAGTTGAAGTCTTGGTTCCCCAGGTGGGGTTTTGAGGCTTTGGATTCCAGGGGACAATCTGGGGGTTTGGCAGTACGATGGCGGGAATCTTGTGTAATGGTTTCCAATATCTGGGGATTGGAATCAACTTTGGGCTTGACCTTCAGATCCTTGGATTTTGATATAGATTTTATTGTGGTTAACATTTATGGTCCTTATTGTAATAGGATTCCCTTCTAGGAGGCTTTATTGGCTAAAGATGTCCTCAAGGGTGATTCGGTGATCTTGGGTGGTGATCTTAATTTTTCCCTGGGACAGGCCGAGGTATGGGGACCTCATGCCGAGGTGGATAGTCTCACTGATTTCTTTGTCAGAAAATTGATTGAAGGAAATTGGGTTGATGTTGAACCTATTGTTCTTAAACCTTCTTGGCGGAATAAGAGGGTGGGGTATGATAGGGTTGCGATACGCCTGGACATATTTTTGCTTGCAGAACAGTTGGTGGAGTCTTTTTTTCATATTCGATAATGGATTGGATCAGGGGGTTGCTCTGATCATGAACCCATTTTCCTGGAGATATTAAATGGTCCTCTTAATCCCCCTGCTCCTCTGAAGTTTAATAAAACTTGGTTGAAGGATCCATCCTTTTCTGAATTAATTCAATCTCTCTGGACCCCGTATCAACCTGGGAATCCACTCTCGGTTGCGTTTCATTTTGCAGAGAATATCAAGAATCTTAAGGGACCTATAAAATAGTGGGTGGCGGACAAGAGGAAAAAGGATGATCGGGACTTGAAGGTGGTTGAAGGGGAAATTGCCTCCATAGCTTTGAGCTCTGGGGGTGGTTTTACTACCCAGGAGGTGAAGGAATCATTAGTCCGACTAGAAGGACACAGGAATCAGTTACTGCTGGAGAAAGAGGAGACTTGGCGACTGAAGAGTAGGGAAATTTGGTTGGAAAGTGGGGATGAAAACACTAAATTCTTCTAGGCATATGTGAAAGGACGTAGATCTGCAAATACTATTTGGAGCCTGGAGGATCAGATGGGCACCTCACACACTACTTTTGAAGGTATGTCTAGGGTTGGGGTTTAGCACTTTCAAAACCTTTTCAAGGCTAGTGACAGGGTTAATATCGAAGAAGTGGTTAGGGTGGCTCAGCTGTTCCCTCGTTTTGTTGAAGAAGAAGACAATAGGATGCTGATGGAAATTATTTCGGTTGATGAACTTAAAACGGTTTTGAACAATTTTTAGAAGGACAAAAGTCCGGGGTCGGATGGTTGGACCATTGAATTTATTCTTGGCCTTTTTTATATCATTGGTGATGATCTTCTCTGCCTGGTCGACGATACTCGGAGGGAGGGCAGGATTCCGGCTAACCTCAACTCGACTTTCATTTCCCTAATTCCTAAGGTGGACAATCCTACTTCCCTTAATGATTTTAGGCCTATTTCCTTGTGTAACTGTGTTTATAAAATTATCACTAAAGTCATTGCTCGGAGACTAAAATCCATTCTCTCTACACATGGTTCAGAGGAACAATTTGGGTTCTTGGAAGGCCGTCAAATACATGAAGCCATTGGTATTGCACAGGAAGGGCTACACAACATTAAAACAAAGAAGATGAAGGGGGATGTTCCTAAAATCGATTAATCAAAAGAATATGACAAAGTGAGCTGGTTATATCTTCAACTTTTGCTCACTCATGTGGGCTTTGATATTGGCTTCATCCGATGGATTATGAGTTGTATTTCCACAGTTTCTTTCTCGGTTCTTATAAATGGTGCTGCTGCCCCCTTTTTCCATTCGGGTCGGGGCCTGCAGCAGGGCTGCCCTCTGTCTCCTTTGTTATTTTTGCTCGTGGCTGAACGTCTCAGTCATGCTCTCAAAGAAGCTAGATGGTTGGGTCATTTTGGTGGTATCCAGGTGGCGCTTGATATGTTCATTACACATCTCCTGTTCGTGGATGAAATTCTCATCTTCTATTCGGGATCTTGTAGGGATGGGAACAAGTTAAAAGAGATATTGGATTTATTTTCTCATGCTACTGGGATGGAAATTAATGCTGGCAAGTCTATTCTTTCTACTAATATTCTTTCGGAGGAGGAGTTGATGCTGTATACTAAGCTTTTTCCTTTTACTTTACTTACCCTTATGGATGGTCTCAAATAGGGTTTCAATTGAAACCAAATGATTATAAAAAACAGGACTGGGTTTGGTTGATCGAGAAACTGAAGATTAGAATAAGAAGCTGGAGTTTTAAATGGCTATCCAGGGTAGGTAGATTGGTGCTGGTTAAATCTGTCCTGGAGGCTATCCCAGTCTACCGGATGTCTTTGGAGTGGATACCTCGTGGTATTTTGGACCATGCTAGGAGACTTTGTTTCCGTTTTCTATGGAGTGGGAAGGAGGACACATTTGTGGCTCCCTGGGTCAAGTGGGGAAGGATTGCTGCTCCTAAGGCACTGGGAGGATGGGGGTTAAAGAATATTTTCTCTTTTTCAAAGGAATTGGCTGCTTAGTGTGGATGGATATTGGTTAAATCTGGGGGTTTTTGGGCCCCGGTCATGATCCATAAGTATATTGCACCCAATTCAGTAGAATATTGGATTCATAATCCTTTGAAATCTCATAAGGGTGGCACTGCTATCTGGAAGGCGATTGTTAAATATTTTCATGTTGTAGAACAAAACTTGGTATGGGATGTCAGAAACGGCCATAAGGTTCGGATTGGGCAGGATTCATGGGTCGGGTGTGAACGACAACATATATTGATTGAAGGGACTATTGAGGCCTTGGGACAGAGGGGAATACGTTTCCTACATCAACTAGCGGACCCTGAGGTTCTTTTGCTGGGATATCCTACTTGGCGCCCAACAAACCATTATGGTCTTGGGGGTGATGCAGAATTAGATCCGGGCCTTTATCTTCAAGCACTTAGAAGGGATCATATCTATTTAGGTGACCAGGAAGATGATTTGTGCTGGGATGGGGATCCATCCGGTGTATACACTCCTAAAGGTGGTTACCTCTAGATTAGTGTAGAAATGATGTCGAGGGAACCAGATTGGTGGTGGGGGTCACTGTGGAAATTGCATAGCCCACATAAGATTCGACTCTTCATGTGGTGTATACTTAAGAACCGTGTTCCTACGTGGGATTTTTTACAGAGAAGAAATAAACAGGGCCCGGGTTGGTGTATCCTGTGTCGTCGGGATATGGAGACAGTGGATCATTTATTTCTACATTGTCCATACATTACAGAAGTTTGGGATTTTGTCTCACGAATCCTAAAGGTAATGTTTCGGTGGGTTGGACCTACGATAAATGCAGCTTGGTTGGCTTGGTTTCAAAATTCTATGTTCAAATCCTACATGCCTCTTCCATTATTGGTCGTGTGGGGGGTATGGCTTGCTAGGAACAAGCGAGTTTTTACTGAGTTAGAATGCATACCTGCATAGACGACTGTGCAATGTTGCGGGCTATTCTTAACCATCAAACGTATTACCCAACCTGCAAATGTTCGGAATGTTCAGCCGGTGGATATTGACTATACTCAGCCTTGGGGATTTTTCGATGGTGCAAGCCAGAACAATACATGTGGGGGAGGGGCACTAATTTTTTTTTCACTTGTGCATTGTTTTGAAATGTCATTGGGGTTAGGGGCTGGAAGCAACAACTGGGCGGAAATTCTTAGTCTCATATTTCTTATCAGCTATGCACTTGAGATAGGTATTCGCAGTATTACTATATTTGGGGACTCCATGAATGTGATTCATTGGGTTTCGGGAACACAGCTTTGTCACAACCGTAGACTCGCACACATTTTGGCTTTTATCCAGAATGCCTCTTATTCATTTGAAAACTTTTTATGCAGGCATGTGTTTAGGGAGAAGAACTCAGAAGCGGACAGGGCATCGAAAGAAGGGTTGTTGTTGGGGTATGGGATCTGGAGGATCAAAGAATTTTCTGATGGGGTGATCAGGGAATTCTACCATCGTCCCTTCATAGAATAGAGGGATGTAGCATTTGTGATGCTGTTTTTGGCTTGGTTCTTTCTGCTGGATCGACTTTTTGATCGTGGATGCTCAGTAACATGACGGTTTATGTTTATATTGGCATGTATTGGGCCGGTTGTGGATAGTTTTACACCTTTATTATATGTTTTTTATGTACTGTCTCATTATAAAGACAAAATGACTCTGTGAGCATATTCACAATTTTTATATTTTCTGAAATTTTAGAGCCTTTACTTTTGTATGAAGTCTGTATCAGGACTATCAGTTTTATTTCTGCAGTTAGCAAAGACACTCTCAAAGAGTGAAGTTGAAGAATGTAATTTTGCACTCAAAAGATTGAAATGAAATTACGCTTTTTTTCCATGAAAAAAAAAAAACTTTAGATTAAAAACATTAAATAAAATAGATCCATGAGAAACAAAAATAAAAACTTGAATATTTTCTATTACCTCAAAGGGTGAGGATGGTTGAGCTTGAGCAACTACAATGGTGAGGTGCTCCAAAGCTCCAATGATCTCTTCTTCTCCAAGATGCTAATGGGGATCTTCAAACTCAAAAAGGAGGCAAGGGCTCTCAACAAAGAATTTGGTAGCATACGGATATGATGAATGTGGATGAATAGTGAGGATCCCCTATCACCTTTTTACAGTTTTTTGGTGATGGGGAATACCATTATGGTTTAAGGAAACCAATGGTGTTGATAAAAATGGTTTAGGTTTCTTTTTCCTCTTTTTCCTTTTTTGAATATATTTTATATTTTTATTCCCTTTTAATTGATTTTTGGGAGTTTTGGACCCTTTTTAAGGGTTTTTTGTATTTTTTGAGGAAAATTACATATTTTGAGGGGAAAAAGATGGATTTTGGTCTTTTTGGTGACCTTTTGAAGGTTTTAGAGGCTCAAATGGTGGAAAAAGCGGACAAATGGGTCATGGGAATTGGGAAATGAGCTAGTGAGCACTTTTTGGGTGTTAACAGATTGCCCCCTGATGTGTGAGGGAATGAGATCATCTTATGGCCAATAGACATCATAGTTTCTTTGTCTTTTTCCTTGGGTTTGGAGGAGAGAAGAGATCGGTTGGAGACTGGAACACCAGGCCCATGCAAACTGCACAAACTAAAAATAAATGTCCTTAAAATGAATGAGGAATAATCTATGATAATGGACGAGGCAGGTATACCCATGCTCGTATCAAGACATATAAATAACAATGAGGCCCAAAAAAGGGGGACCTGAACAATACATATAAACCTGTTTTGTACATCATAATGGTCCAGAGGGGACACAATTATGGGACATACTCATGGTCATACCATGACTAATATGAAGAACTAATATAGTGGAAAAGCGCAACAATCGTTGTCAATAAGGTGTCAGAAGGGTTGATGAACTGCTGAATTTGAAGGTATCCAACAACTATATGGACTCAATAACTGTGAGTCCACTTCTGAAGAGTAGATGGAACTGTATACTCGATGGAGTATAAAACTGGGGTACTTCCGAATACTGTCGCCAAGCACAGCCCGGATATCCAATGTACATGGTTGTTTGTTTGCTCAAGTAGACTCACAAATGTGTTAGAGTCAGGTGACATCCGGGGTCTTCCACAAATAACTGAAAGGACCAATACCCTGTGCGAATCTCAACAATGTGATCAAGGTGTTGACGTCGAGCATGTGAGAAACAATCATTTGGAGAGGCACTAAGGTCTCATTTCAAAATGATCCGTAGGCACTCACCGCTGATGGTGATGAGTCCAAGGCACAGGGACCTCTGGGTCTATCCTCTGGAATAGATTGGTTGGGTCGACAGAGGGAGAACTTGCAATTACCAAGGAAATGATGTTTCCTTGATAGGAGCGCGAGGTGTACAACTGAGAGGGGATAGTACTAATAGAGGGACTAATATACTGTGGGGATGGGGAATAACCGGGGTCGTAGAGTGGGGGGGACTCAAACTTCCTTTTTTCAGAGCATGATGACATGGGTGACCTGGCAGCATATGAAACTAACATTAGGGATGGGGATCATATCTTAAGGGATCAGGGGTATGTACTGCAATGGGAGAGACTGAGTAGGGCAAACTGATGTATTGTATCGGGAAACTCTGAAGGTGGCATATCACATAATACTCTGAACAAAGGCGACCAAATTGGGGAAACTACCATAATAGTGGGATTACATATGCTTTGCTGTGGCGCCGAGAGGCACCGTTGGGGCCTTCTTCATTGTTTTAAGGAGCTCAAAGAAGGGATAAAAGTGTGCTCAAAATGGTATTGTCGTGTGGATTTGTACGAGCCCAGGACAGTTAATGCTCGTGGTTGCTTTCAGTTTTAGGGAGTCTCGAAGCAATAAGTAGACTCCGAGGGGGTTCTTTTTCGTATGTTAGTCTTCAAAGCCCGAAAAATGTATAACGGATGAAATGAAGAACTCTTCTAGCTGATGTGACTAGAGTATTCCTTTTTCGTAATTAGTCTACAAGGTTCGGAAAAGAAGTAAACTTATACCGGGTAGACGCCCTTTCAAATACATTTAACGAGCATGAAAGGAAGCAAGATTGCTCGATGATATTTTCATTGTTTTAGGAGTCAGAAAAGAGCTTAACAAAAACTCCATAAGTGCCTTTTTCATAAAGGAATTGATCAGCCCAAAAAAGGGATAAAATTATAACGAACAAAAGTAATGGTGAGGCAAGGAGAAAGTGTTCAATCAAGGGATGAGTATGGGGATTAAGCATAGTGATAGGTGGGGGGAACATTGATGGGGCCTCCTTGCGGGTTGATGAATGATAGCAAAACAACGCCGTAATAGCAGTATGGATGGAGCGAAGGGATCATGTATAAGTTGTGATGCACAAATTTTGTAAAATCTGACAGCTGTCGATGTGGTGTGCAAATCGAGGCAGCAAGGTGTGAGGACACAATGTCAAAAAGGATTTGTGGTGAGAGAGAGAAATGATCTCAAGCATCATCATGAGCATGAAAAACTGAATCCAGCGATATAAAATTTGTCAAAAACGGACAACGACCATTGTAGCATGCAAACTGAGGTGACGAGGGTGTGTGAAAAAATGCCCAAAAATGGGACTGGTGGAATCGGGAAACTAACTAGACCACCGTGAAGTTATCGCCGTGCTAAATCCAATGGTATTAACGGTTTGGAAAATAGACATCGTATGGCTCCGGATTGGCTGATTGAAAATTGGTAAAATGTCTATAAATAAGTGGACCCATAGTGACATGTGTCATTTTCACGGTTGAGTTTGACAGGAGATTTGAGTTGGTCAGAGCATTTTCTTCATTTGCAGGAGAATCGACGGTTAGATTTTTATTCTGTGAGTTCCAGGTAATCCTACTAGCCATAAGATTTAAATTTATTTGATTTCTGGGGGGAGCTGGGTCTCAGGGGTGGCATATAGGTCATGTTGGGTGACCAATGTGGAATATCGCGGCTCTTGATCCTTTTTGCATGATCTGGATCGTGGATGTGGGCCTCCATAGGCGCTATGTGGATCGCGGCTGTGGGCCTCTATAGGCACGATGTGGATCGCGACTGTGGGCCTCCACAGGCACGATCTGGATCATGGCTGTGGGCCCCACAGCTGCGATCTGGATCGTTTTGCTAGGGGGAATTTTCATGGTATTTTCCTGATTTTTAATACTTTCTTGTCGGCTTGGCAGGATGCTCAGGCGGCCGAGGGCGTCATAGTAGGAGAGAGAGATTCTGGAGGCTCAGATGGAGATCATCTAGGATGACCATCATGCGTAGGCGGCTTTGGATTTGGGCGGACTGTTGAAGTTCGCTCATATTCCTCTGATGCATTCAACAAATTTGTTGCTGAACAATTTGATTGATTTCTGGGATCCAGATATGTAGGCTTTTATGGTTCAAGGTGAGAGACTAGATCTCACCTTGAATGATGTTTATTTTCTCACTGGGCTGCCTCGTTTGGGTGAGATAGGGGATATGCAGCCCAGGATACCAGCGGGTATGGAGATAGAGGATCTATTGGAGAGGTTTTGCTGTCAGGGGTCTTGGGTACATGCTAGTGCATTGCTCGTTCGTGATTTGTAGGACCCTTCGATGCAGGTGGTTGCGGCCTACGTACTATGGGTACTTGGGGCACAGGTGCCCCACTGATTGTCGGGTGGGCAGGTGTTGATGGTTCATCGGGTGATGATTGGTACTTACTATGGCTGGGGGCATATGTTCCTTACTTGTGTTCAGCGTGAGATGAACAAGGTGAGGCTACATGGGGGGGGGGATTTGAGCTACGCTTCATTTCTGTTTTGCTTCTTTTTCGAACGGGTGCCTACATTGCGGCCTGATGTGCCGGTTCAGAACGGTTTGAGGAGCGAGCCGCAGATGGTGCGGTGGGGAGAGATGATGCCCCAGAGTGGCGGTGGTGCTCCTAGACAGTTCTTCACTACAGAGATGTACGAGCAGTGGGAGCAGATGCCAGTTCTATTTGATGACTACCCATACCGGGAGATGGATTTCTGGGGGATATAGAGATGCCTCGTGCTCCAGGTCAGGCCTGGGGGCCAGATGGTATGTATTTGTTTTTGTTTCTCTATCATATCATGTTTATATGTTTTGTTATGATGATAGCTAGAGGTGTTTTCATGATGCTGATGTCTCCTATTGTTGGTTTGTTTGCAGATGTGGGTCCGCGACCTCCACCGGATCATCAGGGCCGCAGGGGTCGTGTGGTGGTGGTGGTACCTCCACCAGTAGTGGCACCCCCACCTCATACGCGAGGAGTTGTGCGTCGCCGATACGATGATGCAAAGGGTATACGTGAGACCATAGACAAGATGTTGGATGGTGTGCTTGATGAGGGTTGGAGAGATTTTGACTAGCATGTGTTAGATCGGTGTTACGATGCTCTGCGTGAGTGGAGATCAATTTTGCGACGGATAGATGTGTTGGCCACTAAGAGGAGGGCCAGGGACCAGTATGATCTGGAGGAGGAGCCAAAGGAGGCGGTGGGCCATGATGACGAGGATTAGGTTGTCTTTTACTTGCTCCCAAATGCTGATGAGTGTATGGGGACGTTTTTGATATGTATTATGTACGGCTGGTGTACTTTTTGTATATTCTGGTGCTGAGAGCACTCTTGACATTATGACTATATGATGATATATATATATATGCACATGGATGCATTTTTTATTATACAGTCGTGTATGCACGTGGATGCACATCTTGTCATTGATTTTATGTCTTGTTGCACGTGGATGCAATTGTATATGTTTTGTTTCCTCGTGGAGGCACGTTCTATGCATGTTGATGCAATACTATGGTTTTTGTATACCCGTGGAAGCACATTTTATGCACGTGGATGCAATACTATTATGGTTTCTTTTGTTTTGTTATTTGGTTTTTTGATGCCTATGTGATACATGTTTTTGATGTCTTACATGGTTTGGTTGATGTGCCAATCTAGAATGTTGTTATCCATTTGGTCTGCCACACTATTGAGATTTCTTGGGACATGAGTGAATGAAATGGATTCAAAGTGTCTAATCATTTGTTTAGTGTGCAGGTATTTTCTAAAGAGACAGGGACCGCATACATGTTAACAATTGTTGAGCTGGGAAACAAGAAGCTATGAGTCGAGGAAGACATGAAGGTGACTTATGCCGATCTGGAGGGCAGCGGTTAGGAGACCAGTCACAGCATCGTACTCAGCCTGGTTATTGGTAGCAACGCCTCTACACACTCTGTTGAGGTGGATCAACTCATGTGAGGGGGAATAGAGTACCCAAGCTGTGGAGGAAAGATTTGGAGACCAACAACTTGCACCATCAGCGAAGCCAACATAGTAAAGTGGAACAGGATCCATCTGTGGTCATGCAGGAAAAAATGAAAATGTAAGGTTTTGAAAGTTAACGGAAAAAAGTGAATAAAAAACTGTACAATATGGACTGTTGTGTCCAGAAGAATTTTATGGATAAAAGATTTTGAGGTACAATCCATTACGAGGGTTGCGCATGGGGTTTCCTTGTCAGTCAGTCAAAATGTATGCCCCATGTCCAAGGCAAGTGTGAATGATGTACTGGCCTTGCCACATGGAATCGAATTTTCCTTTGCCCTTTTTGTCATGGGCTTGATTGTAAACGAGGACAAGGTCTCCTTCACTAAATGCTCATGGGTGAACATGTTTGTCATAAATGACTTTGGATCAGGTCTTTGCAGCTTCGATTGTTTAGAGGGCTGCGTGCAATCTTCGTCAGCTTGATCTAAAAGAAGTAAGCATTGTTCTATTGGTGAAGTATCTGGGAGGAGCTCGATCGCGATATGCAATGTCGGGATCTGACACTCAATTGGGAGGAAAAATTCTACGCTGTGAACCAAATGGAAAGGGGTAAAACTGGTGGAGGTTTTAGTGAACGTGCGGTAATCCCACAATGTGGGGAAGCGCATGTGATGCCAATTGAACTTATGTCAGTCGACAGTGCACTGGAGGATGGTCTTCAACATTTTGTTAATAGCTTCGACTTGGCCGTTCCCTTGGGGGTAGTAGGTGGAAGAGAAATGATGTTCAAACTTAAGGAGGGTTGCCAATTCTCTCCAAATAGAGTCTTCAAAGTGAGAACCATGGTCTGAGACGAGTTGCTTTGGTACTCCGAAACGAGTAATAACATGGTTGAAGAAGAAGTGGGCCGCAGTGTCGGCTTTGCGGTTAAAAGTAAGCATGGCTTCTGCCCATTTGGTAAAGTAATCAATGGCCACAATGATGTATTTATGGCCGCCAGCTAATGCAGGATTACACTCCATGAAGTCAATAGTCCATTTGCAAAAGGGACCAACGGTAACGACTGGATGAAGGGAGGCGGGGGGGGTCCTTGCCTTAGGGGAAAAGAGTTGGAAATTTTGGCAATGTTTGACTACCGTGATGCAATCGGTAAATAATGAGGGCCAAAAATAACCTACGCGGATCACCTTTTGGGCAGGGGACATTCTAGATAATTGGCCGCCGCAGGCACCACTATGACAGTCGTTAAGGACTTGTTCTGCTTCTTCCCGAGAAAGGAAACATCATAGGATTGTGTCGACACCGCATCGATAGAGGACATCGCCTAAGAGGAGATAACAGGTGGCATGGTGGCGGATGTGACGGCGTTCGTCACGGTCGACATTGGGTTGAAACTTCTGTGTACGGAGGTAAACCAAAATGTCACCGTACCAAGGGTCATCTGACAAGATGATGAATAAATGGTTGTCAATTAGATCAGTATTGATAGCTGGTGATGACGATGAGGATGGTAGGTCCGTAATGAGTTGAGCGAGTGCTAAGGATTTGGTGCTCTTCAGGGTTTTGAAAGTCAGGTCATATTCTTGTAGGATAATCACCTATTTAGCTACGCGGCCTTGCAGAAGGCGACGATTCAAGAGATAGACCATTCGGTTGGAATTTGCGACAACTGTGGTATGGCTGATAAGGATGTAATGTCGCAATTTCTGTACTAAAAAGACAACGACGAGGGCTAGTTTCTCTTCGTATGGGTACCGTAGCAATGGGCCAGATAAGGTTTGGCTCACATAATAAATGACGTGCTCTTGATGAGCAGTGTCTTCTTGAATGAGGACTCCTGAAACAACATAGTCGGATGCCAAAATGTAAAGAATGAAATATTTAGAGGAATCTGGAGGGGAGATCAAGGGGGCATTGGTAAGATCTTTCTTCAGGTCATCAAAGGCTCCTTGTGCTTGATTGTCCCACACAAAAGGGATGTGGGTACGAAGCAAATGAAGGAAACTGTGGACCGTTGTGGCATAATCAAGTACAAAGTGGCTAAGGAAATTTGATTTTCCTTGAAGGCTCTGTAATTGCCAAAGTGTACGAGGTGATGGAAGTTCTAAGATGGCTTGGACCTTTAATGGATCAACTGCGATACCTTTTTGTGAAATAATGAAACCTAAAAACCGGCCTACTGGAATGAAAAATACACACTTGAGGGGGTTCAAGTGGATTTTGTATTTGCGGCAACGTATGAAGACTTGCCGGAGGTCATTAAGATGATCGGATCATTTTTTCGATCAAGCTGTGAGGTCATCGAGGTAGACAAGGATAATGTGGACCAAGTCATGGAAACAATATGTCATGGATCGCTGAAAAGTGGCTCCAGCATTTTTAAGACCAATGGGCATAACCTGGTAAGCAAAAGTGCCCCATGGGGTAGTGAAGGCAGTTTTGTACTGGTCTTCCTTGCGAATGTGAATTTGGTTATACCCGGAGAAACCATCCATGAAAGATAGTATCTCATGCCATACACATGCGTCGATAAGTTGGTCGATAAAAGGTGTTGGAAATTTATCTTTGGGGCAAGCGAGGTTTAGGTCGCGGAATTCAGTACAGACACGGATGGTGCCCTGCTTCTTATTAATTGGTACTGGTTTGAAACCCATGCGATGTAGGGTATAGGGTAAATGAACCTTGCTGTTCGAAGTTTCTCAATATCTGTTTTGACGGCAGGAAGCTTGGATGGATGGATGGGCCTTTGCTTTTGGCGGACAGGTGGTACATTAGGCCAAGTGTCAATATGGTTTTCTACAATAGCGGGATTAAGACCCGACATCTCGTTGTAGGACCATGTAAATACATCTCGAAACTCTTGGAAGAGTTTCTTGTAATTTTGTACCTCATCCTCCGTACATGATGCACCCAAGGAAATAAGTTCAGGTATTTCGGGCTTAATAGAGATGTCAATTTTAATAACAGGTGAAATGTTTGCCATGTTTCCTTCTTCAAAGGCATCAGGGGTTGGGATTGGATTCTTGAACGAGTCGACTTTAGTAGGAAGGAAGTCTTTGGTTTCAATGGAGAATTGATTCGCCATGGAAGAGGTAGATGCTTCAGGGATGAAGTATGATCTATGGTGCATATCATCCCAGGGGTAGTCTGGTGCAGTAAGTGCTTCAAGGATTTCTTCATCATTACGGAAGCATTGTGTTGTCCAATCGGTTGATTGGGGTGTGCTGGTTGACGAGATCATATAAATGGTATTGATCTCTTTCGATGAGGAGGATTTTGGCGGATATATTTCCTCGATGAGGGGAGGGGATATCTCTAGGTCAGCATTATTCAATTCGTAGAGAGCTGTTCTATAATCTGGGAGATCAGGGCAGTGATGTGAGTAATGACTATAAATGCCCCATATCGCACAAGGGTGGTTGGTATGCAGCGATTTATCGCGAGGCTGAGGGGGCAATTCTAGTTTGACAACTGGAATGTTAGTGTCATCATCCAACATTTGCATGTGTTCTTGAAGTGCCGGTAATTGTGGACATTGATGGGTAGCATGGCCTATATCATTGCACAAAGAGCACTCAAGGGAACAAAAATTGTTGGGGGATTCTTCGCCAACTTGGGAGTTGGTGGGGCAGTGCGGGTTGTGGGTGTGGTGGTGTAGATTTTTGGGCCTCTGCCCCCATTGTAGCAAAGATGAGGGGGATCATTACTAGATGTTGATGCAGTGGTCCCAGTTGGAGGTGGTCAGTTTTGGATGTTCGCTACACCAGGGGGTGGACAGTTTGAAGTATTGATGGGTTTCACCGGTTGTAAAACGACATTCGGTGTCGGGGGAGGGGTCGGGGCAGGTAGGTACCACACATGTAGTCCTAACTTTAACCATGGAAGATTTATCTTAGCCATTACTGGCGTGCTGATGACTCCTGAAGGAGGAAATAAGAATGGGATAGTGTGAATCGGTGTTTCTTCGATATGACTAGGCACTGTGGGTGGTTGTGGTAGTAATGGTGGCTGTTGAGTATGTGGCTGTGTGTTGTGCAAAAGGGTGCACAAATAAGATATTTCTGTTATCTGCAAAGGGGGTGGGATAGATTGGAATGTGGAGGTCATGGGAGTATCTGAATATATCTCGGGTCCGACTGAAGAGACGAACGATGTGGGTGCACTCTGAACGGGTTGTTCAATCGTAGGTAGAACGTTTTTAGGTGCGGCTGGGGCATTAGGATCATAGTATGTTATTTGATTGATTTTTACTTCACGTCCTTCATGGGGAAACATCATGAGGCAAAAAACGGAAGAAGCGACGGATTTCATTTTATACATGTAACTTCGTCCTAATAAGAGGTTGTAATCAAGCTGGGCATTGATGACCTCTATGTCTATGAGAACCATTTTAACCCCCAACTGCATGGGTATGTTAACTAACAGGCCCTGCGGTTGAGATGAATGACCATCGTAAGCTCGTAATGCGGTAGTGGATGGTTGCAGTGTGCGGGATCCGAGTTTCTGCTAGACAAAAGTCGACATTACATAGGTGGAGGCACCTTCATCGATGAACGACAAGGTTTTGAATGGATACAGAAACCTGAAAAGCTAGTGACGAAGGAAAATGTGGTTCGTCTTGGTCTAAGTCGAATGCCATCATATGGGAGTTGTTAGGGTCTATGGCACCAATGGAAGATAACAATAATTTCCTCTATGCAGGACAATGTTTTAGGACTTCTAGAGCGGACATAGTAGTGGGGGACTTGGCTAAGTCTTCTACAATGTTATATTTTGAGGCTGCACGAGCGTTAGGGTTGTTGTTGATCTGTCATAGGGGGAAGCGAGGGGCTTTTGGACCCCCGTCCATGGGCATATTAGGTATGCATAATGGCTGATAAGTTGGGAGGGTGCTTGAGGATGGATCAGTAGGCGTGGTTTTAGGGGCTGAGCTGTATTGGTTTCGATGAGTTTGAAGGTTGATATCATTTGATGACATCATTAGTAGATGGTGAGTACTCGAATTTGTATGCTGGTAATTGGTTGCAGCATAGGTAATTTGCTGCTGTGGTGCAGCAGATCCTTGTGGGGGATCCATTGGACGGGTGTTTACTACTCCTTGGTTGGGTAGAGGATTCTTCAATATCATGGGTTGTAGTTAAGGAGGTGGCGCTGGTTGTGCAGCGTGCCCTTGTCGTTGGGCATCATCAGCCAAAAGTTGACGTGCTTTCTCCAAATGGGGGCAATTATGTGTGTAGTGGCCATATACCGAACAAAAGGAACATGGATGGTTTTTTCTTAAGTTAGGATTTTTACCCTGTTTCGGTGGTCGATTAGGGTTTTGGTTGGCAGGGGAAACATTATTATTATTCGGGGGATTAAGTGGCCGGTTGCCTTGGTTTTGAGGTTGATTATTTCTACAATTACGTCCTCTTCCGCGGTTCTATTGACCTCCTTGGTTACGCTAGTTTTTCTGGTTTTCGAGTTGGTTTTATTGTTTGTATACTTGCTCTTGGGTAGTAGGGGGATTTTGAGGTCGTGCAGAAGCAGGAGGGTTCGGAGGTGGACCCAGTGCTTGTTGTGGTTGTTGGTAACCTTGAGCTATTGGAAGTGTTGGGGAAGACGGTGCTGTCTGTTGAGGGTAATAAGCCGATTGGGCTTGTGGGTGAACCGGGATATGATTGGCCTGCTGGTTATAATATGTAGGTGGTGCATAAGCTGAGGGTGCTTTCCCATAAAACTGTGGTGGACAGGAAGGTCCATGAGTGTGGTGGGTGTGCATCATTGGAGCATACGAAGTTGTAGCTCCAGAATGAGATGTATCCCTAGAAAGGTTTGGGGCGTTGTTTGTACTCATCATGGTGAAGGGTTTGTTTTGTGACGTAACCTGGACAATGATACTGTCGACGGCATGGGATGCCTCCGATGCGTCGTTCTGGAATGGATCGCCGCATGGGGCATCAAGTAATATGGTGTATAAATAGCCAGACTGGGCGTAGATTAAGTCAAACTGCTGGGCTTTTAAAATGGCTTCTCCTTTCGACTAGGGTCGTTCAGAAGCTACATCCTTGGCTATGAGGGGAAGGATATATTTCAGGAACCAATCCAGGAAAATACGGTTGTCTAGCTTGACATTGCATAGACTACGACGCTTACACCACTCATGGATATGATCTGTGATATGGGTGGCCGTATTCTGTCTACAAGACAGTAGGATTTCTACTCCTGCATCATAGCGGACAGGTAGTTGAAAGAAGTATAGGAAAGTTGAGCCAAGGGATGTAAACGTAGGGTGTGTTCCATGGGGTTGCTCAATATACCATTTGGCTACTGAGCTAGTGAAAGTTCTTTGTAACAGTCGGAGGCGAATAGAATCATCGACTATGGAGCTTGAGGAACACCATAGGTGAAAAGACATAACATGATTTTGTGGGTCTTCACCTGCCTTCCCTTCAAACTTTGGGATGTCTGACGGGATTTTTGTGGGCATGGGGGGCCAAGTAGGGTCATGTCTAATGGGGTCGTTTGTTAACCTTGCTAGGTCTGGTAGGTTAATACTATCCATAAATGGCAGACTAGAAGAGGGGTGTGACATGGTTGTTGGGGCATAAGTGCTAGTGGTAGCATTCTGGATCAGGCCACTGCCCGCAAAGGGAATATTAGCTGTAAAAGGGATGTGCTCTCAACCTAAAGATGTGTGAGAGGGGCCAGTGCCCCCAAGTGCAACATGAGTTACAGATGGGTTTGGAATGGTTCTAGTAGCTGCTAGGATCTAAGTAGTGGTAGTGATGATAGGTGTAGGTCCCATATTGGGCATACCTAAGGTAGGTGTGGGTCCCATATTGGGCATACCTAAGATAGGTGTGGGTGCCATGTTGGGCATACCTAAGGGAGTTGTTGTTGTAGTTGTGGCTACCGTGGTCGCCATTGTGGTGGCAGGGGTGGTTGATGTTCCACTAATAGTCCCTGTGAAGAAAGGGTCAAAAGTCGTACCATCCATGGGGCTAATGGGTGCGGTGTAGATGGGATTTTCGGATTCTTCCTTTGAGTCAGATGTGAAATGAGGTGCGTCAGAATCAGATGACGGGGCTCTATGTCGATGACGTGTGGAGTCAAGTGACAATTCTCTTTGTCTATGACGAGTGGTGTCAAGTGAATCGTATTGCGGGGGTTCACCTTGGAAACGCTGAGAACGTCTCGGGGACTCAATGGTGACAGTCGTCTACTAAAACTTATGGGTAGTGGTGAGTGGAAAGCTTGAAAACCCTAATGCAACCATGTGTGCAAGAGGGGAGTGCAAAAAAAATGGCACTCAGGCCAAAAACCAAACTCAAAACACTTACTATAACAGTTGTGCTATAGTAAGTGGAGTAATAGAAAAATGTGGTCAAAATACCAACATGCAACTGACTCCTAAGAAAAAAAATTGTGGACTCACTAACCAAGGGGAAGTAATAGAGCATGCAACCACCTAGCTAAAAAAGTATTATGATTCAACAAGACATATCCTCTATAAGGTGATGAAATCCAAGTCAGACAATATGAATTGTAGAACCAAAGGATAGATATCCCCCTACCGGGAGGGACACCAGGTAGACAATCCTAGAAGATAGGCCACTAAGATACTCCATTCATGACACATCCAGAAAGGTGAATCTGCAGCTCTTGTTCTATCACCGTTGTACTCCCACAAGGGTGGTACAACGAGAACAACGAGTAGGTATCCTTTGGTGACTGAATGGATTGCGGTAGTCCACTCAGGCCTTCAGAACCAGTCTGGCTACTTCGACCCTCCTAAGGGAGAGGCCTTTCTGACAAATTGGTTTGAAAATGTGCCAATAAGTACTAGGGGATTTTGGTACCCTAAATGTCAACCACAATGTCTCAAAATGAAAGTGAGTGAGGGGTGTTATTTAGATACTTATCCCCTCAGTCCTACCTAACTACAATATTCTTTCGGTGTTCCCCAAGTGGGGTTAGAATGTTGGTTGAGTTAAATATATTTTAAGGCTCAATTTGATTTATTGTGACAAATTGTGTGATGGTGTGGTTATGTACTAAAATAAAGATGCCTCGCTTGGGAGAAAACTCACAAATTAAAATAATGATTTCAACTTGCAAATATGAAAGCAATTTAAATGTAAATATGAAAACAATTTAAATGTAAATACTGAAAACAATTTTAAATGTAAATGCTTTGACAACCTTTCAAAAAATAAGTGAAATTCTTTAAAATGTTAAGGTAAAGCAAATAGCATAAAAAATGAGTTCGCTTGGGTGAAATATAAATCAAATTAAATTTCTGGTTTCAACTTGCAAAATATGAAATGTTTAACTAAAAAATGCTTTAAAACTTTTTCTTTCAATAAACTGAATTTTTTTAAAAATGATGTAGTAAAGCAAGTAGTAGAAAGGGAAAGTGGGTCTCAAAGGCTGCAAGTAAGGCAATGGGTTGTAAAATTGCAGGAAAGATGGCTGGAAAAAGTGGGCCGAAAGGGGTGACGAAACGTCAAATGGAAAATCACTGAGTTAAGGATGAAATCGCGGCTATCTGTGGCAAATCCCACGATGTGGATCATGGCGATCTGGGCAAAAGGCGGGACATGAATTGCGGTTCGGGTGGCGAAAGGCGCGATGTGAATTGCGGCTATAGGGATGAAACTTGCAATGTGAATCATGGCTGACATGCAGAAAACCCGTGATGTGAATTGCGGCTGGTAGGCATAAAACCCGCGATGTGAATCGCGGCTGTGGGTGCTGAAAACGACGATTTACGGATGGAAAAATGTCACCGATGAACCTGAAAATTGAAATTTTGGGTTGTTCAGGCTACAAAAAAGGCCAATGTCTAGGGAAATAAGCTATGGGTTTAGTAGCAGGCCAGATCTACACTATTAAAGGTAAATAACAACTAAAAAATGAATAAATATAGATCTAAATCAAAGATTCAAATATTCGAAATGAAGTGGAGTCGCCAAAAACTGTTGCTTGGGTTTTCACCCAAGCATGTGCTGATGATCACCTACTAATAGTAGCAGTTTAGATCAAACAATAAAAATAACTAGATGTAAACAGTAAATCTTGATCTAACATATGTAAATAAATAACTCTAGATTAAAAACATGAAATAAAATAGATCCATGAGAAACAAAAATAAAAACTTGAATATTTTCTATTACCTCAAAGGGTGAGGATGGTTGAGCTTGAGCAGCTACAATGGTGAGGTGCTTCAAAGCTCCAATGATCTCTTCTTCTCCAAGATGCTAATGGGGATCTTCAAACTCAAAAAGGAGGCAAGGGCTCTCAAGAAAGAATTTAGCATCATAAGGATAGGATGAATGTGGATGAATAGTGAGGAGCCCCTACCACCTTTTTATAGTTTTTTGGTGATGGGGAATACCATTGTGGTTTAAGGAAACCAATGGTATTGATAAAAATGGTTTAGGTTTCTTTTTCCTTTTTTGAATATATTTTATATTTTTATTCCCTTTTAATTTATTTTTGGGAATTTTGGACCCTTTTTGAGGGTTTTTGGTATTGTTTGAGGAAAATTACATATTTTGAGGGGAAAAAGATGGATTTTGGTCTTTTTGGTGACCTTTTGAAGGTTTTAGAGGCTCAAATGGTGGAAAAAGTGGACAAATGGGTCATGGGAATTGGGAAATGAGCTAGTGAGCACTTTTTGGGTGTTAACACTCATGGAACCAACAATGCCATCAGCATGTGGTCCAGGAACGGGCTTGGGCTCATGTCGTGATCTCGGCGCATCAGGTATAATGTCATATAAAATTCCAGATGGAGCGTAGACTAGGTCTAGCTGCTGGGCCTTGAAAATGTACTGTTTCTTAGTCATGATCTTGGACAAAGAAACGTCTTTGGAGCTATAAGGTAGCAATGACTTAAGGAACCATTCCAACAGAAATTCTTGAGGAATATTGGCTTTCACTAATCACTTCCGTCAACGCCACTCTTGAATATGATCAAAGATGTGTGTGGCTTTGTCCTGACGGAAGGTAGATAGGATCTCGGTGCTAGTATCGTACCGGACTGGCAATTGAAAGTGATCAAGGAAAACCAAGGCCAAATCATTAATTCTTCGATATGTGCCCCTAGGAAACTCGACATACCATTTCACGGCTGCCCCTGTGAGGGTGCATTGAAATAGCCTCAAAGGAATAGAATCGTGGTTCAAGGAGTTCGAGGAGCACCATAAATGGAAAGTGGTGACATGATCACCTAGATCCTCACCCTTCTTCCCTTCAAACTTTGGAACGTCATAAGAGAGCTTGGTGGGCACTAGAAGCCAAGTATAGTCGTGACACACCGGATCATTCGTGAGCTTCAAAAGATCGGCTAGATCCAATCTAGCAAGAAATGGGAGTTGCGGCTGCGAAGCTTGATTATTAGCTCCCAAAAGAGACTGAATTTGCGAACTTGAAGGATGATACACACTGTGACCATGACCATACAAATGGTAACCACCTCCGAACTGACCTATGTTAGGGTTCATAGGCACATGTGTGGTATAGGCTCCATAAGGGGAAGTGAAATAAGGGCCAAAATTACCTCCATATGTATGGGGTATAAAACCACTAGTCGTGGAAGGACCAGTCGATTGATCACCATAAGTAAAAGGTATGTTCCCACCCCCAAGAGCCAAGGTGTTAGGAGGGATATTCAGAATCGTATGGGCATTCGTGAGCACATGATAGTTATAAGGAAATGGAATGTTCCCACCAGCATGAGCCGATGTATTAGGAGGAAGGTTTGGAATCATGAACGCGTTCGTAGGTATGGGTATATGCATAGAGGCATGTGTGTTAATGGATGGAATATAATTCGTTGTTCCAGGGCCAACCGTGAAACTTCCAGTAGGAAAAGGGTTCACACTAAAATTAGGGGTATTCGTAGGGGTGGCCCCCCTCCAACATTTGGAATAGATGGAGGGATGTGACCAGTCCCAAACTGGACCGTAGTTAATGCGGGCATAGTACCCCCAACTCCAAGGCTAGAGTTAGTGTGACTATTGGACATGGTGGAAGTAACACTCGATGTGAAACCGGGCATACCAAAGGAAAAGGGATCATAGGTTGTAGAGGCTGACGTAGTACCATATCCTAGCATCCCATATCGAAAAATAGATGTTTGTGTATCGTCGAATGGGTTTGTGCTCGTGGGTTGGGACATCCTAAACCTAGGAGGGGTGATGTGTGGTGAATCCCCCCCCATCCACTCCTTGGAGTATCAGGAGGAGAGTTTCCTATTATGCCACCGGACGGGGTCGCAGGGACTCCCATCGTGCCAGATGCAGAACTCATGGTATGAGTTCTCTGAAGCTCGTGAGATGTAAATAAAGGACCAGCGATATTCCTCCGGCATTTCTTGCGAAGAGACGGTGATGGATCGCTAACTGGTAAACCAACTAACCGACAAGATTAGCGGAGAGGCGGATCTCAATCCAATGACTCCAAAGAATCCATAAATAAACATCTCCTATCAGCCAACTAAACGATCACAGAGCACACACCTAAAAAACCTACAGCCAAATGCACACAACAGGACTGGTTCAAGGGACCTCTCGACACTACAGCCGGTATGTATCTCCTAGGAGAGGCTTGAGACTCCCAAACTATAACCGGAGGTAACAAAACCAGTTATAAGGGCCCCAGACTTCACTGCGTGCACAGGGTCAAATCCCTATATAACAACAATTGTGTTGTCTGACCCCTATCTGACTCAGCACAATCGCAGAATAACTGCTGCAAAACGGCCTATGTGATACCTAGTAAAGCAACTATGGCCACCACGTATAACCAATGCTGAGGCGAACAATCACAGGTGGGATCTGTTGTATGGGAAGAGTATCAAAGCTCGAAACTCAAGAGGGTCAAATCCCCCAAGAATCCCCGTATACAAACAAATCCTGGATATATCTCCCACGTTCAGCTAGTATTGGAGGGTTATCTCTGCAACCAACCTCTCGTGACCTCATGCTTAACTCTGGCCTAAGTAGAGCGTCTCGAGAACACTGATGTATACAATGGTTTTCACTACTCCCTGGTCAGACACATAATGTTTGTTTAATAGTCTTGGATTGTTATCTCACAGTGATCTATTCCAAGACTCTAAACCTATACTAGTTGGTGCACCCTAGAAAAGAGAAAATCGTACTAATCAATTTTAGATTAAGCGTTAATTTTAATTGGCTGTAATTACTCAAAAGTATATGGGCGTGAAACTAGTGATGTCAATAGTCTCAATGATATGCACAACCGAAAAGCACTAGACTCATCTACCAATAACAAAAAATATGCCACTAATATGACAATCAATCCAATGATTCTTTTCGTAAGTAAAATGCAATCTCTTTATAATTTCAATGCACAAGCAAGTCCTAGATGAAAGAACAAGCGCTCTGATGCAAAATGCAGAAACATAAAGCAATTTTTTTTTGTATTTTCAAAATAAATGAAAATGCAATATTTTGTATTTTTCAATATCGATGAATGAAAAATGCAAATGGAATCAAACTTTTCAGAATATAATGCAGAGTATGCAATGCAGACAACCCAGCAAATCCCAAAAATCAAGACTCAACTAAGCTAATCAGCCATAAAAAGAAAAAATGGTAAAAAACCAAAATCTCGAAAACTAAAGAAAGGGGAGTTTCCAGTCACGGACAAGGGATAAGACAGTCAGGAAACAGACCTAATAAGACTCAGGAACACTCAAAACTCACCCAGCAAAAACCAAACATCACCAACAAGGTAAAGCCAGACCTGTATGCAACTGTTCAAAGAACAACAACGTATGTACGGGGGCTATTGTACTAACAGGAGCGGGTACACGTGGGTAATACAAGGTAGACTCGCGTACATGGTAGAGTAGGTGGACCAAAAATGAATCAAACAACCAAGAAAAATCAATATTTCTTATGCATAACCTAACAACCTATCAATGACATAGAAACTCTACAGAACAGAGACTCAAAATAAGGAAAAATGCCAAAATCCCCAAAAATGGAGGCTTGTCCCCAGCGGAGTCGCCATTTCTATTATGGAGAAAAACTTCCTATGGATTTGGGGCAGACCGCAACAGACAGATGACTACCAAAAATTAACTCAATTCCCAATGTATGCTATATAACTGTAAATGCTAAGAAATGGAATCGAAGACCAACCTTCAACCGGACGTTTGGTGTAGATCCTTGTTGAGCTTTCAATCAAAGCACTTGAACCTGCAGATTAGCCTCAACAACAAATACAAGCAAGTGCATATAATATATGAAAGATGTTAGCATACACAATAGCATAGTCCATGACATATAAAAGTAAATGTAACTCAATGATAATAATCAAACATTCACAACATCAATTGGATGAGAAAATGAGTATTTCTATTAATTGAACAAGAAGTACAAGTTACAACCTCATGTTGGAAACTCATCTGAACCAAGAATTAGGTCCCTCCACTTGTTCCTCCACCACTTCAATCCTCCATGCAATGGAAAAATCAAGACACTGAAGAGTTTGGTAGGTGAACATAATAGGTTCACAACAACAAGAATCAATGGATGCAGACTCAAGTTATGGCAAAAATCCAATAGATTTTCGATGCTCTCTCCTTCTCCTCCTTCCATGCACCATAAGAGCTCAATATATAACCTTCCCAAAGGTAAGTGAAAGGTCGGATCAAGTCGTTTTCGGGTACATGGAAGCCCAAGGTCACAATGGCCGCTTTTTGGAGTTAAAATGGAGATTTTACTATTATTTACCAAAAAGTCAATGTATATGGGTTGTGGTGATGCAACATGTGTATAGACGAGGTGTAAAGCTATAGCTCGTGTATAGGAGGAAAAATAGGGAAAATAGGGGTCCATGGATAACTGTCAACATGGTTTTGAGTCTCAAAGTAGGTGAAGGAGGCCAAATATTATAAATGCTCACAGGGTGGAAAAATGTGGTGTAACAAAAAGAACAGGAGAACCGATAGAAAATAGAGAAACGATACAAGATAAGGGAGAAAGAGAAACAAAATGTCTATCAGAAAACAATAAAATGTTTATTGAAAAAAAGAAGTTTCAAAATAGTGAGAATTACATTACACAAAACATAAATAATTCTCTGCATAATAATCTAATACTGACATCCATGATGTTCTTTTCTCTTTTGTTTCTGCTCTCATGTTTTCTTCAGTTGACAAGTTTCCTCATCCTCACAAGAATGGCTCTCTCCTATTAATTCCCAATTTACACCCTTGTGTTGCAGGCACTAACCTTTGCAACAATTGCAGGTATTTGGTCTTGCTATTATATACTTTGTTGATGGGTGTTACTCAAGCTTAGTCAATTCTATTTGCATGGATGAGATGGATCGGGCTGTAGTATTTTGGATGGGGTGGAATATAAAGCTTCTCACCTTTTACACTGCATTGTAGCAGTAAATTTAGTGAACTATGGTCAACCTTGTTAGCTATCATGTATGGAGGCATCAACTGTAGCATTGCTGATATGTGATGAGGAAGAAATTGTTGGTTGTGGAGCTAGATCTTCCAGTCGCATAGATGATATTGTCTTAGCCGTGCCCCCAGAGGACTGTACACTCATTACCCCAGCTTGCGGCTGTTTTCACCAACGGTTTTCGAGCCCATGGTTTTGGGTAACCCGTGGTATTTTCCCATTGTATTTCCCTTATAAAAGAAATACATTGTAACACGGCTAGGGTGGATGTATTAGGTTTTATGCATTGTAAGATCTATGAGATTGGAAGAGAGACTGTGAGATAGTGAAGAGGAAGTGCAGTGGTTGTGCTGCAGGTTGTATCCCTTCACTTTGCCAGACGAAATAATAATAAGGACTGGTAACTTCAGTGTGGACGTATCCCATCTTGGGGTGAACCACGATATATCTGTGTCTCTCTTGTAATGTGTGTGTGATTATATTTGCATTTCTGTTTATTGTTATTGCTCTGCGATCCTGTTTTTCTAACAATTGGTATCAGAGCCAAAGGTCTATTTGGCAGATAAACCTGCAGGAAGCTAGGGTTTCTGATTCGAGTGGGAGCAATGGAAGAAGAAGTAAAATTTAAGGTCGAGAAGTTTAATGGCCAAAACTTCCAGTTATGGAAGATGCAAATGGAGGACTATTTGTACCAGAAGGATCTATTCCTACCGTTGGGAGGAAGAGCAAAGCAGCCGACGGCTATGAAGGATGAAGAATGGGAGGTTCTTGACAGAAAAGCTTTGGGAACAATACAGCTGAGCCTGGCTTCGTCTGTGGCTTTCAATATCTCAAAAGAAATGACAACAAAGGGTTTGCTGAGTGCATTGGGTAAGCTGTATGAAAAACCCTCTTCCTCCAACAAGGTATTTCTAATGAAGCGTTTATTTAATATGAAGATGTGTGAAGGTGGATCTGTTACTGATCATTTAAATGAGTTTAATACGGTTACAAATCAACTAAGTTCTGTAAGTGTGAACTTTGATGATGAGGTTAGGGCTCTTCTAATCTTGTGTTCATTGCCAAAAATATGGAATAGCTTGGTCATGGCTGTAAGTAACTCTGTCTCTAGTTCAAACACCTTGAAATTTGATGATGTTATTGGTGTTATTCTTAGCAAGGAAATGCGAAGAAAAAGCACAGGTGAGACATCAGGTAATGTGTTGACCATGGAGACCAGGGGAAGACAAAAGGAGAGAGAAAAGAGCCAAGGTAATCATGGGAAGTCTAAAATGGGTAGATCCAAGTCCAGACTGGGAAAGATAGAGTGCTGGAACTATGGAAAGAAAGGACATCTAAAGAAAGACTCCAGAAATCTAAAGAAGAAAGGAGATGCATAGAAGGAAACTACCGAGGAAGCAAATGTAGCAGGTGATGTGTTACAAGATGCTTTTATTCTTGCATTAGATAATACTAGTGATTATTGGGTAGTAGATTCAGGGGCTTCATGTCATGCTACACCCCATAGGAAATACTTTCATGATTATGTTCCAGGCGATTTTGGACATGTTTTATTGGGTGATGATGAGCCATGTAAAATTGTTGGAATAGGTAAGGTATGGATAAAAGTTAAGAATGGAACTGACTGGCTGTTAAAAGATGTTAGGCATATTCCTGCTATGAAAAGAAATCTGATCTCAACAGGGCAGTTGGGAGATGGCGACTGTCTATCTACATTTGGAGAAAAGTGGTGGAAGATCACTAAAGGATCAATGGTGATAGAAAAATGAGACAGGGTAGGTACGTTGTATTTATGTCCTCATAATATTGACCATTCTTTCTCTTTAGTTTCCACAGGAACAAATACAACATTGTGGCATCATAGGCTTTGCCACATGAGTGAGAAGGGGATGCAGATTCTCCACTCAAGGAAGTTGCTTCCAGATTTGAAGCAGGTAAGTTTGGAATACTGTGAGAACTGTGTTTATGGAAAACAGAAGAGAGTCATATTTCTCAGGGTTGGGAAACAGAAGAAGAATGAAAAGTTAGAGCTAGTGCATACAGATGTATGGGGACCGGATCAAGTATAATCTCTTGGTGGCTCTCATTATTATGTTACATTTATTGATGATGCAACTAGGAAAACTTGGGTTTATTGCATTAGAAATAAATATGATGTGTTTGCTACTTTTAAGAAGTGGAAAGCTTTGGTTGAGAATGAGACAGGAAAAAGGTTGAAGTGTCTCAGATCTGATAATGGAGGTGAGTACTGTGGCAAGGAGTTTGATAGTTACTATTCATACCATGGGATTCGTAGAGAGAAGACAGTCCCAGGAACACCACAAGATAATGGTGTGTTAGAAAGGATGAATAGAACGATCATGGAGCGTGCAAGGTGTATGGGACTGCATGCAGGGTTGCCCTTATAGTTTTGGGTGGATGCTGTAAATACTGGTGTTTATTTTATAAATAGAAGACCTTCAAGTGCTTTGGATGGTGGTATTCTAGAGGAGGCATGGACAGATAAAAATGTAAACTACTCATTTCTGAGAACGTTTGGTTGTGAAGCATTTGTCCATATTGATAAAGAAAATAGAACAAATCTTGAAGCTAAATCCAAGAAATGTACCTTTATTGGATATGGGGTTGATGATTTTGGTTATCGTTTATGGGATTATGAAAATCACAAAATCATTAGAAGTAGAGATGTCATATTCAATGAAAAGGTCATGTATAAAGATCACTTGCAGGGAAAGAAACAGGAAAAGGAAAACACAGAGTACACAGTACTTGATGAAATTACAGAAAATGAAGTTCCAAAGGTGCCAGAAAATCAAGAACAACAACAAGTACCTGAAACTCCTACAACTGCAAGAAGATCTACCAGGTTAAGTAGAATCCCTGAATGATAATATCCTTCAATGTATTATTTATTGATGACTGATTCTGGTGAACCAAAATGTTATGAAGAAGAAATGTAGGTGGAAACTAGAAAGAAGTGGGAGCACGACATGAATGAGGAGATGGACTCATTGGTAGGAAACCAGACTTGGGATTTGGTTCAGTTGCCTGCTAGTAAAAGAGCATTGTAGAACAAATGGATTTATAGGTTGAAGGAAGAAGGAGGAGGTAAGAAGCAGTACAAGGCCAGACTTGTTGTAAAGGGTTTTGCACAGAAGAAAGGTATAGATTTTGATGAAATATTTTCTCCTGTTGTTAAGATGACTTCAATTAGGACTATCTTAAGTCTAGTGGCGGTAGAAGATTTGCATCTTGAACAGTTAGATGTAAAAACAACCTTTCTCCATGGGGATTTGGAGGAAGAGATATATATGCAGCAGCCACAAGGGTATGAGGTCAAAGGTAAGGAGAACTTGGCATGTAGGTTGAAAAAGAGTTTGTATGGCTTGAAGCAAGCTCCAAGGCAATGGTATTTAAAATTTGACAGGTTTATGACAGAACAAGTTTATAGTAGATGTCATTCTAGCCACTGTGTTTATTTCAAGAAGCTAGACAATGAAAGATATATTATCTTGTTATTGTATGTGGATGACATCCTTATTGCAGGGTCTAACATGCAGGATATAAATGTACTCAAAAGGAAGCTAGCTAATTCATTTGCGATGAAGGATTTGGGTGCTGCAAAGCAAATCCTTGGTATGAGAATAACGAGAGACAGGAAAAATCGCAAATTGACATTGTCTCAAAGTGAGTACATACAAAAGGTGTTGGATAGGTTCATAATGCATAATGCAAAACCAGTTAGTACACCTTTGGCCAACCATTTCAGTCTAAGTAAGGAAATGTGTCCCAAGACACAGGAAGAGATAGATTACATGTCCAAGATTCCCTATTAATCAACAGTTGGCAGCTTGATGTATGCCATGGTGTGCATAACACTAGATATTGCACAAGCAGTGGGAGTTGTGAGAAGATATATGAACAATCCCGGTAAAGAACATTGGAAGGAAGTACAGTGGATTCTCAGGTATTTGAGAGGTACTACCACTCAGGCATTATGTTTTGGAGGTTCAGACACTGTTCTACAGGGATATGTTGATGCATATATGGTAGGTGATAAGGATAACAGGAGAAGCACCACAGGGTATGTGTTTACTGTAGGTGGAACAACAGTAAGTTGGATTTTGAGATTGCAAAAGGTTGTTGCACTTTCAACAACGGAAGCAGAGTATGTTGCTGTTACAGAGGCTAGTAAAGAGATGATTTGGTTGCAGAGGTTTATGGAGGAAGTGGGTAAGAAGCAGAAGGATAGAAGGTTGTATAGTGACAGCCAGAGTGCCATTCATCTTGCAAAGAACTCAGCATTCCATTCCAGGACTAAACATATATAGCTCAAGTACCATTTCATACGCTCTGTTATGGAAGATGAGCTGTTGAAGCTGGAAAAGATACATACTAGCCAGAATCCTGCAGACATGTTTACAAAGGTAGTAACCAGAGATAAATTGAGTTCCTGCTCAGTTTCAGTTGGCCTTCTAGCATGAAGGTGAAGATGAGAAAGTTGCAAAGTCCAAGGTCCAGCAAGTACAGTAGCGGTGGAGTTATTGTGATCAGTCTCCAAGTGGGAGATTGTTGGTTGTGGAGCCAGATCTTCTAGTCTCATAGATGATATTGTCTTAGCTGTGCATCCAGAGGATTGTACACTCATTCCCCCACCTTGGGGTTCTGGGGTAGAACCCCTGAGAAAAAATTTTGGGGCTGTTTTCGCCAACAGTTTTCGGGCCCATGGTTTTGGGTAACCCGTGGTATTTTCCCATTGTATTTCCCTTATAAAAGAAAGACATTGTAACATGGATAGGGTGGATGTATTAGGTTTTATGCATTGTCAAGATCTCTGATATTGGAGGAGAGACTGTGAGACAGTGAAGAGGAAGTGCAGCAGTTGTGCTGCAAGTTGTATCCCTTCACTTTGCTAGATGGAATAATAATAAGGACTGGAAAGTTCAGTGTGGACGTAGCCCATCTTGGGGTGAACCACGATATATCTGTGTCTCTCTTGTAATGTGTGTGTGATTATATTTTCATTTCCGTTTATTTATTTTTTTTCCTCGGAAAAAATCGTAATTTTATTTCAAATAGATGAATAAAATTACATTCTGCACATGTAGTAGAATCACTGAGATCCCTACATTGTCACATATTTACTGTCCCATATTATCATCATATCTGATGTCCCATACATACAACAATAAAAACTGCTACTACTGTCCATACAACACACATATATCCTATTACAGAAAATTGAATATTGTAACAGAAATGGAAGAAATCATTGATCAACAAAAGCTGTGCTGTTGCTCAATGCTGTGCCTCAATATCATCAAGAAAAGGTCTGTGGTAATAGTTGAAAGTGCCCCCCGATGAATTATTAGTAATCCTCCAAGTGCCAAATGCTATATCTTGCTGCGTAGCTTCCTTGGAGAGCTGATCTGCCAGCCCATTCCTCTCCCTATAAACATGTGTAAAAGTAATGTGGTTAAAGGACTGCTTTAACTGGATCACCTCCTCCAGGATGGGTAATAGGACCATCACATGACAAAATGAGATCTCCTTTGCCCAGTTGATAACTAACAGGGAGTCGCCGAAAATCTGTAGAGATATACATCCTTGTTCAAGTGCAAATAACATCAGCAGTTTAAGTGACATAAGTTCCGCATAGTTATTTGATCCTCTCCCCAGACCAGCCACGATATGGAAGTAATGGGATGCTATTTTGTAGAGGACACCCCCCCCCACCACACACCGATTGATGGTCCAAAGAGGCTCCATCAAAAAATGCCCACGGCATTGTTGTGTCAATCTGTTCAATCCGCACAGGTCGTGTGCTACTCATCAGAACAGGAGCCTCGTATTGATGTATAACCACCAGCGCTTGAGCCACAACAGACGCCAACGGAACTCTTCGATCGTGAAAAATCAGCAAGTTTCTGGTAATCCAAATGCCCCATACAAAAATACACGGGACTGCCCGGATGGAAGAGGATTTTTGAAAAGACCACCACAACTGGAACGCTTCTAGTATGCTCTCTCCCCTCCATCTCACCTGAAAATCCAAAGATCTGCTGATTTCATTCCAGATTGCCTGTGAAAACCGACATTGAACAAAAAGATGAGCTATGGTCTCTTCCGCTTCCCTACAAAGAGGACAGATCCCCGAACCCTGGAGGAAACGTTTTTGCAAAATGTCCCATGTAGGAGCCTTATTTTCCAGTATTGCCTAGAAGAGTAATTTTGCTTTACCCGGGCACCTTAACTTCCACAAATATTTCCACCACCACACCAAATTTCTGTTATGAGCTTCCACATTTAGCTGGATATATCCATTTTTAGGTGAGTATAATCCTGAGGGATGGTGATCCCAGATAAGTTCATCCTCCCTATTAGTCAGTCGAATATTAGAAATTCTTAAAATCCACAGATACTCCTCCCAAGCCCCCTGCATTTCACCAGAGATCTCAAGTCGCTGTGCAGGGATCCAACCCTGATGCCATAGAGTAGATGATCCCGGATCCTCTATGTCAGCCAGAAAATGACAACCTCTAGCAGCCAAAAAATTCGTCAGTTCCACAGAAAGGACATGACCTCCCCTACAGCCAACCCAAGGGTCCAGTCCAATACGAAGTAGATGCCCATTTCCAATCCGCCACACTAATCCAGAACCGACCAAAGAGAAATGCTGCACCACTTCTTTCCAGACCACAGAGCAATTTGCCCTCGACTTATTTCCCAGCCTGATCCATTCGAGAAGAGTAAGAGGGGCAATATATTTATGATATACCACTCTTGTCCAGAGACTCTGTGTATGTATAAGTCGCCATGACACTTTGGCCCCCAAGGCTTTTGCAAACAGAAAAATATTCTTTAACCCCCAGCCTCCCAATGCTTTTGGGATAGCAATTTTTTCCCATCTGACCCACACTAGAGCTCGATGCTCACTCAAACCCTTCCAAAGAAAGGAAAAACACAATCTTTGGATTTGCTCCAGTACTCCTATGGGTATCCAAGCAAGAGACATCCAATACGCCAGAATTGCTTCCAAAACTAATTTAACCAGGACAAGCCTGGGCCAGCCCGAGAGAGCCATTTATGACTCCATCCATGTAGACGTTGTTCTAATTTTGCTATTAACCAGTGCCATTCAGCCTTCAGGTAAGCATTCGGTTTCAAGTGAAAGCCAAGGTACTTTAATCCATCATCAATATCCAAAGTCCTAAATGGTAGTTTGTTAGCCATACTATGAATCTCCTGCTCGGTTAAATTCGAGCATGTGATAGTGGATTTATCAATATTCACGAGCATACTCGCTACAAATTCCACTAATTGGAGACCTTCTACCACCTTATCAATAGCCCGTCGCGAGCCATCACAACAGAATGTCATCGACAAAAAGGAGATGTGTAATAAACAATACCTGAGAAATGGATATGCCCCAAAAGGAACCATCAGCTTTTGCATGCAGAATAAAACGACTGAGTCCTTCAGCAACAAGGAGAAACAACAACGGAGAGAGGGGACATCCCTGTCGTAGCCCCCTGTCCGCCTGGAAGAATGGACTAGCAGAACCATTGATCAGAACAATAAAGCTTACCGTAGTGAGGCAGGCCATAATCCATCTAATAAATTCGTAGCAGAACCCCAGATGAGTTAGAAGCATTCGGATATAAAGCTAGCTAACCCTATCAAATGCTTTGTAAAGATCAATCTTAATCACAACACCCTTCTGCTTCTGCACTTTCAGAGTGTGTAATCCTTCCTGTGCAACGCCAATGGCCTCATGTATTTGGTGGCCTTCCAAGAATCCAAATTGCTCACAAGAAATATGCTTAGACAGAATATTCTTAAGTCTCCTCGCCATAACCTTAGAGATGATCTTATAAATACAATTGCAGAGAGAAATAGGCATGAATTCATCAAAGCTATCAGGCTTGTCCTTCTTCGGTATAAGAGCTAAAAAGGTGGAGTTGAACGGTCCATGGATAAATCCAGCCTTTCTCGATTCTTCCACCACATTCAATAATTCCTCCCCGAAGAAATCAAAGAATCCTAAGAAGAATTCTATAGGCCAGCCATCTAGCCCCGGGCTTTTATCCTTTTGAAAGGATTGCATTACCAATGAGAGATCGTTCGGCGTCACCTCCTCCATCAACAGTCTATTATCTTCCTCCCCCACAAAACGAGGGAAAAGCTGAGTCACCCGCATAATCTCAGCAATGGAGACTCCAGGTTGTGCTGTGAATAAATATCCAAAATGTCTAACACCCATATCCGCTAATCCATCAAAGCTGGAAACCTGTTCCCCTGCTTCAGAAGATAATTCCCAAATTGAGTTTGTGAATTTTCTCCCCTTAGCATACGCTTGAAAAAATTTGGTATTCTCGTCACCGCACTGAAGCCAGATCGCCCTACTTTTCATCCTCCACAGCTCTTCTCGCTTGCACAGAATCACATTCCTGCGTCTCTCCCACTCCAACAGCTCCCCTTTCTGCTGATCATCCAAATATCCCATGCCCAGACTATTCAAAATCCTATCGATATTCAGCTCAGCAGTCTGCAAAGTCTGATCATCAATCACCCTTTTTTCATGTGCCCAGGAAATAGTGGCCTTTTTAATTCTCTTAAGATTGTGATGAAAGTGTGCACCTGCATGCATCTGAGAGTCAAGTGGTTGATGATCCCACTGCTCCTGAACCAGCTTAATAAAAGCCTCCTCCTTCAGCCATCTAGGATTGAATTTGAAAGGGCTTGGAGGTTTATGCCTGCTACCTCGTAATTCCAGGAAGATGGGGCAGTGGTCAGATATCCCACCTGACCCTACCCACTGTCTGACAACATCAATACCCAGTTCCAACACTTCAGCCACCAGAAACCTATCCAGTCTTTTAGCCACCCGATGTTCCCCAACTCTCTTATTCCTCCAAGTTGGAGATAACTTGGATGGTAAAATATCAATAAGATCCTTCCTGAAAAAGGCTTGAATGAAATAATTTGCTAGTGTATCCGGAGCAGCCCGAGGCCCCCACACTTCCGAAGATCCAAGAGTAAGATTTAAATCCCCACCCAAAATCACATCCCTGCCATCAAAAAGATCCATACCAAGCAAGGAGTCCCAGTATCCAACCCTATTTAAATAGGTCCCGTATATATTGAGAATCGTGATCATCCAACCAATCTCAGCATCCCAAACTTCCAAACCGATACCAGAAGAGAATCCCCAAGAACAATCACATCGGCAACTCTTAACCTTCCACCCCGAGGCCAGCCCTCCAGAGCGCCCCCAGGAATCCACTCCATCAAACTTCCAACCAGGAAGCAAAGATTCTAAAGCTCGTACAACATCCTCACTGCCACCCAAAGTTTCTTGCAACAGTAAAACATCCAGTTGATCTAAGTCTACCAGCCTCCTAAGCGACGATTTTTTAATGGGACTCGCCAACCCACGACAGTTGAAGGACATAAGTTTCATAATATACCCCCTTCCGGGGCTTTCACTGCTCTAAGTTCCCACTCAATAGAAGATTGTGTACCCATCACTAAATCCACCTTAGCCCGTTCCTGCGCTTTAGACAAATGGGATTTGCGGCCCCGACCTCTCCCCCCAACACTATAGGCCAATGCAGGAAGTCCCTTGCCCCCCGAACCCTCATCAGGTATCTCCCTACTACGAAGAGCATATATGATACTTCTACCCTCAGAGCAGATGGAGTGAGTGGTGGAAACAATGGACGGCGTGACAACACTATCCACATCAGGCAACAGACAAGGAGCATCCGGATGAGGAGGAGACCCAAGGATACCCCCCCCCAAAACAAAAGTGTCATCAAATAAGGAAACAACAGGAGAAAGGAAATGAGACAAACCCAAAGGATTCGTAGGTGAGCCCCGTCGAATAATGGACAGCTCCTGTAGCAATTTGGAGGTAGCCCCGGTAGTAGAAGTCACGGAACACAAAGGAACCCCCTCAGCATCTAGAGGCGCACTCCCAATAATCACCTTTCCGATGTTCACCAAAGGTGGCAGCAAATCCTCTGATCCAAGCCTCCCACATAAATCGAATGGAACCATAGATTCTAAGATCACCCCCCCTTCAATAGTAGGCCCACTCTAATTAGCCACCACCGCCTGAGAGTTCACTATCGTCGGTGGATCAGCGTCTGCAACAGCTGCCTCATCAATCAGAGGCTTACTATACCGAAACGGTAGAGGGCAAAAGGCTACCATATTTCCAAGAGCGTGGCAGCGGTGAAACCTAAACGACACACCCACATAATCCAGTAATTGAACAAAGTCCCCATTCTTGGAATGAACTTTAATCTCAACAGAAAGTCCCATCCGAAGATCGATATTTACCAATATCTTAGCTACCGTGTAGATGCCAGTCTGAAGATGGGAGGAATCTGAACACACATAATCACCAAGATAATTCCCAATCTCAGCAAACCGAGTTTCATTCCACAAATGCATGGGAAATCCAGGAAGCTTCACCCACAGCGGTTCTTTATCTACTTTCTCCTTTTTCGAGTCGAAGAAGGGGGACCATCTTTTCAGAACAAGTGGGACTCCCAACATCGACCATTGTCGGCTTAAAACAACATTGACCTCCCCCCTGTTCCTTAAGATGAAGGAAAACCATCCTTTCGTCAACACACGGACTTCAGGGGCTGATGACACGAAGTGCTTCCACGTCTCAGCCACCCAGCGTTGAAGGAACCCTCGGCCAAATCTTCTACCCCGTACATGTCCCACCACAGCAGTGTGAGAGAAATCCTCCGCCTCTTCCATCGAAACATCCACCCCCAACACCAACAGGTCCTGTCTTTTCCGATCTTTAACCGTCTTAACAGGTTTTTTAAGTGAGTCAGCCTTAGCAGAAGTCCCTGTTCGTGGGCTAAGCAGGGATTCGTCATCTGGAAAAAATTCTCCTCCACCCGGGGTAGCCATCAAATCTCCACCCAAAACCAAGAATCAAACCAAGAAGCAGCTGTACAATCCAAAAGCACCAAAATCCAGAATTTCTCAATCAAAGCTCAGAACCCCACGAGCCGTCAACCTGTAAATGGGCCGACCAGATGAATCGGGTTATGCAACACATGCATAAATGGTATGCTATACAGGAACCATGGCTGGGTAATCCACATGGAAAATGGACAAGAAAAAGGATATAGATCAGGTGGTAAAATCCAAGCCCAGAGACGTCCAAGAAATCATCCACAGTTGCCTTAATTTTCTCAGTTATAATCACCTCCAAACAGAACATCAACTATAGCAATCCTCAGATCCCCCGTTATCCTGCTTACGACCAACAATCAATTCAGATCTTGATCTTCTGACAATTGTTGATGAATCTTGTATTCGAGCACCTCAGGTTGCTCAACCGATCACCAGCTCGAATCCACCCAAATTCCAATCAGTATTCACAAATCTATGAAGTAACGCACATCATCATGCTAAGAATCTTGTCCTCACGTCCCCGGCCAATGCCAGATGCAAATAATCCAGATGATTAGGGTGAATAGATTAGTAGGAGACGGGTCTGCAGATTTGTAGAAGATTGCTCAGTGGCTCCTCTCAGTTTTCAAGAATGCCAATAATCAGTTATCGATAATGCCAATAGCAGTTATCAATGGTGCTCCTCTCAGTAATCAATGGTGCTCAGCTCCCATGCAGATGCACCCGTCCATCTTTCTGAACCATCCTCATCTGAAATAACTGCCACTTCCTTCCGCATCAGGGATTTAACTCCAATTACAAGAGACACCAGAGATTAACGTACTCCTAGGGATCTCCATTTTCTTGGAGCTCGAATCTCCCCCATTTCCGTTTATTGTTATTGCTCTGCGATCCTATTTTTCTAACAGAAATAGAAATTGTTTTGTTGAGAAATTTCAGGTGAGGTCACTCATTTATGCCTTAGAGAATAGAAATTTTGAAAGCATATTCAGAAGTGTTGTTCTTTTTAATAAACTCTACGGCTATAATTAGAAAAATGCATTCTTTGTTGGGGAATTTCCTTTACCCTGAAGGATGTACTTTGGTGTTTCTAGACAAGAACATTGTCTTTCTTCTGATTTAGTTATGGATAATTTTTTAGGAAGGAACTATTTTTGTGACTAAACCTTGTTGATAACATTGGAACATGGTGTTTTTCTTGGGGAATACAAAACTACTGATAATTTTTTTGAGTTTCTTTCTATTTGGATACATGGAGATCCCTGCCTTGTGGAGAGGAAAATTACTAATTTTAGAGTAGGAGTATTGTTGTTCTATCTATGGTCTACATCACACAAACTGTAAGTCTTCCAAATAATTTATTGCACAAGCACAAGTACTTCAATAAAAATACATCAAGATTACAAGTACATACCTAATACATAAATAGCTAATCAAGATGTTTACATACATATTTGTATTTTGAGGCAGTGCCAAGGATTTACCAGTAGCATGATCAATGGAAGATTGTTGAAGGGAAACTTCAAGTATCCTTAATGCTTCAACCACATCACACTATTCAACCTACACAATCCATTAATTATCAACAACAATAGCCACTTCAAAAGTTGGATCAAAGTATAGTTAAATGAAATTAGAGTTGCGAGAATAGATGCCTAATGATGTATGATCCTTTAGATGTTGACATGGTTCTAATTGCATGACTCATGTTGCACAAAAATTTGAAATTCTCTAGGTGGTTGACTATATATAAATCACTATGATGCACATTGATCTACTCAATGGTCCCTTTGAAAAGGTGGAGAATGCAGATTGAGCCACATTGCTATCATGCCATCAGTTGTCTATTTTCATGGGAATGACAAGGTTTGCATGGATCAGTGATAGGGGCTACATGAAGTAGGCCTAAAATAGTATTCCATTAGAGAAGTATATAGTGGTGGGAGTTTGATCAATAAGACAATTAAGGGACAAATGGAAGTGAAAAGAGGCCAACAGAGAAATGAAGTTGATAGGAAAAGGGTATAATGGTGGAGAAGATGGCTAGACAAAGAGGAGTTCGATTGGAGAGAGAGGGACAACCATAGAGGAGTTTGGTAAGACATGTAATGTCATTAAATGAGACTATAGAACTAACCTAATTTAAAAAGAAAAATCAAAATAAGAAAAAAAAGGATTACGAAGAATGAATCACCAAAATGAGCTAAATAAATTCTTTAGATCTTGCTACAATATTGCAAGACTACAATCAAAGCCACATAGTGAAAACACTCACAACATAAGATAAATATTTAAATTCAGTAAATACATATATACATTTCACACGTAACATGTTATCAAATTAAAGTATACCAAATAAATTCAAAAAACCTATGTTGATTTTACTTATTATATTGTTTAATGCTTTCAAAACTTATTACATTCTCATAGCCTATGCATAAGACTCTAGATCCCACAAAAACCAACACTACAAATTACAAAACAATGGAGAACCAAAGGCCCTTTCCTTTATCATGGTCTTATCATTTATGCATAGGGTCAATATTGACTCAAGAATTTGAGCAATTTAACCATTTCATTGTCAACGAATTCATTCAATTTTTTTAATTGTCTATTTTAGTAACACACCTTATATATATAGTTGATGGGGTTGAAGGATTAATGTGTTATTTAAAGGAATCCCTAAACATGCTAACTAGGAAGTGCAACATCACTTCATTGGAAATGGATGAGTTGAGGTATTTCGAGACCCAAATCTTGATTACACTCTAAAATGCATGAGATGATAATGCATGTTCCATGAATTGATGGCCTTCCCAAATTTTATGGCTCAAAGTTGCCCTTCCTTCCATTTCACTTTATGTATTGAAATATGCAAGATGATATTTTCTTCAAATTATGTTCTTATATGCACTAGAAAATGCCGTAGGTCCTTTTATCTAACTCCATCCCCCGCCTTTAGGTTTGAGTACTGCCAAGGTAATCCAAAGTTGGGGATTACATATCTTCCCCCCTTCCCTCTACATCATGCTCCTTGACATCCTTGGAATCTCATGTCATAGGTCTAGGTCTCAAGGGTGTGAAACCTTGCTTAAATTACTTTCCTCCACATCACAGCTATGTGGATCATATGTGTCAGATTGTTTTAGCCAAGATCTAATGCATGGTATATACCTCCCCTTTTCCTTTATATCCCTTTTAAGGCCTTATAGAAAATCTATGTGTAGAATACAAAATGAGGAGGTCTAACCTTTCCTTCTTCGACATCTCTCACTCTACATTACATACTTTCCCTTTGTTATTTGCTCCACATTTCATGCTTTGCAACCAATATCTACTCTATTTCCAAATCTTTGCATTCATATAACTCTACATTCAATTTGCACTTTTCTTGGCTACACTACTTGCTTCCACTACTTCTCCTTTCTATCCTTACACAAATTTTCAAATATTTTTCAAAATATTCTGGGCTCGATGCTCCCCGCGCCGACTCCTCCCGAAGCGACGCACCGAGGGCATCCCACGCTGCTGACGACATCATTGGGCACGTGGCGTCGCATATTCAACCTTACACAACTATGCCCACTACTAGTGGCCCCAACCTTTCGCATGCGATGAACCAATCAGGAGCAACAACATCATATGCCCCCATGACTCGACCCCCTCATATCCATGGACTATCGTGTCTACCGCAGTGTTATGGCCATGCACCTCCAACTTACAACTCTCCTACAGTACCTACCTCTTATTACCATCAACAGGTTCCACCCACCCACACACAACCCCAAGCCCCTCCGGCTTGTTATTCCCTGCAGGAACCACTTGCGCAACCACACGATCCTCCAGCTTACCATCCACTGCAGGCCCCACTAGCACCTTCTCAACCCCAAGCCCCTCCTGCTTACTTTACTTAGCAGGAAACCCCAACACCACCTCAACCACAAAATCCTCCCAACCCCCAAGGGCAAGTTTATTCCCAACAAAACCAACAACAAAATCAACCTACTCAACGAAACCAACAAGGCCAACAAACTGGGGGAGAGGACGTAACCGTGAGAACAACCAATCCCAGGACCAAGGAGGTCAACAACCCAACCCCCTAAATAACAACAACGCTGCCCTAGCCAATCAAAACCCTGACAAACCACCTCGTCAGGGGAAGAAATCCAATCTACGAACAAACCACCTGTGTTCTATGGTGGACTCCAGGAATGAGTAGCTAATTAGGGTAGCTATACCGGGAGTATACTTTAATGATCAACCAGGGAGCGTACAAACTTAAGAGGTGCTAAGCACTGTATGTGCACTATAGAGTGATCTTTGTCGTTCAGGGTGTTGAATGTTTCCGAAAGGTTTCTTTTGAGGGAAATGGAAATATCTCTCTAAAACTAAGAAGCTAGAAGGATGCAAATCTATAACCTAAATCTGCTTAAGACTGATAGATTTATCTTAGGAAAGGAAAAACTAGAAATTTGGTCTATGAATGAAATACTGAAAACTAGAAATTTATTCTAGGAAATAAATACTGAAAGCTGGAAATTTATTATAGGAAATAAATACTGAAAGCTGGTAAATCTAATCTAGGAATCTTAATGCTGAAGAACAACCAAATTCTATCTACCCAATCAAATACCAAAAGTGATAAAACATTATTCTATTCAAATCAAATACTGAAATATTTAACTTCTATGTGATTAGACTTGACAAGGGCAGTATGCATGAATTTATAGATCTGAATCATTATCTAGGAAATGGTGTAAAAATGATGGAAAACAGATGTGAAATATGCCTGCGCAGATTGCATACACAGGACTACAGACATCGTGTTACAGAACTACATAATCAGTGTTATCAAACTATAGAGGAAAATCATTGAACTGAAATCAAAATCTTCTATTTAAACAATTATCAAAGTACTTTCACACATCATTATGATTAAGCCAGTTAACAAAATGCATGAGAAATACCTGTAATAACGCACTAGGCTCCTGATCTACGTATTGAGGGGGCCCTCCCCAACACGTATTTCAGGAGTGAAAAAGACTTATAAACTTAAGGATTTGAAATAACACCAATCTTCCATTATTAAAATCGTAACTTCATATTGCAGGAAAAACTTAAACATAACTATCTCGAATATGTTGGGCCTGGCCCGAACTACGGGGGAGAGCCACATGTAAGTGTTAGGGGCTTGTTGGGCCTGGCCCTAGTAGGACAATTTTGAGAAAGAAGGATTTTGGAACTGCGGAGCTGAGCGCAGTTTAGATAGAATTATTTTTGGTATAAGTTTTGGATGCTACGAAGTTGCGTGCAGCGCAGTGTCGAAAGAGTTGCGAAGTACAACACTGCGAGGAGGTAGTGCTGCAAAGTGTCCAGTCCACGGGATGCCAGCAAAGCAGAGTGCTGGATGGAAGATGGTACGTATTCAGGTTAGACCATCAGTGGTCTATTTTTGGTAAAGATGCTCCAAGAGTGCTAAGTGGCGGGGAGGAGCAAATCGGGAAGAAAGCGACTGGTCGCACATGTGGAAGATGCCACTACTTGAACCAATCGCACGAAACTGTTAGAGGAAGAACTGCTTGGTGAAAGCGACCTGTTGGCATGCACACAACAGGAAGGACGATAGTGATGTGATGCATGCGTGGAAGACCGCCACGATGGAATACTCGCTACCAGAGGCCAGAAGTCCGGTTTTGGGGAAACCGTGATAGTTTTGTAAACCTAAGGGTGTTAATAGAAAATCCACTTGAGCGGACGCGAGCCGGATCTCCTTAGTTCAAGTGAATCTAGAACAAATAGTACAGAATACAAAACTCATTTCCTAGATCTAGTTATAGATCGAGTACTTAGATATCGTACCTTTCAGATCGCGGATCCTTCTCCTTGTTGTTGCTCCAAGTCTCGTGGTCATTAGATCTCCAGCTACAACACATGTCAAGACAATATGGAAATGATACAAGCAGTACAAGATATCTAAACAATAATTGATCTAAACTAACAGTTGAGGAAGAAAGTTCTAAACATCATCAACGAGACAACATTTATGGAAAGAGATTATATTAACTGTATAAAAAGTGGGAATACATAGAAAGGATGAAGCTACAACCAAAGCCTCAACGTCACATCGTCCATCCAACATGTCCAAGCCAAGTCTCCAAGATGGTACAAGCTTCCCAATCACCAATATGGGTTCTACCAGCATAAGGGTACCATAGACCTTCCCCCCTCTCATGGAGAGAGTGGGTGTCTATATAGGGCTAAAGAGATAGGGTAGGTTGAGGATTAGGGGGATATGGTTAAGGGATCTTCCCATTAGGTTAGGAACTGAAATGCCACCTCACCTAGAGCCTAGGGATAGGTCTCCACATCACTCATCTTCGAGAATGGGCTCGAAGATACTCTTTTATCCAAATAGCTGACATTATCGCAGGTTCCATTAGGACAACCTGTGACGTCGCATGTTGCACAAGGGTAGACTGTGGCGACCTTGAAAAGTAGGTCAATTAAGCCCTCCAGTAATAAAAACTTCACGGATGTGTTTTTACTCTAAAATGGGTTTAGGTAAAATAGCAAAGAGTTTACACAATGGTCAAGATGATGACATTATCACAACGGTCATGATGACAACACTTGGTCATAATGACAATACTTGCAATGGTCATGGTGACAACACTAGGTCAGGATGACGACACTTGCAATGCTTGCGACACTTGCACAAGGGTGACAACATTTTGGTGTAATAGAATTCCCCCCAAAGCATGAAGCTAACGGAATGAGACAGGTGAAATGCTTTGTAGTAAGAAAAATGGCAAGGACTTGCTGGTTGGAAGGAGTTGCTGCAGAAATGACCTGAGATCCACAAGTCTCATACAACACAAAACATGGCTGCCAACCAATACATTGCAGATCCATGATAGTAAAGAACGACTGAACACAATCATGGCTACTAGACACAAGCGTAGATCCATGATGAGATGATAACACAACCACGACCAATACAAAAGTGGATCCATGTAATATGACTCAATACAAACTCCATCGCAACCTGGGTAAACAAGAACTTCCCTAGGGTCTTTAAGCTGAACCCGCAATGATACGAATCTATCCATGTGATTACAATGTTTTGGAGTCGAACATGGTAGAAACCACTTGATTACTGGTCATCAATGTATACCATTAACAAGTGCGAGGGATATCACCATTAATGGCAATGATTCCCAAGGTATCACAGTACATATCATCAAGCATGAATAAGTGAGTTGAAGTCAAACGCAAGATGAAATCTTTCAATCAAGAGTCAATGATGTAAACTCATGTTGAACGCGAGGTAACCTGCCATTCAGGCATGCAGGGCCAAGGTACTTGGTTGTTTTCTAAGTTCAATCCTCGGATGATGATTTGAAGTCGACGAAGATGAACCCGTCGAAGGAGGGCCATGATGAATCCCCCATCATCGACATGAAACTCGATAACACATGTTTGGTGTAGATAGGATGGTAGAGTAATGTGCAAGACTGACTCAAGGTAGACCAACATGATCGAAGGTATACTGACTGCAGAATATGAGTAACAAATGTCTCTTGAACATGGGCATGGCATGACTTGGCAGTATTGACATGATGAGACTGACACCAATCCCTAATGCAACTGATGGTGGAAGCATTCTTTGGCTGATCGAAAGGAGCGACGCGACTCATGGAATTGACAAGACTCGAGGACAAACAGATTATCGAAGTACTGAATGCAAATGCAAATGAGTGCCATGTTCAAGAGTGACTATGTACTGTTGTAATTAAGATGTAACAAAAAATCTTCCCTTTTTCCCCATCATGATTGATGAGTGTCTCATGTGTTTTTGACGAGCTTGATGAGGGTAACCAGATGCTCGGTATAGCTCATCTCATAGATGAGTCCAATCCCAAACGTTTTACGAACCTAGGAAAGGAGGGGTTCGTACCATAATGGGCCCTTCAATGTTTAATATTTAACGAGTCCAAAGAAGGAAAAATCGACGTCAGTTTATGTTTAGAGAGTCTGAAAAGAACTAAAGGAGACTCCAAAAGGTCCTTTTTTGTAAAGTTAGCCTCATCGCCTGAAAAAGGGTAAAACAATGCGGGAGAGGACTCTTCCAGCCATGGTTGGTTGGAGTATTCCTTTTTCGTAAATAGTGCTTCCTGGTCTGAAAAAGGGGTAAACTATCACCAGAAAGACGATCATTCAAATGCTTTTACAAGCGTGAAAGCATTAAGTTCGCTTGGCAATCTTTTCCTATTTAGGGAGTCTGAAAAGAGCTTAAAAAGGACTCCATGAACAACTTTGTTATGGTTGATGACCGAGTACAACAAAGGAAATAGTAAACTTGGCATAGTTCCTTTTCCGTAAATAGTCTAGCAAGGCCGGATAAAGTGATAAACCTATACTTGTTAGGCACACCTTTTTAGCCAAATTTTTAACGAGCACGATAATGGTATCAAAAGCACTCGGAATCTTTTTCATATTTGAACCAGAGCACGAAAAAGTAAAAAGTAAGCTCAAACCACTTTTCATGTTTCAACCAGAGCACGAAAAAAGTGAAAAGTAAGCTCAAATGCCATCTTACTATTTTTAACGAGCTCGAAGATAGGTTGGAAGAATGCTCATGATGTCTGCTTCATTTTTTAACGAGCTTGTAACATAAAATGAACTATGCTCGGGATAATTTTCATGGTTTAATGAGCTCGAAACCAAAAAAGGAAAGTATGCTCGAAAAATGTTCCCAATGGTGAACTTTTCCCCAACATGGCATCCAGGGGTTGGTGTGTGCCCCCAGCATGATTGTTGGAAATAAGTGACTTAGCTCCAACGTGGTGTGGAGAGGCGATCGAGTTGACTTCAATGTAACTTCCAGAGGTTGAAGACATGCCCCCAAGCTTCAGTTCATCTGCCTAAGGCATAGGCAGGTGAAAAGAAGGTTCAGGTACTAAGTCTACGAGGAGACTCGACTCAAAGGGAAAGGATAGGTTTCATTTTTTAACGAGCTTGACACAGGAATAGAACTCTGCTCGAACGACTGGTTTCATTTTTTAAAGAGCTTGACACAGAAAGGGAACTATGCTCATAGGTTAAGGCCCATTGATGGGTTCCTTCCCAACATGATGCCTAGATGTTGGAAAATGCCTCCAGCATGATTGCTAGCGGCTCCTTCCCTCAACATGATTACTGACGGTATGACATGTGGCATGCCCCCCAAGCTTCATTTCATCTAAAAATGATGCTTGCTAACCCAACTACCAACCTGGCTACTAATATGAAAATGTTCACCAAGGGGGGGAAAACGAGAAACAGATGAAATGAAGGTTTGAGTTCTAACTCTAGCGAGAGAATCAAACCGATGGGAGGGAGATCTATTTCATTTTTACACAAGATTGAAATAGACAATAACTATGCTTGAGTGGGCCCATCTTATTTTTTAACAAGTTTAAAATGGAATAAAACTATGCTCGAGTGGATTGGTTTTATTTTTGTGCAAGCTTGAAACCAAAGGTAAACTATGCTTAGAGGGGTCTATTTCATTTTTTAATGAGCTTGAAATAGAATAAAACTATGCTCCAAGGGATGGTTTCATTTTTATGCAAGCTTGAAACCAAAGGGAAACTATGCTAGGGTGGCTGGTTTCATTTTTTAACGAGCTTGAAACATAACATAAACCGTGCTCGTAGGAACCTATTTCATTTTTTAACGAGCTTGACATAGAACGAGAACTATGCTCATGTGAAATGGTTTCATTTTTATGCAAGCTTGAAATCAAAGAGAAACTTTGCTTGAAGGTTGGTTTCATTTTTTAACGAGCTTGAAACAAAACATAAACTATGCTCGTACCCCCCATCCTCAGGGGGAAGAAACCACTAAAACATGTGGAACATTCAGGGAAGTCTGATGACTAGGAGTCATATGATGAGTGGGTGTCACGAAGGAAAGCTGATCAATAGTCACAATATTCCCATGATGAGGAAAATACATCACTCTAAAGAGCGTGGGCACTACAGCTTTCATAGCATAGACAAAATCACATCCAAGGAGCATATTGAAATCTAAAGGACCTTGGACAACCATGAAATCAACATAAATAGTTTTACCTCTCAACGTGATAGGTAACTGCGGGAGTGTAGCTAGGGTTTTACCCCTAGCTTGTGCAAATGAGCACCTACTAAGGAGAATGGAATCCTTAGTAGCAGTTCAGTAAATGTAAATAATTAAGCTAAAACAGAAATTAAATTACTTCTAAAACATGCATGAAACATAAACATCAAATTTAAAGAATGGCTTTTTATATTGATATTACCTTCAATGTGAAGGTTTGATGAAGCTCTTTGCAATGTCCAAGAGGATGCTCCAAGCTCCAATATGCTCCTTCTCTTTCTCCAATGGTGGGAATGGGCCAAAGGTGGCTCTCAAGGTGAAAGTAGTTCAATGGTGAACTAGGGTTTCGAGAGAGATTTTGGCAGAGTAAGGGTGCTAGTGATTGTGGATATGGAATAAGGGATCTCCATCACCTATTTATATTTTTTGGTGGTGGAGTGCTGACCCATGGTTTTGGGAAACACATGGTTTTGTGCAGCTGTATAGGGTTTTTTCCTCCTTTTCCTCATTATTTTATATTTTTTATTCCCTTTTTAGGGATTTTTGCTATTTTTGAGGAATTTTGGATATTTTTGGAGGAAAAAGGGGTTTTTTAGCCTTTTTTAGGCTATTTTGAGGGTTTTGTGGCCTTTTGGAGGCATTTTAGGCCTTTTGGAGGCTTTTTAATGGGCTTTTTTGAGATTTTAAGGAAAATATGGTAGGAAAATGGACAAATGAGCCATATAATGTGGTAGATGAGGTAGTGAACACTTTTTGGGTGTTAACAGATTGCCCCCTGATGTGCGAGGGCAGGAGCTCATCGTATGGCCGATGGACATCATAAGTCATGAATGGTTTTCCTGGGGAGTGGAGAGAAGAGAAGAAACAAACTAAAGCCCGGAACAACGATCCCGAACAACTGCAAGAACTAAAAGTACATATCCTCAATAATGGATGAGGGATCATCTGATCATATGGACGAGGCGGGCATTCCCATGCTCGTATCAGGATATAACATAACATAAACAATGGGGTCCAAAAAGGGGACCTGAAATATACATGACCTCAAATACTGACTGAGGAATAATCTCAATATATGGACGAGGCGGGCATACCCATGCTCGTATCAAGATACATAAACAGAACTGTGAGGCCCGAAAAGGGGGACCTGTAAGATACATAGAGAACCACTGTGTACATCATAAGGGTCCAGAGGGGACACAAATCTAGGGCATACTGCTGGGCGGACCATGTCTGAGCTGAAAAACTGATACACTGGAATAATCAACAGTGCTACTGAGTGTGGTACCAAAGGGGCTGATGAGCTGCTGGAAAAGAGTGACAAGGGGTACACTCACAATGGTACACGGAACTGGAACTGATCTGGGTACTCAAGGAAGCATGTAACTGGATGGCTTCCGAATACAAACGCCAACGCAGCCCGGACATCCACAGGAACATATAACTGGTCGTTCCGAAGTGACTCACCAATGTGCTAGAGTCGGGGGAAATCCGGGGTCTTCGACACATAATGTAAAGGATATAACCCTACGCGATTCTCGACGATGCGATCAAGGTGCTGAAGTCGAGCATGTGAGAAACAACCACTTGGAGAGGCAATGATGACTCCTCTCAGAATGGTCCGTAGGCACTTACCACAGATGGTGATAAGTCCAAGGCGTAGGGACCTCAGGGCCTATCCTCTAAAATAGAGGGGCTGTCGTCGACAGAGGGAGACCTGCAACTATCAAGGCAATGATGTTTCCTTGACAGGAGCGCGAGGTGGAGAACCGAAATGTGATAGTACTGAGGGAAGGACTGACAAACTGGGGGTGACAACTGGGCAAGTAGAGTGGGTGGACTCAAACTTCCTTTGTTCAGAGTATGATAATGGGAATGATCTGGCAACATATGAAACTGACTGAGGGGAAAGGGATCATAGCTGTAATGGATCTGGGAGGGTAACTGGGCTGAGGGAGACTCAAGCTGGTGTAAAATGGCAGGAGACTGCAGAATACTCTGAACAAAGGCGACCTGATTGGGGGTGCTGCCGAGATGATCGATCATAGTGCCGGGAGGCACGGGGGAAAACTCCTTCATGGGTTAAGGAACTAGAAGAAGTTTGTGTAAAATGATACTGTCGTGTGGATTTTACGAGCCCAGGACAATTCATGCTCGTGGTTACTTTCAATTTTAAGGAGTCTGAAAGCAAATAAGAAGACTCTGGAATGATGGAATGGTACTGTCGTGTGGATTTTACGAGCCCAGGATAGTTCATGCTCGTGGTTGCTTTCAATTTTAGAGAGTCTGAAAGCAAATAAGAAGACTCCAGGGGGTTGCTTTTTCGTAGATTTAGTCTCCAAGGCCCAAAGAAGCATAAAAGGATGCAATGAAGAACTCTTCTAGCCGGTGTGACTAGAGTATTCCTTTTTCGTAATTAGTCTACCAGGTCCGGAAAAGGGGTAAACTTATACCAGATAGACGCCCTTTCAGGTACTTTAACGAGCATGAAAGGAAGCAAGATTGCTCGGCGATCTTTTCATTCTTTTAGGAGTCAGAAAAGAGCTTAACGGAAACTCCCTAAGTGCCTTTTTCGTAAAGGACTTGTCTGGCCCGAAAAAGGGATAAAATGATACCGAACAACAGGAATGGCCAGGCAAGGAGGAAATGTTCAATCAAGGATCAGTAATGATGACCAAGAACGAGGGTAGGGGGGAACACTGATGGGCCTCCTTGCGAGGTGAATGAAATGGTGGCAAAATAACGAGACATTTGCAGTATGACAGGAGTGGAGGGCTCATGTAAAAGTGTGGAACAATCCGATGGCGGCCGATGTGGCACGCAAACCGAGGCAGCCAGGTGTTTGGGACACAATGTTAAAATTGTACCAAGTGAGAGCGAGAAATGGTCTCAAGCATCATCACGAGCTCGAAAAAATGAATCCGACGATATAAAGGGTGTAAAAAATGGGTAACGGCCGATGTGGCACGCATCCCGAGGCGACGAGGGCGTTTTGGAAAAAATACCCGAAAAATCTGGGGGTGAGAGCGAGAAATGATCTCAAGCATCATCACCAGCTCGGAAAAATGAATCCGATGATATAAAACATGTGAAAAATGGAGAACGGCCGATGTGGCACGCAAACCGAGGTGACTAGGGGCGTCTGAAAAATGGGCAAAAAATGACGGAACAACAAAAAAAATGCAACGAGGTGACCATCATGACGGTCTCATCGTGCTGATTCCAATGGTGGAAACGGTGTGGAAAGAAAAAAACAACAAGAAAGTACACTGTACAACGCAGACCAATGAGGCCGCAGGTTTCTTTTATGGGTAAAAGCGCTTGAGATACAACCCATTACGAGGGTTGCGCAAAGGAAGGCCTTCAGAGTCGGTTTCTGTACGAACAGGAAGTTCCTCCGGCCGTGTGTCCATGTGATGTTTGAGAATGGCGGGGTCGAACCCAGGCATTCTGGTAGAGGGCCAAGCAAAGACATCACGGTACTCTTGGAAGAGTTGGTGGTAGTTCTCGATCTCCTGCGCGCTGCAGGAGGCTCCTAAAGTGATGACTTCAGGGGTCCCAATTGTAGCTTTAACATCTGAGAACTGTGAGGGATGAATGGGATGCTGATTCTGACGAACGGGGGGTACATCAGGCCATGTGTCAATGTGGTGCTCTATAATGGCAGGGTCAAGACCAGGCATTTCGGTATAGGACCAGGCAAAGACATCACGGAATTCTCTGAAAAGTTTTATGTAATCCTCAATCTCTTGTTTACTGCAGAATGCTCCCAAAGTGATGAGTTCAGGGGCACATCCTGGGGCAGCGATATTAACTTGGATGACAGGTGAGATGTTAGCCATGTTACCTTCCTCGAAGGCGTCAGGAGCAGGAATAGGGTCCTTGAACCAGTCTACCTTGGTGGGGAGGAAGTCTTTGGATTCAACCGCAAATTGGGTAGCGGTGCTAGAGGAAGATGCTTCGGGGATGAAGTAGGAACGATGATGCATATCATCCTAGGGATAATCCGGGGCAATGAGGGCCTCAAGAATCTCCTCATCGGTACGGAAAGTTTGCGTCGTCAAATCGGTTGACGAGGGGGTAGTGGTTGAAGAGATCATATAGATGATATTAACCTCTCCAGAAGGGGGAGAAATTGGGGGGTAGATCTCCTCAATGGTGGGTGGTGCCGTCTCAAGATCCATATTGTTCATCTCATAGAGAGCTGCTCTGTAATCCGGGAGATCGGGACAATGATGGGAATAATGCCCGTAAACACCGCATATGGCACAGGGGTGGTTGGTACTCAGGGATTTGTCTTTGGGCTTAGGGGTGGGGTTTAGTTCGACAGTTGGGATGTTGGGGTCATCGTCGAGCATCTGCATGTGCTTCTGCAATGCTGGTAACTGTGGGCATTGGTGGGTCGCATGGCCCAACTCGTCGCACAACGAGTATTTGGGAGGAGCACGAAATACTGGGGGGTTTTTGACTGTCTTGGGAGGTGGTACAGCAGTGTAAGGTTTGGGACCTCTGCCCCTAGTGGGTTTGGGAGTAGGAGGAGGAGTCGTGGAGGATGAAGGGGTAGAGACACCGGGAGGTGGCTGAGTGGTAGTAGCCATGGGTTGCACCGGTTGGAGGACGACGTCTGGTGTCGGCGGGCGAACGGGAGGTGAAAGATACCATACGGGTAATCCCAAAGTTAACCCAGGGAGACTAAGGGTAGCCATGACCGGGGCGCTTACTACTCCCGATGGAGGGACTAGGAAGGGGATCGTATGGATGGGTGTAACACCAATGTGGCTAGGTACCAATGGTGGTTTAGGCAACAAGGGTGGTTGATTGTTAGGTGGTGGGTTATCATGGGACAAGGTACATAAGTCAGACATGTCCGTGGGGGCCGAGGGAGGCAGAATAGATTGGAAGGTGGAAGTCATCGGCGCGTCTGAGTAGACTCCAGGCCCCGTAGAGGAAACAAACGAGGTGGTGGCACGAGAAACAGGTTGTTCAACCATGGGGAGAACATTTTCAGGTGCCGCGGGAGCACTGGGATCATAGTAGGTGAGCTGGTCAACCTTAACCATGCGTCCCTCATGGGGGAACATCATGGTGCGAAAGACGGAAGAGGCAACCGCCCGCATGGCATACATGTAGCTGCGACCAAGTAAAAGGTTATAATCCAATTGGGCATTGATGACCTCGATATCGATGAGGACGGTTTTACCACCTAACTGGACAGGGACATTGGCTAGGAGACCTTGGGGCTGAGCCGAACGACCATCGTAGGTGCGTAACGCAGTGGTGGACTGCTGGAGGGTAGGGGATCCCAACTTCTGCCATACGAATGTAGACATAACGCATGTGGAGGCACCCTCATCGATGATGCATCGATGGATGACAAGATTCCGAATGGAAACAGAAACTTGGAATGCTAAGGTGGAAGGCAGGCGTGGTTCGGACTGGTCCAAATCAAATGCCATCAAATTCGAATCATTTGGGTCAATCCCCCCAATGGCAGAGAGTAAAGTCTTGCGCTGGGAAGGACATTTCTTCAAGACTTCTAACGCAGACATGGCTGCGGGAGATTGGGCTAGGTCGTCTACAATGTTGTAGTTTGATGAAGCACGCGCATTGGGGTTGTTGTTGATACGGCGAAGTGGGAAACGAGATGCTTTGGAAGCGCCATCGACCGGCGGGGGAGGGATACGTAACGCTTGATCAGTGGGATGATCGTTAGCGATTTTATCAGCGGGAAGGGCTTCAGAGGTGGAGCCATATTGGTTCCGACGGGTCTGTAGGTTGACATCATTGGAAGACATCATCAACAAGTGATGGGTACCTGAGTCAAACATGGGTTGATCAGGAGCGGCGTATGTGATCTGTTGTTGTTGGGGTTGCGCGTTAGCTTGAGGGGCCAACGGCTGAGTATTCACCATGCCTTGGGTTGGTAAGGGGTTTTGCAGCACCAAAGGTTGCTGCTGAGGTTGTGGGGGGTTGGGCGGTGCTTGAGGAGCCGCATGCCCTTGGCGATGGGCATCGTCAACCCAGAGCTGCCGAGCTCGCTCTAAGTGTGGGCAAGTATGCGTGTAGTGTCCATAGACCCCGGAAATAGAACAAGGGTGGTTTGTTCGCAAATTGGGGATTTTAGCCTGCTTGGGTGGGCGATCAGGGTTTTGATTAGCGGGGGCCGCATTGGTGTTGTCGGGGGGATTAGCCGGTTGACCGGCTTGATCTGCAGGTTGGTTGTTCCCACGATTACGGCCCTTGCCGCAGTTCTGTTGGCCCTGGTTGCGTTGGTTGTTCTGGTTTTGCTGCGGGTTTTGTTGGGCGTAAACTTGCCCTTGGGCAGCAGGTGGATTCTGAGGTTGCGCAGGTGCGGGAGCAGGCTGTGGTGGATAATATGCAGGTGGAGGCTGAGCAGGTGCAACAACTTGAGGAGGTTGCTGATATGGCTGCGGAGCGGGTTGTGGATTCGCCGCAGGGGCTGCCTGTGGCGGATAATAAGCGGGTTGGGCTTGTGAAGGCGCAGGAGCTGGGGCAGCTTGCTGATAGTAGTAAGGCTGAGGTGCGACTGGGGGAGCATAAGCAGGAGTCGCATAACCGAAGCACTGTGGTGGACATGAGGGTCCGTGGGAATGGTGATGGGTCATGGGAGCATACGAGTTGGTTTCTCCAGACTGTGAGGTAGCCCGCGAAAGGTCGGGGCAAGAGGTAGGACGTGCAATAGAAAATGGTTGAGAATGCGAAGAAACATGACCGATGATGCCGTCTGCGGCGTGGGATGCCCCCGGCGCATCGTGATGGGAGGACTCGCCGCGAGGGGCGTCAGGTATAATGGTATAGAGGTAACCCGACTGGGCGTAAATGAGGTCGAACTGTTGGGCCTTAAGGATGGCCTCTTCTTCAGACTGGGGTCTTTCTGATGCCACATCCTTAGCAATAACAGGGAGAAGGGATTTGAGAAGATACGGTCGTCTAGTTTGATCTTGCATAAGCTACGGCGTCGACGCCACTCATGGATGTGGTCCGTGATATGGGTAGCCGTGTTTTGTCTACAAGATAGGAGGATCTCAACGCCCGCGTCATAGCGGACAGGCAACTGGAAGAACTGCAGGAATGTCGAGGCAAGGGAAGCAAAGGTGGCATGGGTCCCATGAGGTTGCTCGATATACCATTTGGCTGCAGAGCCAGTGAAGGTGCGCTGTAAGAGACGGAGGCGAACAGAGTCATCCACTATGGAGTTAGAGGAACACCATAGGTGGAAAGACATGATATGGTTTTGTGGGTCCTCACCGGCCTTGCCCTCGAACTTAGGGATGTCAGAGGGGAGCTTGGTAGGCATATGAGGCCACGTAGGGTCGTGTCGAATAGGGTCGTTGGTCAATCTGGCCAGGTCAGGTAGGTTGAGGCTAGCCATGAATGGCAAACTGGAAGAAGGATGTGACACAGTAGTGGGTTGGACCAAGTTGGGGCCAATGCCCCCAAGTGGAGGGACAGGATTTGGGATGGTGCCCCCAAGTGGGGGAACTAAGGTGGTGGAGGATGGTCCAGCACCACCATGGGTAGTGTGAGCCACTGATGTAGTGGTGGTATGTAGGCCAGTTACGGGAATAGGAATGGTAACCGGGATGGTGGATGTGGCCCCCATCGAGGGCATTCCTAGAGCAGGTGTGGTAACTGGTGTAGTGGTGGATGTGCCACCAATGGTCCCTATAGCGAAAGGAGTGGAAGTCGCGCCAGCCATGGGGCTAGTAGGGGAAGTGTAAATAGGGTTCTCAGACTCTTCTTCAGAATCAGAGGTAAAGTAAGGAGCGTCAATATCTGGTGACGGAGTCCTATGTCACTGACGAGTGGAGTCAAGTGACAAGGCTCTAGATCTGTGATGAGTGGTATCAACAGATGATGATCGGAATCTATGATGTGTGGTGTCAAGAGAACCGTGTTGTGGGGGCTCGCCCCTGAGGCGCCGAGAATGTCTCGGGGACTCAATGGTGACGGATGGTGTCAAATCTCTGTGGGTTGAGGTGAGTAGAAAAACAGCTCAAAAAGGCCTAATGCAACCGAGTGTGCAGAAGGAGAGCTAAAAAACAAGGCACTCAGGCCAACAACCAACTCAAAACACCCACTGCAACAGCTGTGCTACAATAGGTGGAGTGTCAACAAAGATGGTCAGAATACCAACAAGCAGCAGGTTTCCTAAAAAGAAAAAATGGTGGACTCACTAGACCAAAGGGAGGTAAAGGAGCATGCAAACACCTAACTAAAAGTATTCTGACTCAACTAAACATATCCTCTGCAAGGTGATGAAATCCAAGTCAGACAATATGAGTAGGAAAGCCAAGTGGCTATGATATCCCCCTACCGGGAGGGATACCGGGTAGTCAATCCTAGAAGAATGGCAACTAAGATACCCCGTTCATGACACGTCCAGAAAGGTGAATCTGCCGTTTAGTCCGTTTATCGCAATACCCCTATACAGGGATATCCCGCGAACCGCGAAAGGTAGCCCTTCGGTTACTGAATGGAGTGCGGTATTCCACTCAGGCCTCCGGAACCAGTCTCCCGACTTCAACCCTCCTAAGGGAGAGGCCCTCTGATAAACTGGTAGTGACCGTGCCAAAAATTACTAGGGGATTTTGGTTCCCTATTTGGACAACAACTATGTCTCAAGTGAAAGTAACCGAGGGGTGTTATTGGAATCCTATCCCCCCGATCCTACCTAACTACAATGATTCTTTTGTGTTCCCCAAGTGGGGTTAGAATGTTGGTTCAGTTAGGTACTTTTTAAGGCTCACTTGAATTATGTGATAGAGTGTGTGCTCGTGAGGTGATGAACCCAAAATAGAAGTGCCACAAGGGGGGCAACTTCTGACTATCAATAATGCTGGAATTGAAACTTTAACTTGCAAAATTTTCTGAATTAAAAATACTGAAATTTTAAAAAGATTCTGTAAAGGGAACATAAATTATGTTGCAGAAAGGCTGTAAGGAAGTGGGACTGCAGGGAGGACAGGGGGCTATTCAGATGCAGAAAATATTGCAGCAAAAGGGGCTGGGCTCAAAACAAGAAAAATGCAGAAATCAGACCGCGGGTCTGTGGCGAAACAGAACAGGTAGACCGCGGGTTTGAGGGAAACAGTGGCGGTCAGGTCGCGGCTTTCGGGCCAATAGACGCAGTCGGGACGCAAGAAATAGGGAAAAAGACGCAGTCGGGTCGCGGCAAAAGGGCTAACAGACGCAGTCGGGACGCCCGAAAGAGGCAGAGAGCCGCAGTCGGGACGCGGGAAAATGGCCGACAGGCGCAGTCAGATCGCAGCAAACAGGCTGATTAGCCGCGGACGGATCGCAGGTAACAGACTTGAATCCACCGGCAAGGAGTCGGAAACCGTCTGAGAGCCGCGGTCGGGTCGCAGGTAAAGGCCTGAAAGACGCGGTCGGGACGCGACTGCAGAGGTAAAAAACGCGGTGTGCGGCGGCCGAAAGGGACAGCCGAAAAGAAAAAATTATAAACGAAACCAGAAATTCAAAATCCAGCGGAGTCGCCAAAACTGTAGCTAGGGTTTTACCCCTACCTTGTGCAAATGAGCACCTACTAAGGAGAATGGACTCCTTAGTAGCAGTTCAGTAAATGTAAATAATTAAGCTAAAACAGAAATTAAATTACTTCTAAAACATGCATGAAACATAAACATCAAATTTAAAGAATGGCTTTTTGTATTGATATTACCTTCAATGTGAAGGTTTGATGAAGCTCTTTGCAATGTCCAAGAGGATGCTCCAAGCTCCAATATGCTCCTTCTCTTTCTCCAATGGTTTACGGCAGCCGAAAGGGACAGCCGAAAGGCAAAAACATAAAACTATTGCAAAAAATTAAAAATATTTAAAACTATAACCAGAAATTCAAAGGAAGACAAGGGGAGTCGCCAAAACTGTAGCTAGGGTTTTACCCCTAGCTTGTGCAAATGAGCACCTACTAAGGAGAATGGAATCCTTAGTAGCAGTTCAGTAAATGTAAATAATTAAGCTAAAACAGAAATTAAATTACTTCTAAAACATGCATGAAACATAAACATCAAATTTAAAGAATGGATTTTTGTATTGATATTACCTTCAATGTGAAGGTTTGATGAAGCTCTTTGCAATGTCCAAGAGGATGCTCCAAGCTCCAATATGCTCCTTCTCTTTCTCCAATGGTGGGAATGGGCCAAAGGTGGCTCTCAAGGTGAAAGTAGTTCAATGGTGAACTAGGGTTTCGAGAGAGATTTTGGCAGAGTAAGGGTGCTAGTGATTGTGGATATGGAATAAGGGATCTCCATCACCTATTTATAGTTTTTTGGTGGTGGAGTGCTGACCCATGGTTTTGGGAAACACATGGTTTTGTGCAGCTGTATAGGGTTTTTCCCTCCTTTTCCTCATTATTTTATATTTTTTATTCCCTTTTTAGGGGATTTTTGCTATTTTTGAGGAATTTTGGATATTTTTGGAGGAAAAAGGGGTTTTTTAGCCTTTTTTAGGCTATTTTGAGGGTTTTGTGGCCTTTTGGAGGCATTTTAGGCCTTTTGGAGGCTTTTTAATGGGAGTTTTTGAGATTTTAAGGAAAATATGGTAGGAAAATGGACAAATGAGCCATATAATGTGGTAGATGAGGTAGTGAACACTTTTTGGGTGTTAACAGGGAGAATCCCTAAAGGTCTGGTAGGCCTTCTATTAAAAGCCAAAATATGGTCAGTTACTGGCACAAGCTGAGGTGAACCTATAGCTTGCCAAGTAGTCGAGGATAAAATACTAACAGAAGCTCCCTCATCAACTATTGTACAAAAGATTTCTTTATTGAAAACTCCTACAAATATTTGAAAAGGAATACTCGAAGGAAGACGAGATTCTGTTAGCTCATTACAATCAAATGAAATGACCTCGGTACTTGGGGGGGGTCCTGTAGGAATGGATAGGGTTTCCCCTTGCCTAGGACATTCTGAACTGACTAGGAAAACATCAGCGGTTTCCAATTCACTCTCACTTGGAAGATAAGAATGAGATGAATATTGTGTCATGGTGACTGCTTCAGTTTGGAATTTCTCCAATGAAAGAGCGGGATCGAGTGGAGATGACAACGACTCGATCACTTCACTCTCAGAAGGAAGAGTGGTATCAATTACAAATGAAACTGAATTGATCACTTGATCAACCAGCGGGGGATAGAGGGACAACTTACTATCGCTTGTTGGAAGCACCTGTTGAGAACTAGTAATATATTCCAACCACTATGAAGCTTCATCCATGCTTGGACAAAGGTAATTGCGATGCAAGCCCTTGCATATCCAACAAGGGTCTGTAGCTCTACCCTTCCGACCCATCACCAATGAGTCACTGGTCGAGGGAGTATCATCAACATTATGGTAAGAGGTTGATGATACAAGTAGTTTGGGGTTTTTAGACCACACTTCTGACACACAAGAAAGACAGGGACAATTCTTGAGAAGGTGATCACCCTTGCAAAGTTTGCAAGGGAAATTTGGCTTATGAGGTGTTCTCATAGAATGAGCGGCATCAGAGGCAGATGGTTGACGCTTTGTCTCTTTCTTATTTTTCTTCTTCTTAATCTTCCATTTCTTCTTCTTCACACCAGCCTTCTTACTAACATCAGAGTTTTTAGTAGGAGAAGAGGAAGAGATGGAAGCCGATTCAACTTTCGACGGAGAAGGAGAAGGGTCATCATGAGATTGATGCTCATGTGGTGAAGGACCTAGGTCCGACACGATTGGTGCACTTGGCGTAACCGGATTGGAGAATAACCATACTGGTAATCCTATCGTCAATCCAGGAAGACTCAACGTAGACATGAAGGGAGGACCAACAGTTCCACAAGGGGGAATAACAAATGGCATACCCTGGAAAGGGGCACCCTAGTTGGTAGTCCCAGAAGAGTCTTCCATATCTAAGCTTCCTAAGAGTCTCTAAAGTACCACACAAATCAAACACTACTCAAGTCTAAAAGCAACAAGCAAACTGTGTGAATAGGAGTGGATTCAAAGTCTGGAACTTCACGGGATTATCAAGGCATCGCAAACCGCTATATACTGTAGGGTCCAACGATAAGACGTGAAAAGGAGGATTGGGACCATACCCTTGCCTGCATACCCGATTACCTGGATAGTACATGCGTGCTAATCTCCTCAAGTGCTGTTCTCAGTGTATTGATTTGCCAAGACGGCCAAATGGTTAACTCGGTTGGTTTCAGGAATCCTAATGGTGTCTCCCGATATACGCGAGGTATGTGGGAGCTCAAATACGTAGTGGTGTTGTCTAATGCACAGCCGTTGGCATGAGACCTTCCGATATACGTGTCGAGTACGTGATACACCCTTCAATAAATGCCAAGTAAGGATTATAGTACTTGGTGGGTACGTGAAGGAGCTCGATATACTGATGTACGTGGAAGACTACAATACCCCCAGACTACAGTGCTGGAAAATAATGACAGCTTCCATGCTTAACGACGCCGGAACACATCTCTAACTTACACACAGTTACTAAATGATTTTAACCTAAGCTAGCGTTAATTTTATCTTGTACGGTTAGGTGGATGCATGAGGTGAGTACATAAATGTAAACATAATGCAATCCTCAACTATATGATAATGCACATTTTCCTTTCCTTTTCAATGAAAACTACTTAAGGTAGGGAGAGATTTTTCTTTCTTTCAAACCAAAAGTATTTATGTAGTAGCGAAAAGAAGAATTCCTTCCTAGAGTGCAATAATTCTAACTTTCTGCAATAATCATCTAAAAAGCGCAAAGAAAATGAAAGATGCAACTAATCTTAACAATGTATAAGACAAAATAATGAAGCACTTTCAATTTTCAAATGAATGTATCAAAAATGGAACTTGATAACTAAACGATTTTCACACCTATATACATAAAGTGAGAGAATATCTACAACACTCTAATCATTCAGAAATTCCCAAAGAAAAATGGAAAGCACCCAAACAACTCAAAGGCACTCAAGAAAGGCTCAAAATCTACCAAATGCAATAATTATAACTCATTTCCTATCTTTTTACACTTGAAAAAGACACATCTAAGCTACAGAAAGAAGGATTCCATAAACGTTTCCAATCAAATGCAAGACAAAGATAAGCACTTAACAATTTTATCTAACTCAAATGCACACAAATCTGAAACAAGCCTTTCTTCTTCTTATGATGATAAGACCAACAATATCAAATGATCAAAATAAAGCAAGAAGAATATTTACATTTTCCAAATTCATGAATATAGCAAAAGAGTGACAAAATCAAGCTTTTCTTTGAACTAAAGTGGAGACAAAGAATCAAATTTCCCCAAAAATGATTGAATAGCTCAGCATGTAAGGGAAACAAGATGCATAACCCAAGAAAGAGAGGCTCAAAAAGACATGGATATCCCACACTCTTCAAGTCTTTAAAACAAATCAATCACACCAAACCAAAAATGATCTCAAAACCTTGAGATGGGTCAAAACGACTGAAGAATGCACGATTTCGGTTAAAAACACAAGCAAAACACTAGTTTTGACTCAAAAGGCCAAACATGAATCCAAATCTCAAAAAGACCCCAAAACCAATACAAATAAGCCAAACAAAATACTGCTGGACAAAAGGGTTTCTGCCTGGAAGGTACAGTGCAGAGGAGTCTGTACACAAACCAAAACTCAAATCAGAAATGGAGAAAAGGTGCCTAGATGGAAAAAAAATGGTAGATCGGCTCACTCTGTGCTTATGCATAGTGCGACGTCGCAGTTCACTAGTGCGGGAAGTGCGATGCCGCCGCAGTATACCAATGGAAGGGCTACGACGGTAGACTAACAGGCAAAGAACAGAGATTAAAAAATAACACAGTGTCGCTCTGGGTACACTGACCAGGTGCGACAGGCGAGATCTAAGTCCAAAAATGAACCAATTCTCCAGATAATGAGCATAAAAAGGTCTGCCAATGAGAAGTACAAACTCAAAGGAAGGAAATCAGACTCTTCAAAGCGAAGATCTGATGGTGAAAGGGCTTAAGAAGAAAATGGCCAAAGAGATGGCTTGGAAAAGCAATCAACTGAAACTGACATTCAGATTGAAAACAACAATGTTCTTCCCCAGTATGGTCGCCAAATTTGTTAACGGACAATCCACTCGAGCGGACGCAAGCCGGATCTCCCTAGTTCAAGTGAATCTAGAACAAATAGTACATAATACAAAACTCATTTCCTAGATCTAGTTATAGATCGAGTACTTAGATATCGTACCTTTCAGATCGCAAATCCTTCTCCTTGTTGTTGCTCCAAGTCTCGTGGTCATCAGATCTCCAGCTGCAAGACTTGTCAAGACAATATGGAAACGATACAAGCAGTACAATATATCTAAACAATAACTGATCTAAACTAACATTTGAGGAAGAAAGTTCTAAACATCATCAATGAGACAACATTTATGGAAAGAGATTATATTAACTGTATAAAAAGTGGAAATACATAGAAAGGATGAAGCTACAACCAAAGCCTCAACGTCGCATCCTCCATCCAACATGTCCAAGCCAAGTCTCCAAGATGGTACAAGCTTCCTAATCACCAATATGGGTTCTACTAGCATAAGGGTACCATATACCTTCCCCCCTCTCATGGAGAGAGTGGGTGTTTATATAGGGATAAAGAGATAGGGTAGGTTGAGGATTAGGGGGAGATGGTTAAGGGATCTTCCCATTAGGTTAGGAACCGAAATGCCACCTCACCTAGAGCCTAGGGACAGGCTCCACATCACTCATCTTCGAGAATGGGCTCAAAGATACTCTTTTATCCAAATAAATGACATCATTGTAGGTTGCACTAGGACAACCTGCGACGCCGCATGTTGCACAAGGGAAGACTGCGACGACCTTGAAAAGTAGGTCAGTTAAGCCCTCCAGTCATGGGAAACTTTAGGGATGTGTTTTTACTCTAAAATGTGTTTAGGTAAAATAGAAAAGAGTTTACACAATGGTCAAGATGACGACATTATCACAATAGTCATGATGACAACACTTGGTCATAATAACGATACTTGCAATGGTCATGGTGACAACACTAGGTTAGGATGACGACACTTGCAATGCTTGCGACACTTGCACAAGGGTGATGACATTTTGGTGTAACAAAGGGTTTTTGTTAGAACAGTAATCCATACTTAGTACTATAGTCCATAACCATAGTCAAATTTTTATTGCTCATGTGCTTAATTACACCATAGTTTGGACTAGGTGACTTTAGTTGGTCAAATACCCACATTTGAGAGTGTTCACACCCACTTCCAAGCAAACCGGTTCACCCAACCTCCTATTTTGTCCACAAGTGCACCCCCATTAAATGATGGAGCACCTTCTCTCCTTGATTTGGGGAATTTCAGTTGACTAGGGGCGCTAGGGTGGATTTTGCCCAATTTTGGCTAGATTTGGAGCATTTATTGCTCCCTTGGTCCTCCCAAACTCCTCTAATTGCTCACCCATGCCTTCCTTGGACTCATTAATGATCCAGCATGCTTTAGCCACCTTCACACCTGAATTCGTGACTATTTTGGGATGATTGGGATTGAGTTGGACCCACCTAGGGGGGATTGAGGCCAATTTGGCAATTTTGACTTGTACACTCATCTTGAGCCAACTAATGCTCTCGAATTTCTCATGGATGTAATAAAAACCTGTTCTTAACATTTTCACATGTTAGAAAGCCAGTTAATGCAAATATTAAGCTTACATTGTGTGTAAAATTATCTCCTTTTTCAAGTTTTTTCATTGGTTTTGCAAATTAATTCAATTTTGTGAGGTTCTCCATAGCTCCTAGATCTTCTGTGATCAAAATAATCACATGGTACCAGAGCCATTGTGGAGTTAGTGAGTTGCAGGTCAATATTGAGCATTGAACTGCATTCTAGAGAGGATTTCCAGATAAAAATTGAGTGTTTTTTGCAGGTGTTTCAGTAGTTTTCTCACCATTAACGCAGCAGTCATGGAAGCAAACCAAATTTTACTCACACCCTTCAATTTTTTTGATTGGAAGGCTGAGATGGTTATCAAGCTGAGATCTAAGGGTCTCTATAGAGTAACCATGGGCACAGAAGTGGAGCCAAATTCTGCTGTGGAGAAAGCAAAGTACTACAATCGACTTGATGAAGCTTATGGATTGCTATGCCTGAGGATTTTGAGGGAACTCTTGTTTCATATAGATAATTTGACAACCCCCAACGAAGTATGGGTGAAGCTAGAATCACTCTTTGGGAAAACTGATGAACTGAGAGGCCACTAGCTTGAAAACGAGCTCATTAGCTTGAGCCCAGCGCATTTTGAAACCATCCAGGATTTCTTCACGAAGTTAAAGTCACTAGTGCTTCAACTGCAATAATGTGGAATTGTTAAGAAGGAGGAACAACTGATTCTATCCATCCTTTCGAAGCTAGGCCCAGAATTCTCTGTATTTGTTAGCACATTTCACTCAGCCAAAATGACCCTTCGAAATTGGCAAATGCCATCACTAGCTACCTTCATGGAGTGTCTCACTCAGGAGCAGGACAAACTAGTTCAGATGGGCACCATAAAATCAAAGGACCAAGCACTGGCAATGGGTGTTTCAAATGCCAACAAGGGCAAGCAGAAAGCCAAGAATTTGAAGCAGCTAGAGAAGAGGAAGTTTGAAAAGACCAAGTCTGCAGATGGAGGTTCGAATCTGTCAAAGGAGAAGGACAAGAAGGGAAAGGAAAAGACCAAATGCACATATTGTCATAAGGTATGGCATCCAGAGATCTCATGCATGAAGAAAACCATTGACTCAATGGCGCAGCTGCTGGAGAAGAACAACATCCCAGTCCCTGAGGGCGCAAGGAAGAAAGAGAGAACCTCAAATCCTAACAATAAGGAGAAATGTCATGCTTTGGTAGCAGGTATTTCGAATCCCTCATCCTTTATCATTGATTCAGGAGATTCCAGACATATAGTTTCATCCAGAGAGCTCTTCTCTTCTATGCATTCGAATGGTGGCCCAACAGTTCGAATGGGAGATGATTCAGAAATCCAGACCAAGGGGATTGGTAGGATTGACATGGAGCATGGCTATTTCAGTGATGTGCTCTATGTACCTTCATTGGCTGCAAATTTTCTATCAGTTTATCAAATGACCCATACAGGAGAAGCCAAGAGAGTAACATTTACTCCATATGTGGTAGAAATCTCAGAAATTTCTTCAAATCAAGTTGTGGCAGTGGGGTATGCTGATATGAAGAGAGAATGTACAAATTCTCCAATTTCATTCCAAACTATAGTGACCATGCTCTTTTCTCTCATGCCAAAGAGACCTCCAAGTTGTGGCATGAAATATTTGGCCACATGAACTACAAATATCTCCAGACATTGCACAAGGACGAGATGGTGGAAGGGCTTCCAGAAATCAGATCTTCAAATGGTGCATGCATTGGGTGTGTAGTTGGAAAGCATCCTGAGCGCAGCTATGAGAAGCGAATGGCAAGGAGAGCCACTCAACCACTTGGATTGGTACATTAAGATCTCATTGGTCCTCTTCCCACTCCATCATATGGTGGATCAAGGTATGTACTCACATTCATAGATGACTACTCTCAATTCTGCTGGGTTTACTTCCTTAAATTGAAGTCAGAAGTGTTTGAGAAATTGAAGATTTGGAAGGCCTTAGTGGAGAATCATAGTGGTCATAAGATAAATATCCTTAGGAATGATAATGGAAAGGAGTATGTGAATAATAACATTCAGCATCTTTGTGAGGAATGTGGCATCCAAATGCAACATTCAATCCCCTACACACATCAACAAAATGGTGTGGCAGAGAGGAAAAATAGATCTCTCAAAGAGATGGCCACTTGCATGATTGAAGATAGGGATCTAAGCCCTAAGCTATGGGATGAAGCCATCAATTGTGCTGCTCATATTCAGAACAGAGCCTTTCACAAATCAGTCAAAGGAAAAACCCCCTATGAGGCATGGTTTGGCCAAAAACCAAATGTGTCAAATTTCAGGATTTTTGGGTCTAGAGCATGGGATCGAACTCCATTAGAAAAGAGGAAGGATTTGGAGCCACAGAGCAGAGAATGTATCATGGTTGGATATGGTGAAGACACAAAGGGCTATAATATCTTTGACACATCCACACTCAAAACTTTCATTGAGAGAAGTGTGCAATTCGAAGAAGAACCAATTCCATATTTTGAGCTTGCACCGGGGGAAAGCTCTTCTCCTCCACACCTTAATGAAATTAGTGATGATTCCACTTCTGAATTTTCTGATATTGCTGAAGATGACATGGATGAAGATGACATTTCTGTACATGAGTCACCATCAAGGCCCAAGTGGGCTGAAAAAATCATACAAGCTACAGGTGAATTGGCAGGCAATCCCCAAGAGCCTAGGAAGACTAGATCTCAAACAATCAATGCTTCCTTTGCAAATGAAAGTGAAATTGCTGATCACTATTATATGATGATTGGATCTGATCCAACATCATATCAGGAATCTCATCATGATCCAAGGTGGAGAGCAGCAATGCAAGAAGAATTCCAATCTCTCCAAGAGAACAAAACATGGGATTTGGTGCCTCTTCCTCCCAAGAGGAAACTTGTGCAATGTAAGTGGATTTTTCGAACCAAACCTGTTGCTGATGGTTCTGATCTGAAGTACAAGGCTAGGTTAGTGGCTAAGTGCTACTCACAAATCCATGGTGTGGATTATACAGAGACCTTTGCACCGGTTGCAAAGATGGACTCAATTAGACTAGCTCTAGCCATGGCAACTAGTAAGGGTTGGGAAGTTCACCACATGGATGTTAAAAGTGCATTCTTGCATGGTGAGCTACAGGAAGAGATATATATTCAGCAACTTGAAGGATTCCAAGAGGATCCCACTCTTGTTTGCAGGTTGAAGAAGTCACTCTATGGACTCAAGCAAGCCCCCAGGGCTTGGTATGCCAAAATGGATGCTTTTTTGCTCTCAATCAGTTTCTGTCGATGCAAGTCTGATCCAAATGTTTATTTGCAGCAATGTGATGATAATTTTCATGTAATTGTACTGTATGTTGATGATATTTTAATTATAGGGAGCTGCAACAAACAAATTGGCTCAATTAAAGCTTCTTTGCACAGTGAATTTGCCATGAGCGACCTAGGAATGCTAAGGCAATTTTTGGGTTTGGAAATTGAGCAATCTGAGAGAGGTATATTGCTGAGTCAACCTAAGTATGCTTCAGACCTGTTATTCAAGTTTAAAATGGCTGAATGTAAGGCAGCCAAGTTCCCATTCCTTTCAGGCATAAAACTAGGTGAATTTGAAGACTCTCCATTAGTGGATTGCACACTCTACATGCAGCTAGTTGGAAGTTTGTTGTACCTTAAACATACAAGACCTGATTTGTCTTATGCTGTAAGTGTTGTAGCAAGGTATATGCAGCAGCCACATGAGATCCATTGGAAGGCAGCCAAAAGGATCCTTCAATATGTCCAAGGAACAAATAGCTTTGGGGTACACTATGCAGCTGGTTCTTCACTACAACTAGCTGGATTTTCTGATTCCGATTGGGATGAAGATACCATCGATAGAAAGTCCATTTCAGGTTTTGTGTTTATGTTTGATGAAGGTCCAATTTGCTGGTCAAGTAAGAAACAGCATACCATTTCACTTTCATCAGCAGAGGCCAAGTATAGGGCAGCAGTGAACGCAGCCACACAGTGTGTTTGGTTGCAAGGTATTCTTCGGGAGTTTGGTGTTGCTATTGATTCTCCAACCAACATTTGGGTGGATAATCAAAGTTCCATCAATATATCTACTGATCCAGTACAGAGGCAAAGAACAAAGCACATTGAAATCCACATGCACTACATTCGGGGCTTGGTGCATGACAGGGTGATTTCCTTGCAGTATTGCCCATCCACCGAGCAAACTGCAGATATTTTCACCAAGTGCTTTATTGAGAAGACCTTCACTCACTTGAGAGATTTGCTTGGAGTGAGTGATGGATGGTGATTGCTGAAATTTAATTGCAGGTTCAGCCCCATGTCCATTTTAGAGGGAAGTTTTTATCCCATGTGGTTTTACTTCTTGTCCTCGGTTTATATGGACAAATAAAAATTTCTGTTTGTAATGAGGTGACTTGAGCCTTTGTTTCCAAGGCCTCCCACTTATCTTTCATGAGTTGTACTAAGTTCTAGTTGAGGGGGGGTGTTAGAACAGTAATCCATACTCAGTACTATAGTCCATAACCATAGTCAAATTTTTATTGCTCATGTGCTTAATTACACCATAGTTTGGACTAGGTGACTTTAGTTGGTCAAATACCCACATTTGAGAGTGTTCACACCCACTTCCAAGCAAACCAGTTCACCCAACCTCCTATTTTGTCCACAAGTGTGCCCTCATTAAATGCTGGAGCACCCTCTCTCCTTGATTTGGGTAATTTCAGTTGACTAGGGGCGCTAGGGTGGATTTTGCCCAATTTTGGCTAGATTTGGAGCATTTATTGCTCCCTTGGTCCTCCCAAAATCCTCTACTTGCTCACCCATGCCTACCTTGGCCTCATTAATGACCCAGCATGCTTCAGCCACCTTCACACCTGAATTCGTGACTGTTTTGGGATGATTGGGATTGAGTTGGACCCACCTAGGGGGGATTGAGGCCAATTTGGCAATTTTGACTTGTACACTCATCTTGAGCCAACTAATGCTCTCGAATTTCTCATGGATGTAATAAAAACCTGTTCTTAACATTTTCACATGTTAAACAGTCAGTTAATTCAAATATTAAGCTTACATTGTGTGTAAAATTATCTCCTTTTTCAAGTTTTTTCACTGGTTTTGCAAATTAATTCGATTTTGTGAGGTTCTCCATAGCTCCTAGATCTTTTGTGATTAAAATAATCACATTTTTTGCCTACATATTGTAAAGACATGACCTACGGGCATGATCTTTAAATAAGGGCATTTTTGTATGGGATAGGGTTAACTCTTCATTTTGTTAAGCTTCACATATTGTTGCATCTTTTAAGCTTAGTGCTATTGTAAAGGCTCTGTAGCTGAGTGCGTAGACTAAGAACTATTGTACCCTTCCCAAAGAATAATTTAACAACAGTTCTTGTGGATGTAGCCTCCATCCGGTGGGTGAACCACGTTAAACCCTATGTAGTGTGACTGTTTGTATTTTTGCACTGTTCATTTGCTTAGTATGGATGTTTAATACTGCAGTTATCTGTTATGTGATTGCTTTTATATGTATTCATCGCAAGAATGATGTGAATAATATGTTAAGTAATACATGTGTGGATGAATGTTAAGTCCTCAGCATTTCTAATTCTTTGAATGCATGAATCTGCTGGATAGCCACATAGTTAAGCACTGGAGTCGAAAGTAGCGTTGAAGCACACAGTATTGTATGTTCCATTCATTTACATCTACCATAACAATAATAACCTAAGTGTTGTTGAATGGATAAAGATAATAAGAAAGCTTGATTAAAGTTGATCAAGTCCTAAAGTGGACGCGCGGTCGAGTTGACGTGTTGACCCATTATGAGTGCTACGAGGTAAGCTGTTAATAGCTTATTGTCGTAATGCAAGAAGTATCCAGCACTGCGCAATTGTTGGATGCGCTGGTCGCGCAAGTGCCTCCTCTTGCCGAAGTATCCGACGTGAAGTAGAGACTTCGCGCAGTCTTTTGTCCACAGCAAGAGTCCTTTACCTCGCTGCTCATCAGTCTTCGACACTCGCATCACCAGGTTGTGGAAACCTGATTCCACAACCACCCCCTCAGCTTTGCCTTGGGTGAGACCTCAGGCTGCTCGCAGTCTATTGCCAAAAGGGCCAGTGAATAGGGGTTTTGTTGGTTCCTTGAACCGTGAAGTACTTGGGTCTACATTGGAAACCTCTAGATTAGTTACCTACACCAACATAATATAAAATGTGTTGAAGATTGTTTTTCTAAACTGTCAACAGGGCCCCCTGCTATTCAAGAGGTCCCTATTTATTCTTAATTCTAACCTAACTTTACATTGTAAATGCTGATCATGGTTAACAAGAGCTCTTTCTATAAATCAGGAAAATGTGAGCACTGAGCCACTCGCGATCTTCAGTATTTGAGCTTGATCTACTTGTTGTCTTCCAGATCACCTACGCCCTGCTCATACATTCCTATTTTCATATAATTAGCACATAAAAAATGCCTGTAAGCATAAGAAGAATAATCTCTAAACTACTTTATTAAATAAACAAAACAAATGCATTCTTCCCCACAAACAGAGGTATTTCCTTATCCTTTCTTGTGCTTGTGTGGAACAAAATGGGATATAGAGTACCTAATTATGGGCTCATCATTCTATATGTGGGGTCTACGGCCACTATACACACACTTGTCCTCATTTGGAGCGTGCTCGTCAAATTTGGACAAATGACGCCCAACGCCAAAGACAGGCCACTCCACCCGCACAACCCAATCCCCAACCACCTCCCATGGTGTTGCAAAATCCCGTTCCCACCCAAGGAGTGGTGAATACCCAACCGTTGGTTCCCCCTCAAGGAACTGCGGCCCCATAATAGTAGATCACGTACGCTGCTCATACCAGTCAACCTATGGACTCAGGCACCCATCACCTCCTTATGATGTCATCGACCGACGTCAACTCCAAACACACCGAAACCAATATGGTCCCACCTACGACACCATCCCCACCAACACGGATGTTAACACTATTCCCACCGATCAGTCGTTACGCATACCCCCGACACAGGGCGATGGGGCCCCTAAATCCCCCTGCTGCCCCCTACGTCGTATCAACAACAATCTTAATGCACACGTCGCTCCCAATTACAATATTGTGGATGAACTAGCCCAATTACCCGCTGCTATGTCAGCTCTCGAGGTCTTAAAAAGTTGTCCTGCGCAATGCAAGACATTGTTATCTACTATTGGGGCAATATACCCCTCTGACTCACGGATGATGGCATTCGATATGGACCAATCTGAACCTCGCATGCCTTCCACATTAGCATTTCAAGTTTCGGTGTCAATCTGAAATCTTGTTATCCATTGATGCATCATCGATGAAGGTTCCGCTACATGCATCATGTCTACATTCGTGTGGCAAAAGCTCGGATCACCTACATTACAACCATCCACAACCGCCCTACGAGCTTACGACGACCGCTCTTGTTAACACCCAAAAAGTGCTCACTACCTCATCTACCCCATTACATGACTCATTTGTCCATATTTCCTACCATATTTGCCTCCAAAACCTTAAAAACCTAGTAAAAAGCCTCCAAAAGGCCAAAAAACCATTAAAAAAGCCTCCAAAAAGCCAAAACCCCCCTTTCCCACCCCAAAATAATCCAAAATTCCTCCAAAATAGCAAAAACCCTCTAAAAAGGGAATAAAAAATACAAAAAAGAGGAAAAAGAGGAAAAAAAGGAAGCAAAAACTCTCTAAAAAGGGAATAAAAAATACAAAAAAGAGGAAAAAGAGGGAAAAAAGGAAGCAAAAACCCTATACAGCTGACCTAAACTATATGGTGCCCAAAACCATGGGCCAACACTCCACCACTAAAAACCTATAAATAGGTGATGGAGGCCCCTCATTTCATATCCACAGTCAACCATACCCTTACTCTGCCAAAATCACTCTTGAAACCCTAGCTCACCCTTGAGCTATTTTCACATTTGAGTGCCCCTTTGGAGAAAGAGAAAGGAACAAAACTGGAGCTTGGAAGCAACCCTCTTGGACTGCTGCAAAGGCTTCACCAACCTTCACATTGGAGGTATAATCAATACAAAAACCCTTTTTATTATCTTGTCTTTTCTGTTTTATGCACATGCTTAGAGTAGTTACTATTTTACTGTACTGTCTTTCATTTACGTTTTTCTGAACTGCTACTAAGGAGTCCCTTCTCCTTAGTAGGTGCTCATTTGCACAAGCTAGGGTGAAAACCCTAACTACAGTTTTGGCGACTCCCCTTGTCTTCCTTTGAATTTCTGGTTATAGTTTTAAATATTTTTAATTTTCTGCAATAGTTTTATGTTTTTGCCTTTCGGCTGTCCCTTTCGGCTGCCGTAAACCACGTCTTTTGCCCCCCGTAGTTGCGTTCCGACCGTGTCCTTTAGGCATTTACCTACGATCCGACCGCAACTCTCAGACTGTTTCCGGTGATCTACCAACGGTTTCCAGTCTGTTACCTGCGATCTGACCGCGACTATCAGCTTGTTTCGTGCAATCCGACCGCGGCTATCAGCTTGTTTTGTGCGGTCCGACCGTGGCTATCAGCTTGTTTCGTGCGGTCTAACCGCGGCTGTCAAACCATTTTTCCGCGGGCCGTCTATGGATTTCAACCATTTTCCTGCAACCCACCTGCGTTTTTAGGCCTTTTTCCTGCATCCCGCTTGTGGCTTTCAGCCATTTTCCTGCAACCCACCTGCGTCTTTCGACCTTCTTCCCGTGTCCTGCTTGCGGCTTTCAGCCATTTTCCTACAACCCGCCTGCGTGTTTCAGCCTTTTTCTCGTGTCCCGCTTGCGGCTTTCAGCCGTTTTCCTGCAACCTGCCTGCGACTTTCGACCTTTTTCCTGTGGTCCGCCTGCATCTTTTTGCCAAAATCCTGAAACCCGTCCGTGACTGTTGCGCTGTTTCCCGCGGTCCGACCACTCAGATTTTTCCACAGACCTGCGGTCTGTTTTCTGCATTTTTTTCACTATTTTGAACCCAACACTTTGCTGCAATATTTTATGCACCTGCACAGCCATCTGTCCTATCTGCAGCCATACTTCCCTACAACCTTTTTTTTGCAGTATTATTTCTGTTCCATTCACAGAATATTTTTTAAAAAATTTCAGCATTTTGATTGAAAAGAGAAAATTTTGCATTTCAAAGTTTAATTTCTGTATTGTTATTTTTAGTTAGAAAGTTGCCCACCCCATGGAACTTTTACTTGGGTTCATCATCTCACACACACACACTCTGTCACCTAATTCAAGCGAGCCCTAAAATACTACTTAACACAACCAACATTCTAACCCCACTTGGGGAACACAAAAGAATTTTTGTAGTTAGGTAGGATCGGGGGGATAGGCATCCAAATAAAACCCCTCAGTTGCTTACACTTGAGACATAGTTGTTGTCCATTAGGGAACCAAAATCCCCTAGTATTTTTTGACACGGTTTAAAACCAATTTATCGGGAAGGCCTCTCCCCTAGGAGGGTTGAAGTCGCCAGACTGGTTCCGGAAGCTTGAGTGGAATACCGCAATCCATTCAGTAAGCGAAGGATACCTTTCGCAGTTCTCGGTGTATCACCCATATGGGGATACAACGGCGATAGAACCAAACGGTAGATTCACCCAACCGAACGTGTCATGAACATGGTATCTTAGTTTCTTTTCTTCTAGGATTGACTACCTGGTGTCCCTCCCGGTAGGGGGATATCTTTAGCCACTTGGCTCTACTATCCATATTGTCTGACTTGGATTTCATCACCCTGCAGAGGATATGTCTAGTTGAGTCAAAATACTATTTAGCTAGGTGTTTGCATGCTCCCTTACCTCCTTTTGGTCCAGCGAGTCCACTATTTTTATTTTTTAGGAAACCTGCTGCTTGTTGGTATTCTGACCATTTCTGTTGATACTCCACTTATTGTAGCACAGCTGTTACAGTAAGTGTTTTGAGTTGGTTGTTCGCCTGAATGCCATATTTTTTGCGCTCTCCTTCTGCACACTTGGTTGCATTCGGGTTTTTGAGCTATTTTTCACTCAACACAACCCCCAGATACTTGACACCATTTGTCACCATTGAGTGCCCGAGACATTCTCGGTGCCTCCGGGGCGAGCCCCCACAGCACAGTTCACTTGACATCACCCATCATAGACATAGATATTCATCACTTGATACCACTCATCATAGATCTCGAGATTTGTCACTTGAATCCACTCGTCAACGACATAGAAATTCGTCACCCGATCTAGACGCCCCTTATTTTACCTCTGATTCTGAGGCAGAGTCTGAGAACCCCACTTACACTGCACCAACCAGCCCCATGGCTGGTGTGACTTCCACCCGTTTCTTTGTAGGGACCATTGGTGGAGTATCCACCACCACACCAGCTACTGCACCTTCTTTGGGTATGCCCTCGATGGGGCCCACATCTACCATTCTGATCACTGCACCCATTCCAGTAGCTGGCATACCTATCCCCACTCCATCAATGACTCACACTACCCTTGGCAGTGCAGGACCATCCCATACCACTTTCGTTCCTCCACTTTGGGGCAACATCCCAAACCCAGCCCCTCCACTTGGGGGCATTGGCCCCAACATGGTCACAACCGCTAGTATGTCACATCCTTCTACTAGTTTTCCATTCATGGCTAGTCTCAACCTTCCTGACCTAGCTAGATTGACTAATGATCCCATCAGACATGACCCTGTGTGGCCTCACATGCCCACCAGCTCCCCTCCGACATCCCTAAGTTTGAGGGCAAGGTAGGTGAGGACCCCTAGAACCATATTATGTCCTTCCATCTATGGTGTTCCTCCAACTCCATAGTGGATGACTCTGTCCACCTCCATCTGTTACAGCGCATCCTCACTGGATCTGCAACTAAGTGTTACATCGAGCAGTCCCATGGGACCCATGCCACTTTTACTTCCCTGCTTCGAATTTCCTGCAGTTCTTTTAGTTACCTGTCCGCTATGACGCGGGAGTTGAGATCCTACTGTCTTGCAGACAGAACACGGCTACCCACATCACTGACCACATTCATGAGTGGCGTCGACGCCGTAGCCTCTGCAAAATCAAGTTAGACGACCGTATCTTCTTAGATTGGTTTCTAAAATCCCTCATTCTTGTCATTGCCAAGGATGTGGCATCCGAACGGCCCCATCCTCAAAGCCCATCAATTTGACCTTATTTATGCCCAGTCAGGTTATCTGTATTCCATCATACTTGACGCCCCTCGCGGTGATTCCTCCCAACATGATGCACCGGGGTCATCCCATGCCACAGATGGCATCATTGGCCGTATTGCCTTGCATCCTCAACCCTTTTCCATAGCACGTCCTAGCCATGGCCCCGACCTTTTGCGGGCTACATCTGAATCCAGAGCAACCAATTCGTATGCTCCCATGGCACATCACCACCATTCCCACGGACCCTCATGTCCACCTCAGTGCTTTGGTCATGCATCCCCCGCTTATGCCCCCCCGGTCGCACCTCAGTCATATTACCACCCATAGGCTGCACCAACTACTGTGTCCTCTCAAGCCCAACCTTCTTATTACCCGCCACAAGAAGCCGCTGCGGAAAAACCACAACCCATTCCGTAGACGTATCAGCATCCCCCACAAGGTTCAGCACCTGTGCAGCCTCCACCTACTTATTATCCACCACAGCCTACTCCTGCACCTGCACAACCCCCGAACCCACCTGCTGCCCAAGGGCAAGTGTACGCCCAACAGAATCTGCAGCAGAACCAAAATAACCAGCGCCAACAGGGCCAGCAAAATCATGGCAAAGGCCGTAACCGTGGGAATAACCCCCCTCCAGACCAAGGCGGTCAAGTTCCCAATCCCCCAAACAATAATAACGCGACACCTGCCAACCAGAACCCTGATCGGCCGCCCAAGCAGGCCAAAAATCCTAATTTGCGAACAAACCATCCTTGTTCTATTTGCGGGGTCTATGGCCACTACACACATGCTTTCCCATATTTGGAGCGAGCTCGACAACTCTGGACTGATGATGCCCAATGCCAAGGGCACGCAGCTCCTCAGGCACCACCCAACCCCCCACCACCTCAGCATCAACCTTTGGTGCTACAAAACCCCTTACCAAACCAAGGTGTAGTGAACACTCAGCCGTTGGCTCCCCCTCAAGGAAATGCACCACCACAACAGCAGATCACTTATGCCGCTCCTGATCAACCCATGTTAGACTTAGGTACCCATCACTTGTTAATGATGTCATCCACCGATGTCAACCTCCAAACCCGTCGGAACCAATATGGCTCCACCCCTGAAGCCCCTCCCGTCGACAAAAACACTAACGCTCATCCCACTGATCAGACGTTACGTATACCTCCGGCTCCACTAGATGGCGCCTCCAAAGCACCTCGCTTCCCACTTCGTCGCATCAACAATAATTTCAATGCTCACGCTGCGTCAAATTACAACATTGTAGATGACTTAGCCCAGTCCCCCGTAGTCATGTCTGCGTTAGAGGTCTTAAAAAACTGTCCTTCATAGCGCAAGACTTTGCTCTCCACCATTGGCGCTATTGACCCAAATGATTCACGACTGATGGCCTTCGATTTGGACCAATCCGAACCACGCCTACCTTCCACTTTAGCGTTCCAAGTTTCTGTTTCCATTCGGAATCTTGTCATCCATCGGTGCATTATCGATGAAGGTGCCTCTACGTGCGTTATGTCCACATTCGTTTGGTAGAAGTTAGGATCCCCTACTCTCCAGCAGTCCACCATTGCATTGCGTTCCTACGACAGTCATTCGGCTCAACCCCAAGGTCTCTTAGCTAATGTCCCCGTCCAGTTGGCTGGTAAAACCATGCTCATTGACATAGAGGTCATCAATGCCCAACTTGATTATAACCTCTTACTTGGTCGCAACTACATGTATGCCATGCGGGTGGTTGCCTCATCCGTTTTTCGTGCCATGATGTTACCCCATGACGGACGCGTGGTCAAGGTCGATCAACTCACCTATTACGATCCTAATGCCCCCACTACACCCGAAAATGTTCTCCCCATGGTTGAACAACTTGTTTGTGGTGCAACTACCTCGTTTGTTTCCTCCGTGGGACCCGGATTTTAATCAGATACGCCGATGACCTCAACATTCCAATCCATTCCACCCCCGTCACCCGTGACCGAAGTATCTTACCTTTGTACCCTTTCCCACAATACACAAACACCCAACAATCAACCTCCCTTGTTACCCAAACCACCATTGGTACCTAGTCACATTGGTGTTACACCCATCCACACAATCCCCTTCCTATTCCCTCCCTCAGGAGTAGTAAGCGCCCCGGTTATGGCTACTCTTAGCCTCCCCAGGTTAACCTTAGGATTACCTGTGTGGTATATTTCACCTCTCGTTCCCCCCCCGACACCAAATCTCATCCTACAACCGGTGAAACCCATTGCCAATACTAGTCAACCACCTCCCGGTGTCACTACCCCTTCGTCATCTAAGAATCCGCTCCCTCTTATCAAGCACACTGGGGGAAGAGGCCCACAACCATACACTGCTGTACCCCTGCCCAAAACAATTAAACCCCCCCGTGTTTCGTGCTCCTCCCAAATGCTCGTTGTGTGATGAGTTAGGCCATCCGACTCATCAATGTCCACAATTACCTGCATTACAGGAACACATGCAAATGCTTGACAACGACCCCAACATCCCGGTTGTCGAACTCGATCCAACCCCTAAGCCTCGTGATAAATCACTGCGTGCCAACCACCCTTGTGCAATATGTAGTATTTACGGCCATTACTCACATCAATGTCCTGATCTCCCAGATTACAGAGCTACTCTCTATGAGATGAATAATTTGGACCTTGAGACGACACCCCCCATAATTGAGGAGATCCACCCCCCAGTATCACCCTCATCCAGAGAGATTAACACCATCTATATGATCTCTTCGACTACCACTACCTCGTCAACCGATTTGACAACTCAAAGTTTCTGCAATGATGAGGAGATTCTAGAGGCTCTCAGTGCCCTGGATTATCCCTGGGAAGACATGCACCATCGTTCCTATTTCCTCCTAGAAGAGTCCTCCTCCACCACAGCCACCCAATTTGCGGTTGAGTCCAAAGATTTCCTTCCCACCAAATTCGACTGGTTTAAGGATCCCATTCATGTTCCCAACGCCTTCGAGGAAGGTCACATGGACAATATATCACCTACAATCCACATTGATATCTCTGCCCCAGCTGGTGCTCCTGAACTCATTTCGTTAGGAGCTTCCTACACCGAGCATGATATCGGAGAGTACAAGAAACTTTTCCAAGAGTTCCACGATGTCTTTGCCTGGTCCTATACCGAAATGCCTGGTCTTGACCCCGCTATCATAGATCACCACAGTAACACCTCTGAGTCAAGGGGCATAATAGATTACCTCCACCTTGGGATAGGGTGCATGATCAATCATTTTGACCCTTCCCCACCACATCTATCTCAGTGTTTCAATGATCCCATTGTTCAAACCAACACATATGTGATCCACAATCACAACCCCCATGCACATAGCATGGGGGCTGGTCATTAACCCTGCTCACTTTGTCACATTTGTGATCTCAACCTTTTTTGAGGTCACGTGTCACTTGTATATTTGATTTGATTTGATACGCATAGTTCTTTCCTTTGACCATTCCAGAGTCCTTACAACCTCTGTTTTTTCGCACCATTTGCACTGCCGGATTCATTTTTCCGCGCTCGTGATGATGCTTGAGATCATTTCTCGCTCTCACCAGGACCATTATCAACATTGTGTCCCGACACCTTGTCACCCTAGTTTGCATGCCACATCGGTTGTAGCCCATTTTTGATATACTTTATATCATCAGATTCATTTTTCTGAGCCCGTGATGATGCTTGAGATCATTTCTTGCTTTCACCCCCAGATTTTTTGGTTATTTTTTCCAAAATGTCCCCCGTTGCCTCGGTTTGTGTGCCACTTCGGCCGTTCTCCATTTTTGACACTTTTTATATCGCTGGATTCATTTTTTCGAGCTTGTGATGATGCTTGAGGTCATTTCTCGTTCTCACCAGGTACAGTTTCAACATTGTGTCTCGACACCTTGCTACCTCGGTTTGTGCGCCACATCGACCGCCATCGGATTGTTCCACCGTTTTACATGAGCCATTCACTCATTTCATACTGTAATTATTTCGTTATTTTTCCACCATTCATTATCCCGCAAGGAGGCCCACCATTGTTCCCCCCTACCCTTGTTCTTGGTCATCATCAATGTTCCTTGATTGAGCACTTCCTCCTTGCCTGACCATTCCTTTTGTTCGGTATAATTTTATCCCTTTTTCGGGTCGGACAAGTCCTTTACGAAAAAGGCACTTAGGGAGTTTCTGTTAAGCTCTTTTCTGACTCCTAAAACAATGAAAAGATCACCGAGCAATCTTGCTTCCTTTCATGCTCGTTAGAGTAACTAAAAGGGTGTCTATCTGGTATAAGTTTAACCCTTTTCCGGACCTGGTAGACTAATTACGAAAAAGGAATACTCTAGTCACACCGGCTAGAAGAGTTCTTCATTGCATCCTTTTATGCTTCTTCAGGCCTTGGAGACTAACACACGAAAAAGCAACCCCCTGGAGTCTTCTTATCGCTTTCAGACTCTCTAAAATTGAAAGCAACCACGACCATGCACCGTCCTGGGCTCGTACAAATCCACACGACGGTACCATTCCATTATTTCAGAGTCTTCTTATCGCTTTCAGACTCCTTAAAATTGAAAGCAATCACAAGCATGAACTGTCCTGGGATCGTATAAATCCACATGACAGTGCCATTTTAAACCCACTTTTTCTAGTTCGTTAACCCATGAAGAAGTCCCCCCGTGCCTCTTGGCACTATGATCGATCATCTTAGCAGCACCCCCCATAAGGTCGCCTTTGTTCAGAGTATTCTGCAGTATCCTGCCATTTTACACCAACTTGAGTATCCCTCACCCCAGTCACTATCCTTGATCCATTACAGCTATGATCCCTTTCCCACCAGTCAGTTCCATATGTTGCCCGATCATCCCCGCCATCATACTCTGAACAAAGGAAGTTTGAGTCCACCCATTCTACTTTCCCAGTTATCCCCTACAGTATGACAGTCCTACCATCAGTACTCTCACACTTCGGTTCTCCACCTCGCGCTCCTATCAAGGAAACATCATTGCCTTGCTAGTTGCAGGTCTCCCTCTATCGATGACAACCCCTCTATTCCAGAGGATAGACCGAGAGGTCCCTGCGCCTTGGACTCATCACCATCTGTGGTGAGTGCCTATGAACCATTTTGAGAGGAGTCATCATTGCCTCTCCGAGTGGTTGTTTCTCACATGCTCGACTTCAACATCTTGATCGCATCGTTGAGAATCGCGCAGGGTATATATCCCTTCAGTTATTGGTTGAAGACCCCGAATTTCCCCTTACTCTAGCACATTGGTGAGTCACTTCGGAACGCCCAGTTATATGTTCCCGTGGATGTCCGGGTTGCGTTGGCGATTGTATTCGGAAGCCATCCAGTTATATGCTTCCTTGAGTACCCAGTTCATTTCCAGTTCAGTGTACCATTGAGGGTATGACTCCCCGTCACTATGATCCAGCAGCTCATCAGTTCCTCTAGTACCCCACTCAGTAGCAATGTTGTTATTACAGTGTATCAGTTCTTCAGCTCAGACATGGTCAGCCCAGCGATATGTCCCAGATTTGTTTCCCCTTTGGACCCTTATGATGTACACAACGGTTCTCTATGTATCTTACAGGTCCCCCTTTTCCGGGCATCACAGTTATTTTTTATGTATCTTGATACGAGCATGGGCATGCCCGCCTCATCCATATATTAAGATTCTTCCTCATTCATTATTTGAGGCCATGTATATTTCAGGTCCCCATATTTTGGACCTCATTGTTATTATTGTTCTATATCTTGATACGAGCATGGGAATGCCTGCCTCATCCATATGTTCAGATTATTCCTCATTCATTATTGAGGTCATGTACTTTCAGTTTTTTCAGTTTGTTCGGGACCGTTGTTCCGAGCTCTAGTTCGCTTCTTCTCTTCTCCACATCCCAGGAAAACCATACAAGACTTATGATGTCTATCGGCCATACGATGAGCTCCTGCCCTCACACATCAGGGGGTAATCTGTTAACACCCAAAAAGTGCTCACTACCTCATCTACCCCATTACATGACTAATTTGTCCATGTTTCCTACCATATTTGCCTCCAAAACCTTAAAAACCCAGTAAAAAGCCTCCAAAAGGCCAAAAAACCATTAAAAAAGCCTCCAAAAGGCCAAAAAAACCATTAAAAAAGCCTCCAAAAGGCCAAAAAACCCCTTTTTCCCCCAAAATAATCCAAAATTCCTCCAAAAAAGCAAAAACCCTCTAAAAAGGGAATAAAAAATACAAAAAAGAGGAAAAAGAGGGAAAAAAGGAAGCAAAAACCCTATACAGCTGACCTAAACCATATGGTGCCCAAAACCATGGGCCAGCACTCCACCACTAAAAAACTATAAATAGGTGATGGAGTCCCCTCATTTCATATCCATAGTCAACCATACCCTTACTCTGCCAAAATCACTCTTGAAACCCTAGCTCACCCTTGAGCTATTTTCACATTTGAGTGCCCCTTTGGCCCATTTCCAAATCCCTTTGGAGAAAGAGAAAGGAACAAAACTGGAGCTTGGAAGCAACCCTCTTGGACTGTTGCAAAGGCTTCACCAACCTTCACATTGGAGGTATAATCAATACAAAAACCCTTTTTATTATCTTGTCTTTTCTATTTTATGCACATGCTTAGAGTAGTTACTATTTTACTATACTGTCTTTCATTTACTGTTTTTCTGAACTGCTACTAAGGAGTCCCTTCTCTTTAGTAGGTGCTCATTTGCACAAGCTAGGGTGAAAAACCTAACTACAACTCTGCTCAAACTCAGGGCCTCTTGGCCAACGTCCCAGTCGAGTTAACCGAGAAAACCATCCTCATAGACATTGAGGTCATCAATGCCTGACCTGATTACAACCTCCTGCTCAAACGTAGTTACATGTACGCCTTGAAAGTTGTTGCTTCATCATTTTTTCGTATTATGATGTTCCCCCATGAGGGACGGATTGTCAAAGTTGACCAACTCATGTACTATGACCCGAATTCCACCACTGCACTAGAAAATGTTCTCCCCATGATTGAACAACTCGTTCTGAGTACACTACATCATTCGTATCTTCGGTTGGACTTGAAATATACTCTGAAACTCCCATGACATCCACCTTTAGGTCCATTCCACCCCCCAGCTAGCAATAGAGGTATCTAATATGTGCACAATTTCATCTAACCAAACAGTTCCCAACCCACAACCACCCTTACTACCACAACCTCCTACAATATCGAGTCATGTTGGAGCAACCCCCATCCACACTATCCCGTTCTTGTTCCCACCTTCGGGAGTAATAAACACCCCAGTTATGGCTATGCTGAATCTCCTCGGGTTAACATTAGGACTACCAGTGTGGTATCTCCCCGCTTCTGCCCCTCCTCCAACACCACAAGTTGTTCTCCAACCAGTCCAACCGATTAACACCTCCAACCACCCACCCCCCGGTGTGGAAAATATCCTTAATTGCCCACCTTCCACTACGGCGACTGCCTCTACATCCAACACTTCCTCTCCACCACCTAGAAACACTAGGGGCAGATGCCCGCAAACCTACACAAACCCAACAACAAAGAAACTTGTGGAACCACAACCACCACCCCGTGCACCCCCTAAGTGATCCTTATGTGACGATATGGGCCATGCTACCCATAAATTTCCCCAGTTTCCCAATCTCCGAAAGCACATGCAGACTTTGGATGACGATCCTAACATCTCGATCGTCGAATTAAACCCCCCCTCCCACCGGTGCAAAAAGGAATTACGTGCCGACCATGCTTGCGCCATCTGTGGAATTTATGGTCATTACTCTCACCACTTCCCCGAGCTCCCAGAATACAGATTGGTTCTCCACGAGTTAACCCACTCCGACCTAGAGTCGTCCATTACCACCATTGAGGAGATCCATCCTCTGACATCCTCCCCCTCGGGAGATATTAAAACCATCTACATGATTTCTACAGTATAAAGGCACACTTCTCCTCCAGCATCTAGCCTCCCATCCATTGATTTGAAAACTCAGTGTTTTCACAGCGACAAGGAAATCCTCGAGGTACTCACCGCACCTGACTACCCTTGGGATGGAATGCATCATCGGTCCTATTTCATTCCCAAGGAGACCACCACTACTAGGGCCACTCAATTCTCAATTAGGACAAAGGATTTCCTCCTAGAGAAGGTAGACTGGTTCAAGAACCCCATTCCAGCCCCTGATGCCTTTGAGGAAGGTAACATAGCCAACATATCACCTACCATATAGGTTGATATTTCTACCACACCCGGTACACCCGAACTCATCACATTAGGTGCTTCCTGTATGGAATACGAAATCGGGGAGTACAAGAAGTTCTTCTAGGAGTTTCGCGATATCTTTGCTTGGTCCTATACCGAGATGCTTGGCTTAGACTCTGCCATAGTCGAACACCACATTGATACGTGGCCGGAGGTCCCACCCGTCCACTAGAAGCAGAGACCCATTCACCCGTCTAAGCTCCTTGCAGTCAAAATCAAAATTGAGAAACTGCGGAAATCCGTATTCATCTATCCCATTGATTATACCACCTGGGTTTCCAACCCTATACCCGTTAACAAAAAACAAGGCACTCTCCATGTTTGTATGAATTTTTGCGATCTCAATTGCGCTTGTCCCAAAGACAATTTCCCCACACCCTTCATCGACCAACTCGTTGACTCTTGTGCGGGACATGAGGTTCTCGCCTTCATGGACGGATTCTCTGGGTACAATCAAATACACATCCGGAAGGAAGACCAATACAAAGCCACATTCACTACTCCATGGGGCACCTTTTCCTATTGGGTCATGCCGTTCGATCTTAAAAATGCAAGTGCCACGTTCCAGTGGGCCATGACATATTGTTTCCATGACTTGGACCATATCATCCTTGTTTTCCTGGACGACCTCACAGCTCAATCAAAGAAACGGTCTGACCACCTAAATGACCTCCGGCAAGTCTTTCTGTGTTGTCGCAAGTACAGGATCCGCTTGAACCCACTCAAGTGTGTCTTTTGTGTTCCTGCAGGCCGGTTGTTGGGATTCATCATTTACAAAAAAGGGATAACTGTCGAACCCTTAAAGGTTCAATCCATCTTGGACCTCCCATCCCCCCGTACCATACGACAACTACAGAGTTTGCAGGGGAGAGCCAAATTTATCCACCGCTTTGTTCCTGAATATGCTACGACTGTTCATGGTTTTCTTTGCCTACTTTGTACCTACATTCCTTTTGTGTGGGAAGAACAAGTGCAAGCGGCTTTGAAGCCCTCAAAACATCTCTAACCAATGCCCCCTTGATTTCCCCTCCAAATTTCACCAAGGATTTTATCCTATATGTTTTGGCATCCAAATACGCCATCTCGGGGGTGCTTGTTCAAGAAGATAGTGTGCAAAAGGATCACGTAATCTACTATGTGAGTCAGACCTTATCTGGCCCACAACTACGTTATCCCTAGGAGGAGAAGTTGGTCCTCGCCATCGTCTTCTCCATGCAAAAGGTTCACCACTACATTCTATTAAGCCAGACTACCATTGTGGCCGACTCCAATCCTATGGTCTACCTCTTGAGTCGCCTCCTCCTTCAAGGTCGCATGGCTAAGTGGGTCATCATACTCCAAGAGTATGATCTCACATTTACAACACCTAAGAGCATCAAAGCCCTTGCACTAGCGCAACTCATGTTGGACTTACTATCCCTGTCCATTTCAACATCCATCAATACCAGCCTCCCAGATTACCATTTATTTATCATTTCGTCGGATGACCCCTGGTATAGTGATATCCTGGTGTACCTCTGCACTCAGAAGTTCCGACTCGACCTTGATCGCGATGGGCGCCGGAACATACGCCATCACGTATCTTGTTATCTTCTCCTTGGTGATGTGTTATACCATCGCGGTATTGAAACCATTTTACGTCGCTGCCTCACCCAATATGAGGCTGAACAAGTCCTTAATGATTGTGATCACAGTGGATCCTGTGGAGGCAACTTCTCAGGGATGGCCACCGCCCAAAAATTTATGCACGCCGGATATTTCTGGCCCACTCTCTTCATCGATTGCATCACTGCAATTAAGCATTGTCGCAACTGCCAGCTCTTCTCCCCCAGGGCAAGGACCCCCCATGCCCCCCTCCATCTAGTTGTCACCGTTGGCCCTTTCTATAAGTGGGCCATTTATTTTATGGAATGGAACCCTCCCTCGACAAGCGACCATAAATATATCATCATGGCTGTCGATTATTTCATCAAATGGGTCGAGTCCATGCCAACTTTAAACTGCAAAGCTGATACCGTAGCTCGCTTCTTTTTCGGGGTACCCAAGCACCTTATGTCCAAACATGGCTCACACTTTGAAGACTCCATCTGGATGGAGTTTTCGACCTTTCTGAAATTCAAACATCAATACGCCTCCACCTATTACCCCCAAGGGAATGTCCAAGTAGAGGCTATCAACAAAATCTTGAAGACCATTCTTCAGCACACAGTAGAATTCCATAAGTCCAACTTTAATCATATGCTATTCCCCACACTTTGGGCTTACCACACGTCTACCAAGACCGCCATGGGTTTTTACCCCCTTTCACCTAGTTCACGGGGTCGAATCGGTTCTCCCCATCGAGTGTCAGATTCTCGCCCTACACATTGCCGTCGAAATCGTCCTAGACACATCACCTCTCGAACAATGCTTAATCCTTTTGGAGAAAGCCAATGAAGACCGCCGCACGGCCTTGCAAACCATCGAGGCCACGAAGAACCGCTCCAAAGCTGGCTATGATAAGCACGTCCACCCCCACAATTTCTGAGAAGGAGACCTAGTCCTCGTTTATGACCAAGCACATGACAAGACTGGGAAAGGAAAGTTTGAGTCCATGTGGCAAGGTCCATACATTGTCCACACCTGCCTAGGACATGGGGCATAAATCCTCACCAACTATGAAGGAAACCCCCTTCGCAACCCCCACATTGGGTTGTACCTCAAACACTTATACCCGTTGTTAACACCCAAAAAGTGCTCACTAGCTCATTTACCACATTATATGGCTCATTTGTCCATTTTCCTACCATATTTCCATTAAAATCCCAAAAAATCCCATTAAAAAGCCTCCAAAAGGCCTAAAATGCCTCCAAAAGGCCACAAAACCATCAAAATAGCCTAAAAAAGGCTAAAAAACCCCCTTTTCCTCCAAAAATAGCAAAAATCCCCTAAAAAGGGAATAAAAATATAAAATAATGAGGAAAAGGAGGAAAAAACCCTATACAGCTGCCTAAAACCATGTGTTTCCTAAAACCATGGGTCAGCACTCCACCACCAAAAAACTATAAATAAGTGATGGAGATCCCTTATTCCATATCCACAATCACAAGCACCCTTACTCTGCCAAAATCTCTCTCGAAACCCTAGTTCACCTTTGAACTATTTTCACCTTGAGAGCCACCTTTGGCCCATCCCCCAACATTGGAGAAGGAGAAGGAGCATTCAGAAGCTTGGAGCATCCTCTTGGACACTGCAAAGGGCTTCACCAACCTTGACACTCAAGGTAACATCAATACAAAGTCATTCTTTCATTTTGGTGTTTATGCTTCATGCTTGTCTTAGAAATAATTTAATTGTTGTTTTAATTTAATTAGTTTAATATACTGAACTGCTACTAAGGAGTCCATTCTCCTTAGTAGGTGCTCATTGGCACAAGCTAGGGGTAAAACCCTAGCTACAGTTTTGGCGACTCCCCTAGTTTTCGAATTTCTGGTTTCCGTTTTTAAATTTTTTCTTTCGGCTGTCCCTTTCGGCCGCTGCATACCGCGTCTTTTTCCTCTACAGTCGCGTCCCGACCGCGCCTTTCAGGCCTTTACCCGCGATCCGACCGTGGCTCTCAGACTGCTTCCGACGCTCTGCCGGCGGATTCAAGTCTGTTACCTGCGATCCGACCGTGGCTAATCAGCCTTTTTGCCGCGATCTGACTGCGCCTGTCGGCCTTTTTCCTGCATCGCGACTGCGGCTTTCTGCCTCTTTCGCGCGTCCCGACTGCGCCTGTTAGCCCTTTTGCCGCGGCCCGACTGTGCCTTTTCCCCTATTTCCTGCGTCCCGATTGCCACTATTGGCCCGATAGCCGCGACCTGACCGCCGCTGTTTCCCTTAAACCCGCGGTCGGCCTGTTATGATCCGCTACAGACCCGCGGTCTGATTTCTGCTCTTTTCCTGTTTTGAGCCCAGCCCCTCTTGCTGCAATATTTTCTGCATTTGAACAGCCCTCTGTCCCACCTGCAGCCCACTTCCTTACAGCCTTTCTGCAACATAATTTCTGTTCCTTTTACAGAATCTTTTTAAAATTTCAGTATTTTTATTTCAGAAAATTTTGCAAATTAAAAGAATCAATTTCAGCATTATTGATAGATTGAAAGTTGCCCTCCCTTGTGGCACTTCTGTTTTTGGGTTCAACACCTCACGAGCACACACTCTGTCACATTAAATCAAGTGAGCCTTAAAAAGTACCTAACTAAACCAACATTCTAACCCCACTTGGGGAACACAAAAGAATCATTGTAGTTAGGTAGGATCAGGGGGATAGGCTTCCAATAACACCCCTTGGTTATTTCACTTGAGACATAGTTGTTGTCCAAATAGGGAACCAAAATCCCCTAGTACTTTTTGGCACGGTCACGACCAGTTTATCAGAGGGCCTCTCCCTTAGGAGGGTTGAAGTCGGGAGACTGGTTCCGGAGGCCTGAGTGGAATACCGCACTCCATTCAGTAACCGAAGGGCTACCTTTCGCGGTTCGCGGGATATCCCTGTATAGGGGTATTGCGGTCAACGAACTAAACGACAGATTCACCTTTCTGGACGTGTCATGAACGGGGTATCTTAGTTGCCATTCTTCTAGGATTGACTACCCGGTATCCCTCCCGGTAGGGGGATATCATAGCCACTTGGCTTTCCTACTCATATTGTCTGACTTGGATTTCATCACCTTGCAGAGGATATGTTTAGTTAAGTCAGAATACTTTTAGCTAGGTGTTTGCATGCTCCTTTACCTCCCTTTGGTCTAGTGAGTCCACCATTTTTCTTTTTTAGGAAACCTGCTGCTTGTTGGTATTCTGACCATCTTTGTTGTTACTCCACCTATTGTAGCACAGCTGTTGCAGTGGGTGTTTTGAGTTGGTTGTTGGCCTGAGTGCCTTGCTTTTTAGCTCTCCTTCTGCACACTCGGTTGCATTAGGATTTTTGAGCTGTTTTTATACTCACCTCAACCCACAGAGACTAGACACCATCCGTCACCATTGAGTCCCCGAGACACTCTCGGCGCCTCAGGGGCGAGCCCCCACAGCACGGTTCTCTTGACACCACACGTCGTAGATTCCGATCATTATCCGTTGATACCACTCATCACAGATCTAGAGCCTTGTCACTTGACTCCACCCGTCAGCGACGTAGGTCTCCGTCACCAGATAGTGACGCACCTTACTTTACCTCTGATTCTGACGAAGAGTCTGAGAACCCTATTTATACTGCCCCTACTAGCCCCATGGCTGGTACGACTTCCACTCCATTTGTCATAGGGACCATTGGTGGCACATCCACCACTACACCAGTTACTACACCTGTTTTTGGTATGCCCTCCATGGGGCAACCATCTACCGTTCCCCTCACGGTACCTATTCCCACAGCGGGAATACCTATCCCCACTACATCAGTGGCTCACACTACCCATGGTGGTGCTGGACCATCCTCCACTACCTCAGTTCCCCCACTTGGGGGCACCACCCTAAATATTGTCCCTCCACTTGGGGGCACTGGCCCCAACTTGGTCCACAGCACTACTGTGTCACAGCCTTCTTCCAGTTTGCCGTTCATGGCTAGCCTCAACCTACCTGACCTGGCCAGATTGACCAACGATCCTATTCGACACGACCCTATGTGGCCTCATATGCCTACCAAACTACCCTCTGACATCCCTAAATTCGAGGGTAAGGCCGGTGAGGACCCACAGAACCACATCATGTCTTTCCACCTATGGTGTTCCTCTAACTCCATCGTGGACGACTCTGTTCGCCTCTGTCTCTTACAGCGCACCTTTACTGGCTCTGCAGCCAAGTGGTATATTGAGCAGCCTCATGGGACCCACGCCACCTTTTCTTCCCTGGCCTCGACCTTCCTGCAGTTCTTCCAGTTGCCAGTCCGCTATGACGCGGGCGTTGAGATCCTTCTATCTTGTAGACAAAACACGGCTACCCATATCACGGACCACATCCATGAGTGGCGTAGACGCCGTAGCTTATGCAAGATTAAACTAGATGACCGTATCTTCCTCGATTGGTTCCTCAAGTCCCTGCTTCCTGTCATCGCTAAGGATGTAGCTTCAGAAAGACCCCAGTCTGAAGAAGAGGCCATCCTTAAGGCACAGCAGTTCGACCTCATTTACGCCCAGTCGGGTTACCTTTATACCATTATACCTGACGCCCCTCGCGGCGAGTCCTCCCATCATGATGCGCCGGGGGCATCCCACGCTGCAGATGGTATCATTGGCCGTGTTTCTTCGCATCCCCAACCATTTTCTATAGCACGTCCTACCCCTGGCCCCGACCTGTCGAGGGCTACCTCCCAGTCTGGAGCAACCAACTCATATGCTCCCATGACACATCACCATTCCCATGGACCTTCATGTCCACCTCAGTGCTTCGGGTATGCAACTCCTGCTTATGCTCCTCCAGCCGCCCCTCAGCCTTACTACCATCAGCAGGCTGCCCCCGCTCCTGCGCCTCCACAAGCCCCACCCGCTTATTACCCGCCCCAGGCAGCCCCTGCGGCACAACCACAACCTGCTCCGCAGTCCTATCAGCAACCCCCTCAAGTTGCTGCACCTGCTCAGCCTCAACCTACATATCATCCTCCGCAGCCTGCTCCAGCACCTGCGCAACCTCAGAATCCACCTGCTGCCCAAGGGCAAGTTTACGCCCAACACAACCCGCAGCAAAACCAGAATAACCAACGTAACCAGGGCCAACAGAACCGCGGCAAGGGCCGTAATCGGGGAAATAACCAACCTGCAGACCAAGCTAGTCAACCGGCTAATCCCCCTGACAACAATAATGCGGCCCCCGCTAATCAAAACCCTGATCGCCCGCCCAAGCAGGCCAAAAACCCCAATTTGCGGACGAACCACCCTTGTTCTATTTGCGGGGTCTATGGACACTACACCCATGCTTGCCCACACTTGGAGCGAGCTCGGCAGCTCTGGGTTGACGAGGCCCATCGCCAAGGGCATGCGGCCCCCCAAGCGCCACCCAACCCCCCCAACATCAGCAACCCCCTTTAGTGCTGCAAAACCCATTACCGACCCAAGGCGTGGTGAACACTCAGCCGTTGGCCCCTCAAGCTAACGTGCAACCCCAACAACAACAGATCACCTACGCTGCTCCTGATCAACCCATGTTTGACTCAGGTACCCACCACTTACTGATGATGTCATCTGCTGACGTCAACCTACAGACCCGTCGGAACCAATATGGCTCCACCTCTGAAGCCCCTCCCACGGATAAACCTACTAACGCCCATCCCACCGATCAGGCATTACGTATACCTCCGCCGCCCATAGACGGCGCTGCGAAAGCACCTCGTTTCCCACTTCGCCGAATCAACAATAACCCTAACGCGCGCGCTGCGTCAAACTACAACATCGTAGACGACCTAGCCCAATCTCCCGCAGCCATGTCTGCGTTGGAAGTCTTGAAGAACTGCCCTTCCCAGCGCAAGACTTTACTTTCCGCCATCGGGGGGATTGACCCAACTGATTCACACTTGATGGCGTTTGATTTAGACCAGTCTGAACCACGCCTACCTTCCAGCTTAGCCTTCCAAGTTACAGTCTCCGTTAGGAATCTTGTTATCCATCGGTGCATCATCGATGAGGGTGCTTCCACATGCGTTATGTCTACATTTGTATGGCAGAAGCTAGGATCCCCTCCTCTCCAGCAGTCCACCACTGCGTTACGTGCCTACGACGGTCGTTCGGCCCAGCCCCAAGGCCTTCTCCCCAACGTTCCAGTCCAGTTAGGTGGTAAAACAGTCCTTATTGACATAGAGGTAATCAATGCCCAATTGGATTACAACCTTCTACTTGGCCGCAGCTACATGTATGCCATGCGGGCGGTTGCCTCTTCTGTCTTTCGCACCATGATGTTCCCCCATGAAGGACGCGTGGTTAAGATTGACCAGCTCACCTACTATGATCCCAGTGCTCCGGCGGCACCGGAAAATGTTCTCCCCATGGTTGAACAACCTGTTTCTAGTGCCACCACCTCGTTTGTTTCCTCTACGGGGCCTGGAGTCTACTCAGACGCGCCGATGACCTCCACCTTTCAATCCATTCCTCCGCCGTCATCTACGCCCGAAATGTCTGACTTATGTACCTTGTCCCATGACATCCTACCACCTAACAATCAACCATCCTTGTTGCCTAAACCACCATTGGTACCTAGTCACATTGGTGTTACACCGATCCATACGATCCCCTTCCTAGTTCCTCCAGCAGGAGTAGTAAGCGCCCCGGTCATGGCTACCCTTAGCCTCCCTGGGTTAACCTTGGGATTACCTGTATGGTACCTTTCGCCTCCCGTTCGCCCACCGACACCTGATGTCGTCCTCCAGCCGGTGCAACCCATGGCTACTACCACTCAGCCACCTCCCGGTGTCTCTACCCCTTCGTCCTCCACGACAACTCCTCTTCCTCCTCCACCCACTGGGGGCAGAGGTCCACAACCTTACACTGCTGTCCCACCTCCCAAGACAGTCAAGAACCCTCCAGTGTTTCGTGCTCCTCCCAAATGCTCGCTGTGTGACGAGTTGGGCCATGCGACCCACCAATGCCCACAGTTACCCGCATTGCAGAAGCACATGCAAATGCTCGATGATGACCCCAACATCCCAACCGTCGAACTAAACCCCACTCCTAAGCCTAAAGATAAGTCCCTACGTACCAACCACTCCTGTGCCATATGCGGTATTTACGGGCACTATTCACATCATTGTCCCGATCTCCCGGATTACAGAGCGGCTCTCTATGAGATGAACAATCTGGATCTTGAGACGGCACCACCTACCATTGAGGAGATCTACCCCCCAGACTCTTCACCTTCCGGAGAGGTTAATACCATCTATATGATCTCTTCAACCACTACCCCCTCGTCAACCGATTTGACGACGCAAACTTTCTGTACCGATGAGGAGATTCTTGAGGCCCTTACTGCCCCGGATTATCCCTGGGATGATATGCATCATCGTTCCTACTTCCTCCCAGAAGCGTCTTCCTCTAGCACCGCTACCCAATACGCGGTCGAATCCAAAGACTTCCTCCCCACCAAGGTCGACTGGTTCAAGGACCCTATTCCTGCTCCTGACGCGTTCGAGGAAGGTAACATGGCCAACATCTCACCTGTCATCCAAGTTGATATCGCTGCTCCAGGACGTGCCCCTGAACTCATCACTTTAGGAGCCTCCTGCAGCGAGCAAGAGATTGAGGACTACATAAAACTTTTCAAAGATTTCCGTGATGTCTTTGCCTGGTCCTATACCGAAATGCCCGGTCTTGACCCCGCCATCATAGAGCACCACCTTGACACCTCTGAGTCAAGGGGCATAATAGATTCCCTCGACCCTGGGATAGGGGGCATGATCAATCATTTTGAACCTTCCCCATCACATCTATCTCAGCATGTCAATGAACCCATTGTTCAAACCAACACATATGTGATCCACAATCACAAACCCCATGCACATAGCATGGGGGCAGGTCATTAACCCTGCTCACTTTTCACATTTGTGATCTCAACCATTTTGAGGTCACGTGTCACTAGTAGATTTGATTTGATTAGATACTCCTAGTATTCTTCCCCCATGGGTCATCATTTCTCCCCACCACTGCATCCTTGGCTTGGTGGGCTCACCTTTATTTGCAACCATTTTTTAAACCTAGTTAGTTCCTTTGACCATTCCGGAGTCCTTGTGACCTCCGTTTTTCGCACCATTTGCACTGCCGGATTCATATTTCCGTGCCCGTGATGATGCTTGAGATCATTTCTCGCTCTCACTAGGACCAATATCACCATTGTGTCCCGACACCTTGTCACCTCGGTTTGCGTGCCACATCGGCCGTTCTCCGTTTTTCACATGTTTTATATCATCGGATTCATTTTTCCGAGCTGGTGATGATGCTTGAGATCATTTCTCGCTCTCACCCCCCGATCTTTCGGGTATTTTTCCACAACGCCCTTGTCACCTCGGTGTGCATGCCACATCGGCCGTTACCCGTTTTTGACATCCTTCATATCGCCGGATTCATTTTTCTGAGCTCGTGATGATGCTTGAGATCATTTCTCGCTCTCACTTGGTACAATTTCCACATTGTGTCCCCACACCTTACTGCCTCGGTTTGCGTGCCACATCGGCCGCTGTCGGATTGTTCCACATTTTTACATGAGCCATTCACTCCTGTCATCCTGCAAATGTCTCGTTATTTTGCCACCATTTCATCTACCCCGCAAGGAGGTCCATCAGTGTTCCCACCTACCCTCGTTCTTGGTCATCATTACTAAACCTTGATTGAACACTTCCTCCTTGCCTGGCCATTCCTTTTGTTCGGTATAATTTTATCCCTTTTTCGGGCCGGACAAGTCCTTTACGAAAAAGGCACTTAGGGAGTTTCCGTTAAGCTCTTTTGTGACTCCTAAAAGAATGAAAAGATCGCCGAGCAATCTTGCTTCCTTTCATGCTCGTTAAAGTACCTGAAAGGGCGTCTATCTGGTATAAGTTTAACCATTTTCCGGACCTGGTAGATTAATTACGAAAAAGGAATACTCTAGTCACACTGGCTAGAAGAGTTCTTCATTGCATCCTTTTATGCTTCTTTGGGCCTTGGAGACTAAATCTACGAAAAAGCAACCCCCTGGAGTCTTCTTACTTGCTTTCAGACTCTCTAAAATTGAAAGCAACCACGAGCATGCACTGTCCTGGGCTCGTAAAATCCACACGACAGTACCATTCCACTACCTCAGAGTCTTCTTATCGCTTTCAGACTCCTTAAAATTGAAAGCAACCACGAGCATGCACTGTCCTGGGCTCGTAAAATCCACACGACAGTACCATTTTACACACACTTCTTCTAGTTCCTTAACCCCTGAAGACGTTTTCCCCCGTGCCTCTTGGCACTTTGATCTATCATCTCGGCAGCACCCCCAATCAGGTCGCCTTTGTTCAGAGTATTCAGCAGTCTTCTGCCATTTTACACCAGCTTGAGTCTCCCTCAGCCAGTTATTCCCCCAGATCCATTACAGCTATGATCCCTTTCCCCTGAGTCAGTTTCATATGCTGCCAGATCATTCCCATTATCATACTCTGAACAAAGGAAGTTTGAGTCCACCCGCTCTACTTGCCCAGTTGTCCTCCCACAGTTTATCAGTTCTGCCATCAGTACTATCACATTTCGGTCTTGTACCTCGCGCTCCTGTCAAGGAAACATCATTGCCTTGCTAGGGGCAGGTCTCCCTCTGTCGACGACAGCTCCTCTATTCCAGAGGATAGGCCCAGAGGTCCCTACGCCTTGGACTTATCACCATTTGTGGTAGGTGCCTACGGATCATTCCGAGAGGAGACATCATTGCCTCTCCGAGTGGTTGTTCCTCACATGCTCGACTTCAGCACCTTGATCGCATCGTTGAGGATCGCGTAGGATTATATCCCATCAGCTTTTAGTCGAAGACCCCGGATTTCCCCCGACTCTAGCACATTGGTGAGTCACTTCGGAACGCCCAGTTGTATGTTCCTGTGGATGTCCGGGCTGCGTTGGCGTGTGTATTCGGAAGCCATCCAGTTTCATGCTTCCTTGAGTACCCAGTTTCAGTTCCAGATCAGTTCCAGTTCAGTGTACCATGGAGAGTTTGACCCCAGTCACTATGATCCAGCAGCTCATCAGTTCCTTTGGTACCACACTCAGTAGCACCGTTGATTGTTCCAGTGCACCAGTTCTGCAGTTCACACATGATCCGTTCACGAGTATGTCCCAGATTTGTGTCTCCTCTGGACTCTTATGATGTACACAGTGGTCATGTATCTTACAGGTCCCCCTTTTCGGGCCTTACAGTTATGGTTATGTATCTTGATACGAGCATGGGTATGCCCGCCTCGTCCATATATTGAGATTATTCCTCAGTCAGTATTTGAGGTCATGTATATTTCAGGTCCCCATTTTTTTGGACCCCATTGTTGTTATTATGTTATATCCTGATACGAGCATGGGAATGCCCGCCTCGTCCATATGATCAGATGATTCCTCATCCTTTATTGAGGTTATGTACTTTTAGTTCTTGCAGTTGTTCGGGATCGTTGTTCCGGGCTCCAGTTTGTTTCTTCTCTTCTCTCCACATCCCAGGAAAACCATTCATGACTTATGATGTCCATCGGCCATACGATGAGCTCCTGCCCTCGCACATCAGGGGGCAATCTGTTAACACCCAAAAAGTGCTCACTAGCTCATTTACCACATTATATGGCTCATTTGTCCATTTTCCTACCATATTTCCATTAAAATCCCAAAAAATCCCATTAAAAAGCCTCCAAAAGGCCTAAAATGCCTCCAAAAGGCCACAAAACCATCAAAATAGCCTAAAAAAGGCTAAAAAACCCCCTTTTCCTCCAAAAATAGCAAAAATCCCCTAAAAAGGGAATAAAAATATAAAATAATGAGGAAAAGGAGGAAAAAACCCTATACAGCTGCCTAAAACCATGTGTTTCCTAAAACCATGGGTCAGCACTCCACCACCAAAAAACTATAAATAGGTGATGGAGATCCCTTATTCCATATCCACAATCACAAGCACCCTTACTCTGCCAAAATCTCTCTCGAAACCCTAGTTCACCTTTGAACTATTTTCACCTTGAGAGCCACCTTTGGCCCATCCCCCAACATTGGAGAAGGAGAAGGAGCATTCAGAAGCTTGGAGCATCCTCTTGGACACTGCAAAGGGCTTCACCAACCTTGACACTCAAGGTAACATCAATACAAAGTCATTCTTTCATTTTGGTGTTTATGCTTCATGCTTGTCTTAGAAATAATTTAATTGTTGTTTTAATTTAATTAGTTTAATATACTGAACTGCTACTAAGGAGTCCATTCTCCTTAGTAGGTGCTCATTGGCACAAGCTAGGGGTAAAACCCTAGCTACACCCGTAACACTTTTGGACCCACTAGTCCATGTTGTACAACTTTATTTATTTTGTTTTTTACTTTTTACATCTAAAACCTCACATTTTGTTTCCTCTGTATAACCACAGATGGATCCTATTCCACCACCATATGTCGTTTTTGCCAATGGTACAAGTCGTTGGTCCCCAAACCTTACCTCCGCAGCTTGGGTACTGTATTCCCCCTCACACGAGTTGATCCACCTTGACGGATTGTGCATAGGAACTGCTACTAATAACCAGGATGAGTACGATGTTGTGGTCGGTCTATTGACCGCTTCCCTCTAGATGGGAATACGTCACCTTCATGTGTTTCTTGACCCTCAACTGCTTATCACTCAACTCAACAACTTTTACCAGGTACAGGATCCTTGCCTCTTTAGAAAGTTCCTGCACACTAAACAAATGATTAGACAGTTTGAATCCATTACATTCAGTCATGTCCCACGAAATCAAAACAGTGTAGCAGACCAAATGGCTAACAATATTCTAGAATGACATATAAACCACAATATGCAGGGCGTAAACCATAAACATGCATCACCATACCACCCACATGTACATAAAACATCATATAGGCATTTAAAAATCATAAAAACAATAAAAAGAAACCATCATCACAAGTGCATCCATGTGCATAAAAAGAAACCATCATCACAAGTGCATCCACGTGTATAAAGAGAAACCACCATCACAAAAAGGCATCCATGTACTGGTAGATATATATCATGAAAATTTCATAAGTGCCCATAGCACCAAAAATACATATAAACACATTGAGGAGCCCCAAAAACATCCTCGCTATATAATACAAGTCGTATATACCAAAATCCCACATGCTCATCACAGTGGGGGTAGTTCCATCAACTTCCTAGTTAGATTCATCCCCTCGATAATCATCATCAGTGTTTCCCTCCTCCTCCTCTAAATCCTTCGCTTCTGCTGCTGACTCCTCCTCTCCCCGCTCCTCCTCGGTCTCATTAGCTGCCTCTGCAGCTAACTCCTCCTCTCCCCGCTCCTCCTTGGGATCATTAGCTGCCTCTATAGATAACTCCTCCTCTCCCTGCTCCTCCTCAGGCTCATCAGACGCCGCCTCGACATCCTCATCGGCATCTCCTAGATAAGGGACATCCCCTCGGGCCATATCTCTCACCGTCTCTGCAGCCATTGCAATGCGCCACATAATCAGTCTCCACTCCCATGGAGCATCATAGAATATATCGATCAATTCCTGATCCAAATACTGCCATCCATCGCTCACCACTCCCTCTAAAAGCCGATCGATACCAAATTGCAAAGTATCCAACATAGCTGCATCACTCTGCCGACGCCTCTGCTTTCGACTAGCTGGGTACACTCCCTTGACCTGGCCTCTCCGTGCCTGATATCCCCATGGCAGTGGTCCCACATTTGTAGGAAATAACATCAAGTCGTCAGTGTCACAAAATCCTCTAGCTATCATCTATACTATCAACTAAATACAACATGATACTCTAAACATAAAACATACCAAAAATATACGTACCATCTCATCCCCATGCTTGAACAGGAGGCCGCGGTAGTTGAGGGTCCCCTCAAAAATCCATATGGTAGTACGGGTAATCCTCGATCACCACTCGTAGTTGCATCCACTGCTTGAATAGCTCCTCCGTGAAAAAATGACCTACAAGCCCACTACCCGTGTGATTCATCATCTCGCCCCAACACCGCATCCGCGGCTTGGTCAGTCCCCCATCACGCACTGCTACATGAGGTCACAACGTAGGGACTCGCTCGAAGAAAATCGAACATAGAAACTGGGGGAAACATAAATCCCCTCCCAAATGTCTCACCTTACTCAAATCCTGCTGAACAATGATTAGATACATTTGGCCCTAGCCATAATAAGTCCCGGCGAGAACCCTCTCTACCAACACCATTTGTCCCCCCGAGAGCCGGTGAGGAGCATGTGAACCCAAAACGCGCACCACCAGCGCTGCAATCTCCCGACTCGTCGGACTCTCAATATCACAAACCAGTAGCGCATTCTCATGCACATGCACTATAGCGAAGCAATGTCTATCCAATAAGACCCATATAGATACATCCCGTGGCCTCCTAGTCTAGGTATCAACAATCATGCCCAACCTGGGAAGTCCAGTCAAAAAATAAACATCTGTAAGGGTGATATCCAACCTCTCACCCTGAATCATGAATGCCTCAATATCTGAATCCCAAAAGTCGACCAGATTTTTCAGCAACAGTGTAGCTGAACACATCAAAGGTACCCGCGAGAACTTCAGTAGTCAACAGTCTGTTAAGGCCTCTTGTACACCCTTGTTATCCCGGACCTTCTCCAGGATCGTATCTGGAACGTGTCGCTCTCTCCAAATAACCCTCAGCATCCTGCCAATCACACCAACAAACACCCATTAGAACCATATAAATCCCCCATCGATCCCCTCCGGATCGACGCACCGACACTTAGTCACAATAACACGCCTCCCAGCGCATATCGGCCCCATAAATGTGCTTTGGAATGCATTTTTCTCCTCGAAAAGCGCACTCCTATAGCGCACCTGTCATACCCATAGTTTCTCTCTATAGCGCGCTTTCCTCCCAGAAAGCCACGTTTCATAGCACGATTATGCCACCCACAGTCATGCTCCAAAGCGCGCTTCCCCCTCAGAAAGTTACGCTTTAGAGCACGACTGGACGAGCCACACCCGTGCTTGACGAGCTCAACTGTAGGGGCTTCAAGCACGCTCCGAAGCGCGACTGTGGAGGACACAGCCATGCTCAAGAAAAAGACTGAGGGCCCCCTAGCCATGCTCGGAAAGCACGGTTACCTCACATAGAGTCACGCTCCGGAGCACGCAGCTCTCCTTGAAAACTGTGCTTTGGTGCCATAGCTCCGAGAAGAGATCGACACGCCTCCCCGAAGGCCCAATCCCCTCCAAAAAAGACATAAAAAACATAGCTAAGTACTATAAGGCTTACCTGCAACTCCCAGAACGCGATTTTACCGGTCGGATCGTGCAATATATGAATTTTTACCTCTGGGCCTTTCCAATCTCCTGTCAAACTCAACTATAGCAATGACACATGTCACATGGGTCCATTTACTATTTGTAGACATTTGACTAAATTCTTGTTTTGGCCATTCCGGGATCATACGATGTCCATTTTTCGAATCGTTGACACCACCGGATTCAATTCATCGAGACCTTAAGGATGATTGAGACCATTTCTCGTTTTTACCAAAAAAAATTTAGGCACCTTTTTCCAAGACCTCTGTCGCCTCGATTTGCATGCCAACTCCATTTTTTGCACCATTCACACCGCCGGAATCATATTTCCGTGCCTGTCATGATGCTTGAGATCATTTCTCACTCTCACAAAAACTTGCTTTGGGCACTTACTCCAGGCCCCTCACTGCCTCGATTTGCGTGCCGCTCTGGCTGCATCATGGCCATTAGCTTGCTTGGTATAATTTTATCCCTTTTTCGGGCGGTACAATTCCTTTACGAAAAAGGCACTCAGGGAGTTCCCGTTAAGATCTTTTCTGACTCCTAAAAGAATGAAAAGATCGCCGAGCAATCTTGCTTCCTTTCATGCTCTCTAAAAGTATCTGTAAGGGGGTCTATCTGGTATAAGTTTATCCCTTTTCCAGACCTGGTAGACTAATTACGAAAAAGGAACACTCTAGCCACATTGGCTAGAAGAGTTCTCCATTGCATACTTTTATGCTTTTTCGCACCTTGGAGACTAACCTCTTGGAGTCTTCTTATTTGCTTTCCGACTCTCTAAAATTGAAAGCAACCACGAGCATTAACCATCCCGAGCTCGTATAAATCCACACGACGGTACCGTACGACCATCTCAGAGTCTTCTTATCGCTTTTAGACTTCTTAAAATTGAAATCACACATGAGCATGCACTGTCTTGGGCTTGAATAAATCCACACGATAGTACCATTTTGAGCATACTTCTATCCCTTCTTTGAGCTCCTTAAACCATGAAGAAGGCCCAACGGTGCCTCTCGGTGCCATGAAACATCATATCTAGTACCACTACTATGGCAGCCTCCCCAGTATGGTCGGCTTTGTTCAGAGTATTATGCGAAGTGTCACCCTTTGAGTCTCCTTATATCACTCATCATTTCCCCCTTGAGTCTCCCCCATTGCAGTCACAACCCCTGGTCCCTCACACTATGATCCCCTTCCCAGAAGTCAGTTTCATATGCTGCTAGGTCAACCATGCCATCATACTCTGAACAAAGGAAGTTTGAGTCCTCCCCTCACTCTACGCCCCACATATCCCCCCACAGTGTCAGTAACACACCTAGTACTATCACCTCTTGGTTGTACACCTCGCACTCCTATCAAGGAAACATCATTGCCTTGGTAGTTTCCAGGTCTCCCTTTGTCGATGCCAAACCATTGATTCCAGAGGATAGACCTAGATGTCCCTGTTCCTTGGACTCATCACCATTAGTGGTGAGTGCCTACGAAATTTTTTGAGTGGAGTCCTTAGTGCCTCTCCGAATGGTTGTTTCTCACGTGCTCGACTTCAACACCTTGATTGCACCATTGATATTCGTATAGGGTATTGGTCCCTGCAGTTATCGGTAGAAGACCCCGGATGTCCCCCAACTCTAGCACATTGGTGAGTCTCCTTGAAACCCCCTATTTGTATGTTCCCACAGATATCTGGGCTGCACTTTGCGATAGTATTCAGAAGCACCCCACTTATATGCTTCCTTGAGTATCTAGTTCAAATGCAGTTCAACACACTTTTGAGATTCTGACGCTCACACATTGAGTCCATCCAGTTGTTGGACACCTTCAGATCCAGCAGAGCATCAGATTCTATGGTACCACAATCAGTATGGATTCCATCATTCCATACATCATTTCTTCAGATCAGTCATGGTTAGACCATGAGTACGTCCCAGATTTGTGTCCCCTCCGGACCCTTATGATGTACACAACAGTTCCTCATGTATTATTTAGGTCCCCTTTTTGGCCTCATTATTTTTGCATATCTTGATACAAGCATGGGTATGCCCACCTCGTCCATATATTGAGATTGTTCCTCATTCATTATTGAGGCCATGTAGTTTCAGTTTTTGCAATTCGTATGGATCCCATGTTCCAGTCTCCAACCAATGTCGGATCTTCTCTGTCACAATGCTCGGACCACTGGAAAATGACAGAACCTATGATGTCTATCGGCCATACGATTAGCTCCTACCCTCACACATCATGGGGCAATCTGTTAACACCCAAAAATTACTCACCGGCTCATCACCCTAGTCATATGACCCATCTGTCCACGTTTCCTACTATTTTGACCTCTAAAAATACCCAAAAACCCCCAAAAGGGGCTAAATATTCCCAAAATAAATAAATGGGAATAAATTTGAAAATAAATTCAAAAATGAATAAAAAGAGGGAAAAGGAAAGGGAAGCCCTAAACCATTGACCTAAACCATTTTTTCCCAAAACCATGGGTTCACACTCCACCACCTAAAAAATCTAGAAATAGATGGTGGAGGCTCCCCATTTCTAATCCACTATTCATCCTATCCTTATGCTGCCAAAATCACTCCAAAACCCTATCCCAACCATTTGAGCTTGAGTTCTCCACCTAGAGTGAGATTTTGACCCAAACATCAGAGCATTTGGAGAAGAGGAGACTTTGGAGCGTTGGAGCATCCTCCCTCATATAGCTGCAAACTCTGGACACCAACCTCACCTTTGAGGTAAAAAGTTCATGTAAACCCTTATTTATTATTATAAAGAAGAGTGAAAACCATTTTTTATTGGGCTCTTGTGTGGATGTTTCTAGTTTATTTTTTTTCACATCAGATTTAGTTTTTCATATGTACCATGCACATGCTTAGTTTTTAGGTTGTCTAGTTTTACTATTTGCCGTTGTTTACATTAGTTTTTTACTGTTCTTTCATAACTGCTGCTAAGGATTCCATTATCCTTAGCAGGTGCTCATTTCCACGAGCTAGGGTGAAAACCCATGCTACAGGGGGCTCATTCCCCAAAGTAGGTTGTGGAGCTCCATAGTCACACGAGCGAGTAGCAACACTAACCTCAGATTTAACCATGTTAATGCATCCAAAACTGACATCATGGGAAGAGGAAGTCAAAGTTTCATAAGTCCCATGACCGGCAACAGAAGCACTAGAAGCCATATTTTTATGGTGAGGAAGGGGATCCTTCATTATAGTTGGGCTCTGTGCAATGTGCTTTGAGGCTTACTCCATTCGAGGACAAAAATGTGTGAGGTGATCTTCCGAGCAGAGCTTACAAGGAAACTTAACCTTATGCCTAGGTTTATGGTCCCCACCAGCATTTCCGCCATCCCGAGGAGGGTTAGCATTTTCTCTCTTAGGGTTATTCCGGTTATTCCAATTATTCCCATTATTCCCACCCTTATGGTTATTTATCCCTTTCTTTTTCTCACCAGGATGTTGGTTACCAGATGGGTTCGCCGATTGTATAGAATGAGCATCGGACGACTGGGTGAAAACGGACGAGGCGTGAGCCTGTCTAGGGGTAGATTGGTTAATAGACAGATTCTTCATCTGATTCGTACCCATATCTACAAGATGATTACTTGTGGAACCAACAATGCCATTAGCATGTGGTCCAGGAACGGGCTTGGGCTCATGTCGTGATCTCGATGAGTCAGGTATAATGTCATACAAAATTCTAGACTGAGTATACACTAGGTCTAGCTGTTGGGCTTTGAAAATGTCTTGTTGCTCAGTCATGATCCTGGACAATGAAATGTCCTTCGAAATGTAAGGGATCAAAGACTTAAGGAACCACTCCAACATAAATTCTGGAGGAATTTTGGCTTTCACTAATTGCTTCCGTCGGTGCCACTCTTGAATATGATCAGAGATGTGTGTGGCTTTGTCCTGGAAGAAGGTGGATAGGATCTCAGTACCAGTATCGTAACGAACCGAAAACTGAATCTGATCAATGGAAACCAAGTCCAAATCATCGAAACTCCTATATGTTCCCCGAGGCAACGCATCATACCATTTCGCGGCATCCCCCGTAAGGGTGTGTTGAAACAACCTCGAACGGATAGAGTCGTGGTTCAAGGAATTCAAGGAGAACTGTTGGGCACCATTTTGACCTCTTTTTGTCATCTAAATATCCTCCATTTTCCTCCATAAAACCTTCATACTGATTTATAAAGCTTTAAATTCACCCACAAACTTTGGTTAAAAGGTATAAATGTCAATGCTTTTTAACAAATTGAATTTTGAGATTTTTAAAGCATTTAAACTAAGGTTTTTATTCAGGATTACAGGATGTGCTAACTTCCCGTAATGTCTCCAAGGTTGAACACTTGCAGGCCAGCTAGGCGTGAAATGAAAGATGGAGAAAAGATCCTTAGTGTCCAAGGATGGATAAACTTCCAACGAATAGATGATGTGGCTCTCATAGGTGTCAAGTCAAAGTCGGTCAAAGACGACCACCTGTGCTACCACTCAGCACAAAAGCAGGGCAGTTCCGATTTTGTTGATTTTCACAGATCTGATAGAGGATCTCAAGGAATATGTTTCATTAATTAGTTTCCAGGTTAATAGCATTTCTAGTTTTCAAGAATTTGTATAAGTACTTCATAAAACAGAGGAGAAAATCATCACGATTTGAGACTGAAAATGCATACTGTTCTAGACTGCGTTGTTCTATTACTGTGTATGATCGATTTTATGGTGAATATATTTAAAGTTTAAGCTATGTGATTCTTCAATTGCGTGTGTGAATGAGGCATTGGAGGGCCCCCTATGTTGAGTCTGCACGCCTCTTTTATTTTTCCAGTGAATGATTTGGATCATTGCAAACGATTTGATTGTTGCCAGTGGTATGTTTTAATTCTTGTAGAATTCGATTTTCTTATTGCAGAATTAGTTAAATTGCTTTCAATCAGTTTTTATAAAGCTCTGTTATTTCATTGGTTGTATGCTGGAGAATGGTTTAGACTACTATCTCACCTTACTGTGCATTGCTTGACTGTTCAACGATGGAGTATTAAGAACAATTACACATTACGAATGCTTTCCTGTAAAGGGAATTAATGTTTGATTGCTTATTCAATGCTGGGATAATAGGCAGAGTTTTATAATTCATATTTTAGGGTTAGGATTAATTTGTAATTGTTTTTATTATCTCAGAAGCTTTCACATACAAATTGCTGTGTAAATGAAATGTCAAATGAAGCTGTTCCTGTAAGGGATTTTTTGTGTTTTCAAATCACAATAACTTAATTTGTTAATAGGTTTATTTCATAGATAAACTAGATTTCCAAGTCAAAGTCTAGCTTTGAGTCCTGATACTTGGATATGCCTCTAAGTCTACCAACCTGGATTGACATAAACTTAAGGTTTGATCTGCATTAGTAGATTGAATCCCAACAAGCACCATAAATGAAAAGTGGTGATGTGATCACCTAGATCCTCACCCTTCTTCCCCTCAAACTTTGGAATGTCCGAAGGGAGCTTGGTAGGGACTAGGGGCCAAGTATAGTCATGACACATCGGATCATTCATGAGCTTCGAAAGATTAGGTAGATTTAACCTAGCAAGAAATGGGAGTTGAGGCTACGAAGCTTGATTATTAGCTCCCAAAAGAGACTGACCTTGCGAACCTGAAGGATGATAAAAACCATGACCGTGACCATAAGGATGATAACCGCCTCCAAACTAACCCATGTTAGGATTCACAGGAATATGTGTGGAATAGGAACCATAGGGGGAAGTGAAATAAGGGCCAAAATCGGCCATGTTATTATAAAATTTACCTCCATAGGTATGGGTTATATAACCACTAGAAGTGGAAGGAGCAGTCGTTTGATGGCCATAAGTAAATGGAATGTTCCCACCGCCGAGAGCCGAGGTGTTAGGAGGAATATTTAGAATCATAAAAGCGTTCGTAGGCACATGCATATGTATAGAGGCATATGGATTAATGGATGGTATATAAATCGTAGTTCCAATGCCTATCGTGAAACCTCCATGAGAGAAAGGATTCACACACTAGGGGCTGTCGTAGGAGGTGGCCCTCCTCCAATATTCAGAGAAGATGGAGGGGTGTGACCACTCCCAATTTAATATGCAGTATAAGGGGGTGTAGTCCCCCCTATCCCAAGGCTAGCACTAGCATGACTACCGGACATAGTGGAAGTAACACTCGTAAAACTGGGCATATCATATGAAAAGGGGTATGAGGTCGTAGAGGCTGATGTAGTACCATAAACTGGCATCCCATATCTAAAACCGGATGTCCATGTATTGTCAAATGGGTTTGTACTCGTGGGTTGGGATGTCCAAAACCTAGGAGGGGTGATGTGTGGTGAATATCCCCCCGATCCACTCCTCTGAGTACAAGGAGGGGAGTTTCCTATGTTGATGTATATGTAACTTCGGAATGTATTTCATCTATGTATTTCATATATATTTATTGTACCCTTATTAGAGATGTGTTATTCCTCTATAAGGAAGTGTCGTCATGTGGATTGACAAGTGTCGTAAGTGTGTGTACTTGCCGATGGGTTATTAGACCACCATGTGTGGGGTCGGCCGTGAAATATACATTATATTGTGGATGTATCTAGATAGACAAGTCGACCCCATAGTGTAACTGGGCAAACAGGTTAGTATAAATAGAGATCGGGAGATCTCTATTTGGATCATTCGGAAAGTCACACTTCTCTCACTCAGAAAGTGGTGCACTAGTGAGGAGGAGGATCATCTGCTACTAGGAGATTATCTCAGTGTATTTTGGTTGTACTTTGGTTGAGCCATTGCTCTCTCTATCTCTGAAGAAGTTGTGGGGTTTTTCACCTGAGGGTTTTCCCCACGGAAACTCTGTGTCTCTTGTCTCTCATGCTTTTGATTCTTGTGATGCTTGTCATGCTTATTGTGATTTTTATGCATTGATATACTGTACAAATTATTCTCTCAGTAAAGATCCTAGAGTATTGTGAATTAATGCTCAAAATTTAACATGATATTAGAGCTAACCTCAGAAGAAGACATTGTGTAGTGACGGAAACTTGAGTTTCTTGTTTATTGGGTTTCTCTCCACAGATTTTGGAAACGCAGTATAGTAGATTGACTCTACTCATCAAGGAGGATCTATCTGTCCAATCAAAATTCAATTCTGAGCATTTTCAGATTTGGCCCTAAAAATTAGGGTTTCCACAAAAATAGGAATTTCTGGAATCTGAAGACATAGCTGGAAGCTCCTTGCAAAAATCGAAGTTTAGAGATTTGGATCGAGATTTTTGGCTGGGTAGATCTCCGAGAAACTCAAACCCTAATTCAGGGCTCCCCCTAGTGAACTCGGGAGGACAAAAAGATAAATCTGAAGGGTAAAGCTTTGCTGATCTCAAATTCTAAATACACCAGGCTGATCATCTCATCAAGGCGCATCTTTCTATCCTTTCAGAAAGTTGAAATTCACATTTTGAATTTTTAGGGTTTTTCCGACAAACCCTAATCTAGGACCAGATCCAGTTTTCAGCATTTCAAGTGGTAAGACCTAAATCTTTTCTATTTCCATTTCAAGTACTCTTTAAGATGTCTCACCACACTAAGCTTGAGGATAAGCTTGAAGGGGCTGATAACTTCCGAGCTTGGAAGTATATGATTGGGTTAATCCTGGAAGAGAATGAGTTGGACTCATATATAAAAGAAGACATCCCTATCCCAGAGGATGAAGAGGCTAAGGTATTGCATAAGAAGAACTTGGTCAAGGCAAAGAGAATCATTGTTGATTCTATCAAAGACCATCTCATACCCCATGTGTCTTCTCTAAAGACACCCAAGGAGATGTTTGACTCTTTGACCAAGCTATTTGAAGGGAAGAACATAAATTGGAAGATGACTTTGCGGAATCAATTGAAAGGGGTCAAGATGTTGAATGGAGAAACCATTCAATATTACTTCTCTAAGGTCTCTCAGATCAAGGAGCAACTTGAAGCTGTGGATGAAGTAGTGTACAATGGTGAAGTTGTTATGACCACTCTGAATGGCCTACCTAGGTCATGGGACTCCTTTATTCAAGGAATCTGTGCAAGAAAGAAATTGATCTCCTTCAGTAAACTGTGGGAGGAATGCTCTCAAGAAGAAGCTAGACTTATAGCTCGTGAGGAAAAGATGGGAGGTGAAGATCAAGCTCTCGCAGCTCACACCAAAAGAAGCAAGCCCAAGAAGGAGCACTCTCGCTACAAGAGATCCTATCAAAAGAATAAGAAGGATCTAAGATGCTTCACATGCAATGAGAAGGGTCACTTTGCTTCAGATTGTCCCAAGAACAAAAGGGATAATAACAACAACTCCAGCAAGAAGAAGAAGGGCAGCAAAAGAAAGTTCCATGCTCATGTTGCCAAGGATGATGAAACTCCAAAGAAGAAGGCTAGGGTAGAAAGTGATGATAGTGATGATGACTCATCAAGTGAAGAAGAGTATGTTCTAATCTCTGCTCTCACAGGTACTATCTCCCATGGTTGTAATGATTGGTTGATTGATAGTGGGGCTTCCAAACACATGACTGGGTTTAAGGAATCTTTTGTGAATCTATCTGAACATGAATCACCCCATAAGGTGAAACTTGGGGATGATTATCAATACCCAATCAAAGGAAGTGGTGAAGCCTCCTACAACCTAGATTCTGGAAAATCTTTGAAGATGAAAGAAGTCCTTTATGTACCTGGGCTCAAGAAGAACTTACTCTCCATCTATGCATTGGATGCAAAAGGTATGAGGGTTGCATTTTTGGATGGCCAAGTCCTAATGTGGCCAAAGGGAAATACCATAGATGATGTAGTAGTGATTGGAGAGCAAGAGGGAGGTTTGTATAAATTGAAGGGACAACCTGAACATGCCATGGTGCATGAATCCATGGAGCCAAGTGAAATTTGGCATAGAAGAATTGTTCATATGCACTACAGGGCACTTCCAATTGCAAGCAAGGCTGTAGAGGGTCTTCCTGAAATTAAGACCAAACATGAAGGTGTTTGCAAAGGATGTGCAAAAGGTAAGAACATTAAGAAGGATTTCCCAAGCAGTGAAAGCAAGGAAAAAGATATCCTGGAAATCATCCACTCAGATGTATGTGGTCCTATGTCATCCAGTTCTCTAAGTGGGTATGTTTACTATGTCTCATTTATTGATGACTTCTCTAGAAAGACTTGGGTATACTTCTTGAAGAAAAAAGATGAGGTGTTTGATAAGTTCAAGGAATTCAAAACCTTGATGGAGAATCAAACTGACAAGAAGATCAAAACATTCAGATTCGACAATGGTGGAGAATTCACCTCAGGTGACTTCAAGAAGCTTTGTAGTGATTCAGGGATTAAGAGGGAGTTGAATGCTCCTTATAATCCTCAACAGAATGGAGTTGCAGAAAGGAAGAACATAACTATCATGGAAGCAGCAAGGGCAATGTTGCATGACCAGGATCTACCTATGCATCTATGGGCATAATTAGCTAGAATAGCTGTATATGTGCAGAACAGAACACCCCACAAGATATTGGACAACAAAACACTAGAAGAGGTCTTTTCTAGTAAGAAACTTGAAGTTAGCCATCTCAGAATATTTGGTTGTCCAGTATACACACATGTCCCAAAGGAAAATAGGACCAAGCTAGATCCTTCAGGAAAGAAGGGTATCTTTGTGGGTTACAGTGAAAGCTCGAAGGTTTATAGAATATACTTTCCGGGGTTCAAGAAGATTGATGTCAGCAGGGATGTAACATTTGATGAAAACTCAGCATTCATCAAATCAAGGAAGGCACCTATCGAAGTTTATGAAGAACCTAAGGTAACTAGATTTCAAGACACTACCATGACATAAGCAATTCCAGAAGCTGTTCGTGAGTTTGAAGTTCTGCAAGAACCTGTAGATCCACCCCATGAGGATAACTCTCACAAGAGGAAACCTGCATGGGCTAGAGAGCTCATTCAAGATGCAAAAAGATTTGGCATTCCAGAAGAAGAACACAGATCAAAGAAGAGAACCAGGTCACATACCAGCTATGTTGCTTTACTCTGTGACATTATGAACAAAGAACCTTCCAGTTATGAAGAAGAAACGGAAAAGGAAGAATGGAAGGATGCCATGGTTGAGGAATACCAATCAATAATGAAGAATGATGTTTGGGATGTTGTCCCAAGACCTAAAGAGAAGTCTGTTGTGACTTCCAAATGGATCTACAAAATAAAGCATGCCGCAGATGGCAGTGTAGAGAAATACAAGGCAAGATTCGTAGCTCGTGGCTTCTCTCAGAAAGAGGGAATAGATTATGAAGAAAATTTTGCACCTGTAGCCAGGTATACTTCCATCAGAACAGTACTTGCCCTGGCTGCAGCAATGAAATGGAAAATACACCAGATGGATGTCAAGACTGCTTTCTTGAATGGTGTAGTTGAAGAGGAAGTATATGTGGATCAGCCACTTGGTTTTGAAATACATGACAGGGAGTCATATGTGTGCAGATTGAAGAAAGCCTTGTATGGCTTGAAGCAAGCTCCCAGAACTTGGTATGGTAGGATGGACAATTTCCTATCTAGTTTGGGCTTTACCAAGAGTAAAGCGGATTCCAACCTTTAATACAAGGTTAAGGAAGGGAATCCTGTGATTCTACTCCTGTATGTGGATGACTTATTTGTAACAGGAGATGACAGATTGATTGCAGATACTAAGAGGAAGCTTGCTGCTGAGTTCAATATGAAAGATTTGGGAATGATGCATTATTTTCTAGGTATGGAGGTGTGGCAGAATGTAGGTGGCATCTTCCTTGGTCAAGGGAAGTACACAATAGATATCCTGAAGAGATTTGGGATGATGGATTGCAAGGCCATGGCCACACCTATGGCATCGAATCTGAAGCTTCTATGTGATGCTTCATTTGAGCCGGCTGATGTCTCTATGTATTGTCAGATGATTGGTTCCTTGATGTACCTGACGAACACGAGACCATATATTTGCTTTGCTGTGAACACATTGAGTCAGTTCCTGACAGATCCGAGGAGTGTTCACTTGGTTGCTGTAAAGCATGTTCTGAGGTACCTTAAGGGTACAATGGATTATGGGCTCAAGTATGAGGCAAATCAAAAGTTTAACCTGCAGGGTTATGTTGACTCAGATTGGGCTGGCAGTGTTGCAGATAGGAAGAGCACATCTAGGTGCTGCTTCAATATGGGATCAGGTGTGATCTCTTGGTTTAGCAGGAAGCAGTCTTGCATAGCACTGAGTACAGCTGAGGCAGAGTATGTTGCAGCCTGTTCAGCTAGTTGTGAGGAAGTATGGCTACGGAAGCTATTGTCTGAGTTATTTGATCTCCCGTTGGATGCTACTGGTATCTTTTGTGATAACCAGAGTTGTGTGAAGTTGTCCAAGAACCCAGTGTTTCATGACAGGTCAAAACACATAGAGATCAAATATCACTATATCAGGGATATGGTGCAGAGAGGAGCTGTGAAGCTCCTGTACGTTGCGACGGACGAGCAGATTGCAGATGTGCTGACGAAGCCACTAGCTAGGGTGAAGTTCGAGTACTTTAGGGAGAGGCTTGGCGTTCTTCAGATTGATGACACTTCGAGGAAGAAGTGGTGGACACATTTGCTGAAGCCATTCCAAGCATGTTGGAAGGAGGATCGTTCACATGGCTGTGGATGTAAGCATTGGATGATGAGCATTAGGATGATGTTCTGGTTTCTGCTTTGTATGATCAGTTGGATCATTTATATATGTATGTATACATCATGTTGGATCCTGGATATGATCAGTTGGATCATTTATATGTATATGTATGTACACATCATGTTGGATGCTGGATATGATCAGTTGGATCATTTATATGTATGTACGCATCATGTTGGATGCTGGATATGATCAGAGGATCATTTGTATGTATTTTGTATATGCATCATGTTGGATGCTTGGACCATGTATCTATATATGTATCAGGTGGATACATTGTATGATCAGGTGGATCATGTATGGTGATATGTATCATGTATTTGTATTTGTATCAGGTGGATACATTGTATGATCAGGTGGATCATGTATGATGATATGTATAAGGTAGATACTTGGTATGCATCAGGTAGATGCATTGTATGATCAGGATGATCATGCATGACGAGCTTTAGGATGTTGCTCCAGATGACATGCAGCAGGATGTTGTAGTGATGATGATTAGGATGATCATGTGTACATCAGGATGATGTATGGTGAGTGTCAGGTTTATACTCTATGGCAGTGGATCAGGTTGTGCAGATGAGCATATAATTTGGCCCTGGGAGATTTGCAGATAGTCTTTCGAGGTTTTGCCTATGGCATATAATTTGGCCCTGGGATATCTGGCAAATTCTCTTTTGAGGTTTTGCTCTGGGAGGACATATAATTTGGCCCTGGGAGATATGCAGATAGTCTTTCGAGGTTTTTCCTATGGCATATAATCTGGACCTGGGATATCTGGCAGATGCTCTTTCGAGGTTTTGTCCTATGGCATATAATATGTCCCTGGGAGATCCGATAGGTTGGGTTGTGTGCCCGTAATAAGTCCTGGGATTCTCTTGCGAGGTTTTGCCATGAACACATATAATCTGTCCCTGGGAGATCCTATAGGTAGAGCTGTGTGCTCGTAACAACCTGGGATGCTCTTGCGAGGTTTTGTGGTGACGACATATAATCTGTTCCTGGGAGATCCTATAGGTAGATTTGTGTGCTTGTAATAGCCTGGGATGCTCTTGCGAGGTTTTGTGGTGAGGTCACATATAATATGGCCATGGGAGATCCTATAGGTAGAGCCGTGTTCTCGTAACATCCTTGGATGCTCTTTCGAGGTTTTGTGAAGCACGTAATAAGTCCTGAGGATTCCATAGTATGGCCAGTGATGACGAAGACCTACAGGTGGTGGGACTACATCCAGTATGAAAAAGGATTGGCTCTGTAGAACTTCCTATGACGAGTAGAGTCAGAGATTGGTTGAGATAGTAGTAGCAGTGACGATGATGATGACGATGCATCGATGAGGATGATCCCGAGAAGAAGACTTGTCTAGCAGATCTGTGTCGAGAAATACCTTCCTAGTTAAGAGGGAGTGTTGATGTATATGTAACTTCAGAATGTATTTCATCTATGTATTTCATATATATTTATTGTACCCTTATTAGAGATGTGTTATTCCTCTATAAGGAAGTGTCGTCATGTGGATTGACAAGTGTCGCAAGTGTGTGTACTTGCCGATGGTTTATTAGACCACCATGTGTGGGGTCGGCCCTGAAATATATATTATATTGTTGATGTATCTAGATAGACAAGTCGAACCCATAGTGTAACTGGGAAAACATGTTAGTATAAATAGAGATCGGGAGATCTCTATTTGGATCATTCGGAAAGTCACTCTTCTCTCACTCAGAAAGTGGCGCACTAGTGAGGAGGAGGATCATCTGCTACTAGGAGATTATCTTAGTTTATTTTGGTTGTACTTTGGTTGAGCCATTGCTCTCTCTATCTCTAAGGAAGTTGTGGGGTTTTTCACCTTAGGGTTTTCCCCACGAAAAATCTGTGTCTCTTGTCTCTCATGCTTTTGTTCTTGTGATGCTTGTCATGCTTATTGTGATTGTTATGCATTGATATACTGTACATGTTATTCTCTTAGTAATGATCCTAGAGTATTGTGAATTAATGCTCAAAATTTAACATCCTATTATGCCATCGGACGGAGTCGTGGGGACTCCCATCGTGCCAAATGCGCATACCCAGATACAACAATATAGTTCTTCTGTCGCATACCCAGATTAACAGACAAAAGCAAGCACAATTCTCTCTTATCATCGGTGCTCAATCGGTCTTCGGATTGGTATATCAAAACTTGCAATGCTACATCTATTTATAGGATTGCACCTTTACATTCATGATCCACTTAGGAAACCTCATAACTACTTCTTAACAAACTCTACAAAAAGGATAAGCCTAAGCCACACAATGCGGTCCAAAATGACCCCAAAATACATAAAATACTATTATTTCTGACTTGTGCGCGGTTCTCCTCTTTGCGCGTCATCTTTGACCTTGTGCGACCTCCGCGATGCTGCGCAGCTAACTCATCCAAACCGCCTGCCAACAGGCCCCCAACATAATATTGTGGCTCTCCCTCGAGCCACGTCAGCTGGACATGGTGTACTCGTTAATCTTGAGCCAAAAATATTTGTACTGCTGACTGATCTCTCTGGATTGGTCTTGGGACGTCGCAGTGATCTCCTGACACTTTGTCAAGTCCTTCGCTAGTGTATGTTCAATCAACTTATCATAAACTGTCTTCTTTCCTGCCTGCACGACCTGCAACACAGAAAATGCCTTGACCGAAAGTTGCGCTCCAATGTCTTGGAACTCATCTAAATGCATCCTGCGCTTTCGCTGACGCTCCTGAGCTCGCGTGGCTCGCTGTTGTAACTCCTTCAACTCTATAGACTTGGTGACTTGAACCGCCAATGGAACCAATCTCAGCGAATCCTTCATGGTTGCTAGCTGTCCTTCTGCCTCCTTCGCTAGCTTGGTCAATTGCTCCAAGTGCTCATCTTGAATGACGCTACCCCAAAATTGTGCAGTCACTTCAGTGACCTTTGTCGCTTCTTTCTCCAACTCTGCTAGATAGGTCTCCAATTCCTCCATGGCACTTTTCCGTTCTGCCACTTGCTTTGGCAGTGTGCTTGGTTGTACCAAAGCCCGTAAGTTGGCATTGTCACACTACAACTGGGAAATGACAGGCCCAAGTCATTTTTCTCTTTCAACCGCATACAACGCTATGGTGGCTCCAATATATACTGACAGGCCTCAGCAATTTCCTCTTCCATCCGCACTTTGCTATCCCAGAGGTTGGCATTCTCCACTGTCAAACGGTCCTGGTCCTTCTTCAACTCCTCAATTGCTCGAGCCTTCTTAGCAATCAGTTGCTCTAGCCTTTTCTCCAATCCTTCTACCACCTCCTGCGCTGCTACTGGCTTCTCCTTTAATTCATCTACTTCCTTCCGGGCCACTGCCTCGTGCTCCTGCGATTGCAAGAACTGACCACTGATATCTTGCTCCCTATCTGCCAGCTCCTGGCTGGTGACCGTTTGCATCTGCACCAACCTCTGCGAGGACAGCACATTAATGTTGATCGACAAACCTTGTAACTGTTGCAACGAAGCATGGGGAATTTGCACATTCTAAACCTGCATCCCAATGCTGATTGGGCCAACTGCTTGCACAGTCTCTACCTTTGGTGCCTTCTTCAAAACAATATCCAATAAGGAATCAAGTCAAGCTTTTACCTCGTTGAAACCTTCCATTTCCTGCATCTTCATTGCTTGAGCAGTCACATTCATTGCATTTGTTAAAGCCTCAATAAGCCGGTTCAGCTGCACTTCCATCGTTAGGGTTGAGCCACTAGTCATACCCCGCTCATGATGCATCTTCATTTTTCCCTCCTCAACCTTGCACTCTACATCCTCATTAGTAGGTGTCTACGATGACTCTTGATCCGAATCAGGGTTATTCTGTTGTTCCATCTCTAGTGCATCCAGTGGTGGCCCTGTTGGTTCTTCTTCCAGACTAACTGGTTCTCTCCATTCTGCGGGCTAGTTGTCGACGATTGCATCTAGCTCCTCATCGGACAATTTGTATGGCGTCGGCAACCACTGCTTCGCCGGATCGTGCCGCACTTGCACATGAATTCTGTGTGGGCCAACAAAAAACATAGAAATCCATTTATATTTAGCTATGAATGCCTGAGACAACTGGGGAACCCGCTCAGTTGCCACCTACAGTGATTCATAGTAGAACTAGAACTGCGCTGTGCAATCCTTCAGTCGCTGAGTTTATGAACCCACCAAAGGTTCTGGTAGCGTGCTCCCTTACAAACCTTTACCGCATCTATGTCCATCCCTTGATAGTCATCGGGCTCCATCCAAGTGATGAGCATGATTAAGATCGGAAACTAGCTGTACACAAATGACCCCTTTCTTGCCTGGAATGCCACCGCATCCTCCATCAACTGGTTCAGCAAAAAAAGTGACCAGTTCATTTGTACCCCTTGCGCACACAACTCGACGCATGCAATGACCCCTAAATTTCCTTGGTTGGGTCGATTATTCCTGACTAATTTAGTATCCAAGATCCATGACCCAATGCGAACCACTGGATCATTGATGCTATCGAGGCGGTATGACCGTATGTCCTGCTACAAATCATAGCACGTACTCAACAGCGCCGTGAGCTTCTTATCGTTGTTTTTCCCCTGAAAATACTGCGAGGGGTCTGGCCCATCCTTTGGAAACCCCATGATCTCAAAAATCAGGTCCACCGTGACTGTGACCAGTCTGTCCAACCACAAAATACCGCCATAAAAATAGGCCAAAAGCTGCTTAACGTAGGCATTTGCCTCAGTTAACCACCCAAAGTGCTACATGTTGATCAAACCCAACAGTCCTGCTTTGTCCAAGCTGCGCACCCAATCGTGTGGAATGCATGGTGTCGGGCCGCCTCCACTTGCTTCTCTTAGAACAAAAGGTTCCACCATAACGTCTTGTAGCGCCAACAGATCGTGATCATCATACTTCATCTGCATCAGCGCAGGCACAATGTCTGCGATGCATACCATTCCTTGTGGGATCGTCGGCATCCGAACATGGTATCTCTGGTTCTTGGTAAGATTCCGGGGCTGCACATCGGGTCAACAGGGAGGTACATACCCAAGGATATCCACAGCAGATACCCCTGCTCGACCCGTTGATTACACAACTCCTGAGGTCGATGGAATTTCCTATGCAGGTACCTCCTCCAGCAGTTGTGCAGATGATCTGGTCTGCCTCTTCCCTGGCAGCGGGGAGCTAGGCCGCTGCCCCTACCTCTTCTTCCGCACCACTAATGATGACACGACCGACATATTAGAAACTTCCTCCTTAATTGTGACAGGGACGATGGGTGATTCTACTTCACTCGAAATATCAACCGTGTCTAGTTCACTCTACATTCCACACCAGTGCCAACACCCAATTGTTTCTCAACCTCACCCTACTTGTCAACTCGCTCAACACAATGAAACTCCACTTGGCAACTCGACTCAGCCTTGCACAATTCACCTCAATACTACTCTGCTCAATTCACACCTTGCAAAATGATGGATTTCGACCGGCCTCATCCCATTCTTATAGCGCTAAATATATCCCGCCATCATCATGACCAAATCACGCCGATCATTGTGACCAAATCAAGCATTAACTTCTCGAATCCACCATCGATCCTGTCAATCTAACGGTCGGATTTGCCATAACTACATGTCACTTCACCGAGCGCCGTTGGTTTTTGCATTTAACTGTCTTCATTTATTGCTGATTTGATTGTGTCATGACTCTGTGTCTATCGCAACATGGCTCTCTAACTGCGATACCATCTCTATGACTAGCGTAGCCTGTCTCTGCAGGTTCGCCATCCTTCTACCTAGCATCCTATCGCTTTTTTTTTTGTTGCGTAATGTTGTTAGGCATTCTGTGGCTCCAAGCCCGTCCTATAGGGCTTCAGCCTGTCTCCTGAAGCAATGAAACTAATACAATATGGTCCTAGCCAATGTATCTGTAATTTACCTGGATGCTTCATGAACTTGCTTTCATACAACAACACCAAGTCTCCCTTTTGAAACTGATTATTTTTTATATGGCGATCATGCCAAGCTTTTTGTTGATCCTTCTCCATGTGCTGGTGAAAACCTGCGATAAAGTGGTCCTCCTCAAGCTGCACCAACTGTGCCAGGCGTTCTTCCAATGTTTCTTCGCCATCCATGTCGGTCGCATCCACTATGCGCAAACTTTGAACAATGTAATCCATAGGCATGACTTCCTCTTTCCCATACACCAATTTGAAGGGTGTCTGTCCCATCAATCTTTTACAAGTGGTGCGATATTCCCACAATATTGTTGGAATCTTCAAATCCCAGTCATCGCGATTCGCATTACAAACCTTTGTTAGTGCATGTTCCAACATTTTGTTGAAATCCTCCACTGTTCCATTTTCTTGCGGATGATACGATGTACTCTTATTATGCTGTATCTGAAGCTCTTCTGTCAATGCGATGACTGTGTGATTGATGAAGTGACTCCCCTAATAACTCATCAATATCTTCGGGAATCCAAACCAAGTAACAATGTTTTCAAACAAGAATCATGCCGCTGTCGCAGCGGTGCAATCTATTACAGGTGTGGCCTCCGCCCACCTTGTCAAATAATATGTCATTGCAATTATATAACATGCACCAATGCGCTTCCTAGGTGGGTTGATAGGGCCCACGAAGTCCACAACCCATTTATCAAATGGTTGCAATGTCACTTGAGGTATTAGCATCATTTCATCCCTCCTTGAGGGTATTCCAGTTTGTTGACAGACGTCGCAGGTTCGCGCATAATCCGTCGCATCATTATGTAGAGTGGGCCACTAAATCCCTACGTGAAGCACCTTTCTAGTAGTAGCTCGACCTCCATAGTGTCCACCAGCCACTCCTACATGTGCCTCTTCCAATATATTCCCTTGTTCATGAGGTAGTAGACATCGCCACAAGAGCTCATCCGGTCCTAGTTTATAAAGATGGCCGACAATCAACTAAAAATCCGCGTCCTTAACCACCAACTGCTTCTTCTGACTTGCGGTAAACTCCTCTGGGGCAGTTCGCGTCACCAAAAACTGAATTATTTCTTCGTAGTAGTTGTCAGCCACTTCAACTCTGAATAGTTGCGCATCTGGAAACCCATCTTCAATCTTTGTTGGCTCCTCACCTGTCTCAATCCGCAATAAATGATCTGGCCCCGCATTCAAGCGACTTGGCTTCACAATTACCTCAAAATCAAACTCTTGAAAGAGAAGTATCCAGCATCATATCTTCCCCCCCAACACAGGCTTATTAACTAGGTATTTCAAAGCAGAATGTTCTGTGAAAATCTTGAAATGACCCCCCAACAGGTAATTCCTAAACGTCTGTAGTGCATAAACCATTGGCAGACCTTACCTCTTTGTAGTCATATAATTTCTTTCTGCAGATGAAAGCTTCCGACTTGCGAAAGAAATTGGGTGGTCAAGATCTTCTTCTCATTGTGCGAGCACCACTCCCAACACAATCGAGGATGCATCCACGTGGACATGGAACTCCTTGCTCCAATCAGGAAATACCAGTTGTTAACACCCAAAAAGTGTTCACTACCTCATCTACCACATTATATGGCTCATTTGTCCATTTTCCTACCATATTTCCCTTAAAATTCCAAAAAATTCCATTAAAAAGCCTCCAAAAAACCTAAAATGCCTCCAAAAGGCCACAAAACCATCAAAATAGCCTCAAAAAGGCTAAAAAACTCCCTTTTCCTCCAAAAATAGCAAAAATCCCCTAAAAAGGGAATAAAAAATATAAAATAATGAGGAAAAGGAGGAAAAAACCCTATATAGCTGCCCTAAACCATGTGTTTCCTAAAACCATGGGTCAACACTCCACCACCAAAAATCTATAAATAGGTGATGGAGATCCCTTATTTCATATCCACAATCAAGTATACCCTTACTCTGCCAAAATCTCTCTTGAAACCCTAGTTCACCATTGAACTACTTTCACCTTGAGAGCCTCTTTTGGCCCATCCCCACCATTGGAGAAAGAGAAGGAGCACATTGGAGCTTGGAGCAACCCTTTTGGACATTGCAAGGAGCTTCATCAACCTTTACATTGAAGGTAATATCAATATAAAACCCTTGTTTACAAATTGTTCTTTATGTTTCATGCATGTTTTACATTAGTTTACATTTCTGTTTTAGCTTAATAATTTACATTTACTGAACTGCTACTAAGGAGTCCATTCTCCTTAGTAGGTGCTCATTTGCACAAGCTAGGGGTAAAAACCTAGCTATAGTTTTGGCGACTCCCCTAGATTTTGAATTTTTGGTTTTCGTTTAAAATTTTTTCCCTTTCGGCTGTCCCTTTCGACCGCCGTACATCACGTTTTTTCCCTCTGCAGTCGCGTCCCGACCGCGTCTTTCAGGATTTTACCTGCGACCCGACCGCGGCTCTCAGACTGTTTCCGACGCCCTGCCGGCGGATTCAAGTCTGTTACCTGCGATCCGACTGCGGCTAATCAGCCTGTTTACTGTGATCTGACTGCGCATGTCGGCCATTTTCCCGCGTCCTGACTGCGGCTTTCAGCCTCTTTCCCGCATCCCGACTGCGTCTGTTATCCTTTTTGCCGCGACCCGACTGCATCTTTTTCCCTATTTCCTGCATCCCGACTGCGTCTATTGGACCGAAAGCCACGACCTGACCGCGTCTGTTTCCCTCAAACCCGCGGTCCGCCTGTTCTGATTCGCCACAGACCCGCGGTCTGATTTCTGCATTTTTCCCTAATTTGAGCCCAGCCCCTTTGCTGCAATATTTTCTGCATCTGAACAGATCTCTGTCCTACCTGCATCCCCACTTCCTTACAGCCTTTCTGCAACATAATTTCTGTTCCCTTTACAGAATTCTTTTAAAAAATTTCAGTATTTTTAAATCAGAAAATTTTGCAAGTTAAAGTTTCAATTTCAGTATTATTGACAGTTGGAAGTTGCCCCCCTTGTAACACTTCTATTTTGGGTTCATCACCTCACGAGCACACACTCTATCACATAATTCAAGTGAGCCTTAAAAAGTACCTAACTAAACCAACATTCTAACCCCACTTGGGGAACACAAAAGAATCATTGTAGTTAGGTAGGATCGGGGGGATAGGCTTCCAATAACACCCCTCGGTTATTTTCACTTGAGACATAGTTGTTGTCCAAATAGGGAACCAAAATCCCCTAGTACTTTTTGGCATGGTCACGACCAGTTTATCAGAGGGCCTCTCCCTTAGGAGGGTTGAATTCGGGAGATTGGTTCCGGAGGACTGAGTGGAATACCTCAATCCATTCAGTAACCGAAGGGCTACCTTTCGCGGTTTGCGGGATATCCCTATATAGGGGTATCGCGGTAAACGGACTAAATGGCAGATTCACCTTTCTGGACGTGTCATGAACGGGGTATCTTAGTTGCCATTCTTCTAGGATTGACTACCCGGTGTCCCTCCCAGTAGGGGGATATCATAGCCACTTGGCTTTTCTACTCATATTGTCTGACTTGGATTTCATCACCTTGCAGAGGATATGTTTAGTTGAGTCAGAATACTTTTAGTTAGGTGTTTGCATGCTCCTTTACCTCCCTTTGGTCTAGTGAGTCCACCATTTTTTATTTTTAGGAAACTTGCTGATTGTTGGTATTCTGACCATCTTTGTTGTTACTCCACCTATTGTAGCACAACTGTTGCAGTGGGTGTTTTGAGTTGGTTGTTGGCCTGAGTGCCTTGTTTTTTAGCTCTCCTTCTGCACACTCGGTTGCATTAGGTTTTTTTGAGCTGTTTTTCTACTCACCTCAACCCACAGATATTTGACACCATCCATCACCATTGAGTCCCCGAGACATTCTCGGCGCCTCAGGGGCGACCCCCTACAGCACGGTTCTCTTGACACCACACGTCATATATTCCGATCATCATCCGTTGATACCACTCATCACAGATCTAGAGCCTTGTCACTTGACTCCACTCGTCAGCGACATAGGACTCCGTCACCAGATATTGACGCTCCTTCCTTTACCTCCGATTCTGACGAAGAGTCTGAGAACCCTATTTACACTGCCCCTACTAGCCCCATGGCTGGCACGACTTCCACTCCTTTTGTTATAGGGACCATTGGTGGCACATCCACCACTACACCAATTACTACACCTGTTTTGGGTATGCCCTCCATGGGGCCCCCATCTACCGTTCCCCTCACAGTACTGATTCCCACAGCGGGAATCCCTATCCCCACTACATCAGTGGCTCACACTACCCATGGTGGTGTTGGACCATCCTCCACCACCTTAGTTCCCCCACTTGGGGGCACCATCCCAAATCCTGTCCCTCCACTTGGGGGCATTGGCCCCCGCCTGGTCCAACCCACTACTGTGTCACATCCTTCTTCCAGTTTGCCATTCATGGCTAGCCTCAACCTACCTGACCTGGCCAGATTGACCAACGATCCTATTCGACACGACCCTACGTGGCCTCATATGCCTACCAAGCTCCCCTTTGACATCCCTAAGTTCGAGGGCAAGGCCGGTGAGGACCCACAAAACCATATCATGTCTTTCCACCTATGGTGTTCCTCTAACTCCATAGTGGATGACTCTGTTCGCCTCCGTCTCTTACAGCGCACCTTCACTGGCTCTGCAGCCAAGTGGTATATCGAGCAACCTCATGGGACCCATGCCACCTTTGCTTGCCTTGCCTCGACCTTCCTGCAGTTCTTCCAGTTGCCTGTCCGCGATGACGCGGGCATTGAGATCCTCCTATCCTGCAGACAAAACACGGCTACCCATATCACGGACCACATCCATGAGTGGCGTCGACGCCGTAGCTTATGCAAGATCAAACTAGACGACCGTATCTTCCTAGATTGGTTCCTCAAATCCCTTCTCCCTGTTATTGCTAAGGATGTGGCATCAGAAAGACCCCAGTCTGAAGAAGAGGCCATCCTTAAGGCCCAACAGTTCGACCTCATTTATGCCTAGTCGGGTTACCTTTACACCATTATACCTGACGCCCCTCGCGGTGAGTCCTCCCAGCACGATGCGCCGGGGGCATCCCACGCTGCAGACGGTATCATTGGCCGTGTTTCTTCGCATCCTCAACCATTTTCCATAGCACGTCCTACCCTTGGCCCCGACCTTTCGCGGGCTACCTCACAGTCTGGAGCAACCAACTCGTATGCTCCCATGACACATCACCACCACCATGGACCCTCATGTCCTCCTCAATGCTTCGGTCATGCGACTCCCGCTTATGCCCCCCCAGTCGCACCTCAGCCTTACTACCATCAGCAGGCTGCCCCAGCTCCTGCACTTTCACAAGCCCAACCCGCTTATTATCCGCCACAGGCAGCCCCTGTGGCAAACCCACAACCTGCTCCATAGCCATATCAACAACCTCCTCAAGTTGCTGCCCCTGCTCAGCCTCCACCTGCATATCATCCACCGCAGCCTTCTCCCGCAACTGCGCAACCTCAGAACCCACCTGCTGCCCAAGGGCAAGTCTATGCCCAACAAAATCTGCAGCAGAACCAGAACAACCAACACAACCAGGGCCAACAAAATCGCGGTAAGGGAAGTAATCGTGGGAACAACCAACCTACAGACCAAGGTGGTCAACCGGCTAATCCCCCAGACAACAACAACGCGGCCCCTGCTAACCAAAACCCTGATCGCCCACCCAAGCAGGCTAAAAACCCTAATTTGAGAACGAACCATCCTTGTTCTATCTGCGGGGTCTATGGACACTACACACATACTTGCCCACATTTGGAGTGAGCTCGACAGCTTTGGGTTGATGATGCCCATCGCCAAGGGCAGGCAGCTCCTCAAGCGCAGCCTAACCCTCCACAGCCTCAGCAGCCACCTTTGGTTCTGCAAAACCCCTTACCAACACAAGGCGTCGTGAACACTCAACCATTGTCCCCCCCTCAAGCCAATGCGCAACCCCAACAACAAATCACCTACGCTGCTCCTGATCAACCCATGTTTGACTCAGGTACCCACCACCTGTTGATGATGTCATCCGCTGACGTTAACCTTCAGACCCGTCGGAACCAATATGGCTCCACCACTGAAGCACCTCCCACAGATAAACCTACTAACGCTCATCCCACCGATCAAGTGTTACGTATTCCTCCACCTCCACTAGATGGCGCTCCCAAAGCCCCTCGTTTCCCACTTCGCCGTATCAACAATAACCCCAATGCGTGTGCTGCGTCAAACTACAACATTGTAGACGATCTAGCCCAATCTCCCGCAGCCATGTCTGCGTTAGAAGTCTTGAAGAATTTCCCTTCCCAGCGCAAGACTTTACTCTCTGCCATTGGGGGGATTAACCCAAATGATTCGAATTTAATGGCATTCGATTTGGACCAATCCAAGCCACGCCTGCCTTCCTCCTTAGCATTCCAAGTTTCTGTTTTCGTTCGGAATCTTGTCATCCATCGATGCATCATCGATGAAGGTGCCTCCACATGCGTTATGTCTACATTCGTGTGGCAAAAGTTGGGATCCCCCACTCTCCAGCAGTCCACCACTGCATTACGCGCCTACGACGGTCGTTCGGCTCAGCCCCAAGGCCTCCTAGCCAATGTCCCCGTCCAGTTAGGTGGTGAAACCGTCCTTATCGACATCGAGGTAATCAATGCCCAATTGGATTATAACCTTTTGCTTGGCCGCAGTTACATGTATGCCATGTGGGCGGTTGCCTCTTCCATTTTTCGCACCATGATGTTCCCCCATGAGGGACGCGTGGTCAAGGTTGACCAACTCACCTACTATGATCCCAGTGCTCCCGCGGCACCTGAAAATGTTCTCCCCATGGTTGGACAACCTGTTTCTCGTGCCACCACCTTGTTTGTTTCCTCTATGGGGCCTGGAGTCTACTCAGACACGCCGATGACCTCCACCTTCCAATCTATTCCATCTCCATCAGCCCCCACGGATGTGTCTGACTTATGTACCTTGTCCCACGATAACCAACCACCTAATAATCAACCACCCTTGTTGCCTAAACTACCATTGGTACCTAGCCACATTGGTGTTACACCTATCCATACGATCCCCTTCTTAGTCCCTCCATCAGGAGTAGTAAGCGCCCCGGTCATGGCTACCCTTAGCCTCCTTGGGTTAACTTTGGGATTACCCGTATGGTATCTTTCGCCTCCCGTTCGCCCGATGACACCAGACGTCGTCCTCCAACCGGTGCAACCCATGAATACTACCACTCAGCCACCTCCCGGTGTCTCTACCACTTCGTCCTCCACGACTCCCCCTCCTACTCCCAAACCCACTGGGGGCATAGGTCCACAACCTTACACTGCTGTACCACCTCCCAAGACAGTAAAAAACCCTCCAGTATTTCGCGCTCCTCCCAAATGCTCGTTGTGCGACGAGTTGGGCCATGCGACTCACCAGTGTCCACAGTTACCAGCCCTACAGAAAAACATGCAGATGTTCGACGATGACCCCAACATCCCCACTGTCGAACTAAACCCCACTCCTAAGCCTAAAGACAAGTCCCTACGCACTAACCACCCCTGTGCCATATGCGGTGTTTATGGGCATTACTCCCATCATTGTCCCGATCTCCCGGATTACAGAGCGGCTCTCTATGAGATGAACAATCTGGATCTTTAGACGGCACCACCTACCATTGAGGAGATCTACCCCCCAGACTCTTCACCTTCAGGAGAGGTTAACACCATTTATATGATCTCTTCCACCACTACTCCTTCGTCAACCGATTTGACGATGCAAACTTTCCGTACTGATGAGGAGATTCTCGAGGCCCTTACTGCCCCAGATTATCCCTGGGATGATTTGCATCATCGTTCCTACTTCATTCCCGACGAATCCTCCTCTAGCACAGCCACCCAATTCACGGTTGAGTCCAAAGACTTTCTCCCCACCAAGGTTGACTGGTTCAAGGACCCTATTCCTGCTCCTGACGCCTTCAAGGAAGGTAACATGGCCAACATCTCTCTCGTTATCCACGTAGATATCTCTGCCCCCGGAGGTGCCCCTGAACTCATCACTTTAGGAGCCTCCTGTAGCGAGTCTGAGATTGAGGAGTACAAAAAACTCTTCCAAGAATTCCGTGATGTCTTTGCCTGGTCCTATACCGAAGTGCCCGGTCTTGACCCCGCCATCATAGAGCACCACCTTGACACCTCTGAGTCAAGGGGCATAATAGATTCCCTCGACCCTGGGATAGGGGGCATGATCAATCATTTTGAACCTTCCCCATCACATCTATCTCAGCACGTCAATGAACCCATCGTTCAAACCAACACATATGTGATCCATAATCACAAACCCCATGCACATAGCATGGGGGCAGGTCATTAACCTTGCTCACTTTTTCACACTTGTGATCTCAACCATTTTTGAGGTCACATATCACTTGTAGATTTGATTTGATTTGATACACCTAGTATTCTTCCCCCACGGGTCATCATTTCTCCCCACCACTGCATCCTTGGCTTGGTGGGCTCACCTTTATTTGCAACCATTTTTTAACCTAGTTAGTTCCTTTGACCATTCCGGAGTCCTTATGACCTCCGTTTTTCGCACCATTTGCACCGCCGGATTCATATTTCCGCGCTCATGATGATGCCTGAGATCATTTCTCGCTCTCACCAAGACCAATATCAACATTGTGTCCCGACACCTTGTCGCTCTGGTTTGTGTGCCACATCGGCCGTTCTCCGTTTTTCACATATTTTATATCATCGGATTCATTATTCCGAGCTGATGATGATGCTTGAGATCATTTCTCGCTCTCACCCCCCCGATTTTTTGGGTATTTTTCCAAAACGCCCTCGTTGCCTCGGTGTGCGTGCCACATCGGCCGTTACCCATTTTTGACACCCTTTATATCGCTGGATTCATTTTTCCGAGCTCGTGATGATGCTTGAGACCATTTCTCGCTCTCACCTGGTACAATTTCAACATTGTGTCCCAACACCGTGCTGCCTCGGTTTGCGTGCCACATCGGCCGCCATCGGATTGTTCCACATTGTTACATGAGCCCTTCACTCATGTCATACTGCAAATGTTTCATTATTTTGCCACCATTCCATTCAACCCGCAAGGAGGCCCACCAGTGTTCCCCCCTACCCTCGTTCTTGGTCATCATTCCTGATCCTTGCTTGAACACTTCCTCCTTTCCTGGCCATTCCTTTTGTTCGGTATAATTTTATCCCTTTTTCGGGCCGGACAAGTCCTTTACGAAAAAGGCACTTAGGGAGTTTCCGTTAAGCTCTTTTGTGACTCCTAAAAGAATGAAAAGATCGCCGAGCAATCTTGCTTCCTTTCATGCTCGTTAAAGTACCTGAAAGGGCGTCTATCTGGTATAAGTTTAACCCTTTTCCGGACCTGGTAGACTAATTACGAAAAAGGAATACTCTAGTCACACCGGATAGAAGAGTTCTTCATTGCATCCTTTTATGCTTCTTTGGGCCTTGGAGACTAAATCTACGAAAAAGCAACCCCCTGGAGTCTTCTTATTTGCTTTCCGACTCTCTAAAATTGAAAGCAACCACGATCATGAACTGTCCTGGGCTCGTATAAATCCACACGACAGTATCATTTTACACAAACTTCTTCTAGTTCCTTAACCCATGAAGAAGTACCCTCCTATGCCTCCTGGCACTATGATCGATCATCTCGGCAGCACCCCCAATCAGGTCGCCTTTGTTCAGAGTATTCTGCAGTCTCCTGCCATTTTATACCAGCTTGAGTCTCCCTCAGCCCAGTTATCCTCCCAAATCCATTACAGCTATGATCCCTTTCCCCTCAGTCAGTTTCATATGCTGCCCGATCATTCCCATTATCATACTCTGAACAAAGGAAGTTTGAGTCCACTCACTCTCCTTGCCCAGTTGTCCCCCCACAGTTCGGTCAGTCCTGCCATCAGTACTATCACATTTCGGTTCTCCACCTCATGCTCCTGTCAAGGAAACATCATTGCCTTGATAGTTGCAGGTCTCCCTCTGTCGACGACAGCACCTCTATTCCAGAGGATAGGCCCAGAGGTCCCTACGCCTTGGACTTATCACCATCTGTGGTAAGTGCCTACGGACTATTCTGAGAGGAGTCATCATTACCTCTCCGAGTGGTTTTTTCTCACATGCTCGACTTCAGCACCTTGATCGCATCATTGAGAATCGCGTAGGGTTACATCCTTTACATTATTTGTCGAAGACCCCGTATTTCCCCTGACTCTAGCACATTGGTGAGTCACTTCGGAACACCCAGTTATATGTTCCCGTGGATGTCCGGGCTGCGTTAGGAATTTGTATTCGGAAGCCATCCAGATATCTGCTTCCTTGAGTACCCATTTCAGTTCCAGCTCAGTGTACCATCGAGGTTATGGCTCCCAGTCATTATGATCCAGCAGCTCAACAGTTCCTCTGGTACCCCAGTCAGCTGCACTGTTGATGTTCCAGTGCACCAGTTCTTCAGTTCCCACATGATCAGCTCAGCAGTATGTCCCATATTTTGTGTCCCCTTTGGAATCTCATGATGTACACAGTGGCTATGTATCTTACAGGTCCCCCTTTTCGGGCCTCACAGTTCTGTTTATGTATCTTGATACGAGCATGGGTATGCCCGCCTCGTCCATATATTGAGATTATTCCTCAGTCAGTATTTGAGGTCATGTATATTTCAGGTCCCCATTTTTTGGACCCCATTGTTATTATATTATATCCTGATACGAGCATGGGTATGCCCGCCTCGTCCACATGATCAGATGATTCCTCATCCATTATTGAGGTTATGTACTTTTATCTCTTGCAATTGTTCGGGATCATTGTTCCGGGCTTCAGTTTGTTTCTTCTCTTCTTTCCATCACCCCAGGAAAACCATTCATGACTTATGATGTCCATCGGCCATACGATGAGCTCCTGCCCTCGCACATCAGGGGGCAATCTGTTAACACCCAAAAAGTGTTCACTACCTCATCTACCACATTATATGGCTCATTTGTCCATTTTCCTACCATATTTCCCTTAAAATCCCAAAAACTCCCATTAAAAAGCCTCCAAAGGGCCTAAAATGCCTCCAAAAGGCCACAAAACCATCAAAATAGCCTCAAAAAGGCTAAAAAACCCCCTTTTCCTCCAAAAATAGCAAAAATCCCCTAAAAAGGGAATAAAAAATATAAAATAATGAGGAAAAGGAGGAAAAAACCCTATACAGCTGCCCTAAACCATGTGTTTCCTAAAACCATGGGTCAGCACTCCACCACCAAAAAAGTATAAATAGGTGATGGAGATCCCTTATTTCATATCCACAATCAAGTATACCCTTACTCTGCCAAAATCTCTCTTGAAACCCTAGTTCACCATTGAACTACTTTCACCTTGAGAGCCTCTTTTGGCCCATCCCCACCATTGGAGAAAGGGAAGGAGCACATTGGAGCTTGGAGCAACCCTCTTGGACATTGCAAGGAGCTTCATCAACCTTTACATTGAAGGTAATATCAATATAAAACCCTTGTTTACAAATTGTTCTTTATGTTTCATGCATGTTTTACATTAGTTTACATTTCTGTTTTAGCTTAATAATTTACATCTACTGAACTGCTTCTAAGGAGTCCATTCTCCTTAGTAGGTGCTCATTTGCACAAGCTAGGGGTAAAACCCTAGCTATACCAGTATCGACGCAGAAGCCATCTTAGCCTTCAGCGTCTCGAAACTTACTTGACATTCTGGACTCCATAAGAATACCGCATCCTTCTTCAACAACCTTTTCATAGGATCCATGATCGCTGCATAACCACGGATAAACTTGCGGTAGTACCCCGTGTGCCCTAGTGTTGCTCTTAACTGCTTTACATTTGTAGGCGGTGTCAAGATCAAAATCAGTGCAATCTTAGCTGGGTCAACCTACAATCCTTGCTTACAAACAATGTGACCCAACAACATCTCAAACGGTGCACAAAAATTACACTTCTTCAAGTTCAGCGAGATTTGATGCTGTCTACATCGCTCTAGCATCAGTTGCAGGTTTTCCAGATGGTCGCTGATCAATCCATAAACTGTCCAGTCATCCATATAAACTTGCAAAAAATTCTGAAAAAAATATCTGAATGTAGCGACAACAACACGGGAGAATACTGCAGGTGCATTCTTTAGCCCAAATGGCATCACAGTATACTGGAAACAACCCCATTCAGTCACAAATGTTGACACAAACCCAGTGGACAGGGGTTCCCAACACTGTCGACGCCCAAACAACCGTGATCTCATTGAGCACTGGACCAAACATGTTTTACCCCGTCCAGCAACACCTGCAGAGCAGATGAGATCTCACCTGAGATGTTCAAGGGAGAGTCGATGGAACCATGTTTCCTCCAAATGAAGGAGGATGATGCGGCTCAATTACCCAACTTATTGCAACATTTCTGAAATAGATCTAAGCATTTAACTCAAGCATTAGTCATATTCATGGCATCATTCAACACAACAAGTCATAATTAGGACTGATACAACAGTAAAGCATTAACCGCATCAAGGACACATCGCATCATTCATATACTCATATTGTGAAATGCATTACCATAAATAAACAAGAAAACACAGGGATCCTGCTCAATAACTCTGTCACATCATATTAACTCCGCAAAAACCCAGATACAAAATATTCAGTCTTCGACTCATATTTCGCAAAAGATAGATCCAACAGATATCTCTAGATCTAAGACATATGATCCCAGATAATTCAACACTTACAAATCTATGTCTATTTATAGGCTTTCGCCTTTACATTGCTTGTCCACTTTCTAACTACTTCCTAATCGACACTTCGAGCAAATGACCCAAAATATATCTATTGTGGTCCAAATGACCCAAAAACCTGCATACTACGGTACAACTGACCAAAAATTACATAAAATATCATCATCTGCGCTCAACTTTCCGCTTTTCGCTGTATTGCAGCACTCGCAGTGCTGCGATAATGACCCATCTAACCGCTTGCCAACAACAAACGTTGTCTTGTGGTGATCATCTTTTGTGATCCTGATCTGGTGATATCCAGAGAAACCATCTGTGAAAGAATACATTTCTTGATCGCCCACTCCTTCCAACACTTCATCCATGAATGGCGTCGGAAAAGGATCATGCATACACGCATCATTCAACTTTTTCAGGTCTACACAAATCCGAACCTCACCTGTCTTCTTATCTTGCACCACCATGGGACTAATCCATTCTGATTCTTCGAATGGCTCAATTATTCCAGTATCCAACATTCTCAAAGGAAATTGGAGACCTGTGTGGAGCTTTTGATCTCAATGCGTTTCAGACTCTATAGTTGAGTCCATCTTCAGGAGAAAAGGTATCCCAAATAAAAAATAACACTAATCTACATTTTTATAATGTTAGTTTGTTGTTTTTTAAATTGATGAGAGAGCCGACCTAATCAATTAAATATTAATATTAAATGTTATTATATTATCATTATTCCAATTTTATTAAAATAGCTTATTAATATTAATTATTAAAAATTAAAAATTAATAACATATTAATGTTTGAAAATGTTCAATATTATGATATTCTTTAAAATGTTAATGTTTCTAGTTTAATAGAATATTATTAAAAACATAACAACTCATTTTATTTTTTTATTTTTTATTATTTTTATATTATAATTATTTTTATTTTTATCTTTTGTTTAAAATTCAATAGTTAGAAATCAATTTTACAAATATTAATTTTAATTTTATCTCATTAACTTAAATGGAACACAACAACTTTTTACTAGTTTTAAAGTTAACTAAAACAACAAACTATCATTATAAAAATGTAGATTAGTGTTAGTTTTCATTTGGGATACCTTTTCTCTTGAAGATGGACTCAACTATAGAGTCCGAAACGCGTTGAGATGAAAAGCTCCACATAGGTCTCCAATTTCCTTTGAAAATAACTACAATCTGTGAAAGCCTAAACTAATCCAACATTATGTCAAGTTCAATTTTGAACCTTTCCTTGTGTCGCAGATTCATCTGCTATGGTCGCTTCCTTATTGGTTTCGCATCTAGCTTCAACGGAATCTTCATCTCCCCTAGATCCCCCAGTATTCCCTTCATTTCGGAAAACTTCGTAGGGAACAAATCTTGGAACTCATGCAACAGGTTTGTGACCTTTGCCATCATTTATTCATCTGAGTAGTCCCCAACGTTTGCAAACGTTGGGTTCTCCTCCGTCCCAATGTTGACCTTCCTAAGATTCAATGGATAACTTATCGGATCGGTTGGTGCGTCAGGTTCTATGACATCCCGACTTCCTTCTGATTCTGGAATATTGATATTCCACGGGTCATCACCATCCTCTGGCCCTCCAGTAATATTATAGCATTCCATTATCGACTACATTTGACACTGCGTATGTGGATCCACAGGGTAGGCAACTGGAACCACCTTCAGAACAACATTGCGGATGAGTTGCAGGGCATTGTGAACATCTGGATTGGCATCCGCGAAACTGAAGGTATCGGTGAAGCAAACCGTCAATTCCAACCAAGTGGTAATCTCCCTGCACAACTCAGCTGCGGCATACCGAGATCGCGACATTTCATCCAAAGTGTGGACAAAGGCATGGACCCATTCATCCTTTGTTCGTGAGGCCCACAGAGTCTGACATTCAATTAGATGACCTCCAGGGTCATTCCTCCCATCATACTTTCCAGTGTGGTAGACCTCTGCATTGCCAAAGAGAACCGTCATCAATCTTCGACACTGCGACCATCTGGTAATCGACTTCTTATGGGTCGCCCACCATCATGCTGGAGTAGCCTTCAATGCATCCCCTAGTGCCAGCAACTGATGTGGTTCTGACACCTTATCTTCAAATGCCACTTAAAATTCAGACAACTCGAGCAGTCCTTCGTATACTAGTAATTCAACAGTTTCAGTTGCGATGTGGCACAACGACTGCATGATCAAACCACACTTCCTGAATGACACCTCATGCATGCAATTCTGCCAGTTCTCTAATGTATCATCAGAATCAGAAGACGCGGAGCTAAAGCTGCGTCAACCAAGTTCACCATCGGTAGTCGGATGGATTTAATATTCGGAAATGTTATATGCGTGATCCCATCCTCTTACAACTTCATCCTTTACTGGTTCGACATATCTACGCCCTTTAGTCGGACCCAACAGAGCTATGACTTTGAGGTCTTGATTTTCAAAGGTCATCACCCGCTTCTTGAAATTAATTACTGCCATGCTCTCATTCACCCACCCAATCCCTAGTAATGCAAGATAGGAGCTTCCCCAATGGAAAAATTCAATAACATCAAAATCATCATAGGTTTTCATTCCCTCAATGTCCACAACAAGGTGCGGAACTCTCCCAATTGGTGTTACCTTGGCATGATTAGCCAGTCGCAGCTGTACGAGAGACTAGCTCAGCATTGGGATCCCCATTTTCTACCATGCCTGCTTTGTTAGAATATTGACATCTGAGCCTAGATCCAAAATGATTGAATCTACCTCGTAGTCCCCAATCTGGACATTCATGCGCATCTCTTTTCCTGTCTTTTTCCTCTGTAAAGAGTTCACTGCGGCCTCTTTCCGTCCCTTGGTCAGTCGATGCAACAGACTCTCGATATCGGCAAGAGCATCAGGATCACGTGCAAGTGATAAGAAAATTTCAAAGAAGTTATGCAAAGTACCATACTGTCGTGATGCCCCTGCTTCCAAGGTTGAGTCAAAAGCAGTGGGCATGTCGTAGATAATTATCTTACCAAGATTTATTTCCATCGCATTACGTGCTTCAAAGAATGTATCTCGCTCGACATCAATATCAAACTGCACATTCTTCTTTCCAGCCAACCGGATGAGTGGATGCAGACCATTGTCTCCTGTCGTCACACCTCCATGAGTGATAACAATAATGACAACATCTTGTGTCCTTGGTTCTACGGAAATCGTCCCTACAGTTGATCCCCGATTCGGGTTCGGCAGTTGTTGCACGGGTTGATTCACATTCTGATTTGTGTTCTGATTGTGACGTTGATCCTGGTTCTGCGACTGATTCTGATTCGACAACAAGTTCTGATTCTGAAACTGGTTCGGCAACTGGTTCTGGTTCTACAACTGATTCTGATTCAACAACTGCTAAACATTTCGAGCCTGCCAACTCGCGATCAACTGTGGATAGTTCTCAACCGTGTGATCAATACCAAAACAATATGTACATTGTGTTTGTAACTGTGGGAAATCTCTCTGGTAGTGTCCCAGTACGCCGCAATTATAACATTGCACAAGTCCGCGACCTCGTCCTCCTCCTTGACCAAAGCCTCCACCTCGTTCTCCTCGTAATACTACGTGGAATCCTCCTTACTGCTGATATTGCGGTTGATTAAATGGTTGTTGCAGAGGGTTCGGCTGCAGCTGAACACACTGTCCTAATTGAACATACTGCGGTGGATGAACGTACTGTGGCTGTTTCGGAGCGATCAACATCTGATTATATTGCGGTTGTGGCACAAACTGCTATTATAGTTGTGGCTGCAGTAAACATGGCATCTGCGGTTGAGGTGGCAGCTGGGCCACCTATGGCTGCGGCTATGGTTGTTGTACTGCACGATGGTTGTCTCCCTTTACGTAGTATGAGACGTACGTTCTTTCCTAGAGTAGGCCATATGCGCAACAATCCTTATCTTCATGCCCGACAGACTTGCAGAATGTACAGTACAAATTCATCGCCTTCGTGACCATCTTCTACATGTATTGACACTCCTCATGTTGATGTCTATAGACTTGAAAAATGCGGCACCATGGCATACCTCCGCCAGTCAATGGGTTCGGCGCTCCTGATACTTGGTAGTTATAGAAATATGGGCAGTTATCCCTGGTATGTCCCTCTACATGACATCGAGTACACCAAACCTCTTCGCGATGCTCCTTACCCTTCTTGAGATCTTGCAACTGAATTGTCAGGTTTTCTAGTTGCGTCTGGATCTGAGACATGTCGACTCCATTCTCACCAACATGTGAAGCTTCTAACCTCATCACAATCTCCAGAGCCTCACTCGGTGTCGCAATTTTTTGCTATATCAACTGGAGTCTAATATGAGGTAGTAACGCCATGATGAACCATTCCTTATGCTGAACCTCGCTCATCTCAAAGCTGACTCTTTCCATTAGCGTTTTAAACCTTTGGTCAAAGTCCCAAACAGTTTCATTCGGATACTGCTTGATCTCCTTTAGTTCCGTAATGTATTTCGCTTCAGACTTCGGTTTTCTGAACTCTTCAATTAATCCTCTTCTGACTTCATCTAATGTCTTTTCTGGACTTCCCGCAGGAACTTGTACAAATTTCATGAACCAATCCAGTGCATGACCCCGAAGGGTCGTCTCCAATTGACCTTTCTTGGCCTCATCATCCGTAATCTGTTTAACAGTCCACACAACTTCACAGAAGAACCAGTATTGCTCTGGGTTGTCAGTTCCATTTCCATGGAACAGAGGTAACTTCGCATATTCACCCGCCATCTTGGGCTTCCTTCCTACAGTTGTTGATCTGCTAGTAATTGAGTGTTGTTGACACGATGAACACGGCGGTGTCAAAGTCGTATTTCTTCCCATTTGTGAGATAGTGAGCGGAGGTGTGGGTACATTACTGCTGGGGGTTGGTCTTGCCTCTATCCTGAGCGTAGCTTGGTTTTCCTTGTCAACACTGTGAGGTCGCTTCATCCCATGTGGTCTTGCTTTGCGGTTTTGTGTTTTGATTGCAACAGGACCTTCTCTTGTTCTCTGCCTCTTCTCTTGTCGAAACCTTGCTCCTCCCCTCATAAGACCACTCTCTTCCTCAGCTTCCTTCATAGTCTCATCGTAACTTGCACCCATCTACCCTGTATCATTCCATTCGCCTCCGTCCACCGGGGTTCTTCTACTCGAGGTTCATCTTAAGTATGCCCTTTTCACAGATGAGCATCTTAATGGACAATTGCAACGATAATAGGAACCTGCCTCTCGATCCGTTGAAGATTTCCCTTTTGACTTCGCCATAATATTTCGTTGTGTCGACCGCAAACTCAGTGATATAGCCCTCCAGTATACTATCAAACCAGACTTCAACAGCTCGCGATGCTCCGTTGTCTACCTCTGGGGTCCAGGACGTTGTGTCACTGCCTTGGAACTTTACCTTACGAAAGGTCAATTGTGCCAACCATTCATACAAGATGATCGGGAATTCACAGAAAAAAATATTCATGCGGACCGTAGTGTATGTACATTTCCAGCCACCAATCCATCGTTAGTCTAGGGTTCTGATTCTCTTTCTCAACGAACTCTTGCAACTTTTGGTCGAACCAATCTTGAATTTCCAGTCTTGTCGGATGCCACAACATGTCCTTCCTCCACTTCGTGCTATGGTCTCTCCAACGGAACCATTTGTTGACACAACCTAGTCAACAGGGGTTCCTCACTCTGTCGACATCCGAATCACTGGGATCTCCCTAAGAACTTGCCCAGACAGGTTTTACCCTGTCCAACAACACCTGCAGAGCGGATGAAGTCTCACCCGCTATGTTCAAGGGAGAGCTGACGGAACCACATTTCCGCAGAATGAAGAAGGACCATGTGTGTCTACTTATCAACTTAGCACAACATTAATTAATAGATAATTCATTTCAACTTATGCATTTAAATAGAACCACATCATCATTCAACATATCTCATTATTGATAAAACCATTAATGCGCAACAGATCTAGCAGTAAAACATCATTTGGAACAAAGAAACATCGCGTCATTCACATATTCATAGCAGGAAAAGATAAAGAGAACAATGATTCTTCTCAAAACGCCATCATGTCATATTAACCTTCACAACAAACCACAGATACAAAAAATATAGTTCTTCTGTTGCATACCCAGATTTACACACAAAAACAAGCACAATTCTCTCTTATCATCAATGCTCAAACGGTCTTCTGATTGGTATATCAACACTTGCAATGCTACATCTATTTATAGGCTTGTGCCTTTATATTCATGGTCCACTTAGGAAACTTCCTAACTACTTCTTAACAAACTCTACAAAAAGGATGACCCTAACCTGCACAATGCGGTCCAAAATGACCCAAAATACATAAAATACTATTATTTCCGACTTGTGCGCGGTTCTCCTCCTTGCGCGACATCTTTAACCTTGCACAACCTCCGCGATGCTACACAACTGACTCATCCAAACCACCTGACATAACTGACAATATCGGCGGAGAGGCGGATCTTGATCCACAATGACACCAAAGTATCAATGAATAATTTTATCCTATCGGCCTACTAAACAACCACAGAGCACACACCTAAAAGAAACTACAGCCAAATGCACGCAACAAGGGACAAACCTCTTGACACTATAGCCAGTCTATCTTGCTTAGGAGAGGCTTGAGACTCCCAAACTATAACCAGAGGTAACAGAATCAGTTATAAGGGCCCCCAGACTTCACTGTGCGAACACAACTGTGTTGTTCGACCTCTATCTGACTCAGGACAATCGTAGAATAACCGTTGCAAATGCCCTATGTGATACCTAGGTAAAGAAACGATGGCCACCATGTATAACCAATGCTTAGGCGAACATTCGCAGGTGGGATCTGTCGTATGGGAAGGGTAGCTAAGCCTGAAACTCAAGAGGGTCAAATCCCCCAAGAATATCCAGATACGAACAAATCCTAGATATATCTCCCACGTTCAGCAAGTATTGGAGCGCTATCTCCGCAACCGACCTCCTATGACCTCGCTCTTAACTCTATCTTGAGTAGAGCGTCTTGAGAACACTGATGTATACCATGGGTTTCACCACTCCCTGGTCAGACACATAATGTTTGTTTAATAGTCTTGGATCGTTTACTCATAGTGATCTATTCCAAGACTCTAAACCTATACTAGTTGGTGCACCCTAGAAAAGAGAAATCATTCTAATCAATTTTAGATTAAGCGTTAATTTTAATGGCTGTGATTACTCAAAAAAATATGGGTGTGAAACTAGTGATGTAAATAGACTCAATGATATGCACACCCGAAAAACACTAGACTCATCTACCAATGAAAAAATATGCCACTAAATGACAATCAAACCAACGATTCTTTTTTCAAAATTAAAATGCAATCTCTTTATAATTTCATGCACAAGAAAGTCCTAAATAAAAGCACAAGCACTCTAATGCAAAATGCAGAAAACATAAAGCAATTTTTTTTTGTATTTTCAAAATAAATGAAAATGCAACAATTTTTATATTTTTCAATATAAATGAAAATGCAACAATTTTTATATTTTTCAATATAAATGAAAATGAAACAATTTTTATATTTTTCAATATAAATGAAAATGCAACAATTTTTATATTTTTCAATATAAATGAATGAAAAATGCAAATAGAATCAAACTTTTCATAAAAGAATGCAGAGCATACAATGCAGACAACCCAACAAACCCCCAAAAGCAAGACTCAGCTAAGCTAATGAGCTATAAAAAAGAAAAACTGGTAAAAAACCAAAGGCTCAAAAACTAAAGAAAAGGGGAGATTCTAGTCACTAAAAGGACAATAGACAGTTAGGATATAGGCCTAATAAGACTCGGGAACACCCAGAATTCACCCAGCAACAAAAAAACATCACAAAAAAGGTCAAACCGAACGTGTATACGTGGGTAACTGTGATGAACCTGCAATAATTAATTAATGCAAATACACGAGATATCAGAAATAATAGACTCAGAATCACTTTTATATTGATCACGGGCCACTTCGAGAGGGCAACCTCCTTTGAGCAAGCTCAATACAATTAACTTCACGGTGCCTTCATAGGCCTCAACACACACTTATATACTAAGTCTAGGCGCCAATACCATGGGTCAATACTATGTGTCAATACAAACCATGGGCTAAGTCTAGGCGCCAATACTATGAGTCAAAACCATGGGACATATAATACTATGGGACGACTTACAAAGCATATGCGTCCAATACTATGGACTAATATAAACTATGGATCAACAAATACTACGGGACGACTTACAAAGCATATGCGTCCAACAACAATATACTAACAAAGTAAAGACATGGGTTCCTAACATCCCCTCTCCCTTAGAAAAAGATTTGTCCTCAAAACTTTAGATGTGGAAATTGATGCAGAATCTGAAGGAGTGGGTCCCCTATAGCATCCTCGGGTTGCATTCTGAGCCACTGGCACCTTTGGAGTTTCAGGGAGGATTGCATGGAAGGCTGTAGATGAAGAAGAACCATATCAACGATGTGAAAAGTGCGCTTAGAATGGTGCTGATCGGCTTGTTGTTTCAGTCAAATTCTTGCCATGTGAAAATTGTCCTGCAAAATGAGAAGAAGCTGATCACGATTTCGACGAATTGAGTCAATTTCCTGAACTAGGGAGCTGTTGATGGTGTATGGAAGAAGAACTGGTGGTGCCTATCCAGAGACTGCTTCATATGGTGTCTTTTGAGATGTGGTACTATACCACTGGAGCGCTTCTAGGAAATCCATAGAAATAGATGTCCAAATCTGTGGAGGGATGGGAAAGGGTTCGAGTAGTCCCGAAAGGAGGGTCGTTTCACCCTTGTTGACCTCGAAAGTATCATAGTCAACCACCATCCGTTGAATTGTCCTTTTGAGTCCCTGCCAAAAGAATTTACATTGTTCCTAGTCATACGTTTTGAGGAACCCAGAGTGCCCTACTGATGAAGAAGCATGGAGTTCATAGAAGAGATAGCCCCGTTGAACAGATTGCAACCAATTTGGAACAAGCAGAGAAATAGCTATAAGAGAAACTGGGTCATCAAATGTGCGAGGAGGATCATCTTCCACCATATTGTCCTTACCCTTCTGGTAAGTGGTCGCATAATCATAACCCATGAGTTGGATAACCCATTTCAGGTGTGTTGGGGAGGAGACCCGTTGTTCCAGGAAAGTTTCCAGACTCTGGAGATCAGTCTTGATGCAGAAATAATTCCCCAATAGGGATGGCTGCCACTTCTGTACTGTATGCAAAATAGTCATCATTTTTTGCTGAGAGGTAGATGCAGCTAAATTATTACCGAAAAGGTCTCTTGAAGGCATCAAGCTCATTGGTTCAGCAAAGACACCTGCATATCTATCCAAGGAAGTAGTGGAGACTGTTGATGGGTGCATCCGAATGGAATGGAGCTGAGTGATGACACCATGTGAATTCTTCTTAAGTATTTTTTCTAGACGATGTGAACTGATGATGTAGAGAGACCCTGGTTGTAATCCCATAAATTTGTGTTGTGCCCCATTGACTGAAAACTGCATCCAAAGTTCATCAAAATCCCATAAGATGGGGCCAAGTGTGCGTAACCATTGAAAGCCCAAAACCACATCACATCCACCTAAGGACAAGGCAAACATGTGAGAGCGCAGGTTATAATATTCCATAGAGATACGCACATTGTGACACTTCCCCTTGCAAGGTAAGGTGCCCCCATTGGAAACCATGACTTCAAAGTTGGAGCAAGGATTGACAAAACAATCAGCCTGTTTGGCAATCTGAGGATCAATGAAGTTATGAGTGCTACCAGAATCAATGAGTATGGTAAGAGGGATCTTTTTGAAGTATCCCCTGACTCACATTTTTTGCAGGGTGGTGACGTCGGTTACATCATGGAGAGAGATCTCGGGTGGGTCATCCTAAGATGGGGTGTCAATAGGCGGGTTTTGAAAGTCAACCTGATCATCTACTGTATCTGGAGCTTCTTCATCAAGTTCTGAGGTAGGCAGAGAATCCACATCCAAGAGATAGAGATTTTGTTGAACACATCTATGTCCCCGAGTGAATTTCTGATCACAATTATAACAAAGCCCTTTTTCTCGACGTGCCTGCATCTCTGTTTTAGACAATTGATTGATAGGAGTTGGTTGAGGAGCAGGCGTGATGGGAGGTCATTGGGAACCCATATTTCTGAAGGGAACAAAGGTCGGTTTGGAGCGTTGTTGAGCTGCAATCTTGTCCTCGGCCAGCTTAGCCAACCCTAGGACTTCCATCATTGTGTTGGGACAAAACATTTTGACCTCTGAGTGAATTTCATCCTTGAGACCACTAATAAAACAACTCATGTAGAATTCATCAGACAATCCTTCTGTGTGATTGGCTAGTTTCTCAAATTCTGTCTGATACTCTCTCACTGTGCCAGTTTGGTGAATTTTAGTGAGTGCTCCTGTGAAGTCATCAAAAGCACTAGGACCAAATCGTGGAAAAAGGAGTTGGCAAAAATCTGTCCAGTTTGGCTCGGGATGAGTTTTGATGTACCAACGATACCGTTGAAGGGCTTCCTGTTCCAAATGAAAGGATGCAAGTGGAACTTTCTAGACATCAAAAGTATTATGCAGACTGAAATATTGTTCTACTCAGTATATCCATCCAGTCGGATCAGTACCATTGAAGCGAGGAAAATCAAGCTTCGGCCCACGAAAATTGCTGGAAGAAGAGAACCTGGTGGCTGCAAAAGATTCTTGCTGTCGGTTATTGTTCATGGCTGAATGCTGAAGATGGAGGTTGAGAAATTTTTCATCTAGATCTTGGAGTTTGGTTTGGATGGCTGCAAGTGCTTCCTCCATGGTGTTTTCTCCTGTGTGAGTGACAACCATAACCAGTATTTTTTTTTTTTTTTTGTGGGGGGGGAATGGATAGAAAAACACAAACACAAGCTTATTTATTAAGGGGAAATTTGGATTTGGGAAAAAATCAGAGGGGTAATTGGGGTTTGACTATGTTTTAGACACTTTCTGAGGGACAGGGAAGCAAAAAATGGGGATTTCAGAAACGGAAACTCTATGGTAAAATTTGAAGGCAATCGGGTGAAAATTGAAGAAGTTATGGCAAACCCTAAAAATAGACAAATGTGGGATTTCTGGTCTTAGGAAGTGGAATTTGGGATAGGGTCTTCATGAATGAAATATGCAGAATGGGATTGTAGGGATGTCAGTGAAGTTTAAGGGAAAATAGAGTTGAAACAAGGGAGATATGGTCGAAAAACAGAAATTTATTTATTTATTTTTATTTATTTTATTTTTTTTCAGAAATGGATGGGCAACAACGGTGTGGAAGGGATCCGCAATAGATGGATCTGCAATGGCGTGGAAGGGATTGAAAACGACTGGATCTGAAATGACGATTGGATCTGGAACAACTTTGAGAATATATCTGAAACAGCTAGATCTGGAGCGGAAGTGATCGGCAACAGTTCAACTGAAAATAGAGATGGACCCTAGGTATGTACGGCTTCCTAGTGGTTTAGGTGTTTCACTCAGCCACCAATGCTATCTAACAACTTGCGTATTGGGGCAGTACCCCTCACTCCACGGCTCAGGTAAAACTGATAACCGCTTTTCCACAAATGAAAACTCTTGGTTTACCTCACGGGTGGGAACTAGTCAATCAGGTAGGGGTCGTTTCCCTTTTTGCTGGCAGGTCCTCTCAATGGGCCAACTACTTTGGGGTTCCTGTGGTACTCTTCACAATGAGTTTTAGGGCTTATTCCCAAGTACTTCCCACAGTTAAGCGGATAGGGATTATTCCCAACTCCAAAGCTGCAACAGATGCGAAAATGTTTTTTGGCAGAAATTCCATCCAATGAGCCCAAGAAAGTGCTCTGATACCAGATGTCATGAACCTGCAATAATTAATTAATTCAAATACACGAGATATCATAAATAATAGACTCAGAATCACTTTTATATTGATCACGGGCCACTTCGAGAGGGCAACCTCCTTTGAGCAAGCTCAATACAATTAACTTCACGGTGCCTTCATAGGCCTCAACACACACTTATATACTAAGTCTAGGCGCCAATACCATGGGTCAATACTATGTGTCAACACAAACCATGGGCTAAGTCTAGGCACCAATACTATGAGTCAAAACCATGGGACATATAATACTATGGGATGACTTACAAAGCATATGCGTCCAATACTATGGGTCAATACTATGGGCTAATATAAACTATGGATCAACAAATACTACGAGACGACTTACAAAGCATATGCGTCCAACAACAATATACTAACAAAGTAAAGACATGGGTTCCTAACAGTAACTCAAAGCACACTTGCATACAGGGCAAAGTAGGTGGACCAAAAATGAATCAAAAGATAAAGACAACACAAAATTTTCTATGCAGAACCTAACAGCCTTTCAACGACATAGAAACTCGATAGAACAAAGACTCAAAATAAGGAAAAATGCCAAAATCCCCAAAAATGGACAATTCTATTTCTTCACACTTGCACCAAACTAAAGATGAGTTTAGGGTATCACCCACAAACAGATGTTCAGACTGAAATTATCAATAAATGCTTGGAAACGTATCTTCGTGGCTTCACCTCTGAATAACAACATCAGTGGGAAAAGTGGATCCCTCTCACTGAATGGTGGTACAATACCTCTTACCACACTGCCTGTAAAATGACTCCATATGAAGCAGTCTATGGTCAGGCACTGCCAGGTCTTCTTCCATACACCCCCAGTAGTTCACCAGTTCAAGAAGTTCACACGGTCCTTTGAAACAACGATCAGATTCTTTGCATTTTGCGGGACAATCTTCACATGGCAAGAAATCGAATGAAGAAAAAAGCCGATCAACACCGTTCTGAGTGCACTTTTCAAGCAGGTGATATGGTTTTTCTTCGTCTACAACCTTACAAGCAATCCTCCCTGAAACTCAAAGGGTGTCATAAGCTCGCTCCATATTTCTATGGTCCATATAGGATTCTTCAAAAGATTGGTTCCGTTTCTTATAAATTGGAACTTCCTCCTTCTTCCCGCATTCATCCAGTATTTCATGTATCTTGTCTGAAGAAAGTTCTTGGCACCAACATTAGCGGACAAACTATTTTACCAGAACTGGATACTAAAGGATCCATCCTTTTGGAGTCGGAGGCCGTCCTCAATCGATGCACTCGTCAGCTTCGCTCTCGCTCTATCACAGAGGTCTTAATTCAGTGGCATGGAATGCAACCAGAGGATGCTACATGGGAACCACTCCTTCAGATTCAACAACAATTTCCACATCTGAAGCTTTGAGGACAAATATTTTTCTAAGGGTGGGGAGATGTTAGGAACCCATGTCAACCCTTCTCTTTACTTTTTTAGTATATTTTTGTTGGACTCATATGCCTTGTAATTCATCCCGTAGTATTATATGTTGATCCACAATTTGTATTAGCCCATAGTATTGATTCATAGTATTTGATGCATATGCTTAGTAAGTCATCCTGTAGTATTATATGTCCCATGGTATTGACCCATAGTATTGGCTCCTAGACTTAGTATATAAGTTTGTGTTGAGGCCAATGAAGGCACCATGAATTTATTTATATTGAGATTTCTCAAAGGAGGTTTCCCCCTCAAAGTGTCCCGTGATCAATACAAATATTCTATGATCTGATATATCGTGTATTTCATCAATTAATTGTTGCAATTTCCTCATAGTATCTTGATAAAACTGTATGTTCCACCTTTCCCCTTCAAAGCATACTTCAAGCTTACCTCAAATATCCAACTTGCTTCTTATTTATACTTTTCTTGTGTGGATTGTATGTCCACAAGTTGGTTGTGGATTTCCTTCTTCGTTGCTTCACGGTTCATGCTTCTGCCACTTATCATGTTCTGCGCTGCTGAGGTTTCATCTCTTGTGGGTATTGAACATACTCGGCCCTCTACCTAGTGGGGCTTTCACCCTTGCAGTGTGGTCTTGTTCACTTGATATCTTCAACCGCTACTACCTTCTTGGTACTTGTGCACGCTTCAAAAACTGAAAGCTTCATCCAATTGGTGAGTCTTGCGTGCTTTCAGGATTTCCTTCCTTATTCAACTATTTATTTTTCCAAGTTGTTTGCGAGCTTCCTGAACCTTGTCCAATCAACTATTTGTCTTTCTTGTGCATTCCTGAACTTTTTCCCAACCAAATATTTAGTTTTTACATTGAAGGAGTATGACTGGGTGGACTTGAGACCTACACTTGTACCATATTTATTTAGGCTGGATGAACTTCTAGATATACTTCTTCATACTAGCATCCATATTCTTCATCAAATTATCTTTCATATACTTCTTCAAACTAGCACATAAATATACTTCTTCAAAGTAACTTTCATATATTTCTTCAAACTGGCACATAAATATACTTCTTCAAAGTGGCTTTCATATATTTCTTCAAACTGGCGTAGGAATATTGAATCCTCTTTTAAATCAGTTAACATCAATGAAAACCAAAGTTCAACAATATCCCCCTTTGGAATTGATATCAACACTTTATGAAGTTGTGCATAATCATCTCCTGAAGTTTGTATGCTTCATTTGTGCTTGTCACAGTACTCCCCATGTGTTCTTTGCCAGTTTGAGCCTTTGACATCTGCGCATTCTGCTGTCAATTTTTTTTTTTCTGCTTTCCATTACTTCTACGCGGATCACATGCTTATGATCATTCTCATAATGTTTTTGCATGCTTCATGCTCTTTCTTCCCCTTTGAAATAAATGGCAAAGAGGTGCCATTACTGTGCAATTATTGGTTCTCCTTTATTCTATTTTATGTTGGGATTCATTCATATGCTTACTGGGATAACTCCCCCTATCTTCATACTTCATTATTTTACTGAATTTTATGCGCTAATACCTTGAAACATGTAATCTTATTTAATATCCATCTCATATTCTCCCCTTGTATAGTTTTTATATTCCTTTTTATCTTGATCTTTTGTTCCTGTCACAATAGTTCACAATACTTCATCATTCATTGCACAAATATTCATGCAATCTTCCTGTTGTGCCATCTGTGCAGTACCAAGTCCCAATTGCTTCTATTTTTGCACTATCTTTTGGCGTAGATTTATTTTCTGCATCTGAATTTTCCTTAAGTTTCATGTACTGCACTGTGACTACCTGTTAGTACTATTATCATCAATAGACATAGCCACGGATAGCTCAGTTTTTTTCTTTGAGGGGAATCGCCGTCTATAAGCAGGGACACCTATACAACAAGACATATTTTTCATATAAAGGTAGAAGAAATCAACATATACCTCAATGGATTAAAGGCTAGACATTATCAAGCATAATTCCGTCAGGGCGCATAGAGTGGTCTTGAATATAGCGCTTCCAAGTCATCCGTGAAAGAAAACCACCTGGGACGCGTGTCAACTCTACGGTTATTCAGGGAGCGAAAGACGGTTTCCCCAACCATGTTTTGGAGGCCCTGAAACCACAGTAGTAGTTAAAAGTGGTTTTCAAATCCTCGGGCAATTGTATGGCGCTGGGAGTGGGCCCCCAATTAAAGAGTATGCTGGAAAACACATGCATCTCGGGATCGTCAAAAGGATAAATCAAGGGCAGTAATTGTTTCAGAGCACCTAAGGCACACGAGTTTTAACACCCCAATACTGCCCCTAAACGAAAAACCGCCATTTCCATGTGGCAACCCCTCGTTGAGTCAGGGCCCTATGGGAGGTTTCCCTAAACCATGTTTCCATGATCCTGAAACCACTTCTTGTCTACAGCTTGCCACATCCAACTGCAATACATTCTTACCCCTTAGATTCACCGCCAGCTATACCTAAACAGTCACTTCCGTCATCACTTACGATGACGTACCTCTGTCATTTAATGACGTATCTTTGTCATTTAATAAATCATCTACCCCTTAGTTTACAAGATAATCCCGAAGCTCCACGTAAACCCTGCATTTATTTCAGCCATATTCAAGTCTCTTCCTATAAATACCTCCCCGAGGGGGAAGTCATTGCACATTATTCTCCAGATTCAGAGCTTCTCTACCTTTCCTCCTCGCCCAACTTCTTTAAACTCTTAGAGCAGCCCATAGCCTGTACTGCATGCTCCAATCCCTTATTGGCATGGCCTTTGAGGATGTCCCCGAGGTCTCTACCGCGTCCACATCTGACATTACTGAAGAGCACCTCGGCGATATTTTCTTTGACGTACATGACCCTGTTTCCTCCTTCCCAAATATTCATGAGTTGGATCTACAAGTAGGGGAGCAGGCAAAAAGCGGAAACAATTTTCTTAATCTCTGGAAATACGGGTTGGCTAAAATGGTTCTTCCTCCTTCCAGATGTTTCCCAGAAATAATACAGTGGTGCGCATATTGCTATGTACCATAAATAAGGGCTATTATGTCTAGGGTAGGAAATGTGGTATGCCCAGTCAGTAGAGAAATGATTATGGAATTGATAGAGTCTGAGGAAGATTCCTCAGCACTCACCTTTGATGAGGAGGTATTAACAAAAAAAATTCATGAGTTGTCTTCAGAAAACAGATATGCCTTCATCGGACTGCTCTTGCCCCCTGAGGGAACCTTCTCAAACAATCTGTCATTTTTTGTCCTGGAAGCGTTCACCGGTCCTGTTCATCCAATTCTGTCCATGATTTGCAGATTCCTCGGATATGACAATTACGTGGTAATCGATGATTCCATTCTTGGCTTGTTGTTTATCATGAATCTATCTCATCACGAAGCACCCATCAGCCTAAACCTGTCAGCGTTCCTCGCCCAGTCCATACACCTCCAGTTAATGAGTTTCACGTCCAAAAGAATTTTTCGGTACTGCTCTGTCCTCCTATACATGATCATCTATCACAACAAGTATTATTTCGACAAAAATGATCTCGATAGGTCAGTAATTCCAGCTCTCCCTCGAGAGAGGTTTTCCACCTTTGTTGATACCGTCGTAGAAAAAGTGTACACACTATTGTTTGATGACCTTCCACCGAGAATTTTTTCAGAATGTAAGTAGCTCCTTCAGCTTAATCCCAATGAGGATGTGGGAGACTGGTTTTGTTTTGAGACTCATATCGAGATTAGGGTATATGGGGCAGAGTTATCTCCCTACAAGCTCCCCATATTTATGAATCCCTAGTTATTTGCACTGGAGTTTATTCACCAGAGGTTTAATTGCGACAAAGTGCATTTGATGAAGGGAAACAGTGCTAGAACTTTCAAGGTCCCTAGCGAGGCCGGTCCTTTTTAGGTATGAGACAGAGCCGCTCAGAAAGAGGTTGAATAAATTCTAGCCTCTTATTGTTTCCCTTTAACCATGATACATCCCTATGATCCAAGAGGGATTATCTCTTCAAAGAGGCATGCGGCCCGCTTGGAAGCATACCACCATGAGCCGCACCCCTGCTAGACAAGATGGAAAATATGGAAAGTTGGGCTCAATGTCAGGCCGCATTAATTCCAAGCAAAGCTTTGGGCTCTCCTGTTGTCCCAACACCCATGGAAATTTAGATGCTAAGGAAAAGGGAGACATCAAAACCAGTGACCAATACCGGAGGGGATGGGTCCGGAAGTGTGGGGTCAAAAAGAAAAAGGTTAAAAGTAGAAGGAGCATCTAGTAGAACTTCAGAAGTAAAGCTGGCACCACCCCCTACGACACCTGTCATTCTTGATATTTTTCCTTCTGTCGTCTGGCCGCAGGGACAGGAGACTCAAGCCATAGAGGGATCTTTAGTTACTACATCCTTTTTCAGGAAGGGATTGTTCGGACATTACGCTCAGATTAAGGAGGACAACATGGATCTCGAGAAGTCACTATTTCCTAAGAAGGAGCTAGATACTGGAAGAACTTCCAGGATTCTATCTACGCTAGTTCTAAAGCAAGGAGACCTTAAATTGGCTATCTTAGAGTAGATAGCACCCGGTGGAAAGAAGGCACCATCGAATTTTAAAGCTACCTAGGTAACTGTAAATTTGGATCAAATACCATCTCAAGGTATCATGGATTTGCATAGGCATATAGGAGAAGGAGTATACAGGGATGTGTGTAAATTCACTATGAGCACTAACAGGTTACAAGCTGCGGTAGATAAACTGGAAAAGCAACTAAAGAATGAGAAATCATCAAATAAAGCTAAGCAGTTGAAGATAGCTGATTTAGAACAGCAGGTGCTGAAGGTGGTTCGGAATCTAGACGATAGGGCCCCATTATAGGCCATATTAAAGGAAAAGGACAAGGAGGTGGAAAGCCTGAAAAAGAGGCTAAATATTCCCGCAGTAGAGCATTGTCAGACATCAGAGGTCATTAAGATTCAAACGGAATTAGTGAAATCAATCAGTGAAGGTCATACGCTTAAGGAGAAGATTGTCTGGTTAGAAGCGGAGCTAGAAGTGGCAAGAAAGCTGAATCAGGATCTCCAAAAAAAAGTGGATAACCTTCAATCCTCATCAGTAGCAGATCCAACTGACAAGCTTGCACAGGTAGTGGCAAAGACGAGCATTAAATATGCACGATTCAATCCAGTACATACTCAACTAAGGGTGAAGTGTGACGAGCTCTTCAATACAAATGAAAAGTTGATGAAGAGAGATCAAGTTATCTCGGAGCTCCAGCAGAGAGTGGATGAGCTCTAGGGTAAGGTGTGGGAGCTATCCACAAATCTCACTGGCAAACCTTTAATCAGAGGTGCCAAGGTTATGTTATGGAACCAGATAGCATCCTTAATAAAGTCCCAGTGGAATCATTTCAACGTTTCCCATGAAGAAGCAGAGATAGCTAAGACCGCTGCTTTGGACGCGCGAGATGTAATAAGCTGGGTAAATAAAAATGCTCAAGAGGCTAGAGAAGTAATTGACTTCTTGAATGAGAAAACCTTTGCAAAGCTGCAAACGTACGATGTCTGGGATTAGACCAAATTAATCATGGAAGCGAACAAGGTGGTCACAAAGATAACTTTGGCTCAAAACGTAGAGGACATGATAGTTCAATTGAAGCAGGATGTGTTTGCATTTAATGAGCAGTTCAGGGTAGTCTATCCTCTTGGTCTTCGTTCATTCTAGGATGGGAAAGAAGATCTGCACTGACTGGAGCATTACGTCACACTAATTACAGAAGCAAGGGATTCTGAGATTCGCTTGAACGATACTTTGTAGGAGCTAAATGGAAAAGCGGTTGTAGATAAGTTGCACAAAATTTTTGAAGTCCTCGACCTCCTACAAGCTATTTTCAATAGTCTCCCAAAGGCTTCTTTCGAGCACTATACTGAACTCGATTAAGCTCTTAGAGAGCTCAAGTATTATCAATATCCTATGGGAAGATATTGGAAGGGCATTACTAGATTCAGCAAAGCTCAACGATTGGAACAGTCCACCAGATAACAAGCAGCAGCTGCAGCCAAAGGAAGGGACCTCTTCCACACCGCAAAGATTTTTTCCACCTCAGTAGGGTGGACCCTAGTATCAGCGGCACGTTGGTCAACCGTAAATCCTTAAGGTTGTTCCTTTTTTTAACAGTTCTTGTGAAGAATCAGACACGGATATTTATAAGCCATTGGGCTGTAACAAATTTTTGTAAAATCTAAATTTTGTATGAACCCATAAGGCTATATATAGACTAGTAAGGGCATAGGACAAAGGTCGGCTCTCTTTTTTAAGAAGTATCACTTCGTATATTTGACAGTTTGATCAATACAGAAAATAAGATTATTATTGCCATATCTTGGAACTTTAATGGATTCAAAGTTGTAATGTGTTCAGTTTGTTCCTTCTCTTGTTATTCATCTCTTTCATGTATGTATGATTCATAGATCAGTTCTAATTTTAATATGAGTGCAGTTGCTTAATTTTATTTCTTCTAAGATGGTTAGTATTTGAAGTGTTCATGCTAATTGATCTAGAGGTGATATCCTCATATTATCCAGTGGCAGTTCTATGTTCATTTTGTTAAGGCTGTTGAATTCCTCTCCCAGGCTCAACACATCATTCTTTAAACATAGGATAAATATTTACTTTCTGCAGTACCTTTATCTTATGCCATTCAATTTTCCATTTTCTACTCAAAGTTTGATTTCTGTCACATTGAAATACTTCCCATTTATTTTTCAAGATCAGAATTCTACATCATTTTCTGTCAACTGTGATTCAATTCAGTAAAATTTCAGAAGATATTATTGATGCCCAGGCACAGTTCTAAAGACAACCTTAGAACGTCTCTGGGACTAACACTACCTTTGTTAGATTTTGTGGCATCTCATCCCTTTCCATGACAATCAAATATTTGGCATGTTTTTCCACCTCTCAGCCAGTTCGAAAATAAAACGATATGACAATCAGTTCGTGTGGAAACTTTGACGTGTTGCATTCGTACTTGAACCTTTTGGGAAACATCATTCTGGTTGTATAGAACAATGAATTAGGTTTTCTCTTTTTGTACTTTTTCCCAACATTAACTCGTGCATTTACTTTTGGTGACTCCATAACTAGCTTAGAATCGCGCGGACTTGAATGTGATTTACTAAACATCTCTTCAACTTAATTTCATGCATGCGGAAAATACCATTTGATTCTATAATAGAGCTAGGAAATGCTTGCTTCAACACCTTTGTTCTTATTCCATCTCGCTTTTTATCGCATTGTCTCCTGGTCTTTCCATTTTCTCTAGTCATGGCTTCCTTCTTCAATATTTTCAATGATTATCTTGACATTATGTGCCTTGTTGTCCAGTCACAACAATCATAGTTTACTTGTCTTAGAATTGACATGGGCATTTGGTAGGGCTAAATGAAGGAGTCCGAATTCAAAAATATGTATGATCAGTCGTAGGTGAACCATATCCATGTGAAAAGATTGACTAATTTGAGAAAATGGGTCAACTTCCTGGAGCTACAACAACAACGAATTCTTGATGAACTAAATTCAATTCGGGCTGAGCAATCTCCTGAACAAGAATCATCTGCAATTATGCAACTTTATCCCCAGCGGCCAACTTCTGAGTATGACGATCTCGTTCCAATGGATTTGGAGCTTCGTTTTGCACAACAACTAGGCATGGAGTTCGACCTTGAATTGCGGCTTTGAACTTTTCTTATAATGACCTTAATTGTCTTCTTGAATTCACCTTTTGGCCTCATCATGGTGTTTCTTTTGTTCTTCATTTATGTTCTCAATCAACAGAAGACTCATGCATTTTGTAAAAGCACAAATTTTGAATGCTCATGTATCTTCACAGACTCATGTGTGTTCTTTCTAGCAATGATCATTTGAACTTTTCTTCATCTTGTAATATGTATGTGCGAACTAATTATAATCATATCACAACAACTAACTGACTACACGTATATTTTCTTATCAACAATACAAAAGATTTTTTTTGTGACAATCAAACTTAACACATATCAATTTTATGACAGACACCTTCAAACTATAACCTTCACTAACATACTCCTTGATCTCTTAATATGCATCGTGTTGAATTCAAGGGTCTCACTCAATCTCTTGGATATAAGCAATAGGGCCAACAATTACTTGTTGCTTTGGATGTACTAGGATTGTTAGCTTCTTCTACAAATTTTTAAGAAGATTTTCTTACCCAAGTTTTCATGTGCACACTTCCATTCCGATTCTGCACATGATTGCCTCCTCTTTTGTTCCTTGTATTGCGATAGCTATTAGGTAGAATATATTCATCTGAACAATTCATTGTTTTTTGACAACACATAGTCTTGTGTCCAAATCCATCGCAAGTATAATATCTTATGGTTTGATAGTACTTAGCAATATGATCAATAAAATTTCACTTTACACACTTCATCCCGTTCGTCCTTCTTTGGGTAGTGTAATAGAAAGAGTTGTAATCATTGAAGGAATTTTCATACCTAAAATACTTCACTTGATTTGAATGTTGTAAACTATCACATACCTTCCTAGATGTTCTTTCATAAACAAGTCCTGACTTATCTTTTGGTGATCTCTGATCATTAAGAATTTTATTTAGAATTGGTGTGCTTCCTTTGAAATTGTTCTTCACTTCATCTTCAAGACTAGTCTTGTCACTTCCTGGATGTGCACAATTTGGAGTATCACTTATGATGTGATCTTGGACTTGTTTCTTTCCCTTTATCTCGATCAACTTGTATTCTAGGTGAGAGATATCTCTTTACTTTAGTTCAATATGACTTGTTAGCATATTATTTTTTTGCACTAACTCTTCCAAAGAAGCCTTCAATATAAATTTCTCTTCTTCAAGCACTATGAATTTTTCGACTGCACAATTCAGTTGTTTTTCACGGCTCATCACTTTTTCACAGACTTGTTTGTCAAGAGAATCTTGACCAACTTTATCATGCTCGATCTGTTTTTCATACTTTGACAGTTGATCCTACAAGAGTTTATTCTTCTTTCTTGACTTCTTCAATTCATCTAAGGCACTAACTAGTACACCTTCCCAATCAACATCTGCAACTTCTTCTTCTTCAAATTTATTTTCGGATTTAATTTATGTGATATGTTTTGAAGGTGTATTGAAGGACCCACTAAATAAGTACTTATCCAGTGATCCTGTTTTGATTTGCACAACTGGTGTATTCTTCTTGATTGATGGAAATCTCTTCTTCTTTTCATCACTGCTTTCTTCTTCCACAAAAGCCATAAATAGTACCTATTTTGGCTTCTTGTCCCAGTCACTTCCTTCGAACACATTGTTGTCTTCCTCAGTATACATAATATTCCTCTTCTTTGGAACCTTCTTTCTAGTCTTTGGTATGTATTGAGTGCGCTTCGTTCTTCATTCAAGGGAACTGGCTTCTTCCTTGTTATCTCTATTTCCATATTCCTTGTATGGGCACTTAGAAGTAAAGTGGCCTATTGCTCCACATTTGAAACATTTGAAAGGAAATTTTTTTTTATACTTACCACGTCCTCTTTCCATATTTCTCACAAATTTTGACTCCTCTTCATCTGATTCACTGCAAGATTCTTTGTCATGCTCATGCTTAGCGTTTCCAATGGCTTTAAAGGCTGCTTCCTTTCTGATGGGATTTTCTTTGTTGGTTCTCATCTCATATGGATTCAAGATTCCTTGAAGTTCTTCCTTTTTCAGGTCTGCAAGATTGGCCCTATATTGTAAAACCAATACCTATGCATCAAATCTTGAAGGCATATTTCTCAATATCTTATGTACTACTAATGATTTTTCTAGAGTAACTCCAAGACTCTTGTTAGCATTAACTATCTCAGCAAATTACAAGAAGTAAGAAGCAATATTCTCTTCATCTTTCATTTTCAAGAATTCATATAATCCAAAGTAATTATGTAGCTTTTCCTTCATTACTTTCTCATCACCTTCATAAACACCTCTGAGCTTATCCCATACATCCTTGGTTGAGGTGCAATGTGTTACACCCAAAATCTCGCCATCATGAGACCTATGTAACCTCAATGCCTAAATACTTGAAGTCCCATGATCAAGCTAGTCATTTAGAGAAAGTTGATGTCCTTTATCCACACTCCTAATTATGTCGGCGCAAGTTTTCTTTGAGCAAAGTGCACCGACGCAGGTTTCCTTCATGTAGCATGCGGCGGAGTCAGTTTCATGGGATAAAGGTATCTTTCAAGCGAATTCTAGAAGTTGGATGAGGTGGATCTTGTTCGGGTACACAGGGTACTACCAAAGGACCGAACACCAAGAGAAACCACTTCACATAAAACAGATCACAGATCAACACACCGATGTTTTGACGTGGTTTAAACCCTCTTGAGGGAAACACTCCACGGCCCTGGCCAAATAGCTTCTACGGGACAATTTATTATGCAAAGAAAGAAAGTTACAAATGAGAGTCTCATAATCGATCAACTAAACAATGACCCTCCATGCTCTTTAAATAGAGATAATGGACCAATCGGGTTTTAAGCCACAGATCAAGGTTAGGTTTTATCTAAGAGAAGTTGAGCCATCGGATCACTCTATGTCGGGAACATATCATGACCGTCGGATTAAGTATTTACAAATGCATACTAATGCATACTAAAGAAACACACTATCCCTAACGGATATATTACACAAGTTGATCTTAACTAACTCCTAAGTGTCTAAATATCCTAACATCTCCCCTTAAGAACAACTTGGGATAGGATTGAAGGATTTACAAAAGTGACACTATTAGGAGAAGGAAGGAGGCATTAGAGCCTATCCCCCCTTAATGACAAGTTCTTGAACTCCTAACATAGATTGAAGTTTAGAAAACTTTGCTTCTGTAAGAGACTTGGTGAAGATGTCTGCAACTTGATCATCTGTAGGGCAAAAGAGCACTTCAAGAACAAGATCATGAACAAGATTTCTGATGAAGTGCATATGCATCCCAATCTGTTTGCTGCATTGATGTAGAACTGGATCTTTGGCAAGCTTGATGGCACTTTTATTGTCGCACCAAATTGGAGTAGGCTACTGCTGCTCGAATCCAAACTCTGAAAGGATCTGTCGAAGCCATAAAGATTCCTGACTGACATTAACTGCTGCTCGATATTTTGCCTCTGTTGAAGAAAGAGTAAGAGCTTGTTGTTTCTTACAAGCCCAAGTAATAGGTCCAAATCCCAGACTGAAAACATAACCTGCAGTAGACTTTCGATCATCAGGATCGCCGGCCCAATCTGAATCAGTGAAACCAACCAACAAAGGTTTCCCTCTGTACTATAATGAATCCCAAACTGAACTGTACCTCGAATATATCGAAGTAATCTTTTAGCTGCTTTCCAGTGACTTTCATGAGGTGTCTGCATATAACGGGCAACACGACCAACAACAAAGGAAAGGTCAGGATGGGAATGAGTCAAGTATAAGATACTACCAACAAGCTGACGATACAAGGTGGCATCGACTTCAGGTGAAGTACAAGTGGCAGAAACTTTGACTCCAGACTGGAAGGGAGAAGGGGCTGGTGTACAATCTTCCATGTGAAAGCGACGAAGAAGGTCATAAGCATACTTAGACTGAGAAAGAAATATTCCTTCTTTAGTTTGCAGGACTTGGAGAACAAGAAAATAATGCAAATGTCCTAAGTCTGACATTTCAAAATTTTGTTTAAGACTGGATTTCACATGGGTTATAAGCTTAGGGTCACTACTAGTAAGAATAAGGTCATCAACATATAGAACAAGTATGATGAGATGGTTTCCTACTTTCTTGGTATAGACATTGGGGTCAGAATGGCATCTAGAAAAACCAGTGTCAAGGAGAAAGTTATCCATTTTGGCATACCAAGCTCTAGGAGCTTGCTTAAGGCCATATAAGGATTTCTTAAGGCGACAGACAAGGCTAGAGTTATTCTGAACATAGCCAGGAGGTTGTTCCATGTAAATTTCCTCCTGTAAATCACCATGTAAGAAGGCAAACTTGACATCCATTTGATGGAGTTCCCAGTTGTGTAAGGCTGCAAGGGAAAGAACAAGGTGAATGGAGTTCATTTTTGCGATGGGAGCAAAGGTTTCATTCTAGTCAATCCCTTCAACTTGGAAAAAAACTTTGGAAACTAACCTTGCCTTAAGTCTTTCAACACTTCCATTTGATGCATACTTAGTTCTGTAGACCCATTTACATCTGACAAGTTTTCTTCCTTTTGGAAGAGGTACAAGATCCCAAGTATCGTTCGCCATTAAGGAACGATATTCGTCATCCATGGCTGCATCCCAATCTGGATTCCCTGAAGCTTCTGCAAAACTTTCTGGATCATGATTCTCGGAAACTTGAGCCAAAAGAGAAGAGGCTCGCTGAAACTGAGAACGTGTTCGACGTTGATCTCTAGGATCACCGGCAACATCACCAGCTGCTTCACATGTTGAACGGACCCATCGAGGAAGCACTTGTGCTGGTGTAACTGGAGGAACATGAGCAGGCGGAGGTGGATTTTCATCCTCACTGTCATCATTGGAAACTGGAGTTGGAAACATGTCTAGGAAGTTGGAAGAAGAAGAGGAAGGCACAAACGCCGAATCAGGCTCCCAGGCCAAAGATGACACAATCGCTGAGTTAGGCTCGTAGGCCAAGAGATTTTAATCAAATTTAACATCTTTTCTAATGATTATATAATGATAATGTGGTTGAACAAGTCTATAACCTTTTACATCTTCAGAATATCCAACAAATATGCACTTTTCATTTTTAGGCTGCAATGCTTTCCGTTTTTCATCCGGAATGTGAGCCCATGCTTCACTACCAAACACACGGAAGTGACTTACATCAGGTTTAGTTTTACTCCATGCTTCTTCCGGTATTATACCTTGTAATGCTTTAGTGGGGGTGCGATTAACTATGTAATTTGCATAATTAATGGCTTCAACCCAAAATTGAAGACTTAGTCCCTTAGATTGGATCATACAATTAGCCATTTCTTTTAAAGTGCGGGTCTTCCACTCAGCTACAGCATTTTGTTGTGCTGTTGTTGGATGCCTTGTTCAGTGAAGAAAGTAGTGAACTTATTGTTAACATATTCTCCTCCATTGTCAGATCTTAACTTAATAATTTGATGACCAGATTGTTTTTCCACAAGGGCCTTGTAGGCCAAGAACATGTTGAATACTTCGCTCTTAAGTTTTAGGAAATAAACCCAAGTGCGTCTGGTGTAATCATCAATGAAAGTTAAGAAATATTTGAAACCAGAAAAGGAAGCAGATGGAAGAGGACCACACAAGTCACTATGCACAAGCTCCAAGGGAACCGAGGCGTGCCAAGAGGCACATTTGTCAAAACTATCCCGATGATGTTTTCCGAGTACACAACCGGAGCAAACACCATCCGTGCAAGATACCATCGGAAGACCTGTCACCATATTTTCTTTACATAGTTGTTGCAATGAGCGATAATTTAAGTGACCAAATCGCTCATGCCATATTTTGCTCAAGTTATCACTATGAGCAACAAAAACTGAAGGGAAAGGTGATGACCCAAAGTTGTTAAACTTGTACAACCAGGTAATATCATCAACAATTCCGGTAGCTAGGACCTGTTGAGGATCTTTAAAATCCTTGATTACAACATGGTGAGGTGTAAAGGTCACAGTTTTACCTTCACTAGAATGAGTGATCTGATAGACTGATAACAAATTGCAGAAAATTCTCGGAACACATAGTACATCACTAAAATGACCATTATCTACTGGAACTGTTCCAACTCCTACAACACTTAGAGATCTATCATCACCAACAAATATTTGTTTGGTGTTACATTCATGCATAGTGGAAAATATGGCTTGATCCTTAGCCATATGATAAGATGCTCCAGAATCAATGAGCCATTGATTTGAAGTAGAAGAAGAAGATGCATTATAAGAATAACCAGAAGCACAAAGTGCATGTCCATGAGAGGCAGATTCTGAAGACGAATCTAGGCTGATGTGGTGCTTATTCATTACTGCTTCCAAGGCTGCCATCTTCTTGAAACACTTAGATTCATCATGATTATCTTTCCCGCAATAGTTGTAATAACGCTCAATCTTCTTGCCTTTTGGCTTGGATTCTTTGTCATTTTTTAAAGAAGGAGCTAACTGAGAGGGTTTGGGACCCTTGTTTGACTTATTATTGTGAAAATTTTGTTTCTTGGGAGGCTTGGACTTTTCTTTCTGTTGGGACAATAAGGCTTTCCCAGATGTATCTGCATTGTTGATTATTCCAAGATGAATGAGTTTATCTTGTTCCCTAATCAAGGAATCACAAAAGGATTCAAGACTAGGCTCTTGATAGCTAGCGGCATTCAAGGATGCTTTCATGGAGTGAAATGTAGATACAAAAACAGAATATGCAGGTCCAAGTTTGGAAAGAATATGATAAATGCATTATTTGTCTTCCCTCTCAATCTTACATTCTGCACATAAGAGTTTAAGAGTTTTGTACTTAGATAAATAATCTTGAATGCATGAAAAGTCACTTGGATTTAAAGAAATCAACTCATTTTTGAGTTGGTGACCTCGAATTTCATTGTGTTTACCAAACACAGATTCCAACTTGTCCCAAGCAGCATTAGGTTCATCAATTCCAGATATATGGAATCGCAAATTAGTAGAGATTGACATCCCAATCAATCCACTAGCTTCATCACATCTATTTGCCCATTTTATTTTCTTATCATCATCAGTGGGTTCTTTTTCTTTCCCTGAGGTAATTCTGAAAAGTACCCTACTTCGTAGAACATCCTCCATACGAGATTTCCATGAGAAATAGTTGGAACTGTTAAGTAGAATATCACAAGGGGCGGCCATATGTGTAAATTAATGGCTGTAAAAGCAGAAACCAATAGTCTGGATGTGAATATCTCTAAAAAATAGGCGGTTTAAAAAAAAACGGCATTGAAAACTGACTCTGTATGATGAAGTTATGCTTGAACAAAGAAACTATTGAAGATGTCCCCAATAGTGACGTGGCAGCTAGAGAATGTCCAACAAAAAAAAGAACCCCCCTCTTCCCAAGATGAACCTTTTGACAATCACTTTACAAGAAAGTTGCTTTAAGTGAACCACTTTTGTAAAATAAGTGATTTCACTTTTACAATGATATTACTTTTAAATAGTGAAACAATAAAAAAACTTAAGTGACTCACTTGTATTTTTATTGTTTATTATTTAAATGAGATGCACTTTTACAATAAAATAACTTGAAAATAGAAATTGCATGCACTTTTTCTTTTAAAAGTAACTTCCTAAGACTTGAACTCAAGACCTATTAAGGAATAAATCAACTTTGAACCAAGTGAGCTAGATTAAAAGGTATGTAAAATATGGGAATGAGGAAGGGGACTTTTTTTTTTTTTTTTTTTACTCTTCTTGCTCGGTTTGCGTGCTTTCCCTTTTTCCTGCAAAACACACCACAAATCGAAACAAAAAAAACTTTTCCACACTTGTGGAGTTAGATCTTGTTAGCTTTCCTGGGAAGTCTACATTTTCTCTCTATTTCTGATTTGCCGAGATCGCGCAAGGTGCACGGCAAAGAGCATACGCAACCGAGAAAACGCTTTCTCTTTCTGTTTCTGATTTGCCAAGATCACTCAAGGTGCACGACAAAGAGCATACGCAGATGGGAAAGCAACAATCCGAACCCAAAAAAATCTAACAGTAAAAAAAAATGATAAAATATGAGATTTTTTTTCTTCTTTTAAAAACAGAAAATAAAAAATGCATCACTATAACATTATACCTTCAGATCTGATGAAATACGCGTTTCTGGAGCAACCGGGGAAACAAACGAAAACTATTTTCCAATGGAAACGATGCTCCAGATGCAATGGAACACCTCCCACAGCCCAGAAATGCACAGAAATACCAGAACTAGAAACCCTTTCGAGATTCGGCAACAACAGTTCAAGATCTAGATCATAACCGGAAGCGACACTTCATAAAAGCTCTGATACCATGTTCGGGTACATAGGGTACTACCAAAGGACCGAATACCAAGAGAAACAACTTCACACAAACAAATCACAGATCAACACACTGATGTTTTGACGTGGTTTAAACCCTCTTGAGGGAAACAATCCACGGCCCCGGCCAAATAGCTTCTACGGGACAATTTATTATGCAAAGAAAGAAAGTTACAAATGAGCTTCTCATAATCAATCAACTAAACAATGACCCTCCATGCTCTTTAAATAGAGATCATGGACCAATCGGGTGTTAAGCCACGGATCAAGGTTAGGTTTGATCTAAGAGAAGTTGAGCCGTCGGATCACTCTATGTCGGGAACATATCGTGACCGTCAGATTAAGTATTTACAAATGCATACTAATGCATACTAAAGAAACACACTATCCCTAACGGATATATTACACAAGTTGATCTTAACTAACTCCTAAGTGTCTAAATATCCTAATAGATCTCTATCCCTAACTCCTAGGTAAGCTAGCCTTCGGTTCCCTAGCTTTTGGGAAGGATCCCTTAACCCTATCCCCATGATCCTCAACCTACTCTATCCACTTGGTACTATAAATATAAGATCCCTCTTTATTCCATGGGGAGGAAGTCTATGGTACTCTTATGCTGGTGAAATTAGCTCAGTATTTCAGCACCCTAGTCTTGGAGGCACCTACTTATCTCTAGGAGCTTTGGTTTGGCTTGTCGGAAGGAGATTACGACGTTGGGGAATTGGTTGTAATAATCTCTTCTATTGTATTTCCCACTTTTTATACAATAATATAAACGCTTTCCATAAATGTTATTGTGTCGATGATATTTATAGTTTACCTCCTCAACTGTTTACTTAGACTAGTTAGTGTTTAGGCATGTTTTACTGCTTGTATTGCTCCTCTGTGTTTTGACAGGTCTTACAGTCATAGATCTGACGACCACGGGACTCAGAACAACCACGAGGAGAAAGATCTACGAATATGAGGCAAGATGCTTAATTACTCGATCTCTAACTAGATCTAGGAGAGTAGTTTCATATTCTGTCCCATTTGTTCTAGACTTACATTGAGCTAGGGAGATCACGCCTTAAGTCCGCTTTTGGTAGATTGTCTGATAACAAATTTGGCGACCATACTGAGGAAAACGTATGTTGATTTAAGTTTTCAATTTGAATGTCATATTCTTTGATTTCTTTCCAAGCCATTTCTTTTACCTCTTGAGCCTCTTTCACCATCAGATCTTCTTGTTGAAGGGTCTGTCAGCTTTCTCTGAGTCTGTTGGTTCAATTATCAAACCATTTAATTGCTCATCCTTGGAGATCCCTTTTATTTTTGCTTTGTAAATTTTCCCGGTGCACCTGGGCAGTGTAACTAGAGCGCCATCCTTTCACGGGCACTTTTTTCCTTCTTGTGGTCTTCGCCACCGGCGCTAAAGTCCTGTTTGCATCTTGCGCCGCCGATGCTAAACCCTTGCACATCATCTACGTCGGGCACTCTGTGCCTGACCGCAGCCTGTGCCGAGAAGTCAAGCCTAGGGTTTGAGTCACCCCTCTCCATTGTTTGAGTTTGGTTTATCTTACAGACCTCCTATGCACTGTATCTTCCAGTCAGGGACCTTTTTGATGTTGCATTGTTAGTGTTTGTTTTTTTTTTTAGTTGTTTCGGATTGGTTTTGGGTTCCACTTTGGACGAGTTTGATCTTTGGTAGTGGTGGACACTTTAGTCTCCCCCACCTTCATCCACTTGACTTTGCATTCCCTCCTCTCCTCACCTAATCTGATCTTTGTATTGGATCCGATCCTAGACCTCTTTTTGCACATGTTATTTAGCTTTGCTTGCATTTGGTTGTTTGTTGACTGTCTTGAGTGTTTTTAGTTTACATGAGTGCTTGTCATTTTCTTGAGAATTTATGAGTGTTTAGAGTGCTGTAAATAATATTTATTTTCAGTTATTCACGCTTAAAAAACATTGTTGCTATCAAGTTGTAATCTTGGCATATTATTGAAAAATTAAAAGTGCTTCATTTTTACCGTTTTCAAGTGCATTTGAAAATTGTTGTAAGAGTTGGTTCATGCATTGAAATTTATCATTCATAAGTCTTTTGGAAAGTTTGAAAGAAAAGTTAATCATTTGTGCTTTTCGGGAATTATGAGCCATTCATTTTCTTGAAAAAATCAAGTGAGATCAATTTTTTGCAAAAGTGATTCCATGTTTGAAATAATTGTATGCATTTTTGGTTTTTTGTATTTTTTAAGCCATCATAGTGAAATTTGAAAAGTTAGTGTGCTGTAGATAGGAAAGTCTCTCTTTTCATCACTTAGTTTCATTTTTTTATTCGAAAAGACAAAAAGAAAATGCTTAGATTTGGTTATGCTACTTGTTGATTTTTTTGTTTTGCTTGGAAAAAATGGAAAAGAGTGTTTCTATTGTCAAATTTGGTAGATTTGGGATTGTGCTGCACTTTGTTGTTTTGATAAAACCACTTGAAAATATTTCTCCTTCCTGTATATAAATTTCATCAAAAGAAAAAGTACATTTCTTCATGTAGCTAGGGCTTGCATTATGCTTACGTTTATGTACTCACCTCATGCATTCACCTAACCGTCTAGATAAAATTAACGGTAGAACTAGGGTAAATGTTTTAGTAAGTTCTTGTGTGTTAAGTTAGAGACGTGTTCCGGCATCCTAAAAAGTGGCAGATTTCGTTAATTGCCAGCAATATACTCTAGGGGTATTGTAGTCTTCCACGTACCAACCGGTATATCGAAGCTCTTTCACGCACCAACCAGGTATATCGAAGGCTCTTTCACGTACCTTAGGGTATATCTAAAGGAACTTCACGTACTTGGCATATATTGAAAGATGTTTCATGTACTCAGTAGTATATAGGAAGGTCTTGTGTCGTACGGTTGTGCATTAGATAGCACCACTACGGATTTGAGCTCCCATGTACCTTGAGTATATCAGGAGACACCATTAGGATTCCTGAAACCAATTAATTTATCCATTTGGCTGTCTTGGCAAAGGAATACACCGAGAACAACACTCGGGGAGATTACTATGCACGTGCCGTCCAGGTAGTTGGGTATTCAGACAAGGGTATGGTCCCAATATTCCTTGTCGCGTTTTACTGTTGGACCCTACGGTATGTAGAGAGTTGCGAAGCCTTGAAATTCCTGTGAGGTTCCATAATTTTGAATCCATACCTATCACATAAGTTTGCTTGTGGCCTTAGTTTGTGTAGATTTTTCAGGACTACTTTTCTTTTGTTTAGAATACTCAAGGAGAAACTTTGTTTTAGTCACTTTGGATGAATTTCCTTGGAGAAGGTCCCGTAGAATTTTGAACTTACCACCCGAATATACCCTTAACCAGGAGGTAATTTCAAAGGTCATAATGGACCCGCACGTCATGGTCGTGTCACCTGAAGTAGAAAACCCTACTTTGAATATTGGAGCACACATGTTCCCTCCATATTCACCCACTTCCCACCCCTAAAGGGGTGAAGAGGTGGAAACTTCAACTTCACAAGACCTACCTCATGTTTTACAGGGAGAGCCTAGATCGGTGGAATGGTTAAACCACCCCTAGGACGACCCTGTATCAGATGTGTTTGGTCCAGTTTCACCCTTTTGGGAAACCTCTCTAGGTCAACAAGTGGCTCATTTTGTCACTACATCCCCACCTCCTTGGCCCACTCTCGAAGAACTTTTCGGACCCCTTCATGCTCGCTTGGAACAATTACGTTCCAAGGGTGATCAACTTCGAATACAAAGTTTTTCACAAAGGGCTGAAGCCTCGAAAGTACCTACGTATCACCAAATCTCGATTCGCACTTTATATTATGATTCACCAAAACCATCTACCCACAACGTGCCCACTTATGAACCTGGTCAAACCTCACTTCCTGTAGGTACACCCCTTAGACAGAAGATCAGTTCTATACCTCCAACGACTCAACCTGTTGAAGGACAATAGTCCAACACTCCTCTTACTACTACGAGAACATTACCCACTCTTCCCCCACCCCAAAACTCACGAGGAGGATACTCTTTACCTCCTACCTTCCTTATGGGTAATGTTCAGACCACAGTAGGTAATCAACAACCTCCGTTGGGTCAACCCTTGATTAGTGGTCAACACGTTGTTGCTGGGGGGAAACCCCCGTCTCCTAAACCCATTACAGGAGGAGGAGTTCCCATCGTTCCTTCCATTGGAACTTCCCTCCCCACCGGCTCATCCACCACAGGATTATCCCATGTTGGGGGACCATCCAATTTCACTCAGCCACCATGGAGTCAAGCGTATCTAGGTTATCTCAACCCTGTTTCGGGACTAGTCAATCCTGGAAATGCACTCTATAGGATACCTTATCCCGGAAATCCATACACTCTATGGGGGCATAAAAATGTTTTACAACAAGGATCCCCACCAACCGTCCCTCAAGTACCACCACCCCCGCTTGGTCCCCCTCCACTTCCCACCGGAGGCGGTGGGCCCCCATATAATCCCGGAGGAGGTGGACCTCTACCTTCTGGTGGAGGACCACCCCCTGCTGGCCACAATGGCCCACCCCCTCCTAGAGTTGGAGGTGGAGTCCCTCCCCCTCCTGGAGGAGGTAGAGGACCACCCCCCTGGGTGGCGACAAACCCCCACCTTATGGTGGAGGACCACCCCCTTCCAGAGTTGGTGGTGGAGGACCCCCTTATTATGGTGGAGGTGGTGGCAGAGGACCATACCCTTATGGTGGTGGCTATGGCAGAGGTCGCCATCCTTCCGACAGAGGAGGTGGCCCACCCCCATCCTAGTGGAGGTGGTGTAGGACCACCTTATTACGAAGGTGGCGGTGGACCTCCGTCCCCTCCCGACAGCGGTGGTGGACCTCCACCTCCCCTCGGCGGTGGCAGTGGACCCCCACCTTATGGCTATGGACCACCTTATTTTGGAGGTGGACCTACAGATGGTCTGGGAAGCATACCCCCTTACGACGAGTTTCCCCAGGGAACACCATACAACCAGTTGATTCAAGGTCCCACCGGTCCATACATGCCCTATCAGTACTATCAGTACCCTTAGTTGAACCAACAGCTGCCATTTTTTTCCACTTTGGACCTACCCTACCTGTCTAATCTGATGAATGATCCCATCTTCCATGGGAATAATTGGCCCCCTATTCCGGTTAAGTTACCATTGGATATCCCCAAATTTGATGGAAAACCTGGTGAAGATCCAAAACACCATGTGATGACATACCATTTATGGTGTTCATCCAACTCCTTGATGGACGACTCGATCTATCTTAGGTTATTTCAACGCACTCTCACTGGCCCAGCTGCCAAGTGGTATATTGAACTACCACCAAACTCCTTTCCATATTTTGGTTCTCTCTCTATGTCCTTTTTTACCCACTTCCATTTACCCATTCGCTATGAGACTAGTACCGACTTATTGACCTCTCTTTGCCAGAATACTGCGACTCACATCTCGGATCATATTCATGAGTGGTAGCGAAGATGACGTCTTATTAAGGCTCATATTCCAGACCAACTCTTAGTTGACTGGTTCAAAAAGTCACTTTTAATTTTTGTAGCTCAAGACGTGGCCATGGGAGGGGCTGTCACGTCCCCATTTTGACCCCCTTTGATTTAAATTGTAAATGATGTAAATATTGTAATTTAATCATGGTGAGGAGCTCAAGGCCAAGGCCCCACCATTGATTTAGCGTTTATATATATATGGACAATTAAAATAGATGCCTGTGGTTCTTGTGCGAGATGGGCACAATGTATATAAAACATCATGTAATTACGAATTTTAATGAAAAATACCCACAACTAGCTATGCAATGCAACAAAAGAGATGGGGCATGGTTCTACAAGGAATAGGGAGGGAAATTATTCAAACCCTTGAGCCAATAGTATTAATCCATGTGTCAATGGGGAAACCCATAAACCACCAACTACCCATTTTGTCTCATGTAACCAATCATTTAATTTTTCCAATAAATTGGTTAAGGCAGTTAATGCCTAGGGAATGAAAGAGTATGGGCAAGCCATTTTCGTGCATGGGCAAGCCATCAACTTGGAAAATCGTGTTTTTGCTTGAGGGGCAAGAAACCACCCACAAAATGGTGCCCAAAGCAATGGGGAATGGGGAGTCTTCATCCATTCACGCAGGTAGAGAAGGCTGGGAGTTACAGTCACGTTTTTGAGCAAAAACGCAGGGTTCTCCCTGCCCAAAAACCCGTTTTTGGTTTTGGATAGTAGCTGGGATTGAGGGGGTGCGATTTGGGACTGTAGGGAGTTCGTTTTGTCCCCGATTTGCCATGGGCGTTTTTCCTAAAAACGTTTTCTGCTACCTGGGGTTTTCTCCAAACCTCCATTGCTCGTTTTTAACCTTCCCACGTTTTTCTGAAGCCTAGGGGATCATTTTCCTGCCTGTCACTGTAAAAACGTTTTGTCTTGCCCCATAATGGTGTTCTGCTGTTGTGTGCATTCTCGTTTTTTGGTTTGAACCTGTGAGCTGAAGTTTTGGACTGGTAGTGGATAGAACTGGCTTGATAAACCTAGTAGAGGGTGTAGCCTCTCAAGAAGATCAAGAGGGCTTGGATACTTTTCTATGCACACCCTGAGAGCACTAGAAAGGGAGGTATGGCTTGAGGGACTGTGTGGCAGTGAAGAGAATACTTCCTTGTGTTGGGTGTGTAGGCATTGTGAGTGCCAAGCTGAATAGATCTGGGAGGGGCATCCTCAGCTCTGTAGTTGAGCATACTAGCTTAGCAATTCTTCACTGCCATGTCCTAGCAGCCTGATAAAACCCAATTGCAGATTGGATTGGCTCATCTTGGTGTATGCTTGGCTATGTGGGAGTCTGCTGTTCCCTGGTTCCTTGTAGAGATCATGCCCAGCTCGGGGGTGGAAGTGGTGCTGAGAGATTGAGGAGCACACTGGCCTACGGTTGGGTGGAACGTTGCAGTTGCATAGCCAGTTGCGTGGGACTACTTTTGTATAAGATAAGTATTCTCTTGTGTTAAATTGCAATTATTTATTTGATGAACATCTTAAATGTATGATGGATGTGAAATTCTTAATATTCCGCTGTGATTTTCTTAAAACCATACAGTTCCATCTATCTCTGTTATATTCTGTTCATGCTTATGAGTAAATGTTTCATAGGGCTAGACGCCCGGTTTAATTTCACATCTGTTATGCATTTGTGTATATATATATATTTATTCATTTGAATTTGAATGCTTGTTTAATGAATGGATATGGGGGCTAGATGCCCGGTTTTACCATCACGATCCTCTCCATCTAGCTGGTTGGATGGGAGGGGACGTGACAGGGGCCGTCACTGAGGAACAGGCTATTGCTTGTGCTCATTACTTAGACCTGGTCTATGCTCAATCCGGCACGTTATACGAAATTGTTCCTGACGCACCCTTTCCTACGTACGACCCTACACAACCACCTAAGGGACCTCAAGCCGATGGCATCATTGGTTCCTTGACCACCTAGCCTTCTACTCAAACTGGTGGATCGTCAAACCCTCCAAGTTCTTCTCCATCCCCACCATAGGCTGGAAACAACACCACCAAATCATCTACTCCTGCCTCCACCGAAGAAGTGAATTCTGTTCAAACAACTTCACCTCAGAAATCCGGTGGTAAGAAGAAAAACAAAGGGAAACCTAAGAAACCTTCTAATCAACAGGAGACCAAGCCCATCCCTAAAGACACCAAACATAAGAGGAAGTTGAAGTATCCTTGCTTACTGTGCAGTGGTGACAATTTCTTGAAGGAATGTCCCCACCGAGACGAAGTGCAAAAGTTTCTCAAAGGAAACTCTACTACTGTAGTTATCAATGATCCCTTCCCCACTCAAAACCAGCAACTGATCACACACACCTCACCTTCCCAAGGAGAGGCATCCTACACTGCGCATGTTCTCATGATGCGTAGTGAGACCGTCAACTCGAACACACTTTCCCATTCATATGACTCAGTCCCTCAGAAGGAACCCATTTGAAGTAATACTGAAAAAGCTTCCACTTCTATTCTCGATGTCACCGTACCGCACACTCCTCTCACCATTGAGAAGCCTTCTTTAGATTCAGTGTTGCATCCACCCAAGAGCACGATTCAAAAATTTGTTTTCAATCACAATGCTTGGTCCGCTCAGAACTACAATATTGTAGATGACCTAGCGCAAGCTCCTTGTGCTATGTCGACGCTAGAGGTCTTGCAGAACTATCCTAACTAGCACAAGACTCTCCTCGCTGCCATCGGCTCGGTTGATCCAGATTCTTCTAATACCATCATGTTCCATCATGAGTACTTTAAGTTGAGGCTTTCCCATCAGTTGGAATTTCAAGTTACCACAAACATTGCTGGGAAGACAATCCATCGTACCGTCTTGGATGAAGGTGCCTCTACCTTGGTCATGTCGATTTCGTGTTGGAGAGCCATTAGCTCTCTCGAGTTGAACCGTTCTCCCACCACCTTGAAAGCATTCGACGGACGTGGCTTTCAACCTCATGGGATGTTACAAGCCTTGGCAGTAGAGTTGGGGGGTAAGACCGCAACCATTAACGTGGAAGTGGTCGTCGCCCCGTTAGATTATAATACTTTACTTGGTCATAATTGGTTTTACGCCATGAATGCGGTCACATCATTTGTCTTCCGCATAGTACAATTAACCCACCAAGGCTGAATTGTTACTGTCGATCAACTGGATTTCTGCACACCTGACACCGCTACTCATCCGAGTGATAATGTTCCATTGCTTGGAAAATCTTCGCAGCTATATGAGAGCATGGGGATCGGCCTCATAAAAGACTCATCTCTTATGGGAGTCTTTCCAACCTCGGATCCCCCTAATCATGTTGCCACGATGAACATGATCTCCGCCAGGATTTCATCTATCCCCAACTCTACTGATCAATGGCTTGTACCTGATGAAGCCACTATGCACCTAATTGGAGACACTATACCTCTTTCACCCGCTGAACTCACTTCTGAGGCTATCTAGTTAGCACCAGAGGACCACTTATCTTTGGTCTCCACGTCATGTTCTCTATAGTAGACGTCACCTTCACTTGATCCTCTGCTTCGGACTTTTCATTCTGACGAGTCCATCATGGAGATTATGAGTGGGGATGACCCTCCGTGGGAAGACCTCCACTATCGATCGTCTTTCCTTCCCCCATTGGATACTATGGAGAATAGCATCACCACCATCTTTACATTGGATGTCCACCCTTTCCCTCAATCCCTGATACTTACGTGTCAAACAGACATTGAAGGAAACTTGGCCAACATTGAACCTACCATTCCGGTCGACATATCGATTACTCCTGGTGTGGTGGAACACATTCGTTTAGGACAGAAGTGTTACCCTGAAGAGATTACAATGTTCACGGCCTTGTTCAAGCAATTTCAAGATGTGTTTGCTTGGAACTACGAGGAGATTCCCGGGATAGACCCTGTTATTGTTTCACACGAGATTCAAACCTATCCTGATGCTAAGCCAGTCCGGAAAAAGTTGCGATCGGTACACCCTTGAAATACTGCGGCAATCAAGGAAGAAATTGAAAATCTCTTGAAAGATGGCTTTATATACCCTGTCCAATGACAGAATGGGTCTCAAACGTCGTCCTTGTAGCTAAAAAATAGGGTACCATTGTTTGATGGACAATCCACTCAAGCGGACGTGAGACGGATCTCCCTAGCTCAATGTGAGTCAAGAACAAATAGAATAGAATATAAACCACTTTCCTAGATCTAGTTAAGGATCAAGTAATCAGATGTCTTACCTTAAGTTTGTAGCCCTTTCTCCTAGATTTTGTTCCACGCCTCGCGGTCATCATATCTCAGCTGCAAGACCTGCCAAGACACATAGAACAAGACAAACAAGCAAAAAGTATCTAAACGATAACAAATCTAAGTAAATAGTTAAGAAGGTAAACTACATAATGTCATCAACACAACATTATTGGTGGAAAGCATTTATATTAATGTAAAAATAGGGAAAGTACATAGAAGAGAACAACTACAACCAGAGCTTAACGAAGTAATCCTTCTCCATCCAAGCCAATGCCATATCCTCCCAAGGAAGTGTGAGTCTCTCAATGGATGAGTAGAGATCTCTCTAAGATGATTTCTCCAACATGTAGACACTATAGACTTCCTCTCCTTGGAATGGGAGTGAGCTTCACTTATATAGGAATAAGTGGATAGGGTATGGATAGGGTAGGTTGAGATATGGTAGGAGAGAGATAGGGGATCCTTCCAAGAGGTTAGGAACTGAGTGCCAGCTCTCCCAAAAGGTCAGGGATAGGGATCCATGCCATCTAGCTTCGAGAATGGGATTGAAGGAACTATTTTTATCCATTAACTGACATCATCGCACCCTGCAAGAGAGCAAGCTGCGACGTTGCAGGTTGCATGAGGGAAGCCTGCGACGACCTCTCAAAACCTAGTATTAATGGTTATGTATCTCTTCCAAGTTAATGACTTAGGCAAGGAAACTTTAGGGATGTATACACTGAGTCTTATGATGGTAATATTTAGGTGTAAGAGAATTCCCCCCAAAGCATGAAGCTGTTGAAAATTGGACAGGTGAAATGCTTTGACACAAGGAATGGAAATGGATTTTCGGACAAAGGATGCTGCTGTAGTACAACTGACTCTGAGTATATAGTCTCATATGATGTACAACATGGCTGCCGACCAATACAATGTAGATCCATGGTAGTAATGACCTACTAAACACAATCATGACTACTAAACACAAGCGTATATCCATGATGAGATGATAACACAACCACAACCAATACAAATGTGGATCCATGTGATATGAATCAATAAAATGTCCATCGCAACCTGGGTAAAACATTTCTCCATGGGGTCTTCAAGTCGAACCCGCAATGATACAAATCTATCCATGTGATTACAAATGTCTTGACGTCGAACATGGTAGAAACCACTTGATTACCGGTCATTGATGTATACCATTAACAAGCACGAGGGAAATCACCATTGATGTCAATGATTCCCAAGGTATCATAGTACATATCATCGAGTGTGAATAAATGAGTTGAAGTCGAACGCGAGATGAAATCCTTCAATCAAGAGTCAATGAGGTAAAATCATGTTGAAAGCGAGGTAACCTTCTATTGAGGCATGCAGGGCCAAGGTACTTGGTTGGTTTCTAGATTCAATCCTTGGATAATGATTTGAAGTCAACAAGGATGAATTCGTCGAAGGAGGGCCATGATGAATCCCCCATCATCGACACGAAACACGACAAATGATGTGTAGAGATGATCGGATGGTACAGTAACATGCAATACTGACTCAGAGTAGACCGACATGATGGAAGGTGTACTGACTGCAGATAATGAGTATGTTAAATTTTTAGAATTTACTTCAATCTGATCTAGGATCTTAACTGAGAGAACAACATGTACAGCATATCTACAGCATATCAATCATGGAGACAATAATGCAAGCACACAAGAGACACAAAGATTTACTTGGGGAAAACCATAAAGGTGAAAAACCCCAATAACTTCCTCAGAGATAGATAGAGCAATGATACAACCCAACCATAAGAGATAGACATAACCTAGCAGCAGATCCTCCTCCTCCATAAGTGCGCCACTCCTCCTTGAGTGCATGAGTGAGAAGTGAGTGAACAAATAGAGTGCCTCCCGCACTCTATTTATACTTGACCTGACTTGCCTTTTACATAAATCATGTAGGCTCGAAATTAACCACATAACATAATGTTGACTGGGCCAACCCCCAATAGGGTGGTCTAATAACCCTTTGACCCACATGACTTATACAGGGATGACCCAAACAAGGTGGTCTAATAACCCATCAAGTATAAGTTACAACATTTACAATATAAATGACGACACTTCCGTATAGAGGAATAATACCATCTCTATAGGAGTACATACAACATACATATAAGAAATACATTATGAAGTTACATATACATCAACACTCCCTCTTAACTAGGAAGGTATTTCTCAGCACAGGTCTTCTAGCACAAGTCATCTTCTCTGGATCATCGTCATTGCTGCTGCTATCTCAATCAATCTCTGAATCTACTCGTCATAGGAAGTTATACAGAGCCAGTCCTTTTTCATAATGGATGTAGGCCCACCACCTGCAGGTCTTCATCATCACTGGCCATACTGTGGAATCTTCAGGACTTATTACGTGCATCACAAAACCTGGCTGCAGCATCCCAGGCTATTACGAGCACACAGCTCTACCTGTAGGATCTCCCAGGAGCACATTACATGTGACCCATCACAAAACCTAGCTGAAGCATCCCAGGCTGTTACGAGCACACGGCTCTACCTGTCAGATCTCCCAGGAGCACATTACATGTGATCTCACCACAAAACCTGGCCGAAGCATCTGAGGCCTTTTTCATCCTGTCCAGATCTCCCAGGAGCAAATTACATGTGGTCATGGAAAAACTTGGCTGAAGCATTTGAGGCCTTTTTCATCTTGTCCAGATCTCCTAGGAGCAAATTACATGCCATAGGACAAAACCTTGAAAGAGCATCTTCCAGATATCCCAGGGTATCGAATTACATGCCATAGGAAAAACCTTGAAAGACTATCTGCAGATATCCCAGGGCACAAATTATATTTCCTCCCAAGCAAAACATTGAAAGAGCATTTTCCAGATGTCCCAGGGCACCGAATTACATGCCATAGGCAAAACCTTGAAAGACCATCTGCAAATCTCCCATGGCACAAATTACATGCTTACCTGCACAACCTGATCCACGGCTACAAAGTATCATCCGATACTCACCATACATCATCCTGATGTACACATGATCATCCTGATCATCATCACTACAACATCCTACTGCATGTCATCTGGACAAGCTCGTCATCCACGATCACCCTGATCATACAATGCATCCATCTGATGCACACCAAGTATCTACTTGATACATATCATCACACATAGTGTATTCACCTGATACATAGATACATGATCCACACAATGTATCCATCAACATACATGATCTACCTGATCATACCTGATACATATCAATATACATAGTGTATGCACCTGATACATAGATACATGATCCAAGCATCCAACATGATGCATATACAAAATACATACACATGATCCAACCGATCATATCCAGCATCCAACATGATGCGTACATACATATAAATGATCCAATTGATCATATCCAACATCCAACATGATGCGTACATACATACATAAAAATGATCCAACTGATCATATCCAGCAGAAACCAGAACATCATCCCGATGTTCATCATCCAATGCTTACATCCACAGCCATGTGAAGGATCCTCCTTCCAACATGCTTGGAATGGCTTCAGCAAATGTGTCCATCACTTCTTCCTCGAAGTGTCCTTGATCTGAAGAACGCCAAGCCTCTCTTTGAAGTACTCAAAATTCACCCTGGCTAGTGGCTTCGTCAGCACATCTGCAATCTGCTCGTCCATCTCAACATACAGGAGCTTCACGGCTCCTCTCTACACCATATCCCTGATATAGTGATATTTGATCTCTATGTGTTTCGACCTGTCATGAAACACTAGGTTCTCAGACAGCTTCACACAACTCTGGTTATCACAGAAGATACCAGTAGCATCCAACAGGAGATCAAATAACTCAAATAGTATCTTCCGTAGTGTTGGAGCATAGGCCGCATCTATGGTAAAGCTACAAATTTTGAGGAAAAAGCACAAGTATTGAAGGGAAAGTGCTAATTTTGAATAAGCACCAATTTTTGGGCAAAAGTAAACGGTGCGCAGTACGGTGCCAGATGGATGAGCTCAACGCAGATTACAGACCAGAAATCGTGGAGCTCGCGCGCACACGTCAAAGGAGAATGAATGTGGCCGAGTAGAAAGCTCAGCTACCAATAAATGAAGCGACGGAATAGAGGGCTCAGATACCCTCATTAAGGCTAAGTACAGAAGTTATGGTTGCTCTGATCAAGGAAGAGCAACGGACCAAAGTATTGAAGGCGAAGGACAAGGAGAAGTGAATGATGAAGCGGCGCCCATACCCGCAATCTGCGCCAAAAGTCACGGAACCTGTAGGAAACGGCGACGTGACTGCAAGTGGCACCTACAATACACCTAGCCATGTCTGTGGTTAGGGTTTTTGGGGATTACTGCTGCGAAAGGCCCACAGTTTTGTAAAGGTGCGACCCTCAGGGCCACCTATATATATGTGTAATTGTAAAGGTTAGACGTTAGCTGGCTAGTTAGTTAGCTAGCCATTAGATGTTTTAGACACAAGAAGGGTTGGTTGTTGATTGTTTTCTATTGTGTTGTTAGAAGACAAGAGTTAGAACTAGATAGTTGTGAAGCTAATCCCTGAGTTGCAGACAGTCTGAGTCGATATCTGAACCATTGTAGTCTCTGTAGAGGAAGAGACTAGATCTAAGAGAAGGGATCCTAGCTGTGTGCGTGGAGTTTCCTGGAAATATCTAAGGCTGCAGCTGTGTGCGCAGCAGGACTGTAATTTCTATCTTTGAGATTAATATAAGATACACTTCCTGTGGACGTGGTTTCCCCGTGGAGGTGAACTGCCTAATTCTCGTTGTTATGATGCTGTGTTGCGTGAATGCATGTTTTAGTTTACTATCTGCGTTTACATGAATGTTTCATTGTCTTTATGAATGAGTATATAAAGCAAGTCCTGGAAGCTCCCTTAGAAGATTATTCTCGCGGGCTATCGAAGGGGTCGATAAGAGCACTATCGCCGCGGCACTTAGGGAATGCGTTAATGCGCTGGGCGTGCAAGCAGAAATGATACCTAGAGTATCGACGCAGAGGGTAATTGCCTCTTGCGCAGGAGAAGAGATACCGCACAGCTAGGCTGGTAAGTGAGAGCTTCAGCGCTGTTCCACTGAGAGGTCGGCGAAAGAGTAAGACGTTCCGCTTTGAGGAATCCTTGAGGAAGAAAGGGAGAATATTGCAGTCTCTGTGTCGCCTAGGTTAAGAAATCCTGATTCCTTAGCCCCCCCATAGCCACTTCGGGTGAGACCTCGAGCTGCTGCGCAACTCGTTTCCAAGAGGGCCAGTGCGCCTAGGGATTTTGTTGCTGCGCCTCATTAAAACTCAGGTCTGTCCAAAAAGCAGCCAACAAATGGTTCCGTTGCCTTATGACTTGTGGAGCCAACAAATGTCAACAACTGCACAAGTTCAGAAATGAAGATGCTAAACTCACCAACAGCATTTAGCCATTTATGGATGAGTATGCTGAACTTGCTTACCAGGCCGAGGAAAAGATCAAAGAATTTGCTGAATCGCAACAGTTGGTTGATGGCATAACTAAAGAAGAAGCCACTGCAGAAATGGTGCAGACAGCTGTGGAGTGCGTCGATGAAATGGACTCCGCTATTGCACAGTGGAAGGACGCACTTGCTGCGACCCAAGCAAAGGCAGACACGCAACTAAAGCGACCACACGCTAGTGAGAGTGGCTCAAGGATGAGCCACAAGTAAGTGTTAGGGGCCTGTTGGAGCCTAGGCCGCAGCTATGGTAAAGCTGCGAATTTTGAGGAAAAAGCACAAATATTGAAGGGAATGTGCTAATTTTGAATAAGCACCAATTTTTGGGCAGAAGTAAACGGTGCGCAGTATGGTGCCAGATGGATGAGCTCAGCGCAGATTACAGACCGAAAATCGTGGAGCTCACGCGCACACGTCAAAGGAGAATGAATGTGGCCGAGTAGAAAGCTCAGCTACCAATAAATGAAGTGACGGAATAGAGGGCTCAGCTACCCTCATTAAGGCTAAGTACAGAATTTATGGTTGCTCTGATCAAGGAAGAGAAATGGACCAAAGTATTGAAGGCGAAGGACAAGGAGCAGTGAATGATGAAGCGGTGCCCATACCCGCAATCTGCGCCGAAAGTCACAGAACCTGCAGGAAACGGCGACGTGACTACAAGTGGTGCCTACAGTACACCTAGCCATGTCTGTGGTTAGGGTTTTTGGGGATTACTGCTTGGAAAGGCCCACAGTTTTGTAAAGGTGCGACCCTCAGGGCCACCTATATATATGTGTAATTGTAAAGGTTAGACGTTAGCTGGCTAGTTAGTTAGCTAGCCATTAAATGTTTTAGACACAAGAAGGGTTGGTTGTTGATTGTTTTCTATTGTGTTGTTAGAAGACAAGAGTTAGAACTGGATAGCTGTGAAGCTAATCCCTGAGTTGCAGACAGTCTGAGTCGACGTCTGAACCATTGTAGTCTCTGTAGAGGAAGAGACTAGATCTAAGAGAAGGGATCCCAGCTGTGTGCGTGGAGTTTCCTGGAAATATCTAAGGCTGCAGCTATGTGCGTAGCAGGACTGTAATTTCTATCTTTGAGATTAATATAAGATACACTTCCCGTGGACGTGGTTTCCCCGTGGAGGTGAACTTCCTAATTCTCGTTGTTATGATGCTGTGTTGCGTGAATGCATGTTTTAGTTTACTATCTGCGTTTACATGAATGTTTCATTGTCTTTATGAATGAGTATATAAAGCAAGTCCTGGAAGCTCCCTTAGAAGATTATTCTCGCGCGTTATCGAAGGGGTCGATAAGAGCACTATCGCCGCAACACTTAGGGAATGCGTTACTGCGCTCGGCGCGCAAGTAGAAACAATACCCAGAGTATCGACGCAGAGGGTAATTGCCTCCTGTGCAGGAGTGGAGATACCATGCAGCTAGGCTGGTAAGTGAGAGCTTCAGCGCTGTTCCACTGAGAGGTCGGCGGAAGAGTAAGACGTTTCGCTTTGAGGAATCCTTGAGGAAGAAAGGGAGAAGATTGCAGTCTCCGCGTCACCTAGGTTAAGGAAACCTGATTCCTTAGCCTCCCCATAGCCACTTCGGGTGAGACCTCGAGCTGCTGCGTAGCTCATTGCCGAGAGGGCCAGTGCACCTAGGGGTTTTGTTGCTGTGCCTCATTAAAATTTGGGTCTGTCCAAAAAGCAGCCAACAAATGGTTCCGTTGCCTTATGACTTGTGGAGCCAACACATAGCCATATTGCCTCACAACTAGCTAAATAGGATGCAACATACTCTGCCTCAGCTGTACTCAGTGCTACGCAGGACTGCTTCCTGCTAAACCAAGAGATCACACCTGATCCCATACTGAAGCAGCATCCAGATGTGCTCTTCCTATTTGCAGCACTGCCATCCCAATCTGAATCAACATAAACCTGCAGGTTAAGCTTTTGATTCGCTTCATACTTGAGCCTATAATCCACTGTACCCTTTAGGTTCCTCAGAACATGCTTTACAGCAATCAGGTGAACACTCCTTGGATCTGTCAAGAACTGACTCAATGTGTTCACAGCAAAGCAAATGTCTGGTCTCGTGTTCGTCAGGTACATCAAGGACCCAATCATCTGATAATGCATAGAGACATCAACTGGCTCAGATGAAGCATCACAAAGAAGCTTCAGATTCGATGCCATAAATGTGGCCATGGCCTTACAATCCATCATCCCGAACCTCTTCAGGATCTCTACTGCAAACTTCCCTTGTCCAAGGAAGATTACATCTGCACTCTGCCACACCTCCATGCCAAAAACAAATAGTGCATCATCCCCAAGTTCTTCATCTCGAACTCAGCAGCAAGCTTCCGCTGCATGTCGGCAATCAATCTATCTTCACCTGTAACAAACAGGTTATCCACATACAAAATTAGTATCACTAGATTGCCTTCCTCAACCTTGTAGAAAAGGTTGGAACCTGCTTTACTCTCGGTAAAGACCAAACTAGATAGAAATATGACTATACTACCATACCAAGTTCTACACATATATGATTTCCTTTCATGTGTCTCAGAACCAAGTGGTTGCTCCACATACACTTCTTCTTCAATTACACCATTCAAGAAGTCTGTCTTGAAATCCATCTGGTGTATCTTCTATTTCATCACTTTTATATTTCTCTATGCTACCGTCTGCAGCATGCTTGATCTTGATAGATCCATATGGAAGTCACAACAGACTTCTTTTCAACTCTTGGGACTGCATCCTAAACATCGTTCTTCATGATCGACGGATCATGGCATTCTTCCCGTCTCTTGGGAACTTCAATATCTTCAATAGATAATTTTGTTGCTGAACAAATGTTGTAGTTCTTCTTTTGTAGGTGATAGCATACGATCTTTCCTACACAACAAGTTAAATTGCATGATTAGAAAACATCTCATAGTTTTCAGAACAAATTCTTACACATAAAGAAATATGTCATACAGTCATGCAATTGTCTTAGCCAATGCTTCAATACAACATTTATCCATATCCTGTAACTTTCTAGATTCCTTCCAATCTCTACCAGAACATTGTTAAGAGTGTGCACAACTCCACACATGTCAGCAAAGAGGTTTCATTCTAGATAAGTAGCAATGGAATGTTGTACAGTGCCATAGGCTACTTACCCATACATATTAGTAGTATACTTGTTCATCAATGCAATTATTCTAATATGCATAATACACAACCTAATTCTAGGAGCATCAGTATATACATTATTGAACAGTATTATTTAAACAAACAAATATGCAAGAAATGATAATTAAAATACTTATCTTTGTTTGTTCGTTGGGTGGACTCCCTCTGAGTCTTCGCTTCCTTGCAGGAGCTGCTGGAGTCCTAATTTGAAGTAGCTTCTTCTACACCTTTCTGTTGTGGAATGTAAAGAGATGGTCAACTCCCTCTGAATATCTGCATCCTTGCATAAACCATTGGAGTGTACTCCCTCTTGATATTTGCTTCCTGGATTACCTGTTCTTGAACTCATATTCATCCTTGTTCCCTATGCATGCTTATTAGTATCATGATTGTTTTATCCTTGTGATCTCATATAAAATCATACATTCATTAGTATACTATTAAAACACAATAATCTCAAGCATGTATAGTCATGATCATTTCAAATAGAAATAATAAGCATTAGCATTCAAGGTTTATGTAGGATTCTTATTGTTAGTCAAATCATAAGAAACATAACATGTCTAAACCTATAATTACTCAAACCTATGACTCTTCGGGTTAGTCATATCATTAATTAAGGTAAGACACATAATATGCATGTACCCATGATTATTCAAACTTATGACTTCATGAATAATCATTATCAACAACACAACAGTATAAGATCCTAACCCAAGGTAGGATTCTAGCTTGATATAGGAAAAACATACCTGGATTAGCATGCTAGCTAGTTATGTCTAACATACCCGTATACTATCTTTTGGTTCTCTTTAGTGACTTGTGCTAGTAACCTGCATGACTCATAAGTTAACCATTGTAGAAACAAGTTATACATACCTCGAAAGTAGATATTCTATGTGATCCATGACAATGGATGAATCCTTGGCTTCATGTCACCATGATCATACGTTTTTGAAGTAGAACATGATTTGTCTTTCTTGGTGTACCTTTTATGTTAGCAGACAACATAAACCTCATACAACACCATAATGCATTAGTACAATCATAAGTGTCAGCACCCTAACCAATGAATATCTTCTATCATGCATTCATAATTTTGTTAAGGTGATATGACAAATCTAAAATCAAGATTGTACTAACCGTAATAACATGAAGACAAACATACCATAAACTTAATCATGAACAAATATCGAAACATACCTTGATGAGTCATACCTGTCGAGATCACTTGTAATATTCTTATGTAAGGCCTTAGCCTCATCTCCCTCTGAAACAGGAACTTCTTCACTTATGTAGGTGACCAATCCATCTTCTTCTAGGATTAACCCAATCCACTTGATTTGCAAGAACTGGACCTGGAGCTGGATATGGGTTTGTCAGAGAAACCTCAAAAATTCAAACTTTGAATTTAAAACTTCCGAAAGGATAGAAATATGCGCCTTGATGAGCTGATCAAGCTGGTATATTCAAAATTTGAAAACTGCAAAGTTTCACTCCTCAATTTTGCCTTTGAAACTTCTGGATTCACTGGACGTGACCCTGAACTGGGCTTTGATGAAACCCACTCTTCTGCCCAATCAAAAGGTTTGATCCAAATCTCTAAGCTTCTATTTTTCTGAGGAGCTTCCATACATGGTCACAGATTTCAACAATTCCCATTTTCTCTGAAGCCCTAAATTCTGGAAGCCATGAATGAAGGTGCTCAAAAATAATTCTGTTTCGACAAAAATATGTACCTGATTGTTTCTAGTGTAACTCTAAAATTTTTGATCCACAGGGTTTGAAAACATTTTCTGAGATAGCCTGACCTGTTATCTTTCCATCCTGATAGGTATTACCTCAATTGGATTCTCTGAGAGAGAGTTATGCCAAGTGTCGCAATGTGACCTATTTATGGAATAATACAGGAGAGCGAACTTGTACGGTGTGCCATGTGTCACTGTTTCAACTTCGGCCTCTGAAACGTTTTCCTAAGATAGCTAGCCCTGTTATCTTTCCATCCTGATAGGTATGACCTCAATTGGACTCTCTGAGAGAGAGTTATGCAAAGTGTCGCAATGTGACCTGTTTATGGGATAATATAGGAGAGCGAACTTGTACGGCGTTCCACGTGTCACTGGTTCAACTTCGGCCTCTGAAAACTTTTCCTGCGATAGTACAGTCTGTGTGCTACCTGTCACTTTTTACTAAATTTAATTTGGAGCTTCCTAGCCCCAATTATGACCTTTTTCCCAAGGTCACCTAATTTTGACTCAGATCTGGAAGAGGCAGAAACCCTATATTGTACAGATCATAAATCACAAAGTACAACGAATTAGAGGTTTTCCTTTGGATACAAGGTACTTGTGGATTTAATCTTCGACCTGTAAAGATTTCAGATCCGAAAACTTCGCCAAAACGGATTTATAGTGAAAGTTCTATGATGACTGGTTTTTTCTATATCAAGCCCTAGCATCGTAAGTGCAACAAGTGTCATACATGCCATATCATGCCTTCTTTCAGGCTAGCTCTGATACCATGTTAAATTTTCAGAATTTACTTCAATCTGATCTAATATCTTAACTGAGAGAACAACATGTACAACATATCTACAACATATCAATCATGGAGACAATAATGCAAGCACACAAGAGACACAAAGATTTACTTGGGGAAAACCATAGAGGTGAAAAACCCCAATAACTTCCTCAGAGATAGATAGAGCAATGATACAACCCAACCATAAGAGATAGACATAACCTAGCAGCAGATCCTCCTCCTCCATAAGTGCGCCACTTCTCCTTGAGTGCATGAGTGAGAAGTGAGTGAACAAATAGAGTGCCTCCCGCACTCTATTTATACTTGACTTCACTTGCCTTTTACATAAATCATGTAGGATCGAACTTAACCACATAACATAATGCTGACTGGGCTGACCCCCAATAGGGTGGTCTAATAACCCTTTGATCCACATGGCCGACCCCCAATAGGGTGGTCTAATAACCCTTTGACCCACATGACTTATACAAGGCCGACCCCAACAAGGTGGTCTAATAACCCATCAAGTATAAGTTACAACATTTACAATATAAATGAAGACAATTTCGTATAGAGGAATAATACCATCTCTATAGGAGTACATACAACATACATATATGAAATACATTCCGAAGTTACATATACATCAACAGAGTAGTGATAATATTCTTGAACATGGACGTGGAATGCCTTGGCAGTATTGACTTGACGAGTTATGGTACCAAATCCTAATGCAACTGATGATGGAAGCATTCTTTGAATGACTCAAAGGAGTAACAAGACTCAGGAAGTAGGTGAAACTTGAGGAAAAACAGATGATCCAAGTGCAGTATGCAAATGAAAATGAGTGCCATGTTCAAGAAATGACTAGGTACTGCCACTGATAAACGGTGTAACATAAAATATTTCCTTTTTCCCCATCATGAACGATGAGTGCCTCATGTGTTTTTTACGAGCTTGATGAGGGTAACCAGATGCTCGGTATAGATCATCTCATAGATGAGTCCAATCCCAAATATTTTCCGAACCTGGGATAGGAGTGGTTCGTCCCATGACAGGCCCTTCGACGTGAAAGTTTAATGAGTCCACAGAAGGTAAAACTCAGTCGTCATTTCATGTTTAGAGAGTCTGAAAAGAACTAAAGAAGACTCCAACAGTCCTTTTTTGTAAATTTAGCCTCATCGCCCGAAAAAGGGTAAAACAACGCAGGAGAGGACTCTTCTAGTCATGATTGGCTGGAGTATTCCTTTTTCGTAAATAGTGCCCCCTGGTCCGAAAAAGGGGTAAACTATCACCAGGGAGATGACCATTCAAATACTTTAACAAGTGGGAACGCGATAAGTTCTCTTAGCAATCTTTTCGTATTTCGAGAGCCTGAAAAGAGCTTAAAGATAGACTCTGGGGGGGGTTCCTTTTCGGTAGGAGTTTAATAAGCCCGGAAAAGTGATAAATCATAACTCGGTAACTTATTCTCATGGTTTTAACAGCACGATAAAGAACAAAGAGTAAGCTCGTCATCATAAAATAATTACAATCTAACATATATAAAATAATGAAAAAATGTTCAAGGGATTGTTCATACCTGAAATGACCAATACAATACGAGAATGGCGTACAAAGACCACTTAACAACTCGTGCACACTTGAAAACTAGGTCAAAAAGTCAACCGGGTATTCAAACGTCATAAAAATGATCCAAACTATAGCAAATGACCTAAAAAGCATCAAATATTTGAAAAATAATATGCCTTTCGCTTATAAATAGAAACAAAAAACCAAATAGAGTCACCATTGTTCATTTTCCAAATTTGGGAGAAGAAGTGCCATTTGGAGCCAAAACTCGCAACCATTTCACGAGCCATTCAGAGCAGGTAACTCTAAAATTCATCCAGCACATTTCCAATGGCTTACAATTGTAATTTTAGTTCATTTTTTGGGTTTTTGAGTTGGTTTGTGGAGGGTTATTCCGTCCTCGGGTCGTCGCAGGTCGCCCTTTCGATATTTGCGACAAACCCAGATCGTCAAAAATCTTGCAAAGTCGGGTTGCGACGATGTCGCACTGTCCAACGGGGTGCGACGGCGAAAACGTCCAAACCCAAACATAAACCTATCCCAAAAGATTAACTTTCAGTAGTTGAAGTGAATTTAAATGATGTTAAAATGCTCCTTTTGTCAGGTTAATAACAGCCAATCATGGTCTTGGAGTGGCGTGAGCGAGAACACGAGGTAGATGACGTGCAAGCTGCAAGTGACCCATTATGTGTAGAAGCATTGAGGAACTGTGGTCTCCTAAAGTTCTTCCAGATCCAGGGCATGAGGAACCAAATCCCATTGCTGACACATATGCTGTGATCTTGGGACAATGTAGCTCTCATCGAATCACGGGGAAGTGATACGAGCATGGATGACTTGATCCTACAACATTGTACTCCTCATACCCGTGCTTCTAGTGGGAATATTCCCATCAAAGAAGTACGAGAACATCCACCGCGTGCCATACTTTTTACCATCATGAGGATAGCAGGGAGCCAGTCTCCTCACTTAGCTACCAGGTCCCAAATGCTATATGTAGAGGACTACATGTCTCCGAATATCTTCAACTGGTGCGAGGGACTCCTCGCTAACATTCGAGCTCAGCTGACCAAGTGTCGGTGGGGAGAGCTCAAGTAGTTCGGATACGTGTCGATAGTGATCTCATTTCTATTGGAGCGGGTTCCCCTCTTGCGCCTGTAGGTGCCATTGGATGACAAGGATCCTAAGGATCCTCACATGGCCAGATGGACAGAGGTGATGGCCCGCCATGGTGGGGGCCCCATCATCGAGTATGGTGCTGAGTTCTTCACCTGGCTGGAGGGCCAGCTGCTCATGGTAGAGGACTACTCGTACAATGGTATAGATTATAGGGAGGACCCTGACTTGACACTGCCCGAGGGAGCACAGTGGGGAGACATCGGTAAGAACAATAACCCTTGTATTTTTTAGTTTTGTATATTTATGATTTTTTTGTTATAGTGTTGATAAGTTAATAACATGTGTGTGCAGATGTGGGCCCCGTATGACCAGTGGGAGTCTCTCTTCTTGTGAGGAGAGAGAGAGGAGAGGGAGCAGTCATGGATCCAGCGGTATGTGCTTCCATCGTGGAGATGGAGGACGTCTAGGCGAACCTAAGTGGGTTGACGTTAGACGTTCCATAACCAATAGTGGATGAGTTACCATGGTCTATGCATGGGTATACGGTGGGAGCGTCTGCGTGCTTCAATGCGTTGCTTCGCAGGGTCACGAGAGCAATTGACTACTTCCATACTCAGCAGGCTAGAGCTGTGATACCTAGGGGTGTACGGGCCAGGTGTTAGGCCTTATGTTGTGATTATGTATGTACTGAGAGCTTAGAAGCCTCATATTTTGTACTACTGAAAGCTACGAGGCTTCAGATTTTGTATAGACTCACTAAAAGCCGTCGTGCTTCAGATTTTGTACCAGCACTACTTTTTATGATGATATATATATACAGACATTCTGGCGGTTTTATACATTATGTGTTTTAAATGGATGAATGATGTGATCTTGTTTATGTGTTTTCTTATAAAATGAGTTTTTTACATGTTATGTCTACTTTTAATAGTTCGTGAATATGCTTATGTGTGTGCAATGTACCAATCTAAGATGAAGTTGGCCATAGATTCAACAATTGTGTTCACGTCTCGTGGAATGTGCAGGTACTGAATGGACTCGAAGGACCTTTCTAGAAGACAAACTCGTCTATAGAGATGGAGTAAGGTAGGATCGCGGATGACGTAGACTCGGTTAAGATGAGAGACCACTAGTTGAGAATCCAAGTGGATGACAACATGGTCCATACTCAAAGAAATAGCGTCAGTTAGGGTTCCAATGATTGCTTGATATTATGCAGCATTGTTAGTCACGAAACCTAGACACATTCCCCCTTAGCTGATGAGCTCGCCATTACATGAATAGAGTACCCAGGCTACCGAAGCAAGGTTACAGGTATGCCAGCTGGCCCCGTACATGAATCTGTAGCCAGTTGCCATCTACACATGCAGACAGAACATGGTATAAGAAACGAAACAAGACCTAAGCACGCAAAAAATCAAAGCATCACACCACACAAAAACACACACATGCGATGTACAGTATATATAAAAGTACTTATGCATGAAATAATCAGACATAGTACCTCTTTAGGTGGAGCCCATTGCGAGGCTCATCTAAAGATATCCCATCGTAGTCTTCAAGCTCATAAGCTCCCTTCTCTAAGATGCGTTTCACTACGTAAGGTCCATGCCACATGGAATCATACTTTCCTGCCCCTAGCTTATCATGTTTTTGGTCATATGTGAGGACCAAATCTCCTTCATTGTAGCCGCGAGATTCTACCGGCTTGTTGTACTGCGCTTTGATGCGTCTCTTATGATCCTCATTGGAAAAAGTGGCATCTCGGCAAGTCTCATCGAGCTTAGCTAGGTAGAGGAAGCGTTCTTCCTTGGCAGTAGTGTTGGGGAGAAGTTCAATGGCGAGCTTGAGGGATGGAATCTCGCACTCAATAGGAAGGACAGCCTCCAATCCATACACTAGTTGGAAGGGAGTAAATCCAGTGGTGGTTTTAATAGAAGTTCGATAAGCCCATAGTGCGGAGAAGAGAATGTTATGCCAATTGGACTTATGTGTACCCACCATGCATTGGACCATGGTTTTCAAGACCTTGTTGATGGCCTCTACTTGTCCGTTTGAATATGGGTAGTACGATGTTGAGTTTTCATGGCGAAAACCCAATCTATCGCTCAACTCGTCAACCATGTGGTTCATAAAGTGAGAACCATGGTCAGTAACTATCGCTTGAGGAACTCCAAACCGCGCTATTACATGATTAAACATGAAGAGAGCGATGGTCTTGCTGTCGTTCGTGTATGTAGGCATTGCCTTGGCCCACTTTGTAAAGTAGTCCACAGCTACAGTGACGTAACTATGCCCCTCAGCCGAGGTAGGCTTACAATGCATGAAGTCAGTGCCCCATTTAGCGAAGGGGCCAACGAAAATAACCGAGTGTAACGAGGAAAGATGGGTGCGCTTTTTCGTATGAAAATGTTGACATGGAGGACATTTTTTACGGCCTCGATACAATCTTTGAAGATAGACGACCAATAATATCCTGCGCGAAGAATATTCTGGGCTGTAGCCATCCCAGAGAGATGACCGCCACAATCCCTAGCGTGACAGTTATTTAGGACGTGTTCAGCCTCGTCATGAGTCAGACAACATCGAAGAATATAATCGATACGACGACGGTACAAAGTATCATTGATAATCAGATAATACTTCACATGGTGGTGTATTCGATGACAGTCGTTGAGAGACAATTGAGGGCTGAAATGTTGGGTTTGAAGATACAAAGTGATATCTCCATACCACGGATTAGACATACTGATAAGAAACAATGACTCATCCGGAAAAGAGTCATTCGGCTCAGATTCTACATCAGTATGGGGAAGGTCGCAGATGAGCTCAGCAAACACCAAAGACTTTTTAGACTTGGATTTTTTGAAAAGAAGATCAAATTATTGCAGTATCACGATCCATCTTGAATACTTGTCCCCAAGCACCTTACGAGTCATAATGTGGTACATGGGGTTCGAATCAGCGATGATGGTGGTAGTGCGGAGAAAAATGTAATGTCGGAACTTCTGCACGGCTATGACTGCCGCGAGAGCGAGCTTCTCAACATGTGAATAGCAAGTTTTAGTTTCAATTATACCTTTACTGGCATAGTATATCAAATGTTCTTGGGCATTCTGGTATTCCTGCACCAAAACCATGGCGATAATGGTGTTGGAAGCAGCGAGGTATAGAATGTAATCTCAATAGTAATTCGGCGGTTGGAGCACAAGGGCATGAGTGATGGCATGTTTCAAACTATCAAAATATTGTTGAGCTTGATCATACCAAATGAACAGGACGTCTTTTTTCATCAATCTCATATAACCCTGCATCTTTTTCACGAAATTACAAACAAAACGCCTTAAATAAGTCGCTCTTCCTTGTAGAATTTGAAGTTTCGTAATTTTAGTTGTAGGTGGAAGAGCGATGATGGCTTCCACCTTCAAGGGATCAATTCGGATCCTGTCTTTTGAGATGATAAACCCTAAGAGGCGTCCAGACTCAACACAAAAAATAGACTTATGAGGGTTCAGACGAATATTGTACCGTCTGCATCTGATGAAAACAACCATCAAATGATCTATGTGGAACTCGCGCTGCTTTGAGTGGGTAGGGAGGTCATCCAAGTAGGGTTCCACAAAGTCCTTCACATCATGGAAGGCATACGACATGGCCTGTTAACACCCAAAAAGTGTTCACTACCTCATCTACCACATTACATGGCTCATTTGTCCATTTTCCTACCATATTTCCCAAAAAAGCCCAAAAAATCACATTAAAAAGCCTCCAAAAGGCCTAAAATGCCTCCAAAAGGCTACAAAACCATCAAAATAGCCTCAAAAAGGCTAAAAAAACCCCCTTTTCCTCCAAAAATACCCAAAATTCCTCTAAAATAGCAAAAACCCCGTAAAAAGGGAATAAAAAATATAAAATAATGAGGAAAAGGAGGAAAAAACCCTATATAGCTTCCCTAAACCATGTGTTTCCTAAAAACCATGGGTCAGCACTCCACCACCAAAAACTATAAATAGGTGATGGAGATCCCTTATTTGACATCCACAATGAAGTATACCCTTACTCTGCCAAAATCTCTCTTGAAACCCTAGTTCACCATTGAACTACTTTCACCTTGAGAGCCTCTTTTGGCCCATCCCCACCATTGGAGAAAGAGAAGGAGCACATTGGAGCTTGGAGCAACCTTCTTGGACATTGCAAGGAGCTTCATCAACCTTCACATTGAAGGTAATATCAATACAAAACCCTTGTTTACAAATTGTTCTTTATGTTTCATGCATGTGTTTTACATTAGTTTGCATTTCTGTTTTAGTTTAATTATTTACATTTACTGAACTGCTACTAAGGAGTCCATTCTCCTTAGTAGGTGCTCATTTGCACAAGATAGGGGTAAAACCCTAGCTACAGTTTTGGCGACTCCACTAGATTTTGAATTTCTGGTTTTCGTTTAAATTTTTTTTTTCCTTTCGGCCGTCCCTCCCGGCCGTCGTACATCACGTTTTTTCCCTCTACAGTCGCGTCCCGACCGCGTCTTTCAGGCCTTTACCTGCAACCCGACCGTGGCTCTCAGACTGTTTCCGACGCCCCGCCGGCGGATTCAAGTCTATTACCTGCGATCCGACCGCGGCTAATCAGCCTGTTTGCTGCGATATGACTGCGCCTGTCGGCCATTTTCCCGCGTCTCGATTGCGGCTTTCAGCCCCTTTCCGGCGTCCCGACTGCGTCTGTTAGCCTTTTTTCCGCGACCCAACTGCGTCTTTTTTCCTGTTTCCTGCGTCCCGACTGCCTCTGTTGGCCCAAAAAACGCGACCTGACCGCGTCTGTTTCCTTCAAACCCGCGGTCTCCCTGTTCTGATTCGCCACAGACCCACGGTCTGATTTATGCATTTTTCCTAATTTGAGCCCAGCCCCTTTTGCTGCAATATGTTTTGCATCTGAACAACCCTCTATCCTACTTGCAGCCCCACTTCCTTACAGCCTTTCTGCAACATAATTTCTGTTCCCTTTACAGAATCTTTTTTAAAATTTCAGTATTTTTAATTTAGAAAATTTTGCAAGTTAAAATTTCAATTTTAGTATTATTGATAGTAAGAAGTTGCCCCCCTTGTGGCACTTCTATTTTGGGTTCATCACCTCACGAGCACACACTCTGTCACATAATTCAAGTGAGCCTTAAAAAGTACCTAACTAAACCAACATTCTAACCCCACTTGGGGAACACAAAAGAATATTTGTAGTTAGGTAGGGTCGGCGGGATAGGCTTCCAATAACACCCCTCAGTCACTTACACTTGAGACATAGTTGTTGTCCAAATAGGGAACCAAAATCCCCTAGTACTTTTTGGCACGGTCACGACCAGTTTATCAGAGGGCCTCTCCCTTAGGAGGGTTGAAGTCGGGAGACTGGTTCCGGAGGCCTGAGTGGAATACCGCACTCCATTCAGTAACCGAAGGGCTACCTTTCGCGGTTCGCGGGATATCCCTGTATAGGGGTATTGCGGTAAACGGACTAAACGACAGATTCACCTTTCTGGACGTGTCATGAACGAGGTATCTTAGTTTCCATTCTTCTAGGATTGACTACCCGGTGTCCCTCCCGGTAGGGGGATATCATAGCCACTTGGCTTTCCTACTCATATTGTCTGACTTGGATTTCATCACCTTGCAGAGGATATGTTTAGTTGAGTCAGAATACTTTTAGTTAGGTGTTTGCATGCTCCTTTACCTCCCTTTGGTCTAGTGAGTCCACCATTTTTAATTTTTTAGGAAACCTGCTGCTTGTTGGTATTCTGACCATCTTTGTTGTTACTCCACCTATTGTCGCACAACTGTTGCAGTGGGTGTTTTGAGTTGGTTGTTGGCCTGAGTGCCTTGTTTTTGAGCTCTCCTTCTGCACACTCGGTTGCATTAGGGTTTTTGAGCTGTTTTTCTGCTCACCTCAACCCACAGAGATTTGACACCATCTGTCACCATTGAGTCCCCGAGACATTCTCGGCGCCTCAGGGGCGAGCCCCCACAACACAGTTCACTTGACACCACCCGTCATAGATTTCGATCATCATCCGTTGATACCACTCATCACAGATCTATAGCCTTGTCACTTGACTCCACTCGTCAGCAACATAGGACTCTGTCACCAGATATTGACGCTCCTTACTTTACCTCCGATTCTGACGAAGAGTCTGAGAACCCTATTTACACTTCCCCTACTAGCCCCATGGCTGGCATGAATTCCACTCCGTTTGTCATAGGGATCATTGGTGGCACATCCACCACTACACCAGTTTCTACTCCTGTTTTGGGTATGCCCTCCATGGGGCCCCCATCTACCGTTCCCCTCACGGTACCTATTCCCGCAGCGGGAATTCCTATCCCCACTACATCAGTGGCTCACACTACCCATGGTGGTGCAGGCCCCACCTATACTACCTCCGTTCCCCCACTGGGGGGCACCATCCCAAATCCTGTCCCCCCACTCGGGGGCATTGGCCCCAACTTGGTCCAACCCACTACTGTGTCACATCCTCCTTCCAGTTTTCCATTCATGGCTAGCCTCAATCTACCTGACCTGGCCAGATTGACCAACGATCCTATTCGACACGACCCTACGTGGCCTCATATGCCTACCAAGCTCCCCTCTGATATCCCTAAGTTCGAGGGCAAGGCCGGTGAGGACCCACAAAACCATATCATGTCTTTCCACCTATGGTGTTCCTCTAACTCCATAGTGGACGACTCTGTTCGCCTCCGTATCTTACAGCGCACCTTCACCGACTCTGTAGCCAAGTGGTATATCGAGCAACCCCATGGGACCCATGCCACCTTTGCTTCCCTCGCCTAGACCTTCCTGCAATTCTTCCAGTTGCCTGTCCGCTATGACGCGGGCGTTGAGATCCTCCTATCTTCTAGACAAAACACGGCTACCCATATCACGGACCACATCCATGAGTGGCGTTGACGCCGCAGCTTATGCAAGATCAAACTAGACGACTGTATCTTCCTAGATTGAATCCTCAAATCCCTTCTCCCTGTCATTGCTAAGGATGTGGCATCAGAAAGACCCCGATCTGAAGAAGAGGCCATCCTTAAGGCCCAACAGTTCGACCTCATTTACGCCCAGTCGGGTTACCTTTATACCATTATACCTGACGCCCCTTGCGGCGAGTCCTCCCAGCATGATGCGCCGGGGGCATCCCACGCTGTAGACGGTATCATTGGCTGTGTTTCTTCGCATCCTCAACCATTTTCCATTGCACGTCCTACCCCTGGCCCCGACCTTTCACGGGCTACCTCACAGTCTAGAGCAACCAACTCGTATGCTCCCATGACACATCACCATCACCATGGACCCTCATGTCCTCCTCAGTGCTTCGGTCATGCGACTCCCGCTTATTCCCCCCGGTCGCACCTCAGCCCTACTACCACCAGCAGGCTGCCCCAGCTCCTGCGCCTTCACAAGCCCAACCCGCTTATTATCCGCCACAGGCAGCCCCTGCGGCAAACCCACAACCTTCTCCGCAGCCATATCAAAACCCACTCAAGTTGCTGCACCTGCTCAGCCTCAACCTGCATATCATCCCCCATAGCCTGCTCCCGCACCTGCGCAACCTCAAAACCCACCTGCTGCTCAAGGGAAAGTCTACGCCCAACACAATTCGCAACAAAACCAGAACAACCAACGTAACCAGGGCCAACAAAACCGCGGCAAGGGTCGTAATCGTGGGAACAACCAACCTGCTGACCAAGCTGGTCAACCGACGAATCCCCCCGACAATAACAACGCGGCCCCCGCTAACCAAAACCCTGATCTCCCGCCCAAGCAGGCTAAAAACCCTAATTTGTGAACGAACCATCCTTGTTCTATCTGCGGGGTCTATGGCCACTACACCCATGCTTTCCCACACGTGGAGCGAGCTCGGCAACTTTGGGTTGATGAGGCCCATCGCCAAGGACATGCAGCTCCTCCAGTGTATCCCAACCCCCCACAACCTCAGCAGCCACCTTTGGTTCTGCAAAACCCCTTACCAACCCAAGGCGTGGTGAACACTCAGCCGTTGGCCCCCCCTCAAGCCAACGCGCAACCCCAACAACAACAGATCACATACGTCGCTCCTGATCAACCCATGTTTGACTCAGGTACCCACCACTTATTGATGATGTCTTCCGTTGATGTCAACCTCCAGACTCGTCGGAACCAATATGGCTCCACCTCTGAAGCCCCTCCCGCTGATAAAACCCCTAACGCTCATCCCACTGATCAAGCGTTACGTATCCCTTCCCCTCTGGTTGATGGCACTTCCAAAGCAGCTCGTTTCCCACTTCGCCGTATCAACAATAACCCCAATGTGCGCGCTGCGTCAAACTACAACATCGTAGATGACTTAGCCCAGTCTCCCGCAGCCATGTCTACATTAGAAGTCTTGAAAAACTGCCCTTCCCAGTGTAAGACTCTACTCTCCGCCATTGGGGCGATTGACCCACATGATTCAAATTTAATGGCATTTGATTTGGACCAATCCGAACCACGCCTGCCTTCCTCCTTAGCATTCCAAGTTTCTATTTCCATTCGGAATCTTGTCATCCATCGATGCATCATCGATGAAGGTGCCTCCACATGCATTATGTCTACATTCGTATGGCAGAAGTTGGGATCCCTTACTTTCCAGCAGTCCACCACTGCATTACGCGCCTACGACGGCCGGTCGGCCCAGCCCCAAGGCCTCCTACCCAATGTCCCTGTCCAGTTAGGTGGTAAAACCGTCCTTATCGACATCGAGGTAATCAATGCCCAATTGGATTATAACCTTTTACTTGGCCGCAGCTACATGTACGCCATGCGGGTGGTTGCCTCTTCTGTTTTTTGCACCATGATGTTCCCCCATGAGGGACGCGTGGTTAAGGTTGACCATCTCACCTACTATGATCCCAGTGCTCCCGCTGCACCCGAAAATTTTCTCCCCATGGTTGAACAACCTGTTTCTCGTGCCACCACTTCGTTTGTTTCCTCTACAGGGCCTGGAGTCTACTCAGACGCGCCGATGACCTCCACCTTCCAATCCATTCCTCCCCCATCATCTACGCCCGAAGTGTCTGACTTATGTACCTTGTCCCACGATAACCAACCACCTAATAATCAACCACCCTTGTTGCCTAAACCACCATTGGTACCTAGCCACATTGGTGTTACACCTATCCACACAATCCCCTTCCTAGTCCCTCCTTTGGGAGTAGTAAGCGCCCCGGTCATGGCTACCCTTAGCCTCCCTGGGTTAACCTTGGGATTACCCGTATGGTATCTTTTGCCTCCCATTCGCCCGTCGACACCAGATATCGTCCTCCAGCCGGTGCAACCCTTGTCTACTACCACTCAGCCACCTCCTGGTGTTTCTACCCCTTCGTCCTCCACGACTCCTCCACCTACTCCTAAACCCACTGGGGGTAGAGGTCCACAACCTTACATTGCTGTACAACCTCCCAAGACAGTTAAAAACCCCCCAGTGTTTCGTGCTCCTCCCAAATTCTCGTTGTGCGATGAGTTAGGCCATGCCACTCATCAGTGTCCACAGTTACCAGCATTACAGAAGCACATGCAGATGCTCGACGATGACCCCAACATCCCAACTGTTGAACTAAACCCCACTCCCAAGCCTAAAGACAAATCCCTGTGTACCAATCACCCCTGTGCCATATGCGGTGTTTACGGGCATTACCCACATCATTGTCCTGATCTACCCGATTACAGAGCGGCTCTCTATGAGATGAACAATTTGGATCTTGAAACGGCACCACCTACCATTGAGGAGATCTACCCCCCAGACTCTTCCCCTTCAGGAGAGGTTAACACCATTTATATGATCTCTTCCACCACTACTCCTTCGTCAACCGATTTGACGACGCAAACTTTCCATACTGATGAGGAGATTCTCGAGGCCCTTACTACCCCGGATTATCCCTGGGATGATATGCATCATCGTTCCTACTTCATCCCAGAAGCATCTTCCTCTAGCACCGCTACCCAATTTGCGGTTGAATCCAAAGAATTCCTTCCCACTAAGGTCAACTGGTTCAAGGACCCTATTCCTGCTCCTGATGCCTTCGAGGAGGGTAACATGGCCAACATCTCACCCGTCATCCAAGTTGATATCGCTGCCCCAGGACGTGCCCCTGACCTCATCACTTTAGGAGAATTCTGCAGTAAACAAGAGATTGAGGACTACATAAACCTTTTCAGAGAATTCCGTGATGTCTTTGCCTGGTCCTATACTGAGATGCCCGGTCTTGACCCCGCCATTATAGAGCACCACATCGACACATGGCCTGATGTACCCCCCGTCTGTTAGAAACATCGCCCCATTCATCCCTCAAAGCTCCCAGCTGTCAAAGCCGAGATTGAGAAACTGCACAAGGCAGGGTTCATTTATCCTATTGCCTATACCACTTGGGTTTCAAACCCCGTTCCCGTTAACAAAAAACAAGGCACCATCCGAGTATGCACTGACTTCCGCGACTTAAACCGTGCTTGTCCCAAGGACAACTTCCCCACGCCATTTATCGACCAGCTCATAGATGCGTGTGCGGGGCATGAGGTCCTTTCCTTCATGGATGGTTTTTCCGGGTACAACCAGATTCAGATCCGTAAGGAAGACCAGTACAAAACTGCCTTCACTACCCCATGGGGTACCTTTGCCTATCGCGTTATGCCTTTCGGCCTCAAAAATGCTGGTGCCACCTTCCAGCGGGCCATGACCTATTGCTTTCACAACTTAGTCCATATCCTACTGGTCTACCTTGATGACCTTACAGCCCGTTCCCGGAAACGATCAGACCACCTTAACAACCTTCGGCAAGTTTTTCTGCGTTGTCGCAAATACCAGATCCGCTTGAACCCACACAAGTGTGTCTTTTGCATTTCGGCAGGCCAATTGTTGGGTTTCATTGTTTCCCAGAAAGGAATTACTGTTGATCCTCTGAAAGTCCAAGCCATCTTAGACCTACCCTCTCCTCGCACGCTCCGGCAGCTCCAAAGTCTGCAAGGGCGATCCAATTTCCTTCGACGCTTCGTTCCTGATTATGCCATACCATTCACGGTTTCTTGCGCCTGCTCCGTACCCACATACCCTTCGTCTGGGATGAGAAAGCAGAAGCTGCTTTCGAAGCCCTCAAGAAGGCTCTCACACAAGCCCCTCTGATCTCCCCTCCGGATTTCTCCCAGGACTTCATCCTATATGTCTTAGCATCCGAGCATGCCGTGTCAGGAGTCTTGGTTCAAGAAGACGCTTCTCACCAGGAGCATGTCATTTACTACGTCAGCCAGACTTTGTCTAGCCCACCCCTACGTTACCCATATGAGGAGAGACTAGCCCTAGCAGTGGTCTTTTCCATCCAAAAATTACGACACTACATCTTAATGAGTCATACCACCGTCTTCGCCGACTCTAACCCCATGGTCTATCTCCTCAATTGGCGGCTACTGCAAGGTCGTGTGGCTAAATGGGTCATTATCCTCCAGGAATATGACCTTACCTTCAAAACACCCAAGAGCACTAAAGCCCTCGCACTTTCCCAGCTCATAACTGATCTCCCTTCCTTTCTCCCAGCCAAACAAATCTCCGACGAGTTACCCGACAACCATTTGTTCACCATCTCGTCCGATGACCCCTAGTATGGTGACATTTTTCTATATCTGCACACGCAGAAGTTCAGACCCAAAGTCACCCGTAATGGACGCCGTCGCATCCGTCACTAGGCCTCTCGATATCTCCTCTTAGGCGATGTCCTTTATCGACGAGGGGTTGACACCATTCTTCGTCGTTGCCTTACACACGCGGAAGCTGAACAAATCCTTAATGACTGCCATAGCGGTGCCCGCGGAGGCCATTTCTCAGGGATGGCCACTGCCCAAAAGGTCATCCACGCCGGATACTTTTGGCCCACACTTTTCACCGACTGCATCACTGTGGTTAAACATTGCCACAACTGTCAACTTTTTGCTCCCAAGGCCCGGACACCACCTACTCCGTTACACCCAGTCGTCACCGTTGGTCCCTTTTGTAAGTGGGCCATCGACTTCATGGAGTGCAGACCTTCGTCTGCCAACGGTCACAAGTATATCATTGTCGCCGTTGATTACTTCACCAAATGGGCGGAAGCCATGCCTACCTTCAATTGTACCGCTGACACTGCTTCCTGTTTCTTTTTCAACCATGTTATCACTCGATTCGGGGTCCCTAAACAGTTGGTATCAGACCATGGTTCACACTTCGAAGATGCCGTCTAGCGTGATTTATCCACCCTCCTCAAATTTGAACACCAATTTTCTTCTGCTTACTACCCCTAAGGGAACGGTCAAGTAGAGGCCATTAACAAAATTCTCAAAACCATCCTCCAACGAACGGTTGACAACCATAAGTCCAATTGGCACCACATGTTGTTTCCTGCCTTATGGGCTTACCGTACTTCCACCAAGACCGCCACTGGTTTTACACCATTTCACTTAGTTCACGGCATTGAGTCTGTCCTCCCCATCGAGTGTCAGATTCCTGCCTTACATATCGCCGTTGAGCTTCTCCCTGACACTTCCCCCCTCAAGCAGCGTTTGCTGACACTCGAACAAGCTGATGAAGACCGTCGTGCCACACTCCAGAACATCGAAGCTACCAAGAACCGCTCCAAAGCCAGTTATGACAAACATGTTCACCCTCGAAATTTCCATGAAGGGGACCTCGTCCTCGCCTATGACCAAGCCCATGACAAAACCGGTAAAGGGAAGTTTGAATCCATGTGGCGAGGCCCTTACATCGTGCAGACTTGCCTCGACAAGGGGGCATACATCTTAGCCGACTCTGAAGGCCATCCTTTGCGCAACCCCCGTAATGGGTTGTATCTTAAGCGTTTCTACCCATAAATGAAATCATGGCCTCATTGGTCCGCGTTGTACAGTTTGCTCTCTTTTTTGTTTTTCACCTTTCTTACCATCATCTTACATTCATCATTTTTGCATGACCACAGATCGAACATCTTCCACCTTGTTACACTGGCTTTGCTGACGGTGCAAGCCGCTGGTCTCCCAACCTGGCTTCTGCAGCATGGGTCTTGTACTCCCCTTCCAACGAGATGATTCACCTTGACGGAACCTGTATAGGCGTTGCTACCAATAACCAGGCAGAGTATGATGCTGTGACCGGTCTCTTGACTGCCGCCCTCCAGATGGGCATATGTCACCTTCATGTGTTCCTCGACTCCCAGCTACTTGTCTCCCAACTCAACAACTGCTACCAGGTGCGTGATCCCTGCCTTTTTAGAAAATTCCTGCGCGCAAAACAACTCAGTCGACAGTTTGAATCCATAACATTCACACATGTCCCAAGAGCCCAAAATAGTGTCGCAGACCAAATGGCAAACAACATCCTAGATTGGAATATCAATCACACCATGTAACACCATGCATCATCATCCCATAACATATCATAAAAATATATAAAAACCCAAAAATATTGCATCGCATCAACATTTGCATCCATGTACATAAAACTACATGCATATCCATAGGGGCATCCACGTGCCTAATCATACATACATCATGTTGCATCACATAAAATACACAAGGGGCATCCACATGCCCAACATCCTAGCCTACTTGCATCCACGTGCAATGAAAACATATCACAACTCATAAAGCGCATCCACGTGCGTAAAAACACAATATCATAACAAGGTGCATCCATGTGCATATATATATATATCAAAAAATATACAATGTTTCCTACTATACATGTCCTGAGTACCCTTGTACTCAGCTATACAAAAAATGGATATACATGCCTAAAACCTCATCAACATACATGCCGTAGCTACAAAACTCGGGGGGGATCCTCTGTACTCCCTAATGAGAGTCGTATCCTGCATCACTTCCTGCATCGGCTACCTCTGAGTCCTCCCCTCGCTCCTCCTCCGGCAAGTCCTCATCTCCTACGGGCTCCTGTGCCCGTACCCGGTCCACCAAGATCGCCACCCGGATCGCGATGGATCTGAACTCTCGGGGTGCCCTCATGCAATCCTGAACCACGTTTGGATTGACATCCCGCCATCCCTCGTCGGTCACCCCTATCAGCAACCGGTCTAGTAGTGCTCGGACCGACTCCAGTGTCCCCTCCGCATCGCGGCGACGGACCTCCCCTCGCCCAGGTAGAGCTGGAACGACCACAATACCCCTCCGTGCCACATGTCCTGGAGGCGGCCTCGGGCCCACATCTGCAAGATCACCCATATGTCAGTCATAGTATATCAATCTACTATCACATATATAAAACTTGACATCCATAATATGCAAGCAAACACATACGTACCGTCGGGACCCCATGCCTGTCCTGGTGCTCGTGGCACCTCCGGATCCCCCGTGAAGTCCATGTCCCGATACGGGAAGTCGTCCAGTGTCAACGGTATCTAGAGCGACTGCAGGTACAACTCCTGCGTAAAATACCTGCCCACATCGCCGCCACCACGGCAGTGCATCATCTCGCCCCACCGCACCATCCGCGGCTCCCTCATACCTCCTGCCCTGATCGGCACCCGTGGCCGCAGTGTGGGTACCCTCTCCATAAAGAAGGCACACAAGAAGGAACCAAAACAAAAGCCCTTGCTAGCTTCCTTCGCTGCCGTCAGCTGTCGCTGAACGCAGGTCAGGAACATCTGGCCCCACGCGTAGTACACCCCATCCAGTACGCGCTCTATCATCTGCATCTGGCCCCCAGACACCTTCTCAGGTGACTGGGACCCCAATACCCGAACCACACATGCTGCCATGGCCTGCACTGCTGGCTCTTGTAGGTCCCTCACCAGGAGTGCATTCTGATGCACCCTCGCCTCAGGACCGCAATATCTCTCCAACATGTCCTCCATGTCGACGTCCGCGGTGACCCGCGGCTGTGTGTCTGCTACCCTGCCTAGACAGGGCAACCCCGTCAGAAAATATACATCAGTCAGGGTGAGGTCCACCCTCTCACCCTGTACTCGGAAAGCTTGTATGTCCGTCTCCCAGAAGCTGATCAGTCGGTTAAGCAGCAACGCTGCTGACCATATCATGGGTATCTGTGCGAACTTCAGTAGTCCACACAATCCTAGCACAGATCACACATGGCACTCCCCTCGGACCACGGCCATGATCTCCTCAGGGATATCCCGCTCTCTCTAGAGCACCTGCGGCATCCTGTTAATCACACAAAGTAGACTCATCAGACTCATGTCAACTAAATAAGCCATTCCCCTCCCCCCGGAAGACCCCCAGAGCTCGGCCCAAAATCGCGGCTTTAGGGCTTCCTGCTGCGGTTTTCGGCCGCGGCTGTTAGGCCTACACTCGCGGTCCTTAACCGTGACTGTATGACCTAACCCCGCGGTTTGGCACTGCGTGTTCCTCCCTGGAACACGCAGTCCTAGACCGTGTATCCAGCCGAGAAACCCGCGGTACCCAACTGCGTGGTTCACCCCGAAACTCGCGGTCTCCAACCGCGGTTTCGTCCCCCTCACCTGCGGACCACCCCACGTGGACCGTACAAATAACCTTGGGACCCACTACCCAACCCCCGACCCTAAAAAACATGCAGGTATGAGTTTGACGGAATACCTGTATCTCCCGGATCTGAAATCGACCGGTCGAATCATCCATAAATGCCACCTAAGCTCTGGTCCAGTCCGATCACAAGTCAAAGTCAAATAGTAGAAATGACACATGTCATGTTGGACCCACTCACTATTTATAGTCAATTGATTTTTTCTTGTTTTGGCCATTTTAGCCCCATACGGAGTCCGTTTTTCGCACCATTTCCACCACTGGGATCAGCACGACGAGACCATCATGATGCTCACCTCATTGCATTATTTTTTACCCTATCATTTTTTTTGCCTATTTTTCAGATGCCATTAGTCGCCTCGATTTGCGTGCCACATCGGCCGTTCTCCATTTTTCACATATTTTATATCATCGGGTTCATTTTTTCGAGTTGGTGATGATGCTTGAGATCATTTATCGCTCTCACCCCCAGATTTTTCAGGTATTTTTCCAAAATGCCCTCGTCGCCTTGGTGTGCATGCCACATCGGCCGTTACCCTTTTTTGACACCCTTTATATCGTCGGATTCATTTTTCCAAGCTCGTGATGATGCTTGAGATCATTTCTCGCTCTCACCTGGTACAATTTCCACATTGTGTCCCGACACCTTGCTGCCTCGGTTTGCGTGCCACATCGGCCGCCATCAGATTGTCCCACACCTTTACATGAGCCATTCACTCTTGTCATACTGCAAATATTTTGTTATTTTGCTACCATTCCATTCACCCCGCAAGGAGGCCCACCAGTGTTCCCCCCTACCCTCGTTCTTGGTCATCATTCCTGATCCTTGATTGAACACTTCCTCCTTTCCTGGCCATTCCTTTTGTTCGGTATACTTTTATCCCTTTTTCGGGCTGGACAAGTCCTTTACAAAAAAGGCACTTAGGGAGTTTCCGTTAAGCTCTTTTGTGACTCCTAAAAGAATGAAAAGATCGCCGAGCAATCTTGCTTCCTTTCATGCTCGTTAAAGTACCTGAAAGGGCGTCTGTCTGGTATAAGTTTAACCCTTTTCCGGACTTGGTAGACTAATTACGAAAAAGGAATACTCTAGTCACACCGGCTAGAAGAGTTCTTCATTGCATCCTTTTATGCTTCTTTGGGCCTTGGAGACTAAATCTACGAAAAAGCAACCCCCTGGAGTCTTCTTATTTGCTTTCAGACTCTCTAAAATTGAAAGCAACCACGAGCATGAACTGTCCTGGGCTCGTAAAATCCACACGACAGTACCATTCCCTTACTTCAGAGTCTTCTTATCGCTTTCAGACTCCTTAAAATTGAAAGCAACCACGAGCATGAACTGTCCTGGGCTCGTATAAATCCACACGACAGTATCATTTTACACACACTTCTTCTAATTCCTTAACCCATGAAGAAGTCTCCTCCCGTGCCTCCTGGAACCATGATCGATCATCTCGGCAGCACCCCCAATCAGGTCTCCTTTGTTCAGAGTATTCTGCAGTCTCTTGCCATTTTATACCCGCTTAAGTCTCCCTCAGACCAGTCACCCTTCCGAGATCCCATACAGTTATGATCCCTTTCCCCTCAGTCAATTTCATATGCTGCCCGATCACTCCCATTGTCATACTCTGAACAAAGGAAGTTTGAGTCCACCTACTCTACTTGCCCAGTTTTTCCCTCCCAGTTTGTCAGTCCTACCATCAGTACTATCACATTTCGGTTCTTCACCTCGCGCTCCTGTCAAGGAAACATCATTGCCTTGATAGTTGCAGGCCTCCCTCTGTCGATGACAACCCCTCTATTCCAGAGGATAGGCCCAAAGGTCCCTACGCCTTGGAATTATCACCATCTGTGGTAAGTGCCTACGGACCATTCTGAGAGGAGTCATCATTGCCTCTCCGAGTGGTTGTTTCTCACATGCTCGACTTCAGCACCTTGATCGCATCGTCAAGAATCGCGTAGGGTTATATCCCATCAGTTTTTAGTCGAAGACCCCAGATTTCCCCTGACTCTAGCACACTGGTGAGTCACTTCGGAACACCCGGTTGTATGTTCCCGTGGATGTCCGGGCTGCGTTGGTGATTGTATTCGGAAGCCATCCAGTTATATGCTTCCTTGAGTACCCAGTTCCGTCCCAGATCAGTTCCTGTTCAGTGTACCATCGCGAGTGTTCCAACAGCCCATCAGTTCCTTTGGTACCCCACTCAGTAGTACTGTCGATTTTTCCAGTGTACCATTTCTTCAGTCCACACATGATCAGCCCAGCAGTATGTCCCAGATTTGTGTCCCCTCTGGACACCTATGGTGTACACAGTGGTTATCTATGTATTTACAGGTCCCCTTTTTTTCGGGCCTCACAGTTCTGTTTATGTATCTTGATACGAGCATGGGTATTCCCTCCTCGTCCATATATTGAGATTACTCCTCAGTCAGTATTTGAGGACATGTATATTTCAGGTCCCCATTGGTATTGTTATATTATATCCTGATACGAGCATGGGAATGCCCGCCTCGTCCATATGATCAGATGATTCCTCATCCATTATTGAGGTTATGTACTTTTAGTTCTTGCAGTTGTTCGGGATCGTTGTTCCGGGCTTCAGTTTGTTTCTTCTCTTCTCTCCACACCTAGGAAAACCATTCATGACTTATGATGTCCATCGGCCATACGATGAGATCCTGCCCTCGCACATCAGGGGGCAATCTATTAACACCCAAAAAGTGTTCACTACCTCATCTACCACATTACATGGCTCATTTGTCCATTTTCCTACCATATTTCCCAAAATATCACATTAAAAAGCCTCCAAAAGGCCTAAAATGCCTCCAAAAGGCTACAAAACCATCAAAATAGCCTCAAAAAGGCTAAAAAACCCCCTTTTCCTCCAAAAATACCCAAAATTCCTCTAAAATAGCAAAAACCCCCTAAAAAGGGAATAAAAAATATAAAATAATGAGGAAAAGGAGGAAAAAACCCTATACAGCTGCCCTAAACCATGTGTTTCCTAAAACCCATGGGTCAGCACTCCACCACCAAAAACTATAAATAGGTGATGGAGATCCCTTATTTGACATCCATAATGAAGTATACCCTTACTCTGCCAAAATCTCTCTTGAAACCCTAGTTCACCATTGAACTACTTTCACCTTGAGAGCCTCTTTTGGCCCATCCCCACCATTGGAGAAAGAGAAGGATCACATTGGAGCTTGGAGCAACCTTCTTGGACATTGCAAGGAGCTTCATCAACCTTCACATTGAAGGTAATATCAATACAAAACCCTTGTTTACAAATTGTTCTTTATGTTTCATGCATGTGTTTTACATTAGTTTGCATTTCTGTTTTAGTTTAATTATTTACATTTACTGAACTGCTACTAAGGAGTCCATTCTCCTTAGTAGGTGCTCATTTGCACAAGCTAGGGGTAAAACCCTAGCTACATGGCCCGCTGGAATGTGGCACCAATGTTTTTAAGACCAAACAAAACTTTACAATATGCAAACGTTCCCCAAGGGTAGATGAATGCAGTCTTGTGTTGGTCAGTGGGGTGGATCTCAATCTGGTTGTATCCGAAAAATCCATCCATAAATGAAAAAATGACACTTCCGGCACAATTGTCGATAATCTGGTCAATAACGGGAGTCGGGTAGTTGTCTTTAGGACAAGCCTTGTTGAGATCCCGATAATCGACATAGACATGAATGGTACCCTATTTTTTTGGTAACAGGGACCACATTTGAGACCCAGTCTATTAATGGGACATGGTAGATAAAGCCAACCTTCAAGAGTTTCTCAATCTCTTCCTTGATTTCCGCAGTCTTCCGCGGGTGTACCGGTCGCAAATTTTGGCGGATAGGTTTGAATTCGGGATAGGTTTTAATTTCGTGAAAAACAATGGTGGGGTATATCCCAAGCATCTCCTCATAGGTCCAAGCGAACACGTCTCAAAATTGCTTGAATAAGGCCGTATAAGCAATGACTTCTTCGGGGGAACACTTCTGGCCTAAATGAATGTGTTCCACTACAACAGGAGTAACCGAAATGTCTATCGAAGTGGTAGGCTCAATGTTGGCTAAATTGCCTTTGGAGTCCGTTTGACACGTGAGTATCAAGGATGGAGAGACAGAATAGACATCCGGTGTAAAGATGGTGTTAATTCTATTCTCCACAAAATCCAAAAAGGGAAGGAAAGACGAACAATGATGGAGGTCTTCCCACAAAGGATCATCTGCACTCGTGATTTCCATAATGGACTCGTCAGAATAAAAAGTCCGTAGTAGGGGATCAGATGATGTCCGCTGTAGAGAACAGGAGGTGGAGGCCACAACTAAGTGGTCCTCCGGTGTTGACTGGATAGCCTCATACGTGAGTTCGACGGGTAACAGAGGCATAGTGTTTCCAATCAGGTGTGTGATGGCTTCATCGGGTACAATCCATAAATCAGTGGAGTTGGGGATAGACGAAATCTGTGAGGAGATCATGTTCACCATGGCAACATGATATGGGGGATCCGAAGTAGGAAAGACGCCCATAAGGGATGAATCCTTAAGGAGGCCGACCCCTATGCTCTCATACTGATGCGAAGATTGTCCAATCGAAGGAATGTTATTGCCCAGGTGAGTAGCGGTGTCATTAGTGCAGAAATCCAGTTGGTCGACTGTGATAATTCGACCTTGATGGGGGAATTGTAATATGCGGAAGACAGATGATGCGACCGCAGTCATTGTGTAAAACCAATTACAACCAAGAAGAATATTGTAATCTAATGGGGCAACAACCACTTCCACATTAATGGTTGTGGTCTTGCCCCCCAGCTCGACTTCTAAAGCTTGTAACAGCCCATGAGGTTGAAAGCCACGTACGTCGAAGGCTCTCAAAGTGGTAGGAGAATGGTTCAACTCGGGAGAGACAATGGATCTCCATCATGAGATCGACATGACTAAAGTAGAGGCACCTTTGTGGAAACTTGAAATGACAACTGATGGGAGAGGTTCGGTTTGAAGTACTCCAGCCGGAACATGATGGTGTTCGCTGAATCTGGGTCAACTGCACTGATGGCATCGAGGAGTCTTACGCTGATTAGGACAGTTTTGCAAGACTTCGAGTGTCGACATAGCACAAGGAGCTTGTGCTAGGTCCTCTATGATGTTGTGGTTTTGAGCAGCCCAAGCATTAGGATTGAAAACTGATTTTCTAATCGTGCTCTTGGGTGGATGCAACACTGACTCGAAAGAGGGCTTCTCAATGGTGAGAGGAGGAGCCGGTACGATGACGTCAGGCATCGAAGTGGAAGCTTTTTCAATATTAGTTCCAATAGGTTCCTTTTTCCAGAAAAGAGTCATATAAAAGAGAACGAGTGTTCAAGTTGATGGTATCGCTATGCATCATGAGAACATGTGCGGTGGTGGATGCTTCTCCTTGGGAAGGAGAAGTGTGAGCAATCAACTGCTGAATTTGAGCAGGGAAGGGATCGTTTAGAACTGTGGGTGTGGTTTTCCCTTAAGAAACTTTTGAACTTTGTCTCTATGGGGGCACTCTTTAGAAAAGTGGTTGCCACCACACAGTAGACAAGGATACTTCAACTTCCTTTTTTGTTTGGTGTCATCAGGGGTGCTCTTATGTTCCTGCTGGGTGGAAGATTTCTTAGGTTTCCCTTTGTTCTTCTTCTTACCACTAGAATTTTGAGGTGAAGTTGATGAAACAGAATTCACTTCTTCGGTGACAGCAAGAGTGGATGATTTGGTGGTTCCGTGACCAACCTGTGTTGGTGATGGGGAAGAACTATGGGGGTTCGACGAACAAACAGTTTGAGAAGAAGGCTGGGTGTTAAGGGATCCAATGATGCCATCAGCTTGGGGTCCCTTGGGTGGTTTCACGGGGTCGTACGTATTACGAGGGCGCATCAGGAAGGATATCAAACAAGATGCCAGATTGAGCATAGACTAAGTCTAGCAAGTGGGCATGGGTGATGGCTTGTTCCTTAGTGACAACGCCTCCCATGGATACATATCGTGCTATGGTAGGGATGAGAGACTTCGTAAACCAGTCCACTAGGAGTTGGTCTGGAATAGGAGCCTTAATGAGACGTCATCTCCTCTGCCACTTATGTATATGATCTGAAATGTGAGTAGTGGTATTTTGATGGAGCGAGGTTAAAAGCTCTGTACCAGTTTCATACCGTATAGGCAGCTGGAAATGAATCAAAAAATTCATAGCAAGAGAACAAAAATCAGGAAAAGAATGGGGTGGTAGTTCAATATGCCACTTGGCAGCCGAACCAGTGAGAGTCCGTTGAAATAACCTAATACAGATCGAGTCGTCCATCAATGAGTTGGATGAGCACCACAAGTGGTATGTCATCACGCGATTTTTTGGATCCTCACCCGACTTGCCATCAAATTTTGGGATATCTGATGGAAATTTTACCGAAATGGGTGGCCAATTAGTTATGTGGTAGATGGGGTTGTTGGTCAGGAGAGACAAGTCGGGTAGGTCCAAAGTAGGAAAAAAGGGCAACTTCATATTAGGCTACGGGTACTGATAGTACTGATAAGGTGTGTAAGGACCAATGGGACCTTGTATCGACTGACCATAAGGTGTTATAGGATGAAACTGGCCATAGTGGTACGGGCTGCTCGGACCAAACGTAGGTCTGCCTCCATAGTAAGGTGGTCCATTACCATAATAAGGTGGCCCATTTCCATAAGGTGGGGGCCCACCTCCGCCTCCAGGGTAGAATGGGCCACCACCGCCTCCGCTGGGAGAAGGTGGTGGTCCGCTACCACCACCAGAATAGGGTTGGCATCCACCACCTCCTCTGAGAGGGGGTGGTGGGCCACCGCCACCGCTGGAAGGGTAAGAGACTTCTCTGCCACCTCCACCATGGTAGGGTGGTGGTCCTCTGCCAGAAGGTAGGGGTTTTCCTCCTCCAAAGTTATGTGGGTTCCCGTTGCCTCCAATGGGAGGTGTGGGTGGACCAAATGGGGGTGGAGGGACTATAAGTGGGGGTCCATGTTGTAAATAATTTTTTTGTCCACATAGAGTGTAAGGGTTTTTTCGGGGTAGGGTACCCCGTAGAGTGCGTTTTCGGGATTAAGTTGACCCGAAACAGGGTTAATATGACTTGGATATGCTTGACTCAATGGAGGTTGAATTATGTTGGATGGTCCCACAACATGGAATAGTCCCATAGTGGAAGGTCTGGGAGGTAAGGAGTTTCCAATGGAAGGACTGATGGGAACTCCTGCTGCAGTATTATGGTCAAGAGATGGGGTTTTCCCCCCAACAACAACTTGTTGACCACTAAGTAAAGGTTGAACCAACACTGATTGTTGATTATTCACCGTAGGATTACCATTACCTGTAAAGAAGGTAGGGGTTAAAGAGTATACTCCTCTCGAATTTGGGGTGGGGGAGGAGCAAGTGATGTACCGTGGTGGTCATAGGTGTGTTGGAATCTTGTCCTTCAACAGGTTGGGTTTTTAGAGGTATTGAACTGGTCTCCTGTCTAGGGGACGTATGTGCATGAATGGATGGTTGACCAGTTTCAGAAGTGGTCACGTGTTGCGTGGATGATTCCGGCAACTCAAAAGATAAAGAGCGACTTGGGATTGGTCGATAAGGGGGTTGGTGAGCTCCTAATATGGATGCCTAATGAGGGAAGCTTATACCAAGAGTCTACTTTAAATGTCAACCCAGGGAACGTACAAACTTGAGAGATGCATGCACTGTCTATGCTCTTTATAGGATAATCTCTTGTCACAGTTAAAGGGCGGTATCGATGTTCTAAAGATTGTCTACTAAATGTGAAGGTTGTCTACTTAATGTGAAAACTGATTATGCTACGAAATTGAATACTGGAAAGCAATGAATCTGATTAAAAGAATTAAAGTGCTGAAAGCAATAAATATGTTCTGAGAAGTAAAGCAGGGAATCTATTCTAAGTAATTAAAATGCAATGAATCTGATTAAAATAATTAAAATGTTGAAAGCAGTAAATATGTTATGAGAAGTAAATCAGGGAATCTATTCTAAGTAATTAAAATGCTGAAGTAATTAGATGTTGATCTGTTCTAAGAAATAAAGATATAAAGACAGTAAATCTATTTGAAATAATTAAACTGCTGAAATAACTAAATGCTGAGAATGAAAATACCATAACAGAGCTATTTTACTATTGGGGAAACGAAGTCTATAACTACGGTCTATGCACATAATTTGGGTCTTGATCTATCTTATTCTACCAATCTAGAATTGAAATACGATCATTCTATGCTTACCCATCTTCTACTAAGAAGTTAAAAGAAACTAATCATGATGAGAAACTGCAGTGAACTCCAGATCTAACCATGACATTGAAATCTAAGCTATTACACATGTAATCGTGGATAAAAATATGCGTTGCAAGAACGAACCTACAGGCCTACTGAAATCGTTTTACTGTACTACGGAATGCATTCTAAACTACTACATAAAACAATGACTCATTCAACACTACCATATATCATAGAACTGTTCATCAATGTAAAACGCATACTTGGAAAAATACCTGCAAATAGGAATCTCCTGACCTACGTGTTGGAGGGGCCTTCCCCAACCCGTACTCAGGAGAGAATAAAAACTCAGAAACGCTTGCTGGAATTAATCATCAATCTTTCATTAATATGTAAAATCCATGTCCAAATAGAAGTCTGTACTTCAGTATCTCAATAGTGCAGAAAACGTTAACAATAATGTCTTTCACAAAAATAACAGCAGGGGCCTCTTGCTACCCGAGATGTCCATATTTATATGATTTAACTCTAATCCTAACTGATTGTCAAAGTGCTGATTCATCTTGAAAGTGGGAGTGTGTCCCCTATAAATCAGGAAACAGGGCCCCAAGCTTGTGGTGATCCTTTAGTCTTCTACACGTCCTTCCTTTAATAAACCTGAACCTGCTCAATCATGCTTGGTTTCCATATAATCAATTTAATTGATACGCATTCTAACATACAAGATTAATCATAAAACAATTTCATTAAATCATTAAAGTAAAACACTTTTCCCACAATTGAGTGCGTTTCGTTACCATTGCTTGAGCTGGACCGTGGAAAAAGGGTTATCAAAATACCTAAAAAATGGACCCATCATTCTCTCCCCTACTTGAAGGATTCACCCATCCTTGGGTGACCTGTTCTTTTCGTCGATGACCTCCCTGATATCCCATGCTGCCACCTTAGGTGCCCCTACCTGTCTGAGATACCCAAAATTTTGATCCTCCCTGGCCCATGCCTTCCTCTCCTCCTCTTCATTAATATGTTCTTTGAGGACTGGGGAAAGAAAGAATGGAGGATTCAATCTCATCCCAATCCACCTTAGTTGGTTTCTTTCCAGGGATTCTTTATAGAGTATGGTTTTGAAGAGAGCATCCTTAAGCCTGAGGGGAGAGTGGAGTTTTGTTCATTTTAGATCATTTTCCACCCTGCTCCAGTAAGCTCTTCCCTTCTCCTTTATCCATCTCTTCTTTCGTATCCTGTTTTTCCTCTTCATTCCATTTCTCTTCTTCATCCTCTTCTTCTTTTGTAGTGGGATCCTTTTGATCTATAAAAGGATCAATGTCATCATCAGACACATTGGTAATCAGGGGGCTGGGTTCCCTTTCATTCTCCTTGGAGACTCGGATTTTAGATACCTGTGTGAATCTCTTGCTGCGCCTCTTCGACCCCTGACTACTGGTAGGAATATCTGGGTCTAATTTGGGCGAGTCCTCTTTGGAGTGTTTTATTTTGACCAAGGTGTTGGCCGCACTGTCCAAGTCGATTTTTCTTTTTGCCCCTAATACAGAGGTGGTCTTACTTTTTGATTCAGGTGGCAAGGGCATAGTCTTCATTCTCTGAACATCCTCAGCAGATACCACAATGAACTCCTCCCAAGAGAGCTATGGAATCTGAGCATTTAGCTCCTCACCAACTATTAGTTTGATCATCCCATGATGGGCCAAAGCATCGTCTTTTCCCTTAGACACATTCATGCTCATCTCTGCTAGGGATTGGAGCACGAAAAATGGAATGCTAATATTGTTGTTTGATGAAATGTGACTTCTGTGCTTGAGAAGCTCTAAAATACAAAAATGGAAAATGGGAACATAGCTTAATCTTCCAGTGCATGTAATATACCTTAGGACAATTGCGGCCATTTCATCCCATGGTGCTGGCATGGAGGGTCTCTTGACTCCATTTTTTTCCTCATCATAAACTTCTCCACGCTCAAAGAATGCTGCTTTTGCTGTGTGGTTTGCCTCCCGGTCGTTGCTGCTCCAATGCAGGCCCATTGGAAGACCAGTGTGTTTGGCTATCATGTCCTCATCCACTTTTATGCGTAACCCCTTCACCCGGGTGATGTACTGTTCATATTTTATATGCTTGAAGTTTCTTGCGAACTCCTGGGCTACCCCTATGTGGTATCCTCTCAGTCCAAGGATAAATGGCATCCAGCCTGAGTTGCGAATGATTTGCAGGACTCTTGAGCTTTGATAAATGGCACTGTGATCTTCCGGTTCACTCTTTTTAAAACCCTTCGTCATTTTTAGAATCTTCTCTATAACCAGACAGACCAGGGTTTTGGGATGCAGTTTTATACTTTTAACTTGGTCGGGCTCTGCCTATGGGCTCAAGGAATGCAATGGTGGTTGCTTCTTGGGAATTCCAGGTTGTTACTTATATGCAAAATCATGGAATATGCTGCACCCGAATTCACTGCCTTTCTGCACCTATTCGTTTCATCATACCTATACTTGCCACTTCTAATCCCCTATCTTTCATGATTGATCTCTGCCTTCATATGATTGACCTCTATACATCATGTGGTGAAGGTTGCGATCATGATTTGCTGAGGGTGACAGGACTTTGGTAGCAATCATGAGTTATGAAGGTCATGAGTTATAAAGGTCATTCCACCATGCCGCCGATTTGAAATTGAAGCTGTCCTCAGCTGACTAGAAATGACTCTATTGTGGGAAAGTGGTTTACCGTAAAAATCAAATAAAATCATTTAGAGATTACCTTGGTATGTATGCGTACCTGCATTGATGAGCTGGTCCATTTTTCATGTGCGGTGGATTCTGTAGTAATCTTGGCGATGTCTGTAGTTGATTTCTGCATGTCAGTAGTTATGTGCATAGGGTGCTTTTTCTGATATGCGCGTTTTGAATTTGCTGAGTATGTGCTTTTGAAAATTGTGCCAGTTGTTGATTCAACTCAGGCGATTGTGCTTTATATTTGGATGATTGCATGGTTGGATCTGATTGGTTCCGTTGAATAACTTTGTAGGCTCTCTTGAATATGTTTGAAAAAGGTTGGCATGGTGTGTCTTTGATGAATTCCGTAGTAGATTGAAGACTTATTTTGCATGTAGACGTGGCTGGCTCGCGTGAATTGCTTTCAACCAAAATTGAATAGATGGCAGCCTCGTTTGATTTATTTTTCAGGCTCGCTTGAATTGATGGCAACTTCGCTTGATATAAATTGTATCTTGGATGAATTGATGGCAGCCTTTCCTGAATTATTGGCATCCTCGCTTGATATATTTTGCAGGATCTCCTGAATTGTTGGCAGCCTCGCTTGAATTATTGTGCAGGCTCGCTTGAATAGGTTGATGCCCTGTACTTTCTGTTATTCCTTTGTTCTCTTTTTTTGTGTTTTTTTTCATGAAATGTGTTGAAGCTTACTGTTTTGGAGCATGCTCTATCAGCATCAATTGTTGCTGGTAGAGTACTTGTGTAAATTCCTCTTTGGACTTTGGTTGTTTGTAGAGTTTTATGCGGTGCCCATTCACGATCATGGGGAACTCATCATCATCAATTGTTGTAATTCTCACAGCCCCATTGTCATAAATTTTCTGTATACTGTAAGGTCCAAGCCATCTAGTGGTTAGCTTCCCTTTGAATGTGTGAAATCTGGAGTCGTAGAGTAGTTCCCAATCACCCTCTTTGAATTTCTTATCCTTCAAATGTTGGTCATGCCATTTATTTCTTTGTTGTTGGATGATTTCAGTATGTGTAAGTGCTTGTTGGCGGTGTTCATCCAACTGATTTAGCTGTAGCATGCGTTCTTTTTTAATGTCTGATAGGTTCATATTTAGATCGGTTGCAATTCTTAATGTTTTTACTTCAAATTCGATTGGTAGCATGACCTTTTTCCCATAGACCAACTGATAGGGTGTGAATCCTGTTGTTGTTTTCCATGTAGTATTGTAAGCCCAGAATACTTCACTAAGTCTTTCAGCCCAATCTCTTTTGTGAATTTGGACAGTTTTTGTCAAGATTCTTTCTAATTCCCTGTTGGTTACCTCAGCTTGACCATTTCCTTGAGGGTGGTAGGAGGATGACTGTCTGTGCTTTACATTGTTTCTTTTCATTAAGTCTTCAATTAAATTAGATGTGAATTGTGGTCCTTGATCTGAAACTACTCTTGGCACCCCAAATCTGTGAAAGATCTGCTCAGTAAAGAATTTGGCCACATTGGTTTCATTTGCAGCAGCCAGTGCCGCTACCTCGATCCATTTTGTAAGGTAATTAGTGCATACAAGGATGTAGCTCTTCTAATTGGAATGTGGGTTGAATGGGCCAACAAAATCGAATCCCCACTTATCGAATGCTTCTAAAGATATTTGTGGGTGTAGTGTCATTTCTTGTTTTTGTGTTGGCTTCCCCATTCTCTGGCAATCGCCACAATGGGACACATACTCATAAGCATCTCTGTGGAGTGTTGGCCAATAATACCCTGTTTGCAAGATCTTGTAGGCTGTCCTTTTTGCAGCGTAGTGTCCTCCACAGGGTTCATTGTGGGTGGCATGCATTATGTCATGTAACTCATCTTCCCTATTGCACCTTCTAAGTACTTGATTTGGTCCCTGTTTAAAAAGCATGCCCTCTATCCATGTATATGTGGCACTTTGTCTTATTAATTTTGTCCTTTCTTTATAACTGTAATGTTCTGGAAACTTCTCGGAAACCAAATAGTTTGCTATGTTAACAAACCATGGACTTTTTATTGATATGGCAAAAAGGTGCTCATCAGGGAAGTTATCTTGGACCAATTCATTATCTGTCCCATGTGTTACTCTTGACAAAAAGTCTGCTACGACATTATGCTTTCCTGGTTTATCTATTATAGTGATGTCGAATTCCTGTAGAAGTAGCATCCATCAAATAATTCTTACACTTGTATTAGGCTTGTTCATAAGATATCTGATCGCTGAGTGGTCAGTATGGATAAAAATTTGGTATCCTGTAATGTAATGCCTGAATTTGTTGATTGCATGTATGACTGTCAGAAATTCCTTCTCTGTGACTGTGTAGTTGAGTTTTTCCCCAGCCAAATTTTTGCTTATATAGTATATGGCATAGGGTTTCTTGTCTTGTTCTTGCCCAAGTACAAATCCGATTGCTTTATCTGATGCATCGGTGTGAATGTGAAATGGAATTTCCCAGTTTGGTCCTTGAAGTATTGGTGTTGTGATGGTTTTCTGTTTAAGACTTTCAAAGGCTGACATGCAGTTGCTTGTCCATATGAACTCATTGTCTTTTGTGAGAAGTGCAAACATGGGGGCAGCAATTCTGCTATAATTCTCAATAAACCTCCTGTAGTACCCTGTCTGTCCAAGGAAGCTTCTCACATCTCTTTGTTTGACAGGTGGGGGCAGTGTCTTGATTACTGATACTTTGGCTTGATCCACCTCTATACCTCTCTATGATATATGATGTCCTAGAACAATTCCTTCTTCCATTAACATCCTGCATTTGTCATTGCTTAGGCACAAGCTCATCTCAATACATTTTTTCAATATTAATTCAAGGTTTTCCAATGCCTGGTCAAAGCTCTGTCCATAAGGTGTGAAATCATCCATGAATACTTCCATTTTGTTATTCAAAAAATTGGAGAAAATACTCAGTATGGCCCTTTGAAATGTTGTTGGGGCGTTACATAGACCAAAGGGTAAGACCCTATAGGCGTAAGTTCCCCATGGGCATGTGAATGTCGTCTTATCTCGATCAGCTGGGTGTATTAAAATTTGGTTGTAACCACTAAAACCGTCTAGGAATGAAAAGTACTTGTTTCCAGATAATGTATCCAACACCTGGTCTATAAATGGAAGTGGAAAATGATCCTTCTTTGTTACTTTATTCAGCTCCCTGTAGTCCACACAAATTCTCCATTTGCCTCCTCTTTTAGGCACTATGACTAGTGGTGAGACCCACTCACTATCAGATATTAGATAGATAAACCCTGCGTCTAATAACTTTTGTAATTCCATTTTGACTATGTCTTTTAGTGCAGGGTTCAACCTTCTTTGTGGTTGCCTGATGGGAGTAGAACCTTCTTTGATGTAAATGTAGTATTTGCAGATATCAGGATGTATTCCTTTCATATCTGTATATGTCCAGGCAAATGCTTTACTTTGTTGTGTTAGTATCTTCATCAATTTATCTTCTTGCTCTGGTTTTAAATTGGAATTTATGTTGACTGTCTTGCCAAGGTTAATTTCCATGATTTTTACCTTTTCAATCTGTTTTGGCAGCAATTCTGTCCATAAGTCATCCATGTTCTGTTTTGAACTTTCACCTGTTTCTGTAGAAAAAAATTCTTGAATAACATGATTGTTAGGAGATATATTTTGTATAAATCTATCTATATGGCCATCTTCATCTATTGCCTTTAAAGATATTGCAGCATCAATTGTTAGGATAGGTCAGAGGTTTTGATTTGGTGTGTTCTGGTAATCATCAGTCCAATTTTGATATTCTAACTCTGAGGATTTCATTACTGGTGGGTAGATTGTTATCTTCTTCTTGGTGTGTCCACTGGTGATTGTCATATTTCCTGATCGACAACCTATGTAAGCGTCCGCAGTTGCTAACCAAGGTCTACCCAGGATAATTGGATAGCCACTAAGTTTGCTTTTTATTTTGATTATTATAAAATCAGCTGGGTATTCCCAGGACTCGATATTTATCATGATGTCTTCTAGCATTCCTTTGGGCTTCACAGTGGACGTGTCTTCTAGTTGGATTACTGTTGTAGTTGGTCTTACCATTGATTGGAGTCCTAGGTATAACATGGTTTCTTTAGTCATGACATTGATCGCAGCTCCTAGATTGATTAAGCTTTTATTTATTTGCTTGTTATTTATGGTGACACTTACTACAGGACTACCAGGATCAAGATATTTAGGATTTATTATGACACCTAGCATCAAATCGTCCAATTGTCCCACTACATTAATAGTTGGTGGGTCACGCTTCCTTCTTCCTGGCTTCTTTAGGCAATTCTCTCTAATGAATTTGTTGCAGATGGGCACATCCCTTATGGCTTGTAAGATTGGGATTTGGATGTTTAAGTGTTTGAATTCATTTAAGATTATATTCTCTTCCTCTTCTTTTGTATTCTGGACAAGTTTTATTGGAAATGGAGGGTTTCTAGTTCGTGTTAGTGGTATAATTTCTTCCTCAGGAGGTTCTGGTTCATCAGGATGCTGAACATAGGGTTTTGATGTGTGGTCCTGAGTTTCAGGTACAGGTTGTTGGATGTTGTGTGGGGGTGTATTCTGCAATGTTTTTCCAGAACGTAGGTGTTAGCACAGTATTTTTCCAATGTGAATGAAAGATTGCCAATCCAAAAAATTGGTTGTGATATCTCCTAAGTTCGGTGAGGAAGACACCAAGTCCCCAAAAAAATAAAAAAAATGATCCATATGACCATTGGCCACGCCAAAGAAGAGATAAAGAATTAAATAAAGTACCTTGTAATATCATATAAAGTAATCAACGGTCACGATCAAGGCAGAAAAAGATCAAAGGCTGTGACTAGGAGCTAGTGGAAAAATTCTATATTTAGCAGAGCATATAAATGAATTGACAGGGCTTCTAAATTTGGCCAATATGGTAAATTAGGCGGATAAAGCACTAGTGAATCTCTAAAATAGTTAGTGAAGCTCTAAAATGGTGGAATGGCTAAAAGATGGCGGATCTCCAAAATGCCCAAGTCTTTGTTTAAAAATGTAAAAAGTTCATAGTTATTAATATAAGTATTTTATATTAATATTCAAACCCAATCACCAAAGTCTTGGCACGAATCTCAAAAAATGTCAAATTAAAACTTTGAAAAAGACAAAGTTTGGATAAGCGGCTACCATTCATTCCACATCTTTCACTAGCTCAAAATTTAATATTATAAAGTGGTTGCGGATTAAAAACCACCATCCACGTGTAAGTGTCACAGCCATCCTTAATTCAAAAGGGTGGTATTATAAACCACCTTCCACCAATGCGGAACCGCCATTCCCGAAGGTATAGCGCCCAAGGAAGAGGATTATAATAGAACATGCTATGTTTTATTAAGTGTTGTGCATAGTGGGGTATATAAACAACATGATTATTTCCCGCTCAACCAATGTGGGATATATCCCATAGAGAAAATCAAATGGGACAAGTAGAACACGTTTTTTCTGGAAATGATTGTTTAAGTCATTAACTTCAAAGATCTGTTTTCTCCAAATGAAGAAGAATTTCCAGAAACTGAAAGAGGCTTTTCTTCAGCATGGGCCAATATTAAAAAACCTCCCTCACTTTTTACACAGGTGTTATGGGTTAAGAGAATCGAAGTCATCTTCACGGGGAAATTTTCCAGAATTTCAGTTTACTGTTTTAGTCATTAACTTCAAAGAGTTGTTTCTGCCAAATGAAAAATAATTTTCAGAAACTAAAAGAGGCTTTTCTTCAGAACATTCCCACTTACAAAAACCTCTCTCAAAATTTACACAAATATCTCCATATAAGATATATATCTAGGGATTTGAAGCCTATTTTTCAGCAAATTTACTTCTTGAAATAAAAAAATAAGTTGTAATTGTTTCTATTTTTAGAGTTTCAATTAGATTTCAAATTCAATATTAGGTATAGGTTGTCTTTCTATATATTGATATGTAAAAAACATGTAAAGGGTTGGAAACTCTTGGAGAGACGATAAGTTTTGAAGTCAAATTTTTGATAAATAAAAGGCCATACAGTGGAAATACCTATCTTTTGAGACCAGAGATTCATGTGTTGATTATTTTTACAGTCTGTCTTTTTCCCTTATCGTTATATGTGCATGTCTACTTTCTTAGTTATATCTTCCATTATGTTCTTCTTCTATACTTAAATGAACGTTTGAAATAAATCGGGATTCATACTGGTTATGCCTCGTTTTATCGCATTTAGGTATCCATTATTTCTCCAAAGTTGACAAAGGATTCATCCTAGTTAGATGCCTATTGTTGATGGACTGTCATTATTTCTTTCTATACCACCTTCAAAATCAAATTGACTGTGATATGGTTGCTATCTTGCCTCTGTGAAAATTTGTTTGGTATAAGTCTCTTGCTGGCACGTTAAAAGTTTGAAAGTTGACTCCATGCCCAATGTTTCTTGTTTCCTTTTCAACCAAGTAAATCATTTTTGAGAAATTTGTGTGTTTCTATTTACTTTTAGCCTTTACATATATCTTGTGAGAGAGCCCTCTCTGGTGGAAAAAATGGCTAAGTTTTCTACCTAAAGTCTGGTTTGAAATAAGTTACCTTAGGTGTTATTCTTTTACAACCAGGATAAAATCTAAGTGCTAACAGTAGGTTTATTTCATTTATTTCTATGGTGTCTACAACATAAGTTGGGAATTGTGTGATATCAGTGTTGTAAGCCTGCTGCTGTTGTGGGGGCCTGTTATTATTAGGATTTGGAATTGGTTGGGCTGGAATAGGTGGAGGTCTGGGGGGTGTTTGAGGTTGTGGGGGTGGCATAATGAGTGGTTGTTGTAATGGCACCCTCCAATTTGATGGATGTGTGTACTGGTTTGCATAGTTTGTGGTGGATGGAAACGGTGGGGGGTATTGAGGATAAGATGGTGGATAATATGGCTATTGATAGGATGGTTGATATGCTTGCTGGTTTTGTTTCCATTGGTTTTGATTTGGTTGTGCTTGCCATGGAGTCGGTGCAGAGTTCCAATTTGGCTGTCATTGATTATAGTAAGTTTGATTGCTCTGCTGATATGGCCTAGCAAAATTATTCCTCCTCTGATTTATAAAACAGAGTTGTTCTACAGTTCCTTTAGCTGCTGGGTCTTGAATGGTTGCCTTACATGAGGGTAAGAGGGGACATTTATAAGTGGAATGGTAATCGGTGTAGAGACCACATACTTCTATTGTGTTTAAGGTGCACTGCCCCTTCTCATGCTTCTTCCTACAACGAGGACAAAATACTGCCAAGGCTTGGTTAATTTCATCCTGTTTCTTTTTTATTTGAAGAGCATCAAGTTGCATGGCTAGGGATTGTAGTATGTTAGTTTTCATGTCATCCAGCAGGTTTCCTAAATCAGATTTTGTAAGTGAGGATAATGATCCACTGGTGGTTGTATGTGTATCCCTCGTCCCATTCTTAGTTTTCCTAGATCTTGAGCAGTTTTTGAAGATTTGCAGGATCTGGTCAAAATATTTTTGGAATATGTCTCCATCTCCAAGGATATTTAAGACTTCAAAATTCTCCTCTTTTACACCCCTGAGAAGGACAAGATTTAGTGATTCAGGATCCAATGTGCAATGGCTGGCTCATTTGTAGCTGAGTTGAAATCTTTGGGCATAATCTTCTAATGACTCTCTATCTCCTTGTTGCATCCTAAAGATTTCATCCCTAGTATCTTTGGCCTTGCAGTAGTCCCTATATTTTTCTAAGAATGATTGTTTCATTTGATCCCAGCTAAAGATACTATTTCCTTCAAGGCTCATGAACCACCGAAGTGATAGGTCTTTTAGTGTGGAAGGAAAAAGCCTAAGCTTTTGTGCATCAGTAGTGTAATCAAATGATCTGCAAACTACCTCAAATTCAAACAGGAATGTGTCAGGATCCTCTGAAGTCAACCCATGAAAGTTTGGCAGATTATTAGGATTGATGTTCTTCATTCTGGAATCTCCGAGAGGTATGCTAATGGGAAAAGTGAAAAGCTCCCTAGGTTCTTCCTCTTCATTTTCCATTGAGGTGTTTGAGATAGAACTGGTAGTGAAGTTGCTTCTATTTGGATCGTATGTGGATTCAGTCTCATTTTCAAAGTGTAGAAATTCAAACTGAGAATGGTCAGAACTATTATTACCGTTGTTTCTCATGGAATACTTGGTAGAAAGTGGCCAAACCTATCCCTTTGCCGACGAGGCATTCATTGGTAGAAGATATTTATGTTTTTGTTTTATGTAATTTTTGTTTCCTTTTTGTGGTTTTTAGGTGATGTCTCCTAAAAGATTTAGCATCTCCCCGGCAACGGCGCCAAAAAGTGGTGAGCTCCTAATATGGATGCCTAATGAGGGAAACTTATACCAAGAGCCTACTTTAAATGTCAACTTGGGGAACGTACAAACTTGAGAGATGCATGCACTGTCTGTGATCTTTATAGGATAATCTCTTGTCACAGTTAAAGGGCGGTATCGATGTTCTAAAGATTGTCTACTAAATGTGAAGGTTGTCTACTTAATGTGAAAATTGATTATGCTACGAAATTGAATACTAGTGTTAAATTTTCAGAATTTACTTCAATCTGATATAGGATCTTAACTGAGAGAACAACATGTGCAGCAAATCTACAGCATATCAATCATGGACACAATAATGCAAGCACACAAGAGACACAGAGTTTACTTGGGGAAAACCATAAAGGTGAAAAACCCCAATAACTTCCTCAGAGATAGATAGAGCAATGATACAACAAGAATACAAGAGATAGTCTTCTCCTAGTAGCAGAGCCTCCTCCTCCACAAGTGCGCCACTCTCCCAAGTGTGAGTGAGAGAATAGAATGTGTAAAATGAGAGAGACACACTCTCTATTTATACACTAACTTGACTTGACCTTTACTCAACTAGGTCGGCCTCAACTTAACCACTTAACATAATGCTGACAGGGCCGACCCCCACTAGGGTGGTCTAATAACCCTTTGAACCACATGGCCGACCCCCAATAGGGTGGTCTAATAACCCTTTGACCCACATGACTTATACAGGGCCGACCCCAACAAGGTGGTCTAATAACCCATCAAGTATAAGTTACAACACTTACAATATAAATGATGACACTTCTGTATAGAGGAATAATAACATCTCTATAGGAATACAATATACATATATGTGAAATACATTCCGAAGTTACATATACATCAACACTTCCTCTTAACTGGGAAGGTATTTCTTGACACAGGTCTTCTAGCACAAGTCATCTTCTTTGGATCATCATCACTGGATAATTGTCATCAAGTCATCATCATCGTCATTGCTGTTGCTATCTCAATCAATGTCTGAATCTACTCGTCATAGGAAGTTCTACAGAGCCAATCCTTTTTCATACTGGATGTAGGCCCACCACCTGCAGGTCTTCGTCATCACTGGCCGTACTGTGGAATCCTCAGGACTTATTACGTGCATCACAAAACCTGGCTGCAGCATCCCAGGTTATTACGAGCACACAACTCTACCTGTTGGATCTCCCAGGAGCACATTACATGTGACCCATCACAAAACCTGGCTGAAGCATCCCAGGCTGTTACGAGCACACAGCTCTACCTGTCGGATCTCCCAGGAGCACATTACATGTGATCTCACCACAAAACCTGGCTGAAGCATCCCAGGCTATTACGAGCACACAACTCTACCTGTTGGATCTCTCAAGAGCACATTACATGTGGTCCACCAAAAAACCTGGCTGAAGCATCTGAGGCCTTTTTCATCATGTCCAGATCTCCCAGGATAAAATTACATGTGGTCATGGAAAAACCTGGCTGAAGCATCCGAGGCCTTTTTCATCCTGTCCAAATCTCCCAGGAGCAAATTACATGCCATAGGACAAAACCTCACAAGAGAATCTCAGGATGTTACAGGTACACAACTCTGACCTGAAGATCTCCCAGGGCACAAATTACATGTCCTCCCAGAGCAATGTCTCGAAAGAGCATCCCAGGCTATTACGGGTACACAACTCCGACCTATAGGATCTCCCAGACATGCTCATCTGCAAAACCTGATCCACGGCCACAAAGTATCATCCTGATACTCACCATACATCATCCTGATGTACACATGATCATCCTGATCATCATCACTGCATCGTCCTGATGCATGTCATCTGGATAAGCTCGTCATCCACGATCATCCATATCATACAATGCATCCACTTGATGCATACCAAGTATCTACCTGATACATATCATCATATACAATGTAGCTACCTGATACATACATAGATACATGATCCACACAATGTATCCATCAACATACATGATCTACCTGATCATACCTGATACATATATAGATACATGGTCCAAGCATACATACATAAATGATCCAACTGATCATATCCATCATCCAACATGATGCGTACATACATAAATGATCCAACTGATCATATCCAGCATCCAACATGATGCGTACATACATAAATGATCCAACTGATCATATCCAGCATCCAACATGATGTGTACATACATAAATGATCCAATTGATCATATCCAACATCCAACATGATGCGTACATACATAAATGTAAATGATCCAACTGATCATACAGAGCAGAAACTAGAACATAATTATGATGCTCATCATCCAGCGCTTACATCCACAGCCATGTGAAGGATCCCCCTTCCACCATGCTAGGAATGGCTACTGTAAATGTGTCCATCACTTCTTCCTCGAAGTGTCATCAATCTGAAGAACACCAAGACTCTCCCTGAAGTACTCTAACTTCACCCTGGCTAGTGGCTTCGTCAGCACATTTGCAATCTGCTTGTCCGTCGCAATATACAGGAGCTTCACAGCTCCTCTCTACACAATATCCATGATATAGTGATATTTGATCTCTATGTGTTTCGACCTGTCATGAAACACTGGGTTCTCGGATAGCTTCACACAACTCTGGTTATCACAAAAGATACCAGTAGCATCCAACAGGATATCAAATAACTCAGACAGTAGCTTCCGTAGCCATACTGCCTCACAACTAGATGAATAGGATGCAACATACTCTACCTCGGTTGTACTCAGTGCTACGCAAGACTGCTTCCTGCTAAACCAAGAGATCACACCTGATCCCATACTGAAGCAACATCCAAATGTGCTCTTCCTATTTGCAGCACTACCATCCCAATCTGAATCAACATAACCCTGCAGGTTAAACTTTTGATTCGCTTCATACATGAGCCCATAATCCACTGTACCCTTCAGGTACCTCAGAACATGCCTTACAGCAACCAGGTGAACACTCCTTGGATCTGTCAGGAACTGGCTCAATGTGTTCACTGCAAAGCAAATATCTGGTCTCATGTTCGTCAGGTACATCAAGGACCCAATCATCTGACGATACATAGTGATATCAATCATCTCAGATGAAGCATCACACAGAAGCTTCAGGTTCGATGCCATAGGTGTGGCCATAGCCTTGCAGTCCATCATCCCGAACCTCTTCAGGATCTCTACTGCATACTTCCCTTATCCAAGGAATATTCCATCACTCTGCCACACCTCTATGCCAAAAAAAAATAGTGCATCATCCCCAAGTTCTTCAACTCGAACTCGGCAGCAAGTTTCCATTGTGTGTCAACAATCAATCTTTCATCTCCTGTCACAAACAGGTCATCCACATACAGGAGTAGAATCACAGGATTCCCTTCCTCAACCTTGTAGTAAAGGTTGGAATCCGCTTCACTCTCGGTAAAGCCCAAACTGGATAGAAAGCTGTCTATCCTACCAAGTTCTACAGGAGTAGAATCACAGGATTCCCTTCCTCAACCTTGTAGTAAAGGTTGGAATCCGATTCACTCTTGGTAAAGCCCAAACTGGATAGAAAGCTGTCTATCCTACCAAGTTCTGCACACATATATGACTACACCATTCAAGAAGGCTGTCTTGAAATCCACCTGGTGTATCTTCTATTTCATCACTTTTATATTTCTCTATGCTGCCATCTGTAGCATGCTTGATCTGATAGTTCCATTTAGAAGTCACAACAGACCTCCCTTCAGCTCTTGGGACCGCATCCCAAACATCATTCTTCATGATCGACGGATCATAGCATTCTTCCCGTATCCTGGGAACTTCAATATCTTCAATAGATAATTTTGTTGCTTGAACAAATGTTGTAGTCCTTCTTTTGTAGGTGAAGGTATATAGTCTTTTCTACAAAACAAGTTAAATTGCATGATTAGAAACATCTCATAATTTTCAGACAAATTCTTACACCTAAAGAAATATGTCATATAGTCATGCAATTATCTTAGCCAATGCTTCAATACAACATTTATCCATGTTCCACAACTTTCTAGATGCCTTCCAGTCTCTACCAGAACATTGTTAAGAGTGTGCACAACTTCCAACATGTCAGCAAAGAGGTTTCATTCTAGATAAGTAGCAATGGAATGTTGTACAGTGCCATAGGCCACATACCCATCAAATGCATATTAGTAGTAAGTTGTTCATTAATGCAATCATTCTAATATGCATAATACACATCCTAAATCTAGGAACATAAACATATACATCATTGAATAATATTATTTAAACAAACAAGTATGTAAGGAATGGTAATTAAAATACTTATCTTTGTTTGTTTGTTGGGTGGACTCCCTCTGATTCTTTGCTTCCTTGCAGGAGCTACTGAAGTAGCTTCTTCTACACCTTTCTTCCAGGAACAACTGGAGTGTGCTCCCTCTTGATCTTTGCTTCCTAGATTACCTGTCCTTGAACTTACATCCATCCTTAATCACTATGCATGCTTATTAGTATCATCATTGTTTTATCCTTGAGGTCTCATACATAATCACACATTTATTAGTATAATCTTAATACTATCAAAACACAATAATCTTAAACATGTATAGTCATGATCATTCACAGATAATAAACATTAGTATTCAAGGTTTCAGGGAAGTCTTCTTTTACTCATGCATATTCTTATTTGATCATAGGACTCTTCGGATTACTTAAATCATCAATGCATAAACCAGTGATTACTCAAACCTATACCTTCATGATTCTTCTAGTTAGTCATATCATCAATTATGGTAAGAAACATAATATGCATACAGCCATGACTATTCAAACCTATGACTTCATGAATAATCATTATCAACAACACAACAATATAAGATCCTAACACAGGTAGGATTCTAGCTTGATATAGGAAAAACATACCTGGATTAGCATGCTAGCTAGTTATGTCTAACATACCCGCATAATGTCTTCTGGTTCTCTTCAGTGACTTGTGCTAGTAACTTGCATGTCTCATAGGTTAACCATTGTAGGACCAAGTTATACATACCTCGAAAGTAGATCTTATATGTGATCCATGAAAATGGATGAATCTTTGTCTTCATGTCACCATGATCATATGTTCTTGAAGTAGAACATGATTTGTCTTTCTTGGTGTACCTTTTATGTTAGCGAACAACATAAACCTCATACAACATCACAATGCATTAGTACATTCATAAGTGTCAAAACCTTAATCAATGAATATATTCTCTTAAGGTGATACGACAAGTCTAGTAATTAATCAAGATTGTACTGTAATGATATGAAGACAAACATATGATAAACTTAACCACGAAACATACCTGTAAGCCATACCTATCAAGATTGCTTGTAATCTTCTTATGAAAGGCCTTAGCCTCATCTCCCTCTGAAACAGGAACTTCTTCACCAATCCATCTTCTTCTAGGATTAACCCAATCCACTTGATTTGCAAGAACTGGACCTGGAGCTAGATTAGGGTTTGTCAAAGAAACCCCAAAAATTCAAAATTTGAATTTCAAACTTCCGAAAGGATATAAATGCACCTTGATGAGCTGATCAAGTTGGTATATTCAGAATTTGAAAACTGCAAAGTTTCACCCCTCGAAATTGCCTTTTAGATTTTCGGATTCACTAGGGAGGACTCTGAATTAGGGTTTGGGTTTCCCGGAGCTTCACGCAACCAAAAGATTTCATTCAAAGCTCTAAGCTTTGATTTTTCTGAGGATCTTCCAGTCGTGGCCACAGATATCCAAAATTCCAAGTTTTGCAGAAGCCCTAATTTTCCATCTTTCCAATCAAAGTCCTGAACTAGGGTTTGATCAAGCCCGGCCTTCTGCCCAACCAAAAAATCTGATCTTGGTCTCTAAATTTCTATTTTGATGAGTAGCATCCAACCTTGGTCTTCGATTACAAAAATTCCAACTTTCTTCGAAGCCCTAAATTCTGGAAGCCATGAATGAAGGTGCTAAAAAATAATTATGTTTTGACAGAAATATGTACCTGATTGTTTCTGGTGTAACTCCGAACGTTTCGATCCACAGGGTCTGAAAACGTTTCCTACGATAGCCCGACCTGTTATCTTTCCATCCCGACAGGTCTGACCTCAATTGAATTATTTGAGAGAGAGTTATGCCAAGTGTCGCAACATGACCTGTTTATGAGATAATACAGAAGAGAAAACTTGTACGGCGTGCCACGTGTCACTGGTTCAACTTCGACCTCTGAAATTTTTTCCTGTGATAGTACCATCTGTGTACTACCTGTTACTTTCTACGTAATTTCATTTGGAGATTCCTATCCCAAGTTATGACCTTTTTCCCAAGGTCACCTCATTTTGACTCAAATCTGGAAGATGCAGAAACCCTATATTGTATAGATCATAAATCACAAAGTACAACGAATTAGAGGTTTTCCTTTGGACACAAGGTACATGGGGATCTGATATTTGACCTATAAAAGTTTCATATCCGAAAAAAATTTCAAAACATATTTATAGCGAAAGTGCTACGATGACTGGTTTTTGCTATATCAAGCCCTAGCATCATAAGTGCAACAAGTGTCATACATGCCATATCATGCCTTCTTTCAGGCTAGCTCTGATACCATGTTAAATTTTCAGAATTTACTTCAATCTGATCTAGGATCTTAACTGAGAGAATAACATGTGTTAAATTTTCAGAATTTACTTCAATCTGATCTAGGATCTTAACTGAGAGAACAACATGTACAACATATCTACAGCATATCAATCATGGAGACAATAATGCAAGCACACAAGAGACACAAAGATTTACTTGGGGAAAACCATAAAGGTGAAAAACCCCAATAAATTCCTCAGAGATAGATAGAGCAATGATACAACCAACCAAGAGAGATAGCCATAACCTAGCAGCAGATCCTCCTCCTCCATAAGTGCGCCACTCCTCCTTGAGTGCATGTGTGAGAAGTGAGTGAGCAAATAGAGTGCCTCCCGCACTCTATTTATACTTAACTTGACTTGCCTTTTTACCTAACTCATGTAGCCTCGAACTTAACCACATAACATAATGCTGACTGGGCCGACCCCCAATAGGGTGGTCTAATAACCCTTTGACCCACATGACTTATATAGGGCCGACCCCAACAAGGTGGTCTAATAACCCATCAAGAATAAGTTACGACATTTACAATATAAATTACGACACTTCCTTATAGAGGAATAATACCATCTCTATAGGAATACAATATACATATATGTGAAATACATTCCGAAATTACATATACATCAACACTCCCTCTTAACTGGGAAGGTATTTCTCAGCACAGTTCTTCTAGCACAAGTCATCTTCTCTGAATTATCATCACTGGATAATCGTCATCAAGTCATCATCATCGTCACTACTGCTGCTATCTCAATCAATCTCTGAATCTACTCGTCATAGGAAGTTCTATAGAGCCAGTCCTTTTTCATACTGGATGTAGGCCCACCACCTGTAGGTCTTCATCATCACTGGCCATACTGTGGAATCCTCAGGACTTATTACGTGCGTCACAAAACCTTGAAAGAGCATCCCAGGATGTTATGGGTACACAAATCCGACCTGTAGGATCTCCCAGGGCGCTATTATATGTGACCCCACCACAAAACCTCGAAAGAGCATCCCAGGATGTTACGGGTACACAACTCCGACCTGTAGGATCTCCCAGGGCACAAATTACATGTGGTCCACCACAAAACCTAGCAATATCATCTCAGGATGTTACGGGTACACAACTCCGACATGAAATCTCCCAGGGCACAAATTACATGTGGTCATGGCAAAACCTCGAAAGAGCATCTCAGGATGTTACGAGTACACAACTCCGACCTGAAATCTCCCAAGGCCCAAATTACATGCCATAGGACAAAACCTCGCAAGAGCATCCCAGGATGTTACGGGTACACAACTCTGACCTAAAGGATCTCCCAGGGCACAAATTACATGTCCTCCCAGAGCAATGTCTCGAAAGAGCATCCCAGGATGTTACGGGTACACAACTCCGACCTATAGGATCTCCCAGACATGCTCCTCTGCACAACCTAATCCACGGCCACAAAGTATCATCCTGATACTCACCATACATCATCCTGATGTACACATGATCATCCTGATCATCATCACTGCAACGTCCTGCTGCATGTCATCTAGAGCAACATCCTGAAGCTCATCATCCATGATCATCCTGATCATCACTGCAACATCTTGCTGCATGTCATCTGGAGCAACATCCTGAAGCTCATCATCCATGATCATCCTGATCATCACTGCAACATCCTGCTGCATGATCCACCTGATCATTAATGCATCTACCTTATGCATACCAAGTATCTACCTGATACATATCATCATACATGATTCTCCTGATCATACAATGTATCCACCTGATACAAATACAAATACATGATACATATCACCATACATGATCCACCTGATCATACAATGTATCCACCTGATACATATACAGATACATGGTCCAAGCATCCAACATGATGCATATACAAAATACATACACATGATCCAACTGATCATATCCAGCATCAACATGATGCGTACATACATAAAAAATGATCCAACTGATCATATCCAGCATCAACATGATGCATACATACATACATAAAAATGATCCAACTGATCATATCCAAGCAGAAACCAGAACATCATCCTGATGCTCATCATCCAACACTTACATCCACAGCCATGTGAAGGATCCTCCTTCCAACATGCTTGGAATGGCTTCAGCAAATGTGTCCATCACTTCTTCCTCGAAGTGTCCTCAATCTGAAGAATGCCAAGCCTCTCTCTGAAGTACTCGAACTTCACTCTGGCTAGTGGCTTCGTCAGCACATCTGCAATCTGCTCGTCTGTCGCAACATACAGAAGCTTCACAGCTCCTCTCTGCACCATATCCCTGATATAGTGATATTTGATCTCTATGTGTTTCGACCTATCATGAAACATTGGGTTCTCGGACAGCTTCACACAACTCTGGTTATCACAAAAGATACCAGTAGCCTCCAACGGGAGATCAAATAACTCAAACAGTAGCTTCCGTAGCCATACTGCCTCACAACTAGCTGAACAGGCTGCAACATACTCTGCCTCAGCTGTACTCAATGCTATGCAGGACTGCTTCCTGCTAAACCATGAGATCACACCTGATCCCATACTGAAGCAACACCCAGATGTGCTCTTCCTATCTACAGCACTGCCAGCCCAATCTGAATCAACATAACCCTGCAGGTTAAACTTTTGATTCACCTCATACTTGAGCGCATAATCCACTGTACCCTTCAGGTACCTCAGAAAATGCTTTACAACAACCAGGTGAACACTCCTCGGATCCTTAAGGAACTGGCTCAATGTGTTCACAGCAAATCAAATATTTGGTCTCGTGTTCTTCAGGTACATCAAGGACCCAATCATCTGACGATATGTAGAGACATCAACCGGCTCAGATGAAGAATCACATAGAAGCTTCAAATTCGATGTCATAGGTGTGGCCATGGCCTTGCAATCCATCATCCCGAACCTCTTCAGGATCTCTACTGCATACTTCCCTTGTCCAAGGAAGATTCCTTCTGCACTCTGCCACACCTCCATGCCAAAAACAAATAGTGCATCATCCCCAAGTTCTTCATCTCGAACTCAGTAGTAAGCTTCCATTGCGTGTCGACAATCAATCTATCTTCACCATACCAAGTTCTGCACATATATGATTTCCTATCATGTGTCTCAGAACCAAGTGGCTACTCCACATACACTTCTTCTTCAACTACACCATTCAAGGAAGTTGTCTTGAATCCATCTGGTGTATCTTCTATTTCATCACTTTTATATTTCTCTATGCTGCCATCTGCAACATGCTTGATCTGATAGTTCCATTTGGAAGTCACAACAGACTTCCCTTCAGCTCTTGGGATCGCATCCCAAACATCATTCTTCATGATCGACGGATCATGGCATTCCATTTCTTCATCCTAGATCCTGGGAACTTCAATATCTTCAATAGATATCTTTGTTGCTGGAACAAATATTGTAGTCCTTTTGTAGGTGAAGATATACGGTCTTTCCTACAAAATAGGTTAAATTGCATGATTAGAAACATCTCATAATTTTCAGAACAAATTCTTACAAATTAAGAAATATGTCATACAGTCATGCAATTATATTAGCCAATGCTTCAATACAACATTTATCCATATCCCGTAACTTTCTAGATGCCTTCCAATCTCTACCAGAACATTGTTAAGAGTGTGCACAACTCCCAACATGTCAGCAAAGAGGTTTCATTCTAGATAAGTAGCAATGGAATGTTGTACAGTGCCATAGGCCACTTACCCATGTATATTAGTAGTATACTGTTCATCAATGCAACTATTCTAATATGCACAATACATATCCTAAGTCTAGGAACATGAGCATATACATCATTGAACAATTTTATTTAAATAAACAAATATGCAAGAAATTAAAATACTTATCTTTGCTTGTTCGTTGGGTGGACTCCCTCTGAGTCTTTGCTTCCTTACATGAGCTGCTGGAGTCCTAATCTGAAGTAGCTTCTTCTACACCTTTCTGCTGTGGAAAGATGGTCAACTCCCTCTGAGTATCTGCATCCTTGCAGAAACTACTGAAGTGTGTTCCTTTGCTTTCTTGCAGGAACAACTGGAGTGTGCTCCCTCTTGATCTTTGCTTCCTGGATTACCTGTCCTTGAACTTACATTCATCCTTGGTCCCTATGCATGCTTATTAGTATCATGATTGTGTTATCCTTGTGAACTCATATAAAATCATACATTCATTAGTATACTATTAAAACACAATAATCTTAAGCATGTATAGTCATGATCATTTCAAACAGAAAATAATAAGCATTAGCATTCAAGGTTTATGTAGGATTCTTATGGTTAGTCAAATCATAAGAAACATAACATGACTAAACCTGTAATTACTCAAACCTATGACTCTTCAGGTTAGTTGAAAAATCAATCAAGATAAGAGATATAATATGCATAAAACCTGTGATTATTCAAACCTATACCTTCATGATTCTTCTGGTTAGTCATATCATCAATTATGGTAAGAAATATAATATGCATACAGTCATGACTTATTCAAACCTATGACTTCATGAATAATCATTATCAAACAACACAACAGTATAAGATCCTAACACAAGGTAGGATTATATCTTGATATAGGAAAAACATACCTGGATTAGCATGCTAGCTATTTATGTCTAACATACTCACATGATGTCTTCTTGTTCTTCTTCAATGACTTGTGCTAGTAACCTGTATATCTCATAGGTTAACTATTACAAAATCAAGTTATACATACCTCGTAAATGGATCTTCTATGAGATCCATGACAATGGATGAATCTTTGTCCTCATGTTATCATGATCATATGTTCTTGGACCAGAACATGATTTGTCTTTCTTGGTGTACCTTTCATGTTAGTAGACAACATAAACCTCATACAACACCATAATGCATTAGTACAATCATAAGTGTCAACACCCTAATCAATGAATATTTTCTATCGTGCATTCATAATTTTATTAAGGTGATATGACAAGTCTAAAATCAAGATTGTACTAACCGTAATAACATGAAGACAAACATACCATAAACTTAATCATGAATAAATATCGAAACATACCTCGATGAGTCATACCTGTTGAGATCCCTTGTAATCTTCTTATGTAAGGCCTTAGCTTCATCTCCCTCTGAAACAGGAACTTATTCACTCATGCAGATGATCAATCCATCTTCTTCTAGGATTAACCCAATCCACTTGATTGCAAGAACTGGACCTGGAGCTGGATATGGGTTTGTCAGAGAAACCCCAAAAATTCAAACTTTGAATTTCAAACTTCTGATAGGATAGAAATATGTGCCTTGATGAGTTGATCAAGCTGGTATATTCAGAATTTGAAAACTGCAAATTTTCACTCCTCAATTTTGCCTTTGAAACTTCCGGATTCCCTGGACGTGACCCTGAACTGGGGTTTGATGAAGCCCACTCTTCTGCCCAATCAAAATGTTTGATCCAAATCTCTAAGCTTCTATTTTTCTGAGGAGCTTCCAGCCGTGGTCACAGGGTCTAATCAAGCTCGGCCTTCTACCTAACCAAAAATTCTGATCTTGGTCTCTAAATTTCTATTTTGATGAGTAGCATCCGGCCGTGGTCTCCGATTACAAAAATTCCAACTTTCTCCAAATCCCTAAATTCCGGAAGCCATGAATGAAGGTACTAAAAATAATTCTGTTTTGACAGAAATATGTACCTGATTGTTTCTAGTGTAACTCTGAACTTTTTGATCCACAAGGTCTGAAATTTTTTTCTGAGATAGCCTGACCTATTATCTTTCCATCCTAATAGGTCTGACCTCAATTGGATTCTCTGAGAGAGAGTTATGCCAAATGTCACAACGTGACCTGTTTTAGGATAAAACAGGAGAGAAAACTTGTACGGCGTGCCACGTGTCACTGTTTGAACTTCGACCTATGAAAACGTTTTCTGAGATAGCTCGGCCTATTATCTTTCCATCCTGACAGGTCTGACCTCAATTGGACTTTCTGAGAGAGAGTTATGCCAAGTGTCACAACGTGACCTATTTATGGGATAATACAGGAGAGCGAACTTGTATGGCGTGCCACTTGTCACTTGTTCAACTTCGGCCTCTGAAAACGTTTCCTGAGATAGTACAGTCTGTGTACTACCTGTTACTTTTTACAAAATTTCATTTAGAGCTTCTTAGCCCAGGTTATGACCTTTTTCCCAAGGTCACCTGATTTTGACTCAGATCTGGAAGAGGCCGAAACCCTATATTGTACAGATCATAAATCACAAAGTACAACGAATTAGAGGTTGTCCTTTGGACACAAGGTACATGGGGATCTTAGCTTCGTCTTGTAACAATTTCAGATCCAAAAAATGTGCCAAAACGCATTTATAGTGAAATTGCTACGATGACTAGTTTTTGCTATATCAAGCCCTAGCATCGTAAGTGCAACAAGTGTCATACATGCCATATCATGCCTTCTTTCAGGCTAGCTCTGATACCATGTTAAATTTTCAGAATTTACTTCAATCTAATCTAGAATCTTAACTAAGAGAACAACATGTACAACATATCTACAGCATATCAATCATGGAGACAATAATGCAAGCACACAAGAGACACAAAGATTTACTTGGGGAAAACCATAAAGGTGAAAAACCCCAATAACTTCCTCAGAGATAGATAGAGCAATGATACAACCAACCAAGAGAGATAGCCATAACCTAGCAGGAGATCCTCCTCCTCCATAAGTGCGCCACTCCTCCTTGAGTGCATGTGTGAGAAGTGAGTGAGCAAATAGAGTGCCTCCCGCACTCTATTTATACTTAACTTGACTTGCCTTTTTACCTAACTCATGTAGGCTCGAACTTAACCACATAACATAATGCTGACTGGGCCGACCCCCAATAGGGTGGTCTAATAACCCTTTGACCCACATGACTTATATAGGGCCGACCCCAACAAGGTGGTCTAATAACCCATCAAGAATAAGTTACGACATTTACAATATAAATTACGACACTTCCTTATAGAGGAATAATACCATCTCTATAGGAATACAATATACATATATGTGAAATACATTCCGAAGTTACATATACATCAAAAACATGTACAACAAATCTACAGCATATGTAACGTCCCCTCCCGTCTTCCAAATGCAGGGGAGAGAACATTACCAAAACATACGGGGCTTTTGGCAAACTTAGCCCCAATATTCTTTCTTTACTCATAAATTCATAACAATTAAAAACTTCTTGTGTGCAGACTCATTCTTCAAATAAACATAGCGGAATAAACATACTAGAAAGCACACAAACAGTAATGCCTAACATATATACATATATCACAGCAGAGGATGATTCAACATATAGAGACTCAATCTCATTCCAATGCCATGTATAGATTCCAAATTAAGATAATCAATTCATTTCATTAAACATGGACGATTTAACATAGTGCAAAACACAAAATGCAAATAATTTATAATACATAGAACACTTATCTTGAAGATGAAGTTGTCCAAACAACTGGCTATGTGAGAGCAACGTTCCACCCAACCATAGATCTCTGTCCAGCTTGTATTCTTTCAGCTGAGAGATCACCCCCGAGCTGGGTTGTGTATCCACTAAGGAAGAACTAGCTGGGCTCACTCACAACCATGGTTTTGGTCATCAGCTATGCTAAGCCAACACACCGTTGGGTTTATCAAGCATACGAATGACAAATGAGGAAGATGCTAAGCCAGTGAGCTCAACCACAAAGCTACAGGCATCTCAAATGAGCCCAACAGTCATGGCACCCACAATACCTACCGCACCCAACACAAGGAAGGTCCCCTTCTCTGTTGCACAGTACCTCAGACGTCCCTTCCCTCTAGTGCTCTTCAGGGTGGGCATAGAAAGGTCCAGCTGCTAATTCCTTGAGATTCTAGCCTTCACTGGGTTTATCAAGCAAACCAAACCTCTGGTCAGTCATTCACACTTGGATTTCTCACAGTTCTGTTATCCAATAACTCAAATCCGTCACTGGTTTTCTGGGCTGTAAAAACTGGGTTTTCCAATGGATTTCGGGATAGCTAATGCTCCCAAATTCACTCCAAGGTTCATACCAATGGATCCCCCATTGGATTTCACTGTCCAATGCCAAATCTGGGCGTTTTTGGCTCTTCAAAACGTGGGTTCTTTCAAAGTCGCGATTTCTGGTTTTTCTCTCTGTTGGCAATTCGTTTTTTTTGGATGGAAAATGGTGCTTGTCCGTTTCACAATGGAATGGGGATGAATAAGAAGCAAATCCCATGAGGTAGAGTGGCTTGTGGTACAAGAAAGCAGAGCCCATACTATATCATACGAATTTATGGGCTGCCCATGCTCCATTAAAGCCATGGACTGAATTCCTCAACCACTTCCTTACAACATAAATAAATGTCAGCACGGTAAGTCAAATGGGTTCTCAAGGTGACATATGGCAGCCTATGGTTCAATCCCACAACCCCCTCACCACTCCCTAGTGGATACACATGGCCCCTTCTCATTCGTTGCTTCCATAGCCAGTTTTGGTATTTTATTTCAATATTAAATATTTACATCAATTTACAATATCCCATGGCTTAATAGCACGTGGGTAACACAATATCAAAGCGTGTCTAATTTAAATAAAATCTGAGCATAAACTAGCGGGGCCTTGGCCTTGAGCTCCACGCTAGGGAAACATACAACGTGTGTATACAATATTTACATTAGAAGCCAATATTTCATAAGGGTCAAAATTGGGGTATTACATTCTGCTCCCCCTTAGAACAACACCGTCCTTGGTGTTCTCAAAACTGAACAAAAATGGGAATGCCTCCCTCATGGCATCCTCTAGCTCCCATGTAGCCTCATCAGGACTAAGGTGCTCCCATTGGACCTTTACCTGCCCGATGGCTCTGTTCCGGAGCAATGTTACTTTCTTGTCGAGGATGCGCATAGGTTCTACTTGGAACTCTCCCTCGGGTTCCACCTGTATCACATTCCAATCAATGATATGATTAGGATCATGTACATACTTCTTAAGAAAAGATACATGGAAAACATTATGAGCTCTTATGTTAGCAGGCAATGCAATTCTATATGCAATTGGCCCTATCCTATCAAGGACTTCAAATGGCCCACAATATCTTAGTGACAACTTGGCACAACTCCCCAACTTGAGGGAACTCTTCCTTGGTTTCACTCTTAAGTAAACACGATCCCCGATCTGAAATTCCTTATGTGCTCTTTTCAAATCTGCATAACTCTTATGCCTGTCCTGAGCCGCCTTTAAATTCTTCCTGATCTTAACAATTTCCTGTTCCATTTCCTTGATCATCTCTGATCCAAGCACTACCCTGTTCACTGGGCCATCCCAATTCACTGGCGTCCTGCATCCCTTGCCATACAATACTTCAAATGGACTCATTCCCAAGGATGCATGGTGTCCATTATTGTATGCAAATTCAACCAAGTGTAAATAATCTTCCCACTTGGATGGTTTGTCCATCACATACATTCTCAGCATGTCTTCAAGAACCTGATTCACCCTCTCGTTTTGGCCGTCCGTTTGAGGATGGTAAGCTGTACTGAAATTCAATTTAGTTCCCAATTCCTGAAATAATCCCTTCCAGAAATTGGAAGTGAACTTTGTATCACGATCAGAAATTATTGCCTTAGGAAATCCATGCAATCTGAATATCTCTCTCATGAAGATGTTCGCAATGTCACTAGCCTTGTGAGTGGTCTTCACTGGAATAAAGTGAGCTACCTTCGATAGCTTATCCACCACAACCATGATTGAATCATGCTTCTTCACTGTCATGGGCAGACCTGTTATAAAATCCATGGAGATCACTTCCCACTTCCATTCCGGAATGGGTAAGGGCTGCAATAACCCTGCTGGATGTTGGTGTTCTGCCTTGACTTGTTGGCACTTTTGACACCTAGCAATGTACTTAGCTATGTCCTTCTTCATACCGTTCCAAAAGTATTGCTTTCTTGCTGCTGTTATAGTCTTCTGATATCCTGGGTGTCCAGAGTACGACATTTGGTGTATTTCATCCATCACTAGTTTCTTCAAATCTGCATTATTTGGAATGTACAACCTATCTTTGTAGATGAGGATTCTGTCTTCACCCAGTTGATATCCTACACACTTTTCATCCACATTACCGTGATGCAACTTCTCTTTAATTTGAAGGCAATTTTCGTCATCGTTTTGGGCTTCAAGAACTCTTGTCTTCAAATCTGATTTGCACATACTTACTGCTGAAACATGAAATTTTCTGCTAAGAGCATCTGCAACCTTATTCTCCTTCCCTTTTACATGTTTAATTTCAAAATCAAATTCACAAAGAAATTCCATCCATCTAGCTTTCTTAGCATTCAAGTTTGGCTGATCAAACAAATACTTCAAGCTCATGTGGTATATTCTAAGCTCAAATCTTCTTCCCATCAAGTAATGCCTCCACATCTTAAGAGCATGCACTATGGCTTCTAATTCTAAATCATGTGTGGCATAATTATTTTCATGCTCTTTTAATTTCCTGGATTCATAGCAAATCACAATTCCTTCTTGCATGAGAACCCCACCCAGTCCTTCAATGCAAGCATCTGTGCACACTACAAAATCCTTCCTTGGATCTGCTATCTTCAAAACAGGAGCGCTGGTAAGTAACTCCTTCAACTTCTGAAAACTTTTCTCACATTTTTCAGACCATACAAATCTGATGTTCTTCCTTTGCAATGAAGTGATCGGATGAGCTATCCTAGAAAATCCTTCAATAAACCTTCTGTAGTAACCAGCAAGGCCCATAAAAGATCTAACATTTGAAACATTTCTTGGAGTTGGCCAATCCATGATGGAATTAATCTTCTCCGGATCCACTGCGATTCTTTCTTCTGAAATGACGTGACCCAAATATTGAATCCTCTTTTGATAGAATTCACACTTGCTCAACTTGGAATACAGTTGATGTTCTCTAAGAACTTGCAACACCATTCTTAGATGCTCCTCATATTCTTCTTCATTTCTTGAATAGACAAGAATGTCATCTAAAAACACAATCACAAACTTATCCAAATATTTGCTGAATACGCTATTCATGAGACACATGAATGTGGCAGGTGTGTTGGTAAGGCCAAATGGAATCACAGTGAACTCATAATGACCATATCTAGTTCTGAAAGCCGTCTTGTGAATGTCTTCTTCTTTAATCCTCACTTGATGGTAGCCAGACCTCAAGTCAATCTTTGAAAATAATTTGGCTTCCTTCATTTGATCAAACAAGTCATCAATTCTTGGTAATGGATACTTGTTCTTAACTGTCACTTTATTGAGTTGCCTGTAATCAATACACAACCTTAAAGTCCCATCTTTCTTCTTGACAAATAACACCGGTGCTCCCCAAGGAGACACACTAGGCTTGATATACCTTTTATCCATTAATTCCTGCAGCTGTATCTTCAATTCCACCAACTCCAGTGTACTCATTCTATAAGGAGCTTTGGAATTCGGTGCTGCCCCTGGAACAAGATCGATGGTAAAATCAATATTTCTCGTCGGTGGCAACCCTGGTACCTCATCCGAAAACACATATTGGAACTCTTGCAATATCCTGAAGTCTTCTAGTCTTGGCTCTTTGTCCTCTAATGAATCTGGCATATGGACTGCATATAATTGACAACCCTTCTTATAAAACTTTTTCAATTGCAGGGCTGAAATGTACCTTATTGAAACTTGCTTGGGAATCCCTTTTACCAATGTTGGCCTTCCCTTTTCATCAATGCACTCAAGTGCTTTCTCATAACAGTCCAATTTGGCTCTATGTCTTTGTAACCAATCCATGCCAATTAATGCATCATAGGATCCTAATGGTAACACATTCAATTCAGCATATGTGTGGAGTCCATTCAATTCTATGGGACACTCCATCACTACCTCACTTACTTTTCTCTTGGTTCCCGTGGCTAATTGCACTAGCCAAGACTTATTATGCTTCATTTTTCTAAGAGAACAACCTTCAACCACTTTTGGAGAAACATAACTATGAGTAGATCCTGGATCAATCAAAACAGAAATAGATTACGTAGCAATCTTACCTTCGACTTCCACCACTGATGATTGATGGTCTACTTGATGATTATCCAATGCTACATAAATCCGAGTTGTTGTCCTTTCCATGTCCCCCACCGTAGCTACTCCCTTCAAGTGGTTCAACTTTCGAGAATTGTCTTTTCGATGTGGACAATCCTTCAACATGTGGTTTTCTCCACATCCCCAACACTGAAGTGGTCATTTTGATGCTTTGTCTGCTGCCACTGCTGGTTTGAATCCACTCCTTGCTTGCTGTCCCTGTGGAAAGGTTCTAGGCTGACCTTTGAATGGTGGCTTGAAGCCATTCTTCTTTTGATCAAACTTCCCTCTTGGCTTTCATTTCCATGCTGGGTTAGCCTCTATTTTTCCTTTACTTTGCTCATAGCAATGCATTGCCATCCTAATGGCTTCATCCAAACTTGGTGGATTAACAAACTCAATACAATCCTTGAAGCTTTGAGGCAGACCTCCAAGGAAGCATTGGATTTTTACTCTCTCATCCTTAATGTAGTCAACATACCTCAGTAATTCCAAGAATTTGTGGACATGCTCTTCCATAGACTTTAGTCCCAACCTGAGTTCATTAAACTCTTTTCTCTTACCGTCATAATACCTAGAAGAAAGGTATTTCTCCTTCAAGTACCTCTTAAATCTTTCCCAACTGATCCTTCTTTCATTAATTCTTTTCACTTGCAAGAGATTGTCCCACCAAATGGAAGCTCTGCCATTTAGGTTGTAAATGGCAATTCTGACTTTCTCATTTCCTGAGTAGTCTTGAATTCTGAAGTATTTCTTCATTCCAAGAAGCCATGCTTCTGCCTCTTGGCTAGTCTTGCCTTCCCCATCAAATGTGGGAGGTCTTGCCTTCCTGAATTCTCCCTGTGGGATGCCCTTGAACTTCTTTCTTCCATCCAATCTCTTAGGTGCATGTCTTGGACTTCTTCTAGAACATTTGGAGTCACACGACGTGCTGGAAGAAGACCTTGATGAAGATGTTTTATGCTTTCTGCTCACCGAACTCTTCCTTGGGCTTGGAGTCCTCCTCTTCGAGCGACCTCTATAATGACTCCCTACATTTCTTCCTTCTTCACCCATATTGCTTGGGTTGGACCCAAGGTTTATCTTATGCTGCATATCAGTGAGGCTTTGCAAAATAGCAGCATTGAGTTGGTGTTGTTCTTCTTGAGCCTTGATCAATCTTTCATTGAAGCTCACCATAGTTTCAACCAAATTCTGAGGAGTCACCTGATCCCTTCTCCCATTGGATTCAGTCTTCGCATTTTCTTCATGCACATTTTCTCCTAGAACATCTTCTTCGTGTTCATAAGGATCTTGAGCATCATTTATGGTCACCATCTTTCCTGTATGCTACCTCTGCTACAATTATAAATTTTATGAGCTGCAAGCACTGTGCATTATGAAAATATTTGTCAGACATCATAAGAATGCATATAGAAATATACACAATCAATATTTAACATAATAGAACTCATGGAATAATTCACACAGTTGCTATGCATTCCTTTCCCTTGCCCATTCAAGCAATTCTGGAAATTGCCCATATTTATCAATAATTGTCAAAACAGTCGCTGGTACATTTCTGCTCTAATTATTCGTGGGGTATGATAACTTCATTCCAATTCTGGTCATACACCATTATTTCATACTAGACAAGCTTTCCAATGCCTATCCCCGTGCTCCATTCCGACATCGGGTGTGGAAACATCGTTGTTTCAAAAATGACAACTCTTACCAATAATTCTGCACATTTTACACAGTTGTATTTTGGTCCAGAATGCCAACTTCAGCCACCTATGGAAGAAAATCTATGAAGAATCACAAAAACTTTTATATTGGGCAAAGTTAGTCCATATAACAAGGAACACTCAGCAATTTGCGTATCTCAATTTTGATGCACCATTCATCTTTTATAAAATTCTGGGTTTAACTACTTTTCCTTTTTAACTCCCTTTGTAACATGTGCTCCACCTGTGCGCCACCTGCGCACAACCTGTGCGCAACCTGCGCGCAATCCGCACACAACTTGCACGCAATCCGTGCACAATCTGTGCGCGACCTACGCACAATTTGTGCGCAATCCACGTGCATCCCGCACGCAATCCGTGCGCAATCTATGCGCGACTTGCGCACAATCCGCGCGCAACCCGCACATAATCCGCACGCAATCTTCGCGCAATCCGCGCACAACCTGCACGTAATCTGCGCGCAATATGCGTGCAATCTGTGCGCAATCTGTGCGCGACCTGCGCGCAATCCATGCGCAACCCGCACGCAATCTGCACGCAACCCGCGCGCAATCTGTGCGTGACCTGCGCGCAATCTATGCGCGACCTGGGCGCAATCCGCGCGCAACCCGCACGCAATCTGCTCGCAATCTGTGCGTGACCTGCGCGCAATCCGCGCGCAATCTATGCGCGCCCTATGCGCAATCCGCGCGCAACCCGCATGTAATCTGCGCGCAATTCGCCCGCAACCCGCACGCAATCTACACGCAATCCGCATGATTGTGGGGGTCATATCTCCCTCGTCCCTTAACCAAATTGGACGAATTGGGTACCGTTAGAAAGCTATGGGAGAGGTCTATGCACATATGTGATCTTATTCTTCATCTGAGAAGTCTGACCCTGTCATTTTTCCCAATCAAAGTGCCGCCCCCAACTTCCCAATGTTACATTAAAACCATTATGTTTCTTGACTGTAATTCAGAGTTTGGCCCAAGCAGCCCCAGTGCTGCAAGCTTGGCTCTGATACCACTCTGTAACGTCCCCTCCCGTCTTCCAAATACAGGGGAGAGAACATTACCAAAACATACGGGGCTTTTGGCAGACTTAGCCCCAATATTATTTCTTTACTCATAAATTCATAACAATTAAAAACTTCTTGTGTGCAGACTCATTCTTCAAATAAACACAACGGAATAAACATACTAGCAAGCACACAAACAGTAATGCCTAACATATATACATATATCACAGCAGAGGATGATTCAGCATATAGAGACTCAATCTCGTTCCAATGCCATGTATAGATTCCAAATTAAGATAATCAATTCATTTCATTAAACATGGACGATTTAACATAGTGCAGAACACAAAATGCAAATAATTTATAATACATAGAACACTTATCTTGAAGATGAAGCTGTCCAAACAAATGGCTATGTGAGAGCAACGTTCCACCCAACCATAGATCTCTGTCCAGCTTGTATTCTTTCAGCTGAGAGATCACCCTCGAGCTGGGTTGTGTATCCACTAAGGAAGAACTAGTTGGACTCACTCACAGCCATGGTTTCGGTCATCAGCTATGCTAAGCCAACACACCATTGGGTTTATCAAGCATACGAATGACAAATGAGGAGGATGCTAAGCCAGTGAGCTCAACCACAAAGCTACAGGCATCTCAAATGAACCCAGCAGTCATGGCACCCATAATACCTACTGCACCCAACACAAGGAAGGTCCCCTTCTTTGCTGCACAGTCCCTCAGACGTCCCTTCCCTCCAGTGCTCTTCAGGGTGGGCATAGAAAGGTCCAGCTGCTAATTCCTTGAGATTCTAGCCTTCACTGGGTTTATCAAGAAAACCAAACCTCTGCTCAGTCATTCACACTTGGATTTCTCACAGTTCTGTTATCCAATAACTCAAATCCGTCACTGGTTTTCTTGGCTGTAAAAACTGGATTTTCCAATGGATTTTGGGATAGCTAATTCTCCCAAATTCGCCCCAAGGTTCATACCAATGGATCCCCCATTGGATTTCACTGTCCAATGCCAAATCTGGGCATTTTTGGCTCTTCAAAACATGGGTTCTTTCAAAGTCGCGATTTCTAGTTTTTCTCTATGCTGGCAATTCGTTTTTTTTGGATGGAAAATGGTGCTGGTCCGTATCACAATGGAACGGGGATGAGGAAGAAGCAACTCCCATGAGGTAGAGTGGCTTGTGGTACAAGAAAACAGATCCCATACTCTGTCATACGAATTTCTGGGCTGCCCATGCTCCATTAAAGCCATGGACTGAATTCCTCAACCACTTCCTTACAACATAAATAAATGTCAACACGGTAAGTCAAATGGGTTCTCAAGGTGACATATGATAGCCTATGGTTCAATCCCACAACCCCCTCACCACTCCCTAGTGGATACACATGGCCCCTTCTCATTCGTTGCTTCCATAGCCAGTTTTGGTATTTTATTTCAATATTAAATATTTACATCAATTTACAATATCCCATGTCTTAATAGCACGTGGGTAACACAATATCAAAGCGTGTCTAATTTAAATAAAATCTGAGCATAAACTAGCGGGGCCTTGGCCTTGAGCTCCATGCTAGGGAAACATACAACGTGTGTATACACTATTTACATTAGAAGCCGATATTTCATAAGGGTCAAAATTGGGGTATTACAGCATATCAATCATGGACACAATAATGCAAGCACACAAGAGACACAGAGTTTACTTGGGGAAAACCATAATGGTGAAAACCCCAATAACTTCCTCAGAGATAGATAGAGCAATGATACAACCAGAATACAAGAGATAGTCTTCTCCTAGCAGCAGAGCCTCCTCCTCCACAAGTGCTCCACTCTCCCAAGTGTGAGTGAGAGAATAGAATGTGTAAAATGAGAGAGACACACTCTCTATTTATACACTAACTTGACTTGACCTTTACTCAACTAGGTCGGCCTCAACTTAACCACTTAACATAATGCTAACTAGGCCGACCCCCACTAGGGTGGTCTAATAACCCTTTGACCCACATGCCCGACCCCCAATAGGGTGGTCTAATAACCCTTTGACCCACATGACTTATACAGGGCCGACCCCAACAAGGTGGTCTAGTAACCCATCAAGTATAAGTTATGACACTTACAATATAAATGACGACACTTCCGTATAGAGGAATAATAACATCTCTATAGGAATACAATATACATATATGTGGAATACATTCCGAAGTTACATATACATCAACAACTAGAAAGCAATGAATCTGATTAAAAGAATTAAAGTGCTGAAAGTAGTAAATATGTTCTGAGAAGTAAAGCAGGGAATCTATTCTAAGTAGTTAAAATGCTGAAGTAATTAGATGTTGATCTGTTCTAAGAAATAAATATATAAAGACAGTAAATCTATTTGAAATAATTAAACTGCTGAAATAACTAAATGCTAGGAATTAAAATACCATAACAGAGCTATTTTACTATTGGGGAAACGAAGTCTGTAACTACTGTCTACGCACATAATTTGGGTCTTGATCTATCTTATTCTACCAATCTAGAATTGAAATATGATCATTCTATGCTTACCCATCTTCTACTAAGAAGTTAAAAGAAACTAATCATGATGAGAAACTACAGTGAACTCCAGATCTAACCATGACATTGAAAGCTAAGCTATTACACATGTAATCGTGGATAAAAATATGCGTTGCAAGAACAAACCTACAGGCCTACTGAAATTGTTTTACTGTACTACGGAATGAATTCTAAACAACTACAGAAAACAATGACTCATTCAACGCTACCATATATCATAGAACTGTTCATCAATGTAAAACGCATACTTGGAAAAATACCTGCAAATAGGAATCTCATGACCTACGTGTTGGAGGGGCCCTCCCCAACCCATACTCAGGAGAGAATAAAAACTCAAAAACGCTTGCTGGAATTAATCATCAATCTTTCATTAATATGTAAAATCTATGTCCAAATAGAAGTCTGTACTTCAGTATCTCAATAGTGCAGAAAACGTTAACAATAATGTCTTTCACAAAAATAACAGCAGGGGCCTCTCGCTACCTGAGAGGTCCATATTTATACGATTTAACTCTAATCCTAACTGATTGTCAAAGTGACGATTCATCTTGAAAGTGGGAGTGTGTCCCCTATAAATCAGGAAACAGGGCGCCGAGCTTGTGGTGATCCTTTAGTCTTCTACACGTCCTTCCTTTAATAAACCTGAACCTGCTCAATCATGCTTGGTTTCCATATAATCAGTTTAATTGATACGCATTCTAACATACAAGATTGATCATAAAACAATTTCATTAAATCATTAAAGTAAAACACTTTTCCCACAATTGAGCACGTTTCGTTACCATTACTTGAGCTAGACTGTGGAAAAAGGGTTATCAAAATACCTGAAAAATGGACCCATCAGGGGTAACATTGGGTCCTCAACCCATCGTTGGAGACTTGATCTCCAAAGCTCCTCAGCCATTGTAGCTAGGGTTTTCACCCTAGCTTGTGCAAATGAGCACCTACTAAGGAGAAGGGCCTCCTTAGTAGCAGTTCAATAAAACAGTAAAACTTGATAGTAAAACAAAGTAAAATCTAGGCTAAGATGTGCATCAATAGAAATAAAAAGACAATGACAATATAATAGAAAATTTTCTTTTGTATTATGGTATGACCAAAGTTACATTTACCTCAGATATGGAGGTTGGTGGAGCTCTTGCAGTAGTCCAGGAGGGATGCTTCCGTGCTCCAATGGGTTCCTTCTCCTTCTCCAAGGTGTTTGGATAATAGGCCAAAAGGGGCACTCAAATGGGAAGCTAGCTGAAATGGTGAGCTAGGGTTTCAAGATTGATGTTGGCAGAGTGAGGATAAGATAGATTGTGGATCTGAAATGGGGAGCCTCCATCACCTATTTATAGGTTTTTAGTGGTGGAGTATTGACCTATGGTTTTTGGCACCATATTGTTTAGGTCAATGGTTTAGGGTTTTTGCTTCATTTCCCCCTCTTTTTTCCTCTTTTTTATATTTTTGATTTCCTTTTACTTGATTTTTTGGGAATTTAGGGCCTTTTTAGAGGATTTTTGCTACATTTTGAGGAAATTTAACTATTTGGAGAGGGAAAAAGGGGTTTTTTGAGGTTTTGGAGGCAAAGATGGTGGGAAGAATAGAAAAATGAGTCATGTGGTGAGGGAGATGAGGTAATGAGCACTTTTTAGGTGTTAACAGATTTCCCCCTGATGTGTGGGGGCAGGAGCTCATCACATGGCCGATAGACATCATAGGTGTTTTATGGTTTTCCTAGTGTGTGGAGAAGAGAAGAAATATACTGGATACCGGAACAGTGGTCCCGAAGCAACTACAAAAACTGAAAATACATGACCTCAACAATGGATGAGGCATAATCTCAATATATGGATGAGGAGGGCATACCCATGTTCGTATCAAGATATATAAAAAACAATGAGGCCCAAAAAGGGGACTTGAAAGATACATGGAGAACTACTATGTACATCATAAGGGTCCAGAGGGGACACAAATATGGGACATACTGTCGATTTGACCATGTCTGAGCTGAAGAACTGATACATTGGAATAATAATAGTGTTGCTGAGTGTGGTACCAGAGGAACTGATGAGCTGTTGGATCATAATGACGAGGAGTCATACCCTCAATGGTACACTGGACTGTAGCTATACTGGGTACTCAAGGAAGCATCTGAGTAAGTGGCCTCCGAATACAATCGCCAACGCAACCCAGATATCCATGGGAACATATAACTGGGTGTTCCAAAGTGACTGACCAATGTGCTAGAGTCGGGGGAAGTCCGGGGTCTTCATCCAATAACTGAAGGGATGTATACCCTACACAAATCTCAATGGTGCGATCAAGGTGTTGATTTCGAGCATGTGAGAAACAACCATTCGGAGAGGCACTGAGGACTCCACTCAAAATGGTCCGTAGGCACTCACCACAGAAGGTGATGAGTCCAAGGCGCAGGGACCTCTGGGTCTATCCTATGGAATAGATGGGTTGGCATCAACAGAGGGAGACCTGCAACTATCAAGGCAATGATGTTTCCTTGATAGGAGCATGAGGTGGATAAACAAGAGATGATAGGACTGGCTGTGTAATTGACATACTGGGAGGGTAGGAAACTTGGGTTAGTGGGTGGGGGGACTCAAACTTCCTTTGTTCAGAGTATGGTGGCGGGGGTGGTCGGGTAGCATATGACACTGACTTGGGGGAAGGGTATCATATCTTTTAAAATACTAGGGATTGTGACTGTAATGAGGGATACTCAATTTGATGTAGGATGACAGGAGACTCAAAGGATGGTATATCACAAAATACTCTGAACAAAGGCGACCTTATTGGGCGGTGCTGCCGAGATGAGTGATCATAGTGCCGAGAGACACCGGTGGGGACTTATTCATGGTTTAAGGAGCTGGAAGAAGTGTGCTCAAAATGGTACTATCATGTGGATTTATACGAGCCCAGGATAGTTCATGATCGTGATTGCTTTCAATTTTAAGGAGTCTGAAAGCGATAAGAAGACTCTGAAATAATGGAGTGGTACCATCGTGTGGATTTGTACAATCCCAGGACGGTGCATGCTCATGGTTGCTTTCAATTTTTAGAGATTCTGAAAGCAATAAGAAGACTCCAGGGGGGTTCTTTTTCGTGTGTTAGTCTCTAAGGCCCAAAAAAGCATAAAAGGATGCAATGAAGAACTCTTCTAGCCGGTGTGACTAGAGTATTCCTTTTTCGTAATTAGTCTACCAGGTTCAGAAAAGGGTTAAACTTATACCAGATAGACGTCCTTTCAGGTACTTTAACAAACATGAAAGGAAGCAAGATTTCTCGACGATCGTTTCATTCTTTTAGGAGTCAGAAAAGAGCTTAACAGAAACTCCCTAAGTGCCTTTTTTGTAAAGGACTTGTCCGGCCCGAAAAAGGGATAAAATTATACTAAACAAAAGGAATGGCCAAGCAAGGAGAGAGTGTTCAATCAAGGGACATCGATGAGAACCAATAACGAGGGTTGGGGGGGAACACTGGTGGGCCTCCTTGCGGGATGATGAATAGTGGCAAAATAACGAAATAATTGCAGTATGAATGGAGTGAATGGCTCATGTATAAATGTGTAACAATTCGATGGCAGCCGATGTGGCACGTAAACCGAGGCAGCAAGGTGTCGAGACACAATGTCAAAAGAGGGGTGACTATGATAGCGAGAAATGATCTCAAGCATCATCACAAGTGCGGAAAAATGAATCCAGTGATTGTTAACAATCAAATTAACACCCTAGTCATCTGACAGAAGAAGCACATTTTTACCATGTGCCCGCAACATGAAGACAGAAACATAGGTACATTTAGAGACAAGTCCTCTCTGATCTAATCACTTCTCCTATAAATGGAAGGATTAGGTGAAGACAGTAAGAACCTAAGAAGACCAATTTTAGTGACTGAACCGCTCATAAAAGGTCTAAAACTAAGCTACACCAATCAATAAGTGAAGATGAATGCATTAAAGTGCATTAATTGTACTTAAAGTATGTTAAAGTTGTGCAAAAAGCCTAAAACTATGGAAAAGTGGGTTTTGAGCTAAAATAATAAAAAAAAGATGAAAAGGAATAATCCCACATTGAAAAGAGAAACATGAGGGATCATTTCCCAATGCTATATAAGAAAGGCATGGGAGGCATTGTAGAGGAGAGAAAAGGAGGAGCAAAGACATGCTGAAGAGATTCTGAAGGAGGAGAAGGAGCTCAAATTCTTCAAAAGCAAGGGTGAAGGAAGGGAAGCTCATGACAATGGAAGAGGTATTCACACCAAGATCATTGGTAAGGATCTTCTTCTTAGTTTTAATATGAATGGATTCATGTTTATACCATCTAAGAGTTTGAATTTGGCTTATCATGCATGAATTTAATTCTTAAATGAATCTAGATCTTAATGAGTTTTTAATGAATATATATCTTTGTAAACTTGTGATAATGTTTTCATGTTACTGACATAGGAACTCACCATTTATTAGTAAGATATATTGATATGTTGCAGATCTAACTCCCTACATGCAAACGCCATAATCTATTATCAGATTGGAGACCATATGGCTTGAAATCTCTTGAAATTTCTGCATATTTCATGATTTTTCTTCATTTTTTGGTGATCTCCATCCTTTAGATCTACTCACTTGGAGCTTAAATATCAGTCCAAGATCCATAGATACAACAATATGACCTCCAAACCGGCCTCCTCCCACCTTTCTTGTAGCAAATGCTTCAAAATCCCACTCTACATCTAGTTTCTTGAATTTTATATTTCCAATTTGCAGCGCATCCACCTAGTTTGTGAGAAACTTTTTTTAGATCTGTTTTGGAGGATTAATAAGCAAATTTTCAGACCTGTTTTGGAAGCTTAATTTTCTGCTCATGATCATCCTATCACTCATTTAACAAGTTTTCATATGCTTTGCATGATTTGAACTTAGATCTTCACCTTTGGACTCATCTTTCAATAACTTGTAAATCTGCCCCAAATTTGAAGTTCTTTGTCAAAATTGTGATGGATATTTAAATCTTTGCTTGTGTTCTTTAGCTCAAGATCAGTTTACTGCTCATACTTAGCATATTACTCTTTTTTATAACCTTTGATTTTTTTTTTGCATCATTTGGATCAAAGATATCTCCCATTGGAATGACCTTCCAAAAACTTTAAAAATTGCTCCAAATCTGCTTTCTCTTTTCAATCTTTTCTTCAAGTTGTAATAGATCTTGTAGCTTGAGAGCATATTAGCTCCTATATCCCTGCTATGTCATACTTATGACTAATATTTAACTTCATTTGAACCTCCTTTACCTATTTTCAAAGTTTACACACCTTCCAAGCACATTAATTCAAACTTGTAATCTTACACTAGTTGGAGGAGATCTCTTTCATTTTTGGATCTGTTTTGAGACCTGTTTTGTATGACATTTACACACTTGTTTAGAGCCTTATGTGCAGATTTAAATCATCCTTATAATCCTCTTTAAAAGTTAAGAAATTTTTATAACATTTGGATCGAGACATTCACAATTGGAATCCACTTCCAAACACCTGTAAAATCTACTCCAAATTGTAATTCATTTTCAATCTTTTTCAATTGGTAGTAGATCTATTTTGCTTACAACCTTATGAGATGATAGATCCCTGTTTTAACATGTTTAAGGAATGCTATTAACCTACCTTAATGTCTCTTTACATGGATGCAAGTCTCCAAAATCACACTTAAGAAATTGTTTACCAAAACACCTTAAGCGCTTTCAATATTTCAGACCTTTACCATATGCTGATTGGAAACATTAATTAAACATAAACAATACACATTTGGAAGCACCATACACACTTTGAAGAACCTTTCACACACATTTGCATTTGAAGAACACCTTGAACATCACATGATTGAGATAATTTGAGAATAATTTCTTTCCAAAAAACAAAATCAAAACTTTAATTAGTGGCATTTTGTTTTGGAGTTAGAATGTTTTCATGATTTTCATGCACAATTAGAGAGAGTTGCACCTTTAAAGTTCATTTTTCTTGAGATATATTGTGTATGAGGCACCGTTTCCTCTTCACTCGCATCTTATGATGACCTTGTGAATGAGAAAGTGTATCTCGCGTGTAATAGTTTAGGGGTTCATTTTCAAGCATCTTGTATGAGGCACCGTATCCTCTTCACTCGCATCTTATGATGATCTTGTGAATGAGATAGTGTATCTCGCGTGTAATAGTTTAGGGGATGATTTTCAGGCATCTTATATTGAAGCACTGTATCCTCTTCACTCGCATCTTATGATGATCTTGTGAATGAGAAAGTGTATCTCGCGTGTAATAGTTTAGGGGTTGATTTTCAGGCATCTTATATTGAGGCACTGTATCCTCTTCACTCGCATCTTATGATGACCTTGTGAATGAGAAAGTGTATCTCACGTGTAACAATTTAGGATTTAATTCAAAAGCATTCCAAAAGGGCTCTGCGTATCCTCTTCACTTGGGATTTCGGGCGATCTTGTGAATGCGAAACAGGGATCCCCCGTGTAATAGAATTAGATTCATGTTTACTTGAGATATCTGTTTGGATTACATTGATCTTTACACATCAATTATTATCCATATTTTAGGAAACCTATGCATGAACATAAAACATCTACTAGACATTTTGCATGTTTGAAAGACGCTCATGAACCTCTAACCCTTCATTCAGTTAGGATATTCATCGAGCTGAAAGATAGCATCGTGAGCATCTTACATTGTGTGGTTCATTTTTTTTTCGAGTCAAAACACCATCAATTTCACTTCCACTCCTGAGACTAAGCGAACTTCCACTAAAATTGGCGCTTAATCTAAAATTGACAAAATTTTGATTTTAATATCACCAACAAGATTAGGTTAGTGCCCTGGATTAGGTTTGGAGAGTTAACACTCCTGGGCTGCAAAACTTTGAAACTAGCATTGATTAAAAAGAGTAAATCCATTAGTCACAAAAAATGCTTGTCGGGAAAGTGCTTCTGAAACATGCGTCAAGCACGAGGTCAATATGGATAAGTAAGGGTGGTTCCCCCTTCTTGCTTATTTAGTGAGACATGAGCTTATTGAGTGGATTCTATGTTCAGTGACAAGTCCTCGGGGTGACATCACTGTTTCTAGAGTTCCTAGTAATGAGAGTTGTCCTCGGCTTACAATTGTCCGCCCGACTGTCGATTGTGAAGTGGTAACTTTAGTGGCTATTCTTAGGATATCACATAGGCTGTTGTGAGTGGGACACACTTGCAATACCTAAGAAAGACTTTGGAACTTTTACTCCTTGGGAGGGTGAGTGGTCGGGAACCAACACTTGTACCCCTGGCGATTAAAGTTTATTGTAACTGTTTCTCACACCTTCACTCCTAGCAATTGTATGAGGACATGAAATCCCTTAGCATCTACTAGTTTCGGAAGGCCCTACAATCCAACTTTTCACTGAGCTTCGGTTCTTTGGAAAAGTAAGTTTGCTTGCTTGAAATCTCTAGGGATTTTTTAATGCGTGAACACTTTTTATTTTGTTGAGTCTAGAAATCCATAGGATTGTATGATTCTGTTTGCAAAAATATTTTCAAATACATCCTTTTATAAAAATTCTTCAAAGTGGCTACTCTCTCGACCCGCCAGTCATAGCGGCAGCGAGGTGAGTCACCGGAACTTGAAGGCCCTGCTACATTGCGGAGATGACTACAAAATACAAGACACTTTGACTTTGAAACCAACACACTTCTAACTTCAATAATCAACACTAGAGTAGAGACACATCAAACAAATACTACAACACCACCTACCTAGGAAAACATAGAAATTATTGATCCTCTTGCTCCAATTTCAATTGAAACATTAGAAGACAACACTGCAAATCCCGTAAATCCACCTCTGACAAATATTTTAGAACCAGTGGTACTCCACATCAGTGAACCTTTGAACACCATCAATCCTCTTGTGGCACACTTGGTACACATGCTAAATTCAACATCTAATCCCATGGCTTCATCGGGATCACAAGGGACCACATCAGCACCATCTCAAACAAGTGTTGGAGGTAGCAATACTCCCAACATCCCTATGGCTTCATCAGGAGCACAAGGGACCACATCATCACAACCGCACACGATTGCTAGAGGTAGTAATATTTCCAACTTGACCTCTACCACGACTCCACTAGTTAGTTTACCTGCTTCTACTATAAGTTCAACTAGCACTTCAGTGCCAGTTAGTACAGTTTCGGGTCCCAATCCCGGAAGTAAATCCACTTTACCTGCAAGAATCCCTATTGGAGGGTCTGCCTTACCAAACTTGGGTTTCCCATATGGTTTCGCTACTCAAGGTCAAAACAATTCAGGAGTCAACCAAAATCCCATTGGCATACCAAACATTTTTCCAAATCCTAACCCTAGGGGGAATCCTTCACTTTGGACTCTCAACATCCCTAGTGGGCTTAATGGACCATGGAACACTAATGATAATTGGGTTAATACTCCACAAGTTAGTGGAAGTGCCTCGGGAAACCTTTATCCAAACTTTCCTAGCACAAATCCTGGGGGAAATCCCATTCCCCCAACAGGAAGCATGCCCGGAGGCAACCCATCCACCATGGAGTGGTCAAGTTCCAGGAAGTACCCAATATTCTTGGGCACCACCCTCACAAGGGGGAAATTAACCTTGGAATGCTTATCCAAACCAAGGAAACACTCAAGGGATTGGTAATGTTAAAAAAAGTAACCAATCTCAATGGAACATACCCCTGCAAGGAGGAAATCCACCCATGAATGCCAACCAACAATGGAGTGGTAATGTTCCAACAAGTAACCAATCTCAATGGAACATACCCCCGCAAGAGGGAAATCCACTCATTAATCCTATGCCACAGTGGGGTGGCAATGTTCCACCAAGTATCCATCCTCAATGGAACAAACCTCCGCAAGGGGGCAATCCATACATGCATCCTATCCCGCAATGGAATGGAAAATATTCAGGAAATAACCCACCTTTTTGGATGCAATCTCCGCAAGGAGGTAGCCCTGCTTGGAATGCTTTTCAAGCCCAAGGACCATAACAGTGGAGCCATCAAGCTTCACCTGGATATCAAGCATTTGCTCCGGCATCATCCAAGTCACCATTTCTAGCTACATTGAATCTATCGGATTTATCCCGGCTGACCAATGACCTTGTTGTTGATGTATATGTAACTTCGGAATGTATTTCATCTGTGTATTATATATATTTATTGTACCCTTATAAGAGATGTGTTATTCCTCTATAAGGAAGTGTCGTCATGTGGATTGACAAGTGTCGCAAGTGTGTGTACTTGCCGATGGGTTATTAGACTACCATGTGGGGTTGGCCCTGATTTATATATAATATAATGTGGATGTATCTAAGTAGACAAGTCGGCCCCAGTAGGTCACTGGGCAAAAAGGTGAGTATAAATAGAGATAGGAGATCTCTATTTTACTCACTCGGAAAAGTAGCTCACTCTCTCTCTAAAAAGTGGCACACTTGTGAGGAGGAGGAGGATCATCTGCTAGGATACTATCTCAGTGTTATTTGGTTGTATTCTGGTTGAGCCATTTCTCTCTCTATCTCTGAGGAAGTTGTGGGGTTTTTCACCTTAGGGTTTTCCCCACGGAAACTCTGTGTCTCTTGTCTCTATGCTTTTGATTCTTGTGATGCTTGTGATGCTTGTCATATTATGATTGTCATGCATTGATATACTGTAGATGTTATTCTCTCAGCAAAGATCCTATAGTATTGTGATTTAATACTAAAAATTTAACATGGTATCAGAGCTTAACTAAGAAGAAGACATTTTGCAGTGACGGAAGCTTGTATTCCTTGTTTATTGGGTTTCTCTCCACAGATTTTTGAAATTCAGTATAGTAGATTGGATCTACTCATCAAGGCGCATCTATTTGTCCAATCAGAATTCAGTTCTGAGCATTTTTAGATTTGGCCCTAAAACTTAGGGTTTCCACAAAAATAGGAATTTCTGGAAACTGAAGGCAGAGCTAGAAGCTCCTTGCAAAAATCGAAGGTTAGAGCTTTGGATCGAGATTTTTGGCTGGGTAGATCTCTGGGAAACTCAAACCCTAATTCAGGGCTCTCCCTAGTGAACCCGAGAGGACAAAAAGGCAATTTTGAAGGGAAAGACTTTGCTGATCTCAAATGCTGAATGTACTACGATGATCAGCTCTCCAAGGCGCATCTTTCTATCCTTTCAGAATTTTGAAATTCACATTTTGAATTTTTAGGGTTTCTCTGACAAACCCTAATCTGGGACTAGATCCAGTTTTCAGCACTTCAAGTGGTAAGTCCTAAATCTCTTCTATTTCCATTTGAAGTACTCTTAAAGATGTCTCTCCACACTAAGCTTGAGGATAAGTTTGAAGGGGCTGATAAATTCTGAGCCTGGAAGTATAGGATTGGGTTAATCCTGGAAAAGAATGCGTTCGACTCATATGTGAAAGAAGACATCCCTATCCCAGAGGATGAAGAAGCCAAGGAATTGCACAAGAATAACTTGGTCAAGGCAAAGAGAATCATTGCTGATTCTATCAAAGACCATCTCATACCTCATGTGTCTTCTCTTAAGACACCCAAAGAGATGTTTGAATCTTTGACCAAGCTCTTTGAAGGAAAGAACATAAATCGGAAGATGACGCTGCGGAACCAATTGAAAGCAGTGAAGTTTCAGAATGGAGAAACCATTCAATCTTACTTTTCAAAGGTCTCCCAGATCAAGGAACAATTAGAAGCAATAGATGAAATGGTGGATAATGGTGAAGTGGTGATGACCACTCTAAATGGCCTACCCAGGTCATGGGATTCCTTTATTCAAGGAATTTGTGCAAGGAAGAAGTTGATCTCCTTTAGTAGACTTCGGGAAGAATGATCTCAAGAAGAAGCTAGACTTATAGCTTGTGAAGAAAAGATGGGAGGTGAAGATCAAGCTCTTGCAGCTCACACCAAAAGAAGCAAAACCAAGAAGGATCACTCTCGCCACAATTGATCCTATCAAAAGAACAAGAAAGACCTAAGATGCTTCACATGCAATGAGAAGGGTCACTTTGCTTCAGATTGTCCCAAGAACAAAAGGGATAATAACAACAACTCCAGTAAGAAGAAGAAGGGCAGCAAAAGAAGGTTTCATGCTCATGCTGCCAAAGATGATGAACCTTCAAAGAAGAAGGCTAGGGCAGAAAGTATTAGTGATGATGACTCATCAAGTGAAGAAGAGTATGTTCTGATCTCTGCTCTCACAGGTACTATTTATCATGGTTGTAATGATTGGTTGATTGATAGTGGGGCTTCCAAACACATGACTGGGTTCAAGGAATCTTTTGTGAACCTTTCTGAACATGAATCACCCCATAAGGTGAAACTTGGGGATGATTATCAATACCCAATCAAAGGAAGTGGTGAAGCCTCATACAACCTAGATTCTAGAAAATCTTTGAAGATGAAAGAAGTCCTTTATGTTCCTGGACTCAAGAAGAACTTACTCTCCATCTCTGCATTGGATGCAAAAGGTATGAGGGTTGCATTTGTGGATGGCCAAGTCCTAATGTGGCCAAAGGGAAAGAACATAGATGATGCAGTAGTGATTGGAGAGCAAGAGGGAGGCTTGTATAAATTGAAAGGACAACCTGAACATGCTATGGTACATGAATCCATGGAGCCAAGTGAACTTTGGCATAGAAGACTTGCTTATATGCACTATAGGGCACTTCCAATTGCAAGCAAGGTAGTAGAGGGTCTTCCTGAAATCAAGACCAAACATGAAGGTGTTTGCAATGGATGTGCAAAAGGTAAGAACATTAAGAAAGCTTTCCCAAGCAGTGAAAGCAAGGCAAAAGATATTCCGGAAATCATCCACTCAGATGTATGTGGCCCTATGTCATCCAGTTCCCTGAGTGGGTATGTTTACTATGTATCATTTATTGATGACTTCTCCAGGAAGACTTGGGTATACTTCTTGAAGGGAAAAGATGAGGTGCTTGATAAATTCAAGGAATTCAAAACCTTGATGGAGAATCAAACTGACAAGAAAATCAATACATTCAGATCTGACAATGGTGGAGAATTCACCTCAAGTGACTTCAAGAAGCTTTGCAGTGATTCAGGGATTAAGAGGGAGTTGACTGCTCCTTATAATCCTCAACAGAATGGAGTTGCAGAAAGGAAGAACAACACTATCATGGAAGCAGCAAGGGCAATGTTGCATGACCAGGATCTTCCTATGCATCTATGGGCAGAAGCATCTAGAACAGCTGTATATGTGCAGAACAGAACACCCCACAAGATATTGGACAACAAGACACCAGAAGAGGTCTTTTCTAGTAAGAAACCTGAAGTCAGCCATCTCAGAATATTTGGTTGTCCAGTATACACTCCTGTCCCAAAAGAGAAGAGGACTAAACTAGATCCTTCAGGAAAGAAGGGCATCTTTGTGGGTTATAGTGAAAGCTCGAAGGCTTACAGAATATACTTTCCAGGGTTCAAGAAAATTGATGTCAGTAGGGATGTAACATTTGATGAAAACTCAGCATTCATCAAATCAAGAAAGGCACCTACCGAAGTTTATGAAGAACCTAAGGAAACAAGATTTCAGGACACTATCATGACTGAAGCAGTTCCAGAAACTGTTCGTGAGTTTGAAGATCCACAAGAACCTGTAGATCCACCCCGTGAGGATAACTCTCACAAGAGGAAACCTGTATGGGATAGAGAGCTCATTCATGATGCAGAAAGATTTGGCATTCCAGAAGAAGAACACAGAGCAAAGAAGAGAACCAGATCACACACCAGTTATGTTGCTTTAATCTGTGACATTATGAACAAAGAGCCTTCCAATTATGAAGAGGAAGTAGAAAAGAAAGAATGGAAGGATGCTATGGTTGAGGAATACCAATCAATAATGAAGAATGATGTTTGGGATGTTGTCCCAAGACCTAAAGAGAAGTCTATTGTGACTTCCAAGTGGATCTACAAGATCAAGCACGCTGCAGATGGCAGTGTAGAAAAATACAAAGCAAGATTTGTAGCTCGTGGTTTCTCTCAGAAAGAAGGAATATATTATGAAGAAACCTTTGCACCTGTAGCCAAGTATACTTCCATCAGAACAGTACTTGCCCTGGCTGCAGCAATGAAATGGAAAATACACCAGATGGATGTCAAGACTGCTTTCCTGAATGGTGTAGTAGAAGAGGAAGTATATGTGGAACAACCACTCGGTTTTGAAAAACATGACAGGGAGTCATATGTGTGCAGATTGAAGAAAGCCTTGTATGGCTTGAAGCAAGCTCCCAGAACTTGGTATGGTAGGATGGACAGTTTTCTATCTAGCTTGGGCTTTACCAAGAGTAAAGCAGATTCCAACCTTTACTACAAGGTTGAGGAAGGGAATCCAATGATTCTACTCCTGTATGTGGATGACCTATTTGTGACAGGAGATGACAGACTGATTGCAGATACTAAGAGGAAGCTTGCAGCTGAATTCGATATGAAAGATTTGGGAATGATGCACTATTTCCTAGGTATGGAGGTGTGGCAGAATGCAGGTGGGATCTTCCTTGGTCAAGGGAATTACACAGTAGATATCCTCAAGAGATTCGGGATGATGGATTGCAAGGCCATGGCCACATCGATGGCATCGAATCTGAAGCTTCTATGTGATGCTTCATCTGAGCCAGTTGATGTCTCTATGTATCGTCAGATGATTGGGTCCTTGATGTACCTGACGAACATGAGACCAGACATTTGCTTTGCTGTGAACACATTGAGCCAGTTCTTGACGGATCCGAGGAGTGTTCACCTGGTTGCTGTAAAGCATGTTCTGAGGTACCTGAAGGGTACAATGGATTATGGGCTCACGTATGAGGCGAATCAAAAGTTTAACTTGCAGGGTTATGTTGATTCAGATTGGGCTGGCAGTGCTGCAGATAGGAAGAGCACATCTGGGTGTTGCTTCAATATGGGATCAGGTGTGATCTCTTGGCTTAGCAGGAAGCAGTCCTGCGTAGCACTGAGTACAGCTGAGGCAGAGTATGTTGCAGCCTCTTCAGCTAGTTGTGAGGTAGTATGGCTACGGAAGCTACTGCCTGAGTTATTTGATCTCCCGTTGGAGGCTACTGGTATCTTCTGTGATAACCAGAGTTGTGTGAAGCTATCCGAGAACCCAGTGTTTCATGACAGGTCGAAACACATAAAGATCAAATATCACTATATCAGGGATATGGTGCAGAGAGGAGCTGTGAAGCTCCTGTATGTTGCGACGGACGAGCAGATTGCAGATGTGCTGATGAAGCCACTAGCCAGGGTGAATTTTGAGTACTTCAGAGGGAGACTTGGCATTCTTCAGATCGAGGACACTTCGAGGAAGAAGTGATGGGCACATTTGCTGAATCCATTCCAAGCATGTTGGAAGGAGGATCCTTCACATGACTGTGGATGTAAGCACTGGATGATGAGCATCGGGATGATGTTTTGGTTTCTGCTTGGATATGATCGGTTGGATCATGTGTATGTGTATGCATCATGTTGGATGTTGGATATGATCGGTTGGATCATGTGTATGTATTTTGTATGTACGCATCATGTTGGATGCTGGATATGATCGGTTGGATCATGTGTATGTATTTTGTGTATGCATCATGTTGGATGCTTGGACCATGTATCTGTATATGTATCAGGTGGATACATTGTATGATCAGGGGGATTATGTATGGTGATATGTATCGTGTATTTGTATCAGGTGGATACATTGTATGATTAGGTGGATCATGTATGATGATATGTATCAGGTAGATACTTGGTATGCATCAGGTAGATGCATTGTATGATCAGGTGGATCATGTGAGGTGATAAGTATCATGTATTTGTATCAGGTGGATACATTGTATGATCAGGTGGATCATGGATGCTGATATGTATCAGGTAGATACGTGGTGTGCATCAGATGGATGCATTTTATGATCAGGATGATCATGGATGACGAGCTTCAGGATGTTGCTCCAGATGACATGCAGCAGGACGTTGCAGTGATGATGATCAGGATGATCATGGATACATCAGGATGATGTATGGTGAGTATCAAGTTGATACTCTGTGGCCGTGGATCAAGTTGTGCAGATGAGCATGTAATCTGGTGCCCTGAGAGATTTGCAGATGGTCTTTCGAGGTTTTGTCGATGGCATGTAATTCGGTGCCCTGGGACATCTGGAAAATGCTCTTTCAAGGTTTTGCTTTGGGAGGACATGTAATTCAGTGCCCTGGGAGATCTGCAGATAGTCTTTCGAGGTTTTTCCTATGGCATGTAATTTGGTTCCCTGGGATATCTGGCAGATGCTCTTTCAAGGTTTTGTCCTATGGCATGTAATTCGGTTCCCTGGGAGATCCGATAGGTTGGGATGTGTGCCCGTAATCAGTCCTGGGATGCTCTTGCGAGGTTTTTCCATGACCACATGTAATTCGTTGCCCTGGGAGATCCTATAGGTAGAGTTGTGTGCTCGTAATAGACTTGGATGCTCTTGCAAGGTTTTGTGGTGAGGTCACATGTAATTAGTTTCCCTGGGAGATCCTATAGGTAGATTTGTGTGCTCGTAACATCCTGGGATGCTCTTTCGATATTTTGTGATGTATGTAATAAGTCCTGAGGATTCCACAGTATGGCCAGTGATGATGAAGACCTGCAGGTGGTGGGCCTACATCCAGTATGAAAAAGGACTGGCTCTGTAGAACTTCCTATGACAAGTAGATTCAGAGACTGATTGAGATAGCAGCAGTAGTGACGATGATGATGACTTGATGATGATTATCCAGTGACGATGATCCAGAGAAGAAGACTTGTCCAGCAGATCTGTGTCGAGAAATACCTTCCTAGTTAAGAGGGAGTGTTGATGTATATGTAACTTCAGAATGTATTTCATCTGTGTATTATATATATATTTATTGTACCCTTATAAGAGATGTGTTATTCCTCTATAAGGAAGTGTCGTCATGTGGATTGACAAGTGTCACAAGTGTGTGCACTTGCCGATGGGTTATTAGACTACCATGTGGGGTCGGCCCTGATTTATATATAATATAATGTGGATGTATCTAAGTAGACAAGTCGGCCCCAGTAGGTCACTGGGCAAAAAGGTGAGTATAAATAGAGATAGGAGATCTCTATTTTACTCACTCGAAAAAGTAACTCACTCTCTCTCTGAAAAGTGGCGCACTTGTGAGGAGGAGGAGGATCATCTGCTAGGAGACTATCTCAGTGTTATTTGGTTGTATTTTGGTTGAGCCATTGCTCTCTCTATCTTTGAGGAAGTTGTGGGGTTTTTCACCTTAGGGTTTTCCCCACGGAAACTCCGTGTCTCTTGTCTCTATGCTTTTGATTCTTGTGATGCTTGTGATGCTTGTCATATTATGATTGTCATGCATTGATATACTGTAGATGTTATTCTATCAGCAAAGATCCTATAGTATTGTGATTTAATACTAAAAATTTAACACTTGTTCTACATTTGAATGGGTGGCCAACCATACCAGCCAAACTACTCTCAGACATACCCAAGTTTGACGGAAAACCAAGGGAAGATCCATCAAATCATGTGATGACATTCCATTTATGGTGTTCATCCAATTCCCTAGTTGATGATAGTACTAGGTTGAGGTTGTTTCAGCAGACCCTAACCGGGAATGCTACGAAATGGTACATTGAGTTGCCCTACAATACATTTACAGAATTTTCATCTTTAGCTATGGCATTTTTGACACATTTTCAATTACCTATCTGCTATGAGATGGGAACTGAACTTTTAACTTCACTTAGGCAATCCACCGCTACTCACATCTCGGATCATATCCACGCGTGGAGGAGACATCTAAGGCTTATAAAAGATGAAATCCCTGATCAATTCTTAGTAGATTGGTTCATTAAATCACTATTGCCTACTCTTGCTAAAGATGTATCCATGTCAGGAGCCATGAATGAAGAACAACTCATTCAGAGTGCCCACCATATGGATTTAGTATATTCCCAATCGGGCACACTTTATTATTTAATACCCCATGTTGTAAGACCTGTGTCTGATCCAGCTAGGTCACCAAAAGGACCTCATACCGATGGTGTGATTGGATCCGTGAACTAGCTTGAACATATTACCTAGCAATTGGGACAAATGTCAGTTCAAAACCCGCAACCCATAGTTGGCCAAGCAACTCAACAAGCTGCAACTCTTTCCCAAACTTTCGAAGTCATTACGGTTCAAACTGTGGACCCAAAAGGAAAAAAGAAGAAGCAAAAGAAGAAACCTAATGCAAACTGTTGGAGCCTAGGCCACAACTATGGTAAAGCTGCGAATTTTGAGGAAAAAACACTAAGTGTTGAAGGGAAGAGCTAATTTTGAGTAAGCACCAATTTTGGGCAGAAGTGAACAAGTGAACAAGTGCGCAGTACGATGCCAGATGGACAAGCTCAGCGCAGATTATGTTAAGTTTAAACCAAATAACCAAGCAAGATCACTGAAAGAAGCATAATCACAAGATAGACACACAATATATCCTGGGAAACCCTCATGGGGTAGAAAACCCAGTAAAGCTTTCCTCAATAAGATGAACAACCAAAATACAAGATGTGCTCCTCCTTCCTTTGTCTCCTTAGCTGATCTCCTCAACAAGTGCGCACTCTTTCACAAGTGAGTGAATGATCTAATGAGGAGTTCACCTCCTCTATTTATACTTGACTCTCAACTGACTAAAAGACCTGTTGGGGCCGACCTCACCTGGAGAAGTCTAATAACCCCTAAAATATAACTACAGGGCCGACCCACACATGGTGGGTCTAATAACCCTAGTTAATATCAAACCCTGGAGGAATAAACATCTCCAGATACATAGTAGGATTCCCTCGGAGGAATGAAACATCTCCGGAATAAATAATGTACAATTATAATATTCTTAGAAGTTACAATATTCAACACTCCCCCTTAACGAGAAGGATATTATAACAACATCTGTAGGAGCAAGGAGTCATTTACTACATCATCTATATATCATCGGAAGCTTTCTTCATCTCATCATCATCATACGATCATCGGCATCGTCATCATCATCGTCATCATACGATCATCAGCATCATCATCATATGATCATCAACATCATCATCATACGATCATCAGCATCGTCATCACACGATCATCGGCATCGTCATCATACGATCATTAGAATCGTCATCACACGATCATCGGCATCGTCATCACACGATCATCAGCATCGTCATCACACGATCATCGGTATCGTCATCACACGATCATCAGCATCGTCATCACACGATCATCGGCATCGTCATCACACGATCATCATCATCGTCATCACACGATCATCGGTATCGTCATCACACGATCATCAGCATCGTCATCACACGATCATCGGCATCGTCATCACACGATCATCAGCATCGTCATCACACGATCATCAACATCATCATCATATGATCATCAGCATCGTCATCATACGATCATTGGCATCGTCATCATACGATTATCAGCATCGTCAAAGAATGATATAAACCAGTCATGTACCTTTTGAACCGAAGTCCAGGGACGATCCAGTCCTATCTTTATCGAAGACATACGTCTATGGCTCTTCTTTCGGACGGAAGTCCAGGAATGATCCCAATCCCTTCATTATCAGAGACATACGTCTACGGCTCTTCTTTCGGACCGAAGTCCAGGAATGATCCCAATCCCTTCATTATCGGAGACATACGTCTACGGCTCTTCTTTCGGACGGAAGTCCAGGAATGATCCCAATCCCTTCATTATCGGAGACATACGTATACGGCTCTTCTTTCGGACCGAAGTCCAGGAATGATCCCAATCCCTTCATTATCGGAGACATACGTCTACGGCTCTTCTTTCGGACCGAAGTCCAGGAATGATCCCAATCCCTTCATTATCGGAGACATACGTCTACGGCTCTTCTTTCGGACCGAAGTCCAGGAATGATCCCAATCCCTTCATTATCGAAGACCTCACGTCTACGGCTCTCCTTAGGACTGAAAGTCCAGGGATGATCCCAATCCCCTCAACTGTCCACTAAGGACTTCATTCTCGGAGACCTTACGTCTACGGCTCTCTTTAGGACTGAAAGTCCAGGGATGATCCCAATCCCCTCAACTGTCCACTAAGGACTTCATTCTCGGAGACCTTACGTCTACGGCTCTCTTTAGGACTGAAAGTCCAGGGATGATCCAATCCCCTCAACTGTCCGCTAAGGACTTCATTCTCGGAGACCTCACATCTACGGCTCTCTTTAGGACTGAAAGTCCAGGGATGATCCAATCCCCTCAACTGTCCACTAAGGACTTCATTCTCGGAGACCTCACGTCTACGGCTCTCTTTAGGACTGAAAGTCCAGGGATGATCCAATCCCCTCAACTGTCCACTAAGGACTTCATTCTCGGAGACCTTACGTCTATGGCTCTTTTTAGGACTTGAAAGTCCAGGGATGATCCAATCCCCTCACATGTTCATCAAGAACATGTATCCTCATCATCATAACATGTATCACCTCAACATGCATCATCAATATCAAAACATGTAAAACCACAACATGTATCATCATCATCAAAACATGTATAACCACAACATGTATCATCAACATCAAAACATGTATAACCACAACATGTATCATCATCATCAAAACATGTATAACCACAACATGTATCATCAACATCAAAACATGTATAACCACAACATGTATCATCATCATCAAAACATGTATAACCACAACATGTATCATCAACATCAAAACATGTATAACCACAACATGTATCATCAACATCAAGACATGTATAACCACAACATGTATCATCATCATCAAAACATGTATAACATGTGTCATCAACATCAAAACATATATGACATGTATCATCAACATCAAGACATGTATAACCACAACATGTATCATCATCATCAAAACATGTATAACATGTATCATCACCATCAAAACATGTATACATCTAATCATAAGGATAAAGAATATAAGAGTCCTATATCTAAATAATTCTAGGTGAGTAAGTGCAAAGAAAAAATAAGTAACCTCATCATTGATGAGATAGGCTTGTCTGTCTCATACTATGCTACTCCCCCTTTCGAGGAGGGTTCTTCTGAACTATACCAAGCTTGTCTCGGAAGTGGTCAAACTTTACTCGAGACAGAGGCTTGGTTAGGATATCAGCAATTTGATCCTCAGTGCTTATATACTCTAGTTTGATAGCTCCTTTCTGCACCATATCTCGAATATAAAAGTAACGGATCTCTATGTGTTTTGACTTATCATGAAACACAGGATTTTCAGTCATCTTGATGCAGCTTTGATTATCACACATAATCACAGTGGGTTCCATTTCTAAGTCAAGCACTCCAGACAAAAGTTTTCGAAGCCATACTGCTTCACAGCTAGCAGAGCAGGCAGCTATGTATTCAGCTTCAGCAGTACTGAGGGCCACACTTGATTGTTTCTTGCTGAACCATGAGATCATGGAAGATCCAAGACCATAACATCCACCTGAAGTACTTTTTCTGTCTGAGACACTACCTGCCCAATCAGAATCTGAGTAACCATGCAACTTGAGTTCATTGCCTCCAAGATAGTATAGGCCAAAGTCCATTGTACCTTTTAGGTACCTCATTATATGCTTTGCAGCTATAAGGTGAACCTTTCTAGGTTCTACTTGATACTGACTTAGAGTATTTACAGCAAAGCATATGTCAGGCCTAGTATTTGTCAAGTACATCAATGATCCAATGATTTGTCTATATAGGGTTATGTCCACTAGTTCTGATGAATCATTAACTAGTAGTTTCAGGTTGGAGTCCATGGGAGTGGCCATAGCTTTACACTCCAACATATCAAATCTTTTGAGAATCTCTACAGTGTACTTACCTTGATTTAGAAAGCTACCTTTTGGCTCTTTCCACACTTCTAGGCCTAAGAAGTAGTGCATTAATCCGAGATCTTTCATTTCGAATTCTGAAGAAAGCTTCTTCTTGCTTTCAATGATTTGATTCTCATTTCCTGTTAGAAATAAATCATCTACATATAATAGCAATATAACAGGTTCATCATCCATCACCTTGAGATAAAGATTTGGGTCAGCTTTACTTTTGGTAAAGCCCATGCTAGTTAAGAAATTGTCAATCCTTCCGTACCAAGCCCTTGGAGCTTGTTTCAACCCATATAATGCCTTCTTCAATTTGCATACATGAGTTCTTCCATCATTAACCTCAAACCCTTGAGGTTGCTCTATGTATACTTCTTCTTCAATTACTCCATTCAGAAAAGCTGTCTTAACATCCATTTGATGTAATTTCCACCTCATCATGGATGCAAGAGCCATAATAGTTCTAATTGAAGTATACCTGGCAACTGGTGCAAAAGTTTCTTCGTAGTCAATTCCCTCCTTCTGAGAGAATCCTCTAGCTACAAATCTTGCTTTGTATTTTTCAATGCTTCCATCTGCGGCATGTTTTATTTTGAAGATCCATTTGGAAGAAACCACACTTTTATCTTTTGGCTTGGGAACTATATCCCAAACATCATTTTTCATTATTGACTGATATTCTTCTGTCATTGCTTCTACCCATTCTTTCTTCTGGGCTGCCTCTTCATAGCTAGTAGGTAGTTGATCCACAAGGTCACACATTAAGGCCATATAGTTGGATACTAGCTTGGGTTTATTTCTTTCTCTAGTGGAGCCTTCAGGAGCTCCATATCTTTCAGCTCCTTGGATAATATCTCTAGCCCATGCTGGTCTTCTTTTCCTGGATAGTTCTGCAACAGGTGGTTCTTGAGGTTCCAGCATGTCATGATCCTCTGGTGTAGCTTCTTTAGGGATGTGAACAGTCTCTGAATCTCTGGGTGAAGAGTCTTCTTCGTAGACTTCTTCAAGTTGACACTTTCTGGATTTCTTGAGAGCTGCTTCCTCATCAAAGGTTACATCTCTGCTTATTTCTATATGATGGAAACCTGGTATGTAGATTCTGAAGGCTTTGGAAGTTTCACAATAACCAACAAACATTCCCTTCTTACCTGAGGGATCCAACTTGGTTCTCTTTTCTTTTGGAATGTGGATATACACAGGACACCCAAATATTTTAAGATGACTTACCTCAGGCTTCTTTCCTGTAAACACTTCTTCTAGAGTTTTGAAATCAAGAGCACTGTGAGATAATCTGTTTTGCACATAAACTGCTGTCTTGGCTGCTTCAGCCCACAAGTACATGGGAAGGTCTTGGTCATGTATCATGGTCTTCACAGCTTCCATGATTGTTCTATTTTTCCTTTCAGCCACCCCATTCTGTTGGGGATTGTAGGGAGTAGTTAGTTCCCTTTTAATTCCAGCTTCTTTGCAAAAGTCCTCAAATTCCTTTGAGGTGAATTCTCCGCCATTATCTGTTCTGAGAGTTTTGATTTTCTTGTCTGATAGATTTTCTATTAGAGCCTTGAACTCTTTGAATTTTCCAAAGACTTCATTCTTCCCTTTTAGGAAGTATATCCAAGTTTTCCTTGAATAGTCATCTATGAATGAAAGATAGTATTCAAACCCACTTAAGGAGGTGGTGGGCATTGGACCACATACATCTGAGTGTATAAGCTCTAAAATGTTCTTAGTCTTTGTTTCACTCTTTGGAAAGGGGTTTTTGATATTTTTCCCTTTCTTACATCCTTTACATGAGCCATCATGATCAGCTTTTAAATCTGGTAGTCCTATGACTACTTTGCTTACATAGGGTAAGGCTTTAAAGTTGATGTGGGCCAATCTTCTATGCCATAGCTCACTGGGGCTAGAGATCTCATGTGCAAGGGCAGCTTCTGGATGACCCTTGAGTTTATAGAGACCTCCTTCTTCTTCACCAATAACTACTGCATCTTTAATTGTCTTCCCTTTGGACCACATGAGTACTTGTCCATCTATGAAGGCTACTCTGAAGCCTTTCTTATCTAGAGCTGAGATGGAGAGAAGGTTATTCTTTAAACCTGGAACATATAAGATGTCTTTCATCTTCAAGGGTGTTCCAGAGTCTAGCTTATAGCTAGCTTCACCAATTCCTTTGATAGGATATTGGTAGTCATCTCCTAGAGATACTTTCTGTGAAGAAGACTTTTCTTCAAGATTTGAGAAGGTCTTCCTTTGACCTGTCATGTGCTTGGAAGCACCACTATCAATGAGCCATGTATCTTCTCCAGGAGATACAGATCCAGAGAGTGCAGAGAATAGAACATATTCTTCTGGATCTTCTTTCTTTACCTTACATCTTTTCCTTTTGGGTTTTACCTCTACCTCTTCTTCTTCTTCACTTTCATTTTCTGCCATATGTGCATGATGTCTTTTGTGAAAGAATTTCTTCTTTTGAGAAGGACAATATCTGGAGATGTGTCCCAATTTATGACAACTGTAGCATTCTACCGTAGAATAATCTTTTTCTGAAATGGGTCCTCTTCTCTTGTTAGATCTAGAGAAGTGTTGAGATCCTTTGTTATCGACTCTCTTGAAATGACTCATTCTTCTTCTTTTGGTATGAGTGGCTAGGGCTTGGTCATCTTCTTTGAGAAGGGCTTCTCTATTTGCAACCCTAGCTTCTTCTTGAACACAATCCTCCCATACTACATCAAACTTCATTCTCGCTTTCCTGGCACACAGGGTTTCTATAAATGACTCCCACGATCTAGTGAGACCATTGAGGGCATTCATCACAAGTTCATCCTCATCAAGGGTATCACCAATTGCATCTAGTTGTTCCTTGATTTGTGAAACCCTTGAAAAGTAGTCTTGAATGGATTCTCCTTTGTGCATCTTGGTGCTCTTCAATTTAGACCTCAGATTCATCTTCCTATTGATGTTCTTTCCTTCATACATTCTTCCTAGGGCATCATACATTTCCTTTGGGGTCTTCTTGGAAGACACTTGGGGAATCAAGTGGTCTTTGATGGAATCAGCTATGATTCTCTTTGCCCTAATCAGATCTTTCCTGTGCTTTTCTTTGGCTTCATCTTCTTCTGGTTCTGCAACTTCCTCCTTGATATAATGAGCAAGGTCATTCTCTTCAAGAATGAGACCAATTCTGTATTTCCATGCCCGGAAATTCTCTATGCCTTCTAGCTTGTCTTCAAGCTTAGTATTTGGAGCCATCTTCTCTTGGGGGAGTCCAAGAGACAGAGTAGACTTACTTGAAAGTTACCTTTTACTTTTTCGGAAACTGAAACAGAATTTTATCGCACTTTTGGTAGAATTAGGGTTTGCAATTCCTGGAGTTCTACCCAACCAAAAAGTTCGATCTAGGGCTTAAAAGAAAGCTCTTGATAAGGGCTATCCAACCATGTAATCAGAAACCAAAAATTCCAACTTTTTTTTTCTGAAACCAAAAACTGACGTATCGCACTTTTGGTAGAATTAGGGTTTGCAATTCCCAGAGTTCTACCCAACCAAAAAGTTCGATCTAGGGCTTAAAAGAAAGGTATTGAGGAGGGCTTTCCAGCCATGCAACCAAAAATCAATAAAACCAACTTTGGGCTGAAAACCCTAACTTCACCAAAAAGAGAGAGAGAGATAATCTTACCTTGTGAAAGATGTCCTATTCAGTCTAGCTCTGATACCATGTTAAGTTTAAACCAAATAACCAAGCAAGATCACTGAAAGAAGCATAATCACAAGATAGACACACAATATATCCTGGGAAACCCTCATGGGGTAGAAAACCCAGTAAAGCTTTCCTCAATAAGATGAACAACCAAAATACAAGATGTGCTCCTCCTTCCTTTGTCTCCTTAGTTGATCTCCTCAACAAGTGCGCACTCTTTCACAAGTGAGTGAATGATCTAATGAGGAGTTCACCTCCTCTATTTATACTTGAATCTCAACTGACTAAAAGACCTGTTGGGGCCGACCTCACCTGGAGAAGTCTAATAACCCCTAAAATATAACTACAGGGCCGACCCACACATGGTGGGTCTAATAAACCTAGTTAATATCAAACCCTGGAGGAATAAACATCTCCAGATACATAGTAGGATTCCCTCGGAGGAATGAAACATCTCCGGAATAAATAATGTACAATTATAATATTCTTAGAAGTTACAATATTCAACAGATTACGGGATGGAAATCGCGGAGCTCGCGCGCACACGTCAAAGGAGAATGAATGTGGCCGAGTAGAAAGCTCAGCTACCACAATAAATGAAGCGACGGAATAGAGGGCTCAGCTACCCTCATTAAGGCTAAGTACAGAAGTTATGGTTGCTTTGACCAAGGAAGAGCAACGGACCAAAGCATTGAAGTCGAAGGACAAAGAGCAGTGAATGAAGAAGCCGCACCCATACCCGCAATCTGCACCGAAAGTCACGGAACCTGCAGGAAGCGGCGACGTGACTGCAAGCAGCGCCTACAGTACACCTAGCCATGTCCATGGTTAGGGTTTTTGGGGATTACTGCTGGGAAAGGCCCACAATTTTGTAAAGGTGCGACCCTCAGGGCCACCTATATATATGTGTAATTGTAAAGGTTAGACGTTAGTTAGTTAGCTAGACGTTAGATGTATTAGCCATTAGAGCATTTGAAGAGGTGATAGCTGTAGAGCTAGTCACTGAGTTGCAGACCATCTCAGTCGAAGTCTGAGTCATTGTAATCTCAGTAGAAGAAGAGAGTAGATCTAAGAGAAGGGCTCCCAGCTGTGTGCATGGAGTTTCCCAGAAAGATCTAAGGCTGCAGCTGTGTGCACAGAATACTGTGTAATTTCCATTTGATTTAATATAAGATACAGTTCTCGTGAATGTGATTTCCTCGTGAAGGAGACCCACATAGTTCTCGTGTTATGGTAATGTGTTGTGTGAATGCATGTTTATGTTTACTATCTGTGTTTACATGAATGTTTCATTATCTTATGAGTGAGTATATAAAGCAAGTCCTTGAAGCTCCCTTAGAAGCTATACTCACGCACTATCGAAGGAATCGGTAGAAGCACTATCACCGCAGCGCTTGGGAATGCGTTACTGCGCTGGGCGCGCAAGCAAAGACGATACATAGAGTATCGAACGCAGTGGGTAATCTCCTTGTGCGCCGGAGCAGAGAAACCGCGCAGCTAGGCTGATAAGAGCGAGTTTCAGCGTTGTTTCCCTGAGAGGTCTACGGAAGAGTAATACATTACATTTCGAGGAATCCTCCCAACAGAGGGGAGAAGATTAGTCTCCGCGTCGCCTAGGTTAAGGAAGCCTGATTCCTTATCCCCCCATAGCCACTTCGGGTGAGACTTCGGGCTGCTGCGCAGCTCGTTGCCGAGAGGGCCAGTGCTCCAAGGGGTGTTTTGTTGCTGTGCATCCTAAAAACTTGGGTCTGTCCAAAAAGAAGCCAACACAAACCCTAGGACAAGAGAGGAACCTAAGGTGAATAACCCCACAGGAGGAAATTAGGAAAATAGGAAAAACAAATATCCTTGCAAAATTTGCAAAGAAGATCATCCTACTCATCTTTGTCCTCATATGGATGATATTCATCGCATGTTGGCACAACGAGGAGGGAAACAACCAAAACCTGCTATCCTAACTCAACCCTTCCCCCAGCAATAGAAAATGGTTGTTGCAGTGCCATCACCTCTAGCAGGAGGAAACCAGGCAAACCCCCCACAGGGGGGCAATCCACCCAACGCAAATATCTTCACAATTGGTGAACATAACATTCATATCCAAACTAGGGCCCGTTCTTACGACATACCTTCAAAATATGCTGAAGCAAATGGATCTCAGCCTAGTGGTTTTCTAAATATTGAAAAACCAACCATATACATGGTGCCTCGACCTCCAAAAGGGGTCCTCCGCAAAACAACACACAATCTCAATGCGTGAGCTGCTCAAAACTACAATGTGGTTGAAGATTTAGCTCAGGCCCCTTGTGCAATGTCTACCTTGGAGGTGTTGAAAAGTTGTCCCACTCAACGGAAAGCACTATTGTCTGCCATCGGTGCTGTTGATCCATCGGAGACTAATTTAATCACATTTGACTTAGAACAACCCACAGGTAGGCTTCCCTCATAAATTGCTTTCCAAATTAAAGTAACTTCACATGGGAAGAATATTTTTCTTACCATTGTGGATGAAGGAGCCTCCACTTGCGTCATGTCCCTAGCTTGTTGGAAATCTTTGGGATCACCCACCTTAGTACCATCCCAAACAATACTCAAGGCATTTGATGGACATTCATTACCACCTCATGGACTCATCTTGGCTTGCCTGGTTGAACTGAGGGGGAAAACAGTTCAAGTAGATGTTGAGGTAGTGGATGCACCCATAGACTACAATTTTCTATTGGGACGCAGTTGGATACACAAGATGACGACGATAGTGTCTTCCATATTTCGAGTCATTCAGTTCCCCCACCAAGGGAAGATTGTTACAATCGATCAACTAGATTACTACTCACCTGAAACTGGTATCCATTTGAATGTACCTTATGTAGGGGATGGAACGATGGTTATTCAAGATGTTGGGGTAGGAATGTTTAAAGACTCATCCCTTTTGGGAACTTTCCCACTTACACCACCAATATTGACCCCTAACATTGCACCAATTTTCACCATAACATCGAAGGTATACTTTCCATTAAGAGTTTTCTCTAATTCCGTTTCGGAAGTTGGTTCCACCTCGTTGGTTGGAACCTCCAAAGAAAACACCTTAGATGAAAATAATGATGGCAAGATACATGCTTCTGCACACCATGAGGAAATGGAGAGTAGTGTTCCCTTTTCTGTCGTGGAGCTCTCTTATCAAGCTATTCAGATGGCTTCGGTAGAACCAGATCAAAAACCTCCCAAGATGGAGGAGTATGATCCCTATACTTCACCTATTTGGGCCTTGAACTCACAAAGTAACCATGATATCCTAGATCAAACATTCCCTTCGGATGAAGCCATCTTAGAGGTTATGAAAATCTCAAAATGACCCTGGGAGGATATGCATCACAAATCCGCGTTTCTTCCTAAGATCGACTCATTAGAAGTTAAACCTGAAAATTTATACTTCGATGGTGACAACCGTAAGTACCAATGCCCCGTCCGAATCTACGATGTGAATTCTGAAGGAAATTTGGTGAACATTTTGAAAACCATCCAAATTGATATATCTATCAAACCTAGCATCATTTAATATATAAACATAGGTGCGGATTGTTCTCCTGAGGAAATAACATTTTACACTGGTTTGTTTAAAATGTTTCGTGATATATTCGCATGGTCTTATGCAGAAATGCCAGGCATCGATCCCAGCATCGTAGAACATGAAATCAAAACTTATCCCAATGTTAAACTTGTGCGGCAAAAACTATGTCCAATGAACCCTAAGAAATCAGCTGCCATTAAAGCAGAAGTCGAAAAGCTCTTGATCGCTAGATTCATTTATCCTGTTCCTTTGACTGATTGGGTATCCAACCCTGTTCCAGTTAACAAAAAATAAGGAACTATCCGGGTTTGTACCAATTTTATAAATCTAAACTTAGCTTGTCCTAAGGATAACTATCCCACACCCTTCATTGATCAGATCATCGATGAATGTGCCGGGAATGAAATCTTTTCATTCATGGATGGCTTCTCCAGTTATAACCAAATCCAGATAAAAAAGGAAGACCAACATAAAACAACTTTTATATGCCCTTAGGGGACCTTCACTTATAGGAAAATGCCATTTGGCCTTAAAAACGTTGGGGCTACCTTTCAAAGAGAAATGCCATACACGTTTCACGATATAAAAGATGTCGTCGAAGTTTACCTTGATGATTTGGCAGCTAAATCTAAAAAGAGAGTTGAACATGGTGCACATTTACAAGCCATATTTGAGCATTGCCGCAAGTACAACATTAGGTTAAATCCACATAAATGCATGTTTTGTGCGGACTCTAGGAGGTTACTTGGGTTCGTAGTATCGCAAAAAGGGATCATGGTTGATCCCATCAAGGTTGAGGAAATACTTCAGTTTCCTTCCCCAAAAACAATCACTCAAATTCAAAGCCTTCAAGGAAAATCCAACTACTTGATAAGATTTGTCGAAAATTTTGCTGAAAAAGCTAAAGGTTTCATGCGTCTCTTAAAACGAGATGCAACATTTACATGGGATGACCAAGCTCAATGCTCATTCGATGAACTAAAGAAAGCTTTGGTCTCTGCCCCAGTGCTTAGTCCACCGAACTATAATCGAGACTTTTTGCTATATTTGGCCGCCTCTCCTACCACAATTGGAATGGTCTTAGCACAAGAAGATGAATCCTCTCAAGAACATGTTGTTTACTATCTTAGTAAGGGCCTTGCAGGTCCTGAATTGAGATATTCCCAGGTCAAGAAATTGGCCTTGGCAGTAGTCCATGTTGTCCAACGACTTAGATATTACATACTTCCAAAGAAAACAACCATAGTGGCTGAAATGAACCCCATGAGACACATTTTGTCCTGCCATTTCATTGGTGGAAAAATACTCAAAATGGATAGTAATTTTACAAGAATTTGACCTCGAATTCAAAAACGCTAAAGCCAAGAAGTTGTTTGCATTTGCTGAATTAATGTATGAGTTACCCATAGAGAAGGAGGGTACTATATCTGTTGAAACTTGGGCAGATGAACATGTATTCCTCATTGCACCTTCTGATCCATGGTATGGAGCATCATTATATACCTTCAAACCCAAAGGATTGATCCTCAACTTTCTAGTATTGAACGACGTCGCATTCGACATCGAGCTCTAAGATACCTCATCATCGGGGATACTTTGTACTGTCGAGGAATAGACATGATATTAAGGTGTTGTTTAGTACACCAAGAAGCTGAACAAGTATTGAATGATTGCCATGCTGGAGCATGTGGCGGTCATCTTTCTGGGTTAGAAACTGCTCAGAAAATCTTGCGTGCAGGATACTTTTGGCCTACAATTTTCAAATATTGCATAAATGCTGTAAAAAAGTGCCACCCTTTCCAAATTTACACAAGAAAAATGCACGCACATCCTGCTCCTTTACACCCTGTAGTAACCGTGGGTCCATTTTCAAAATGGGCCATTGATTATATGACAGTCAACCCACCTTCAGCCGATGGCCACCACTACATCATTGTAGCAGTAGACTACTTCACCAAGTGGGCTGAGGCAATGTCTACATTCAATTGCATGAGTAAAACTGCAGCATACTTTCTATTCAATCATGTGATAGCAAGGTTTGGTGTACCCAAAGAGATCACTACGGACAATGAAAGTCATTTTAGGAATTCCTGTATGGATGAACTTACAAATCGGTTAGGATTGCGGCAGGACTTTTCCTCGCCATATTATCCTCAAGCTAATGGACAAGTAGAAGCCATCAACAAGGTTTTGAAAACCATGTTACAAAGGATGATTAATAAAAACAAGAACAACTAGCACTTGATGTTGTTTACTACTCTTTGGGCCTACCAAACTACTGCTAAAACCGTAATTGGATTCACTCCTTTCCAATAGGTTTATGGAGAAGAAGCTGTGTTGCCGATTGAATGTGAAATCCCATCATTAAAGATAGCTATCGAACTCCTACCTAACACTTCTGCGGAAGAGGAAAGGCTTCTCCATCTCCATGTGTTGGATGAAACTAGAAGAGAAGCCTCTATAAACATAGAAGTACATAAGAAGAGGGTCAAAACACAATATGACAAGTCCATTCGTCCTCGAGTCTTTTCTGAAGGCGATCTGGTTTTAGTTTATGACCAAGAACAAGATAAAATAGGAGAAGGAAAATTTGTACCTAAATGGTTTGGCCCACTTATTGTCAAAACTGTGTTAAAAAAGGGAGCTTATGAATTGGTCAATTTTGATGGGGAACCCATGTCGGAGATCAGAAATGGTCTCTATCTGAAGAAATACTTCACATAGGCACTGATGCTTCGCACCATTTGTTGTATTATGTTGTATTTTTTGTATAAAATTTTGTACATTATTTATTTCGGGCACACACTTATCTTTCTTGGCATTGTCAATTTGGCAGATGGCACAAGAGTCTTTCACATATTTGGGATATGCGGATGGCGCCAGTCGTAATTCTCGGAACGTTGCTTCCGCCGCATGGGTTGTTTTTTCACCTAATAACGAAGTTCTTAGTTCAGGAGGCACTTTTCTTGGATCTGCAACCAACAATGTTGTAGAATATAGCGCAGTCATTAAGCTTCTTGTCGAGGCTATCACCCTTGGAATTTGACGAATAATCGTCAAACTGGACTCAGAATTAGTTGTATCCTAGTTAAATGGTCAGTATCAGGTTCAACATCCTACACTGTTTAGAAAGTTTCTACGAGTACGTCTTTTAGAGAGTCAGTTCGAGTTTGTTGAATATATACACGTTCCTAGAAGTCTAAATAGTTTGGCTGACTGTTTCGCCAACTATGTACTTGATTGGCATCTAAGTCACTAACATTATACCAAAAAGCAATCATGTACATTATTTCATGGCCAATTTAATTGAACACATCAGTTAAAGACATAAGTGAAACCGAAATAATCTAGCTTACATCATAACCCAAAAAGTGTGTAAATTTTGCACACACCAAAAAGAATCGTGTAAATACTATTTCCCTTTTTGATTCTTTTTCTTACAGATAAGACCCAAAAAATGTTCATACAAACAAAAAAAATGAAAAATTTGGAAAAAACTTGAAAACATGGGAAACTGTTTCAAAATTTTCTAGTTCGACATCGAAACTAATTCACTACTGGCAGATCAAAGACTAAAGGTTAATAGCTTCTAGGAATTCAAGCTGAAAGGGAATGCTTCCTCTCATACGTCGGTTGCACAACGAACACATATGGTAAATCATGAGTATTTTTACTTATCTTTTATTCATACATGTACAAACCGTATCCTTTTGAATGATAGAAAGAGGCATAATTATTCAATTTTAGCTATATTTTTAGATATTAAATGCACATCTGAACCAGTGTCTAACTAAATTGTTGGCTAGTGAAATGGTTTTTGATTTCAGGACTTGAAGACTTTGACAGTTCAAACTATTTGACTCAAGTAGTTGAGATAGACCATGATTCATGATGATCTATGATTTTGGCATTTTTCACAAGACTCAAGCCGAAGTAAACCTCATTGAACCATTCCTACTTGGCCATTTCCCCAAATCGGATAACTTCAGTCACATGGTATTACTTCATCGTCCATCGACACATAATCTTGCTTCAGATAGACTCCCCCGGGAAGGAATAGCTATAAGAGTGTGCACAACCAGCTTAGCCCTTGTTTGCAATATGGATCTTTACCCTGGCCTAACCCGTACCCTTGAAAAATAGGCGTATGCCCATGCAACACTCGTTCCTTCCTATCTATCATAACATTCTTTATTCTTTTTTACAAAAATTAAAAAGCATAAAAATTAAAAAACACAAAAATCCAAAAAGGGAGAGACTTGAATCACTTCATATTATAATCCTTGAAGAAAACGGAAACAGTCAGTCCTTGTCGCCCTCGAACACAGCACATAATTTGGTCCCCGATGTTAGTACACCATCTACATTTGCCTTAGGAAACTATACCAGTATTTTGAATAGATCTCCACCGATGGGTTATCCTTCCCGTCACCAATGGAGCTTTCGTTAATGCATCTGCAATTAGCGGATTTTATTAAAGTCGGTTACTCAAAGTTCTATGTTGCCAAGTGTCCATTCCGCATCGTCTTATGTGTTCAAGGGAAGTCCAAACCGAGTCGGCCATTCCTCAAATATTCTTGACCAATCATGTTGGCCTTCCTTGTGTCAATATATAGTGTTGGATCTTGCAGTTCTACCAAATTATATCATACTATTGATCTTTGTTTTGTATTAGTTGATGTGGGATGCATCAATTCCCTCCTTCCAATGGATCTATTCCTATCAACATCAAATCATCATCTAGGAAATGGATCTAGAAACCCAAGAGTACCTTGGATCTTGCAGTCATTAGTGGCAGGTTTCCTCACAAATGACAGTGGGTATACATCAATGACCCCTGATTGTTTGACTCTACAAGTGTTCGAATTCAGAACATTTATTCACACTTGTTAATTTGTACTCATTATCTTAGAGTCCATCATCATTATCGGTGGGTCTCTTCGCATATGTTAACGGTATACATCAATGACCGATAATTAGATGGTGTTTTATTATGCTCGACATCAGATCACTTATTCGCATGATATAAACTCGTACTATCGTCAATTTGTATTGAATACCTTGGGAAAAACAGTTGTATCACTCATCGATGCACTACCTGAGCTGCGCAAGATTAGAATGCCATGTCAGAAGTTCAATAAAGACTTTGTTCTGGCACTCATCAAAGTACATATTTACATTTTCAGAAAAATTTGCTTTTGACATGGATCCACTGTGTATTGTTCATGGCCATGCTTGTTTACTGCTAAGCATGCGTATGCCCGCCTCAGGAAGATATTATATATTTGAGAAATTGCTATGTTTTGCAGGTGTGATCCTCAATCCTACGCCCATGAGCTTTCCTTCCCTTATCCTTGCTTTGATTGATAAAGAGTATTAGTATAAAGAGTATCAGTATACAGAGTATAAAATTCAGTAATGTATTTCGACCCTTATCTCCGCTTCAGACCTCACACATTAGGGGGCATCTGTTAAAAATCAAATTAACACCCTAGTCATGTGACAGAAGAAGCACATTTTTACCATGCGCCTGCAACATGAAAACATAAACATAAGTACATTCAGAGACAAGTCCTCTTTGATATAATCACTTCTCCTGTAAATGGAAGGATTAGGTGAAGACAGTAAGAACCTAAGAAGACCAAGTTCAGTGACTAAACCACTCATAAAAGGTCTAAAACTAAGCTACACCAATCAATAAGTGAATATGAATACATTAAAGTGCATTAATTGTACTTAAAGTATGTTAAAGTTGTGCAAAAAGCCTAAAAACTATGGAAAAGTGGGTTTTGAGCTAAAATAATAAAAAAAAGATGAAAAGGGATAATCCCACATTGAAAAGAGAAACATGAGGACTCATTTCCCAATGCTATATAAGAAAGGCATGGGAGGCATTGTAGAGGAGAAAAAAGGAGGAGCAAAGGCAGGCTGAAGAGATTCTGGAGGAGAAGGAGCTCAAATTCTTCAAAAGCAAAGGTGAAGGAAGGGAAGCTCATGACAATGGAAGAGGGATTCACACCAAGATCATTGGTAAGGATCTTCTTCTTAGTTTTAATATGAATGGATTCAAGTTTCTACCATCTAAGAGTTTGAATTTGGCTTATCATGCATGAATTTAATTCTTAAATGAATCTAGATCTTAATGAGTTTTTAATGAATATAGATCTTTGTAAACTTGTGATAATCTTTTCATGTTGCTGACATAGGAAATCACCATTTCGTAGTAAGATAGATTGATATGTTGCAGATATAAATCCCTACATGCAAACACCATAATCTATTTATCAGTGATATAAAAAAAATGTCAAAAACGGATGTTATAGGTCAAACTTGCACCTCTCCGTCCGTGATCACCCTGAGCTGCTGATCACACAAAAGGACAACTTGGATGGAGGAGCATGTTGACCTTGATGTTATGACAACTCATCCTATTTCCTGAAAATACTGAAAACATACAAAAAAATATCATTTTGAGGTATGAGCGCTACTCTACTTAAAGAGACTAGCGCCCATACGCGACTCCAGTGCATAATAGTAGCGCCCATATCAGTATATACGCTACTCCTTATTATCAAAGTAGCGCTCGGAATTTAAAACTAAATGAGCGCTATTCCTCAAACAATAGAGTAGCGCCCTATACGCTACTCCACTGTGTAATAGTCGCGTGTATCTTAAAAATGATTAAAAAATATATTAATCCATCGAAGAGGATTAGTTGAAGGCAGTTTCTTAACTTCCCCAACCTCCTCATCGACTTGAACTGCTTCCTTAAACCTATATATTCCTAGAAGACTAAGGGAGCAAGGTTAGAAGAAATTATGAATGCAAATGCTTACTAAAGAATGAGAGGATGAGTTAATGGAGAAACTGTTGCAGAAGACATTCAGACCAGAGCAGAGCCAGAGCCCAGGATCTAGTTGCAGGAGCCTGCTTCATTATCAGGTATATTTGTACTGCATACTATTTTTGACAAATAAAGGTTGAAGTGTTTCCTTGTTCCAATCTGAAGGTGTTATAAAATGGCATTTTGAATTGGATTCATTTTGGTCAATACTGGATATTAAACATAATCTTTGTTTATTTTATGATTTATATGTTGCCCAAAGTGTTTGAGGAAGGTATTGTTGTTTCAGGTTTGCTGAAAGAAAGAAGATTTGAGAGCTGGACACAAGGCTGGGTCAAGGCTAGGATCAGACTCCAGTGAAAGGTATGTTCTCTAAATCTGTAATCTATTTCTTTTGCAAACACTTCTGTAAATGACATAAATACACTTACCTGTCACCCCAACCAAGTTGATAGTTTAGTTTCCTGACTATAGGGTAGAAATATCCGCCAACAGACTGGCGACTCCGCTGGGGATAAAGTGTTTTTGGCTTTAGGAAACCGTTGTTTTTGGATGTCTTCTCGGTTTATTTTGGTTCCTTCGATGTGTTAAGAACTTCTTTAGGTATCCTCTGTTTTTGGCTTGCCTGCTTTCATCGATTTTCATACCCTCCAAAGTCATTTACCTAGCCTTTGAAATATGAGCGCTACTCTTACATATACACAGTAGCGCCCATACGCTACTGTTCTGTATATACAGTAGCGCCCGTTTTGGCATGGGCGCGAGTTGCTCTACTGCACAGTAGAGTATATTTCCTGAAGCAGTCATTTTTTGATTTTTCTTGCTTTTGGCCCTGTGGAGACTTACTGACTTTGCTGTAGGATTCTTGGGATGATTGCATAAGGTTCTTAATCGTTGATTCAAGTCATAGAACCACTCCTTAAAGTTTTTCCATCTTTTAAACCATTTGTTGACCTTTGGATTTCTTTGAGACCTTTTTGACCTATTTGGAAGACCTAGTGGTGTTTGGTGACGAACATTTTCACTTGTTTTCAGACCCTGACTGCTTTTGCCCATTTACAAACCTGTACACTCCTGTGTCTGTTGTTGGTGGTGAAGTTGTCTGTTCTCTACTGTCCATGTCCTTTGTTTAGGGTTTGGTCTTTGGTAGAGCTTCTAGGGTGTCTTCTTTTGTCAAGTTTCATTTTCTTCCGAGACTTTTTGTCTTTTGATGGTCACAAATACCTTTTTAACAGCTCTAGGCTAGTTTCACCTCTCAGTTTTCTTCATATTAGTAGGGCAGCCTGCTTGTCTACGTATACTTGGCTTTGTGGTCTTGTTAGGGTTAAGCACTTTAGGTCAGTCCTTGGGTGTTCTCTCCTTGTTTTTCTTCCACTTAGTGTCCAAGTTTATAGGCTTTTTCCTGAGTAAAAAACCTATAGACCAAGCCTTTCTCGAGTTAGGTTTCGATAGCTGTAGGCCCAAGAACATTTGCCATACTTCCACTTTTTGCATAAGAAGTTTTTATTTAGCTTTCCATATTTTTTTTCATAGTTCTTTTTCGGTCATTGAAAAAGCAAAAATTTTTTTGGTACTTTAAGTTAAATAGAACTTGTTTTGTCAATGCAAAATTGCTTAGTATATTTTGTTTAATTCAAAAAGAAAACAAAAAATTAGTAGGAAAGTTTGCTTAGATTTGCATTTTCGAAAAAGATAGATGAAAAAGTAAAAAATAAAAGAGTTTTGTTGTAAGAAAATTTGAATATATTTGCATTTAGTTTTCTTGTTATAACCACGTTCACACACTCACTATCCCCTTTGCGTAATAAAATCCCTTAAAATTTATTAATAAAATGAACTAGAAACCTTTTCTTTTTTAGGGCACACTACACCAACTAGTCTTGGTTAGGGTCTTGGGTTTAAATCACCTTAAACCACCCAAGATCACACATTGCGCAATAATCGTAGTGAGATTATCATTTAGGCAAATCCACTACACTCAAAAATTGCCTGGGAGCATATGCAGTAGGTCAATGTGAGATCGGTTTGTGGGAATACCTCTCCTACTTTCTGATTGAGCATACGCCAGGATTGGATAGCGTATTGGGGACTCTTTCGAGTTTCGGGCTTAGCTACCCTGCCCACGCTTTCTGATTCGACCGGTGACTGTTCCCCCAGGATTTTTCGGTGTTTTGGTATCCTTAGTATCAGACTTTTAGGTTCTTACACAGGTGACAGCAGAGGGTATATCTGCTGTACCTAGGACAGACGCGGGAGGAAATCCCTTGCAGGTCTTTGGGAGGGCGGTTGGGTGATTCCAGCGCTTGCACCCTTAGTCATTGTATTGTGGACCCCGGGTAACTGTTCTTCATCCTTCGTTGATATGTTCTGGGCCCTCATCATCCCAGACTCTTCTCCGGAAGGCACCTTTGTTTGATTGGTTTGAATACTTAGGAATTTTTAGTTGGTGTGCTGTTTGCCCCCTAGTCTTAGTGGCCACTAGGTTATAGGCTGTTTATTGGATATCTATAATCACGGAGAATCAACAACTCCGTAGATCGAGAAGGATTCAAAACCTTCCTCCTATTAGAATAGAACCTATTCAACCAGCTACAAGACAGCGGGTAAACCCCAGTATTTCTTCAGAAATTACCTCTGAAATAGAACTGCTTGAAGAAATACTTATAACAGAAAACCTTGAAACTGAGGTTCCTGAGGAACCATCACCAGGTATCACAGAGCAACAACATTTTAGTACTGTTGAGGTGGAAGATCTTACTTCCGCGGAGTATAGCACTCCTTTCAATCCTCCCTTAACTAACACTAGAATTCCGGTGCTGTTACCTGTTGGTTTCCAACAGCCTCTTTTCAGTACAGATCTTTTGTTTCCCGATTATCTGATGACTAACACAGGAGGTGAACCAGGGGGTCCCCAAACTCCCACCTTAGGTATGAATACCAGCACAGTTAACCCTTCTTTTACTGCTACATCTAGTCAGGCACAAACTACGTCTGTGCCTACTCCATCTTTCAGTTTTAACACTAGTACCTTAGGAATGCCTAGTTTCACAACAATGGCATCTATTCCCACGCCTACTGTTAGACCTAGCAGTATGGCTAACTGTGCAACACCTTCTACTTCACAACCTTTATATCAGATCCCCAGTACTTGGGTTTCCACACCTGTGGTAGGACCAAGTGTTTCAGCAAACATGCCAGTCATGGGTACCATGACTGCACCGTCCACATCAGCTTCGGCTGGTTTCAACAACTTTGTAGGCCCTAACTTGAATCAGGGTAGCATGCCTGCAAATAATGTTCCTTTTTCCTTATTCTCAGGAGGAGGGGGCAACTTTTTCAACCAGCAATATGGCGGGGCTAACACCCATCCACAATGGACGAACCAACAAAGCACTAATCCGCTCTCGTATGGGTGGGGAAATTTTAATCATTCTTTCTCACAACAACAACAACTGGCAGGGGGAAACCCCTACCAACAAATACCTGGGGGCAACCCCTACCAACAGTTAACTGGGGGTAACCCCTATCAACAGTTGGGAGGCAGAAACCCCTACCAACACATGGCCGGGGGCAACCCTAATCACCAAATGGCTGGGGGAAACCCCTACCAACAATTCATGGGACAAACAATGGGTGCTTTCCCTTATCAAGCTCCATCTTATCGGCCTCGTCTACCTTTTCTGGCAACTTTGAATTTGCCAGACCTTTCGAAATTGACAAATGATCCTGTGTGTCATAACTCAGCATGGCCATCAGTTCCCACCAAATTACCTTCGGATATTCCCAAATTCGAAGGCAAAGCTGGTGAAGATCCTGGTGACCATGTCACTACCTTTCACTTGTGGTGTTCTTCAAATTCATTGAACGAAGATTCCATCAGACTGAGATTGTTTCAAAGGACCTTAACTGGTCCCGCGGCCAAATGGTACATTGAGTTACCTGCGGCTACTTTCTCTAGTTTTGGGGATCTGGCTACCGTCTTTTTGAACCATTTCCAACTTCCTGTTCGGTATGATGCCAGAACAGAACTTTTGTCTACTTTTAGACAAAACAAAGCCACTCACCTATCTGACCACATTCAGGAGTGGCGAAGACGGAAGAGGCTCATAAAGGCCAATATCCCTCCAGAGTTCCTGCTCGAGTGGTACTTGAAATCACTCCTTCCTTATATTTCTAAGGAAGTAGCGACATCTGGAGTCTCCAATGAAGAAGAAGCCATTTTAAGGACTCAACAGTTAGACCTTGTATACGCACAATCTGGTTTATTGTATGAGATTATACCGGACGCACCGAGATCAAACACCGATCTAAGTAGACCCAAACCCGGACCACATGCTGACGGCATAGTGGGTTCGGTTAACTCTGCAGCTTTCGAAGCACTGACCAAACAGGTCCAAGCCTTAACTGTCAAACATTCGACTGCAGACATTGCTTCCGTCACAACCTCTCCTTCTACTTCTGAATCTGTTAATCAGGTTCAGAACAATCAAAAGGGCCCTCGGCAGCCCAACAACAAAAAGAAGGGCAAGAAAGGAGAGGGGAACCAATAAAAGCCCAAAAAAGATAATGCCGAAGAGGGTAATAAAGAAGAGAAGAAGGTTAGGTTTCCTTGTAAACTTTGCAAACAAAACCACCTTACTCATCAATGCCCTCTACTAGAAGAAGCCCAGAAGCTCTTGAAAGAGAGGAAGCCTGCCGTCTTGAAAGACCCATTTCCCAAAGGGCAAGGCTCCACTTCTGGCACCTCCAAAACTGGGGGCACCTCACACGCTTCGGTTGATCAAACATTCATAAATATGGTCAACTCAGATGCACTTTTGCAAACCAGAGCTAAAAACTATACCCCGGAAACGCAGAGAAAGGATAAGGAGATTGCTGAATCCTCCACTCCGCTCCACATACATGTGGACCCAATGCCTAAGATTCCGAAAGGTGTCTTAAAGAGGGCATCGCACAATCCCAACACGCGGGCTGCTTCCAATTACAATGTAGTTGAAGATCTAGCCCAAACTCCTTGTGCCATGTCTACCTTAGAAGTCTTGCAGAGTTGTCCTTTGCAACGAAATGCACTTCTGGCAGCTATTGGGAGTATGGAGTCCTCCAACATGTCTGCGCGATTTGATATGACTGATGTCAAATACCGGTTGCCATATCACGTTTCCCTCCAGATTGAAGTCGTTCATGGTCCAATGACCATAAGACGAGCTGTAGTAGATGAGGGAGCGTCGACTTGCGTAATGTCTATTTCCTGCTGGAAAGCTCTAGGTTCTCCTGAGTTAGTCCCTTCCAACACAATGCTTACTGCATTTGATGGCAGAACTTTCCGTCCACATGGAGTTTTGTCATCATTTAATGTCACTTTGGCCGGTAAGACAGTTGCTGTTGAGATTGAAGTTCTGGACGCTCCGCTCGATTACAACATGTTATTGGGCAGGAGTTGGACTTATGCCATGCAAGCTATAGCATCGGCAGTTTTTCGAGTGGTCATGTTCCCATTTGAAGGTAAGATCATTACAGTCGATCAACTTTCTTTCACTCAAGGAAAACACCAGACTTCTACAGAAACCACGATTCCTATGATTGATCAAACCACCCCAGTTAGCGAGAGTTTAGGAGCAGGACTTTTTGGATCACTGATTGGCACTTTTGATCTACCCGCTCCTACTTTATTTGTTGGTACTGAAGGATGTTCATCGTCTGAAACTCCTATGATTAGTTCAACAACTGATTCCGAGTTTCTCTCAACTAATACAAACCCCTCCGTACCTACCCCTGTTGTAGAAGTTACCCATTTGGAGTCTCATCAAACTACAACAGGACATATGTCGACTCAATTGGTGTCTGTCGAGTCAAATATAGATTCAGCCACTACTCAGACACCTAACCCAATTCATTCTCTCAACAGTTCAGGAATTACTTTACCTTCTGATGAGGAAATGTTAGAAGCTTTGAATGACCCAGACCATCCTCGTGAACATATAAATCGCGTGTCATTCTTGTTTCCTTTTCTTCACTTATTAGAGAGAGGAGAATTTTGTTCACCACCCGATGAGAACACTGGTCTCACCCCTTCACAAGTTGCCATTGTTGAAGCAAATAGAGCACATACCTCGTTGGTGAACATTTTTACTGGAGTTAACGGAAACATTCTCTTTGAAACGGGATGTTATCTCGATGAAATAATCCCATATGCTAACCTTTTCCGTGAGTTCCATAATACCTTTGCCCGGCCTCCTGAGGAAGATCCAGGCATTGACCCTACCTGAAGAAGTACTACGCCTAGGTTGAAGTACTTTTTCTTGTACTATAGCTGTATATTTCTGTATAGTTAGTTTTGTTATGCTCGTTAGGTGATCTGATGTGTGCCTCTCGTTTCATGTACCAGATGTCAACCGCACATTTCTTAGGATTTGCTGATGGCGCCAGTCGCCACACCTGTCAGTTGGCTGCAGCAGCTTGGGTCATTTATTCACCTGCTGACCAACTTGTCTCTTCGGGGGGGGTTTGTTTGGGACCTACCACGAACAATGTGGCTGAATACAGTGCAGTTATAGAACTTCTCCGAGATGCCCTCAGTCATGGCATTTCATACCTGGAGGTAAGGCTTGACTCACAACTAATTGTATTTCAGTTAACAGGTGTCTATCGGATTAGAGATCCAGGATTGCTATGACAGTTTCTACGAGTTAGATTATTGGAAAGAAATTTTCATTCTATCAGATATGAACACATTCCAAGAAATTTAAACAATTTAGCTGATTCGTTAGCAAACTATGTGTTAGATTGGCATTTGCATCATACATTGTAAACAACATTCCACACATAAGATTTAAAAACACATTCACATGTAAATAACCGATACTGTATATATAACTGATACCATATCAAAAAATATGAGTTTCGAGTCATGAGTTTCATAAGTCAAGTCATAAAAGTACAAAAGTTGGGCATGGCAGCCTCAAAAATATATACATATAATGTTTTTCTTCTCCTATGGAGAAGGAGGAACCTCCTCATCATCTACCGCATTACGGTAGCATATCACTAGTCTAGAAACTCTACGCAGTAATCTAAGCCATGCTGGGGGCACCCCAACAACATCTTCCTGCATGTCAACAGGTATCTGGTCCATGCGGCTGGTAGGAATGTCATGAGTCAGTCGACTCATTTTCCTCTCCAGGGTTCCCAGCATAGCTTCTGCTGCGGTAATGTCAGCTGGCCTCACATAGATAGTAGGATGGCCCTCGGGACGAACAGGCCCAACATCTGCATTGAACACTTGATTAGAACTCCAAAACTCATTTCATAAAAATCAAATATTTTGAAAAGTTTGAAAAAATTAAATAAATTCTCAAAAAGTAAACATACCAATATCTCCCCAGGCTCCACCTGGCGGAAGTACCAACTCTGGGTCGTGACGAAAATCCAGTCCAGCATAGGGAAACTGCTCAAAAGCGGGAACTTGCCTCTCCCACCACCCCCAGAAGTCATCTGTATGGTAACAATAGTGACTCTCCCCACCACCTTGGCGGAGAAAAATGTCACCCCAACGGCCTAGTCTGGGCTCACGGGGGTTAACCTGTGGTAACGGCATTCCCAAACTAATAGCAGGCATTCTCTCGAAGAAGAAAGTACACAAGATACTCCCGTACCCGAAATTCTTCATTGTACCAGATTTGCAACTTGTCAATTGATACTTCATGTTTGCCAACAAGCTAGTACTCCAATCATAAACATGCCCATGCAAGCACTGTACACCGACATGCATCGAGTGCCTAGAAGCCAAGTGTTGTGATGCACTACCGGATACCCGGTTGATCATGCTCACTATCACTTTCAGCGGGAGACCATCAATAGTTGAAATCAGGACTTGGCTTCCCGATTTTTCTGCTCCGGCAACACAGTAGGTGTTCACATATTCTTGCACGGACCGTGCACCCAAGCGAGATGTCCCTTTTAGATTGATTACGTCTCCTCTTCTTGAGAGACCGGTAATAAAATATATATCCTCAACGGTAAGCTCAAGAGTTTGCCCCCGGATGATGAAGGTATTAGTATCAACATCCCAATACTGAATCAATCTCCGAAACAGCTTGTTTAGTGCCCGCATGTTTACGGTTCGATAAAATTTCAACAAACCGCATCTACGGAGCGCATGAAGGGTAGCAGGGTCTTGCATAGCTAGTCTATCCATGTCTTCATGCTCCCTTTCCCTCCATTGTAAGACCATCCTGCACAAAAACCCCAAAAATTTTGAGTCTCGGCGTTTCATTTTGGCTTTGCAAATGTGTACGCTACTGTGTGTATTACACAGTAGCGTGTAGGCGCTACTCTGTTTGAGTAAAGTAGCGCCCATTTGCCTTCGTACGCTACTGTTATGTACACACAGTAGCGCCCGCGCATAAAACTTTATGAGCATTGCATTTCGGGCCATTTTTCCTCAAAATTTTAAAAATAAACCAATGAAATGCAAGTTGGGTTGATTGTTACTTACTTGATAGAAGTAGTTTGGCGATTGGATGCTCCGTTTGATCACAAGGGAGATTTGAAATTCGTGAAAATGTGCCCAATGTTTGCCCTACAACACAAAATGAAAATTGATTTGTTAATATTGAAATTATATATATAATTGGATTTTAATTTTTACCCATAATTTTTAATTTTCTATAGTTTCAAACATTTTAAAAAACCCTAATTAATTAATTGAAACACAAAATAAGGTATAAAACTGATCCAAGTTCATTTTTCACTCAAATGTTGTCGAATTCGTCTCCTGACCTCAAATTTCTTAACGATAAAACTTGTCAATTAGCTAAACATTTCAAATCCATATATTCTTTAAGATTTTTGCGTCATCAACTAATATTTTGTTGAAAACCTAGTTTTTGGCAGGACATGAAGTTACGATCCCAGAAACTGACCTTTAAGTCATTTTAAGCTCTTGTTTGGACTATTTAAACCTAAACAAGATTGCCGAGTAGACTTGTCCTCTTCGAGCTCGTTAAAGTACCCGAAGGCTCATCCACTCAGGTATAGAATTACCCCTTTTCCGGGCCTCAGTGGATTAACTACGGAAAAGGTATACTCTAGGTATACGTCAGTGTGCGCTAGAAGAGTTCTCCTTTCATTGTTTTATACTTTTTCGGGGGAGGAGACTAACTATACGAAAAAGGACCTTCTAGAGTCTCTCTTTAGGGTTTTCAGACTCTCTAAATATGAAAATACCAAGCGAGCATATACCTACTCGGGCTCGATGTGAAATCCACGAGAGGGTAAGTAGAGGACTGTTTAAGTTTTTCAACTCTATAAACAAGAAAACACCGCCGAGCACAGACCAATCCGGGCTCGATATAAAATCCACGGATAGGTGAAAAGAGGATTGTTTAAGTTTTTCAGACTCTATAAACAGGAAAACACCGGCGAGCATTAATCTGCTTGGGCTCGATACTAAAATCCACGAGCAGATATATGGAGTTATTGTTTAAGTTTTTCAGACTCCTTAAAATTGCAAACACCGGCGAGAAAGAACAGATCTCGGCTCGATACTAAAATCCATAGATCAGTACATATAGAGTAATCTTCTATCTCTTCTTCGAACTCTTTAAATTATGAAGAAGGTACTGAGTCTTCCTCCCATGGGCTCATTAAACTATTTACATGGTTGGACCTATTGAGTTTTCATTCTTTCTTGGACTCATTAAATCCACAAGAAGGGTATTCTTTTATCTAAAAAGAATAAGGAATGGGAAAACACATCATATATTCATTGTTAAAGGCAGTATCAGTCAAGTCCTATCCTTGAACACAGCACCTACTTGAGTCTATCTTGTCGGTTGGGTTTAGTTTTTGGCCTTAAGGTGAACCTTTCCTCCGAGTTATTTACTCCCCCGGTTGGTTATTCTTCCAACCATATGGAGGGTCTGCTAATGTCTCTTACGTTTCAGACTTATTTACCCCATTATGTCAAAAACTGCCTGAGTCACTTTGTGTCGTGCTCAATGTTCAAGGATATACCCTGTGTCGGCCATTCTGCAGTTTACCTTGACCTCATGTGTCGGCCTTCCTAGTGTCAGTATTGTTACATATCATTTCATATCAGCTCTTACCAGTTGAGTGTTCCTCGAGTTGGATAATGGAGGATGCCTCAAGGCCTCCCTTCCAATGGACTTCTTCCCATCGACATCAAATCATTATTCTGGGATTGAAGTTTAGAGTTTCGGTTAGTACCTTGGAGATTGCAGTCACCAGTGGCAATTGTCCTCGCTGTTGAATGATGAGAATACATCAATGTCTCTTCTTCGACAGGATTCCCAAGTGTTCGACTCCAAGTCCATCTATTCACATTTGGCGAATCGTACTTGGTACCTTGGACTCCATCATCATTATCGGTGGAAGTCCTCGCGTTTGTTAACGGTATACATCAATGTCCGGTAATCAAACGATGCCCTCCATGTTCGACTGTCAAATCATCTATTCACATGGCTCGGGTTTGTACCTAGGGTTGTTATGGGATGAAGACCTTGGGATTTGGATGACATAACCCCATTTTGTTATCACCCAAGTTGCGCAAGACTGAGCCTCACTTCTATACGGCTCTCCATGAGACATAGATCCAGTGTGTTGTTATGGCTATGATCTCTTAGTTTGACATGGATCCACGCTTGTATTTCAAGTGGCCATGCTTTTATATACATCTCCTTGTTATGTATCGGAGATCATGTTGTATCACCCTACACATCTATAAGATGTCAACAATGTAATTGCTCGCTGACCTTGATTTTTGTTGCAGGTTTCTTGCGACTTTTTCCTGCGGTTCTGTGCTCTCTCTCTCTGGTTTTGGATTATAATGTATTTCGGCCATCGTTACCCTCTGATCTCACACATTAGGGGGCATCTGTTATAGGTCAAACTTGCACCTCTCCGTCCGTGATCACCCTGAGCTGCTGATCACACAAAAGGACAACTTGGATGGAGGAGCATGTTGACCTTGATGTTATGACAACTCATCCTATTTCCTGAAAATACTGAAAACATACAAAAAAATATCATTTTGAGGTATGAGCGCTACTCTACTTAAAGAGACTAGCGCCCATACGCGACTCCAGTGCATAATAGTAGCGCCCATATCAGTATATACGCTACTCCTTATTATCAAAGTAGCGCTCGGAATTTAAAACTAAATGAGCGCTATTCCTCAAACAATAGAGTAGCGCCCTATACGCTACTCCACTGTGTAATAGTCGCGTGTATCTTAAAAATGATTAAAAAATATATTAATCCATCGAAGAGGATTAGTTGAAGGCAGTTTCTTAACTTCCCCAACCTCCTCATCGACTTGAACTGCTTCCTTAAACCTATATATTCCTAGAAGACTAAGGGAGCAAGGTTAGAAGAAATTATGAATGCAAATGCTTACTAAAGAATGAGAGGATGAGTTAATGGAGAAACTGTTGCAGAAGACATTCAGACCAGAGCAGAGCCAGAGCCCAGGATCTAGTTGCAGGAGCCTGCTTCATTATCAGGTATATTTGTACTGCATACTATTTTGACAAATAAAGGTTGAAGTGTTTCCTTGTTCCAATCTGAAGGTGTTATAAAATGGCATTTTGAATTGGATTCATTTTGGTCAATACTGGATATTAAACATAATCTTTGTTTATTTTATGATTTATATGTTGCCCAAAGTGTTTGAGGAAGGTATTGTTGTTTCAGGTTTGCTGAAAGAAAGAAGATTTGAGAGCTGGACACAAGGCTGGGTCAAGGCTAGGATCAGACTCCAGTGAAAGGTATGTTCTCTAAATCTGTAATCTATTTCTTTTGCAAACACTTCTGTAAATGACATAAATACACTTACCTGTCACCCCAACCAAGTTTATAGTTTAGTTTCCTGACTATAGGGTAGAAATATCCGCCAACAACGGATAACGACCGAGGTGGAACGCAAACCGAGACGACTAGGGGCTGGCGAAAAATGCTCGAAAAATCTGGGGGTGAGAGCGAGAAATGATCTCAAGCATCATCACGGGCTCGGAAAACTGAATCCGATGGTATAAGGAATTCTAGAAACTGACAACGGTCGATGTGGCATGCAAATCGAGATGGCTACATGCATGGAAAAAATTCCAAAAAAGGGGTTCGGAGAAAATGAAAAATCGAGTCGACCATTCTGAAGGTCTCATCATTCTGATTCCAGTGGCAGAAACGGTTTGGAAAAAGTACTCTGTATGGATCCAAAAAGGCTAAATAAAGAAAAATTCAACTGTCTATAAATAGTAAGTGGACCCATAATGCCAAGTGTCATTTGTGTGGTTGACTTTGACAGGAGAGTGTGGTGGGCTAGAGCGGATTTCGCATTTCTGGGTGACTGGACAGCTCGATTTCATTTCCGCGAGTTGCAGATATTTCACAGAACTCATACCTTTGATTTTTTCTCGATTCGGGTGGGTAGTGGGTCCTCAGGGAGGGTGGTATGGTCCACGAGGTGTGGATCACGGGTTTCGAGGCGATGGCCGTGATCATGGATCACGGTTGTGACCTTCACAGCCGCGATCCGAGATCGCAACTATGGCTTGGATAGTCGCGATCCTTAACCACGACTGTGGCATGGAAAGCCGCGATCTGCGATCACGATTGTTGCCCCCATAGGTGCGATCTGTGATCGTGGCTGTAGTCCCGATAACCGCGATTTGGGATCGCGACATTGGGCCCCACAGCTGCGATCTGGATCGGGATTGTGGAGTCATACCGTAGGGGGGGGATGATGGTTTATTTGATGATGTTCTGATGAGTTTTCATTGTGGGATTGACAGGATGCTGAGAGTACTGTGGAGAGAGCGTGAGATACCTAATGATCTCATGGAGTACATACGGGATGATTGACATGTCTGGGGGACCTTGGGGCTGTGCGGATTATTGAATTTTGCACAGGTGCCGATGATGCGTTCAACAACACTACTGCTGAACATGTTGATGGGATTATGGGAGCCTAATAGACAGTGCTTCATGGTGCAGGGGGAGAGACTGGAGCTCACCCTAGCAGATGTGTATTTTTTGACAGGACTACCGTGTTTGGGTAGGGTGGCCGATAGCCAGCCACGGAGGTCTGCGGATGTGGACATGGAAGAGATGCTGGATCGATACTGCCTCCCTACAGTAGAAGTGCATAAGAATGCACTTCTGATTTGTGACTTAGAGGAGCCATCAGTTCGGGCGATCGCAGCATGTGTTGTCCGAGTGTTGGGGTCACAGGGGCCCAACCGGGTGTTGAGGGTACAGATGCAGTTGGTAGAGTGGGTATTACAAGGCACCTACTTTGCTTGGGGCTAGATATTCCTCACTTGTGTTCAGCGAAAGCTGAGCAAGGAGAAGGTATCTGGAAAGGGGTTCTATTATGGGTCGTTTTTGTATGCTTTCTTCATGGAGTGGGTTCCAACACTGCGACCATGAGTGCCGATCCGGGCTGGGGGTTTGAGCGAGCCGTGGATGGTGCAGTGGGGTGAGATGATGCATCGACGGGGTGGGGGAGAGGTGGGGTGGTATTTTACGTAGGAGCTCTATTTGCAGTGGTTGCAGATGTCGCTGGCTTTTGATGACTACCTGTACCGTGGTATGGACTATCGGAGAGATCCAAAGGTGCCACGACCTTCTGGGAAGGCTTGGGGTCCGGATGGTATGTATCCAGCTTTTGATTGATGTTTTTATGTTAGAGTTGTTGCTAGAGATGGATGATGATTCTGACTATTTGCGATTTGGTTTGATGCAGATGTGGGACCGCAACCACTATCGGGGCATAGGGAGCGTAGGGGGCATATAGCAGCACCAACCTTGCCAGAACTGGGGGAGGTACGACGATGGGATGCAGAGGGGACTTTGGAGTCCTTGAGATTTACCTTTGATCGGCTACTGGTTGGGGTCTTCGACGAGGGGTGGCGTGAGCTTGCTCGAGAGGTGGTCAAGGCCTATCACGAGGTTCCACGGGATTGGTGGGTGATCCTAATTCGGGTGGTAGTAATGGCCAAGGAGAGGAGGGCTCAGGATTGACCGAGGGATGAGGAGGATCCATAGGAGGATCCGAAGGAGGAGCGACGAGAGGATGAGTCCGTAGTAGAGGTGGCTGCGACGGAGAGTGATGATGGTTTGGATGGGGGATATGACTCTCATTAGGGAGTGCTGGGGACTCCCCCCCGATGCGTATGGGCATTCGGGATTTTTTGTATATACTGCATGTATTTTATGACAGGGACGCTGTTGAGGCTCCTCGATGTATATTTTTTGTATATCTGAGTGTTGGGACACTCATGACATTTATATGACGATGATATATTTATATAGATATGCACATGGATGCATTTTTGCAGTGATTTTTTTTTGTACGCACATGGATGCACTTGTATTGTTTTGTGTTATTTTATTGCACGTGGATGCAAATAATTTGTTATGATAGGCACGTGGATGCCCTTTGTTGTAGATATAGTCTTTTTGGGATTTTTATGTGTTTGATGTGTCGATATGTGATGATTATGCATGATGGATGATTTACATGCTGTGGTTGATATGCCAGTCGAGGATGTTGTTAGCCATTTGATCTGCGACATTATTCTAAACTCTTGGGACATGAGTGAATGTTATGGATTCAAACTGTCAGCTTAGCTATTTTGTGCGCAGGAAATTTCTAAAGAGGCAAGGATCACGTACCTGATAGCTTTTGTTGAGCTGGGAGACAAGCAGGTGGGAGTCAAGGAATACATGAAGATGACGTATACCCATATGAAGGGCAGCAGTTAGGAGACCGGTCACAGCATCGTACTCTGCCTGGTTATTGGTAGCAGCGCCTATGCACATTCCGTCAAGGTGAATCAACTCATGTGAAGAGGAATATAAGACCCAAGTTGCAGAGGCCATCTTTGGAGACCAGCGGCTTGCTCCATTGGCGAAGCACACGTAATAAGGTGGAAGATGGTCCATCTCTGATCATGTAGGAAAATGAAGAATGTAAGGTTGCAGGAAAGAAATTGGAAAAAAAAGAAAGCAAACTGTACACTACGGACTAGTGGGTCCGTCGGATTGTTAAGGATAAAAGCATTTAAGATAAAACCCGTTATGGGGGTTGCGCAAGGGGAGGCCTTCTGAGTTAGTTAGAATATATGCCCCATGTCCAAGGTAGGTATGCACTATGTAAGGGCCTTGCCACATGGATTCGAACTTTCCTTTACCTGTCTTGTCATGGGCTTGGTCGTAAACGAGGACTAGATCTCCTTCATGGAAAGCTCGTGGGTGGACATGTTTGTCGTAACCAGCTTTGGAGCGGTTCTTGGCGGCCTCAATTGTTTGGAGGGCTACGTAACGGTCTTCATCAACTTGTTCTAATAACAGTAGACGTTGTTCAAGTGGGGAGGTGTCGGGGAGAAGTTCAATAGCGATGTGTAGGGTAGGGATCTGACACTCGATGGGGAGGATAGATTCGACACCGTGAACTAAGTGAAAAGGGGTAAAACCGGTGGTGGTCTTAGTTGATTTACGGTAATCCCATAATGCGGGGAAAAGCATGTGATGCCAATTGGACTTATGTCAGTCAACAATGGGTTGGAGGATTGTTTTCAAAATTTTGTTAATAGCCTCAACTTGGCCATTCCCTTGGGGGTAGTAAGAAAAGGCATACTGATGCTTGAACTTAAGGAGGGTTGACAACTCGCGCCAAATAACATCCTCAAAATGTGAACCATGGTCTGAGACAAGCTGTTTTGGGACCCCGAATCATGTAATAACATGGTTAAAGAATGAAGTCATGAGATAAATCTGGAGGGGAGATCAAAGGGGCTTGCGTGAGAGATTTTTTAAGGGCTTCGAATGTAGCTTGCGCCTAGTTGTCCCAAACAAAGGGTATGTGAGTACGAAGCAGACATAAGAAACCATGAACTGTGGTGGCATAATCAGGAATGAAGCGGCGAAGGAAATTAGATTTCCCTTGTAAACTCTGTAGCTGCCGGAGCATGCGTGGTGCGGGAAGGTCTAATATGGCTTGAACTTTGAGGGGGTCGACAGTGATTCCTTTGTGGGAAACAATGAAACCTAACAACTGGCCTGTCGGAACGCAAAAGACACACTTGAGTTGGTTCAAGCGGATCTGATACTTGCGACAACGCAGAAAAACTTGCCAGAGGTCGTTAAGGTGGTCAGATCGTTTCTTGGAACGTGTTGTGAGATCGTCAAGATGGACTAATAGGATATGAACCAAGTCATTAAAACAATAGGTCATGGCTCACTGGAAGGTGGCCCCAACATTTTTAAGGCCGAAAGGCATGACTCGATAGGAAAATGTGTTCCATGGGGTGGTGAAGGAAGTCTTGTATTGATCTTCTTTGCGGATCTGAATCTGGTTATACCCAGAAAACCATCCATGAAAGATAGGACTTCATGCCCCGCACATGCATCGATGAGTTGGTCAATAAATGATGTCGGGAAGTTGTCGTTGGGACATGCTTGGTTTAAATCGCGGAAGTCAGTACATACCCTGATGGTGCCTTGTTTTTTTGTTAACAGGGACGGGGTTAGAAACCCAAGTGGTGTATGCGATGGGGTAAATGAAACCTGCTGCACGAAGTTTCTCAATCTCTGCTTTAACGGCGGGGAGCTTTGATGGGTGAATGGGGCGTTGTTTTTGGCGAACGGGGGGCACATCTGGCCACATGTCAATGTGGTACTCTATGATAGCAGGGTCAATACTAGGCATTTTGGTGTAGGATCAGGCAAAGACATTGCGGAACTCCTGAAAAAGGTTTTTGTACTCTCCGACCTCGTACTCGGTGCAGGAGGCTCCCAAAGTCATGAGTTCAGGGGCACCACCTGGGGCAGAGATATCAATGTGGATTGTGGGTGAGATATTGGCCATGTTACCTTCCTCGAAGGCATCGAGAGCGGGAATGGGATCTTTAAACCAGTTGACCTTGGTGTGGAAGAAATCTTTGGACTTAACTGAAAATTGGGTGGCTGTGGTGGGGAAGGACTCCTCCGGGAGGAAATAAGAATGATGGTGCATATCCTCCCAGGGGTAATTCGGTGTGGTAAGAGCCTCGAGAATTTCCTCATCATTACGGAAACGTTTTGTAGTCAAATCGGTTGATGAGGGGATGCTAGTAGTAGCGATCATATAAATGGTATTGATCTCTCCTATTGGCGGAGATGTTGGGGGGTGGATCTCTTCAATGGTGGGGGGAGACGTCTTGAGGTCCAAATTATCCATCTCGTATAGAGCGGCTCTGTAATTTGGGAGATCAGAGCAGTGATGTGAGTAATGACCGTAAATACCGCATATTGCACAACGGTGATTGGTACGCAGTGATTTATCGCGAGGCTTGGGGGTAAGTTCGAGTTGGACAACCGGGATGTTGGGGTCGTCGTCAAGCATTTTCATGTGCTCTTGTAATCCGGGTAATTATGGACATTGATGGGTAGCATGGCCCAAATCATCACACAAAGAGAATTTGGGAGGAGCGTGAAATGGTGGAGGATTCTAAGTGGCTTTAGGCGCGGGTGGAGCGGTGTAAGGTTGTGGGCCTCTGCCCCTAGTGTATTTGGCAAGACGGGGTGGGTTGGTAGAGGAGGAAGGAGTTGTGACACCAGAAGGTGGCTGACTAGCAGTGGTGATATGTTGCACTAGCTGTAAGATGACATTGGGCACCGGAGGGGAAACGTGAGGTGTGATGTCCCATACAGGTAGTCCTAAAGTTAACCCCGAGAGGTTTAGTGTGGCCATCACCGGAGTGCTTACGACTCCCGAAGGGGATAGTATGAATGGGTGTAGCACCAACATGACTAGGTACCATCGGTGGATGGGGTAGCAAGGGCGGTTGATGGTTGGGTGTTTTTGTATTGTAGGAGAGGGTACATAAGTCAGATATTTTGGTCCCTGGTGATGGGAGTGGAATGGATTGGAATGTGGAAGTCATCGACGTATCTGAGTAGAATCCGGGTCCAACTAAGGAAACCAATGAGGTAGATGAACCGTGAATAGGTTGTTCAATCATGGGAAGAATGTTTTAGGGTGCAGCAGGGGCATTGGGATCATAATAGGTGAGTTGATCAATCTTGACCACTCGTCCTTCATGGGGGAACATCATGGTACGAAAAATGGAGGAGGCAATCGGCCGCATGGCGTACATGTAACTGCAGCCAAGCAAGAGGTTATAATCAAGTTGGGCGTTGATGACCTCTATGTCAATAAGCATTGTTTTACCAGCCAACTGGATGGGGACATTAGCTAAGAGACCTTGGGGTTGAGCTGAACGGCCGTCGTAGGCTCACAATGCAGTGGTGGACGGCTGGAGAGTAGGGGATCCCAACTTCTGCCAAACGAATGTGGACATAACACATGTAGAGGCACCCTCATCGATGATGCACCGATGGATTACAAGATTCCGAATGGATACAGAAACTTGGAATGCTAATGTGGAAGGCAGGCATGGTTCAGATTGGTCCAAATCAAAGGCCATCATTCGTGAATCAGTCGGGTGAATAGCACCAATAGCTGATAACAGAGACTTGCATTGTGTAGGACAATTTTTTAAGACCTCTAATGTAGACATGGCTGCGGGGGACCGGACTAAGTCGTCCACAATGTTGTAATTAGACGCAGTGTGAGCATTGGGGTTATTGTTGATGCGGCGAAGTGGGAAGTGAGGGGATTTTGGGGCACCATCTAATGGGGTCGAAGGTATGCGTAATGGCTAATCAGTGGGAAGAGCGTTGTTGGTTTTGTTGGTGGGAGGGGCTTCAGGGGTGGAACCATATTGGTTTCGACTGGTTTGAAGGTTGACATCATTAACAAGTGATGAGTTCCTGAGTCTAAAGTGGGGTGGGTAGGAGCAGCGTACGTGACTTGTTGTTGTGGTGGCGCGTTTTCTTGAGGGGGAACTAATGGTTGAATGTTCACCACTCCTTGGGTTGGTAAAGGGTTCTGTAACAACAAGGGTTGAGTCTGAGGTGGTGGGGGGTTAGGTGGCACCTGAGGTGCCGCGTGTCCTTAGCGGTGGGCATCATCAGTCCAGAGTTGTCATGCCCGCTCCAAATGTGGGAAAGTGTGTGTGTAATGGCCATAGACCTCGCAAATAGAACAAGGGTGGTTTGTTCATAAGTTAGGGTTTTTAGCTTGCTTTGGCGGCCTGTCGGGGTTTTGGTTAGAAGGTGCTACGTTATTATTGTTTGGGGGATTAGGTGGCTGGTTTCCTTGGTTTGGAGGGGGTTTGTTCCCACGGTTACGTCCTTTTCCACGGTTTTGCTGGCCTTGTTGGCGTTGGTTATTTTGTTTAGGCTACGGATTTTGTTCCGCGTACACTTGCCCTTGGGTGACAGGTGGGTTATGGGTTGTGTAGGTGCGGGAGTAGGCTACAGCAGATAAAAAGTGGGTGGGGGTGGAGTCGGTGCAGGTGTTGGACCTTGTGGGGGTTGTTGATACGTTTGTGGGACGGGTGGTTGATTTGTCGCAGGTGCTTCCTGTGGCAGATAATAAGCAGGGGGCTTGAGAGGATACCATAGCATGCGTGACCTGCGGGTGGTAATATGGTTGAGGTGCAACTAGGGGAATGTAAGCAGGGGATGCGTGGCTGAAGCACTGAGGTGGACATGAGCGTTCATGGGAATGGCGGTTATGCGCCATGGGAGCATACGAATTGGTTGCTCCAGAGTGGGATGCAGCTTGCGAAAGGTCGAGGCCATTACTAATATGTATCATGGAAAAGGGATGGTTATGTGATGCAACATGACCAATGATGCCATTGGCGGCATGGGATTCCCCCGGCGCTTAGTTTCGGGAGGAACTGCCACGGGGGGTGTCGGGTATAATGGTATATAAGTAACCAGACTGGGCATAGATAAGGTCAAATTGCTTAGATTTTAGGATGGCTTCTTCCTCGGATTGGGATCGCTTGGATGCCACATCCTTAGCAATGACGGGAAGGAGAGATTTAAGAAACCAATCTAGGAAGATACGGTCATCTAACTTGATTTTTCATAGGCTTCGGCGTCGACGCCACTCATGAATGTGGTCATTGATGTGGGTGGCCGTATTCTATCTACAACACAGTAGGATCTCAACTCCCACGTCATAGCGGACAGGTAACTGAAAGAACTGCAGGAAGTTCAAGTAAAGAGAAGTAAAGGTTGCATGGGTGCCATGGGGTTGCTCGATGTACCACTTGGCTGCAGAGCCAATGAGAGTTCGTTGTAACAGATGGAGCCAGACAAAGTCGTCCACTATGGAGTTGGAGGAACACCATAGATGGAAGGACATAATGTGGTTTTGGAGGTCTTCACCTGCCTTGCCCTCAAACTTAGGGATGTCTGATAGGAGCTTGGTGGGCATGTGAGGCCACATAGGATCGTGTCTGATGGGATCATTGGTCAGTTTGGCTAGGTCAGGAAGGTTGAGACTAGCCATGAATGGAAAACTAGTAGAAGGATGTGACATGCTGGTGGTCGTGGCCATGTTGGGGCCAATGCCCCCAAGTGTAGGGGCTGGGTTTGTGATAGGGATGTGTTGGGGCCAAGGTCGCAGCTATAGTAAAAGCTGCGAATTTTGGGAAAAAGCACGAGTATGGAAGGAAAGTGCTAATTTTGGGACAAGCACTAAGTTTTGGGTAAGAAGGAGACGGTGCGCAGTACGGTGCAAGATGGATGATCTCAGCGCAGATCACGGACCGGAAATTGCGGAGCTCGCGCGCACGTCATCAAAGAATGAAGGTGGCTCAGCTACCATAATAAATAAAGGCGATGGAGTAGAGGGCTCAGCTACCCTCATTTAAAGGCTTAGTACAGAAGTTATGGTTGCTCGGATCAAGGAGGAGCAACGGACCAGAGCATTGAAGGCGAAGGATGATCGCCCATACCCACAATCTGCGCCGGAATTCACGGAGCCTGCAGGAAGCGGCGACGTGACTGCAAGCGGCGCCTACAGTACACCTAGCCATGTGCGTGGTTAGGGTTTTTGGGAATCACTGTTGGGAAAGGCCCACAGTTTTGTAAAGGTGTGACCGTCATGGCTACCTATATAGATGAATCATTGTAATGGGTAGAGGGTTCTTCCTCCCTTCCTTCAGTTCCTTCCTTTTGGAGAGTTAGAGAGTTGGACACTAGACTGTTAGAGAGCCAGTCTAAAGGATAGATCATGTGTTGATTATCCTTCACTGTAATTTCTACCCGGTGTGTAGAACTAGAGAGAGGAAATCGGATAGCCGAGGAGCTAATCCCTGAGTTGCCAGACAGTCTGAGTCGACGTCTGTGCCTTTGTAATCTCCATAGAGAGGAGACAAGCTTGAGAGAAGGGCTCCCAGCTGTGTGCGTGGAGTTTCCTGTAAGTTCTAAGGCTGCAGCTGTGTGCGCAGCATATTGTATGACTCTATCATTTTCTGGTTAATATAACGCTCCCGTGGACGTGGTTTTCCTCGAGGGGATGAGCTTCACTTATATCTTCTTGTTATAATGTTTGCGTGAATGATAACTATTTAGAGTTCATTATTTGTGTATGCAAGACTTCTGTCTTATCTTTGTGACTGTTTGAGCAAGTTGGAAAGATCCCTTGATAATTATAAGTGTCTTAAGTACTAAAGAGGTAGTAACGCACGGTCGCTGCGGCGAGAGCAGACTGCGTTACTGCGCTAGATGTGAAGGGCGAGGAAGTGTTTAGCGCGTTGACCCAAGGGATAGTTGCCTGCTGCGTTAGAGAGAAGAAACTGCGCAGTAGACCTGCCAAGGAAGGGACCCACGCAGCTGCGACGAGCGGCCTGCGGGAAGGTCCGACCGCCGATTTCACAGGAACCATTCAAGGAAGAGCCATCTCCGCGTCACCCCGGTTAAGGAAACCTGATTCCTTAACCCCCCCATAGCCACTTCGGGTGATACCTCGAGCTGCCGCGCAGCTCGTTGCCGAGAGGGCCAGTGCGCCAAGGGGTTTTGTTGCTGCGCTTCATTAAAACCCGGGTCTGCCCAGAAAAGCAGTCAACAAATGGTTCCGTTGCCGCGCGAATGAGACTTGTTATTTTGGCGACGCGCGAGATAGAACAGTCAACAAATGGTTCCGTTGCCGCGCGAATGAGACTTGTTATTTTGGCGACGCGCGAGATAGAAGAGTCAACAAATGGTTCCGTTGCCGCGCGAATGAGACTTGTTATTTTGGCGACGCGCGAGATAGAAGAGTCAACAAATGGTTCCGTTGCCTAGTGACCAACAAATGGTTCTGTTGCCTTATGACTTTTTGATCACATTACTTCCATGGCTTTGAACCCTGTTGATTGAGCCAACAAATGATTCCTTTGCGTTGCGACTTGTTGCTGTAAGACTTACTAGTCACGCGACATCTGAGACTGTTGCTGAAGACAACATAAGGTTCTGTTACACTGAGACTTGCTCAGCTAACAAATGTGTTACTGGAATCCTACAGCTAAGGAAATTGGAGATTGGTTTGATTTAAAGGATAAAGAGTTTGCTGAACAAGAAAATAGAAGCCCTACGCTTCAAACAGAAGATTGGTTACAGAAGTATATTTATGCTGACCTTTACGAAATTTTCTTTGTTACGTTTGCATTGGAGTTACACGCTTGGATAGCCAAGTTAGCAGATTCTAGACCTACGCTGCATGTTGATCGACCCGTCACGTGGACGCCTGAGCTAGCTAGTATTGTGAAGCGGATAGACAATCCTGTGTCCCGCGCAGTAGACTTTTGGTTGAATAGTCTACTGGAAGGTTTTATTACCGAATTTGCAGTCGATACAAGAAAGAGTTTCAGTGAAGCTGAGAGGAGTTTCTTCCAAGTACACAGAGGTAAGTTCTTAAATTCTCTGAACTTATGGATTAAAATGCTTCTGTATGAAAAAGGAAAGCTATGTATTGCTTCTGATGAATAGCATAGTCAAGTAATGTCCGTAGATTCTGATAGTGATCCTGAAGTTATTGGTTGCACTCGTAGTGGAAAACGATATAAAGTAGGCCTTGACCAATATCCTTTTGAGTCTAGCCCAAACGATAGCCAAGTCCCTAGAGCAAGCCATATAGAAAGACAAGGGAGTGCTCATATCCCGTATTACCCCTTTACACCGCAAAAACCAGACGGAGCTCAGTATAATCCTACAGTAACACCTTCTAGTAGCCCACACGCTACTTCTAGTACCTCTGTACCACCTTTGTTTAACCATCCCGGAGGCACTGCTACAGTACCTCCACCTCAAACCCGTGCAAGAAGGATGGGTGATGACATGAAACTACCAACTTTTAGAGGAACAGGGATAGAGGACCCTGAGCAGCACTGGTTCTTGTGTGAAGCCATTTGGACAATTAAGCAAATTAATGATGATGCTGTTAAACTGGTTCAGTTAGAAACCACCCTAAGAGAAAGAGCCTTGACTTGGTTCATGAAATACTCAGCAGCACAGAATAGGACGCTTGCTGAGGTAAGAAATGCCATGATTAGAGAATTCAAGAAACCTAAGTCAGAATCACAGTGTATAACAGAGCTCAAAGACATCAAACAGTTACCTACAGAATCAGTATGGGACTTTGACCAGAAGTTCAAAGCTTTGATAGATCAAGTAAGCTTCGAGTTTGCACCACAGCAACATAAAGAATGGTTCATTGCTGCGCTGCTCCCACACATTAGACTTCCTCTTATGCAACAGAATCTCAATACTCAGGAACAAGCTCTAGAAATGGCTATGAAACTAGAAGCTTCGCCAATTGCAGGAACAAGCAACGATGTTGCGCATTTACAGAACCAATTAGCAAACTTAACCTTGCAAGTGCATGATATTAAGAAAGGCAAGGAGATTAAGGAAGAAATTTGGTGTACAAAATGTAAAGCCCAAGGTCATTCAAAGGACCATTGTCCTGTTTTCATAGACTATATTGCAACTGGAGCACCTAATCCTTTACCACAGGCACAAGGGCCTTGGTGTGAAATCTGCAGAACTAGAGGTCATAGACCACAAGAATGCCACTTACTTCAGAAATATGTACAAACTCCAAAGAATCTATATTGTAATTTCTGTAAATCAGTAGGTCATGATGAGAACAATTGTAGAGCATATGATCTTATGATAGAAAGAAAGCATGATGTTTATAGGGTACAAGCAGAGACACAAGGACCCACAGCAGGTCCACCTTATGACCAACCTCGGGACGCCCGAGCAGCAAATTACAGAGGACGCGGACGCACAACAAACTTTGGTCGTGGAAGAGGACACATCACTTGTTATAATTGCGTAGAACAAGGTCATTTTGCTAGGGATTGCCAAAATCCTACAACCCTCTGCAGATATTGTAAATCTTCTGACCATATCATTGAAGAATGCCCTCAGTTACAGGCTAAGATGCAAGCAAAGAAACCACAGGTCAATCAGAATATCCAGTTGATTGGAGCAGAAAAAAGAGAACCAGACCCTACAGTTAATATAGTGACACGCAGTGGAGCTACCACTGGTGCGCAAGAGATGGGAACGGGAAAGCAAGCGACGCAATGGGTGCGCCGCGCTAACATTAAACCAGCCCCACTTAACCTACAGAAGCAAAAAGAAGCATTTAAGCAAGCTCAAGAGTATTTCTCAGACCCGAGAGCTTCAAGTTCTGCCGCAATTCCGCAGAACAATAGTAGATCGCAAGTGCTAAGACAAGACAACCTGGTACAAGAACAGGCCACTACAGCTGGAAGACCTGATGACGATAAGGAGCATGCACTAGGCAGTGTTCATGCGTTCCTGCGACAATGTTTAAAATTGTTGCGCAATGAACAAGCAACTCTAGAACTCCAACACCTGTTAGATCAGTGCCAACACTCTGCTTCGACGAACACACCACAGCGTGCTGTTCACCAGATTAGGAGTCACATTAGAACTGGAAAAGAGATGAGGCTTACAGCGCAGATTGGAGCATTTGAAATGGACGAAGTCATGTTAGATTTGGGCTCAGAAGCCAATGTTCTCACTATGCAGACATGGGAACAGATGGGAAGCCCTCAGCTTACAAGATCCCCTATCTAGCTAAGACTCGCAAATCAGCAACGAGTCTCTCCATTGGGCAGATTACCCAATGTACCTATTGATATTGAAGGAGTAAGAAGCTCTGCAGATTTTGAAGTAATCAAAATTATGGATGATAGTAGACCATACCCAGCGCTGTTAGGAATAGACTGGGCACTTGATAATTTGGCTGTCATTAACCTGAAGAAAAGACAGATGACCTTTGAGGATGACCAGATCAGGGTCATCGCACCTCTTGATCCTATTCAAGGACCAAGATATATAGAACCCATTCGCGCAGAAGAGGAAGCGCGCCACATGGAAAGCTTGTATCAGATGACCACTAACCACAGTGACTATGTCAACCCCACAGCAGACGGCCATATCAGCTGGCGATGTGATAGCTCGTGCACATCAGATTCAGATGCAGGATTGGAAAACTGGCAGAATCGTCTACATGAGGTTTCTGCAAGACGTTGCGCCATGATGACTAAATCCATCCGATGGATTGGCACAGAATTAATTGATACTCCAACTTTTGATGGCTTAACTGAAGTAACTAAATTCATACAGGAATATGAACAAAAGCTTCCAGAACCGCAGCGCATCCAGGCACTGGATATAGCATTGCGCGCTACACCCGCGAGATGGTGGATTGCGCACAAGGAGAATATTCATACATGGAAAGACTGTCGCAGATTGATACTGCGCAGATTTCAGGACACCACAGCCGAAGCGCTACGCAAATATGAAGGACAGAGTGACCCCAGGTCACACATTGAAGCATGTATTCAGCAATGGTCAGATATTCCGGAAGATGAATGGGTTCACCAATTCATCCACACATTAGATACAATTCCAAGGAATTGGTATACTGAAATAGAATTGCGCAAAGGCACTCTTACTTGGGCTCTTATGATAGAAAGTTTTCAACTTACATTCAGCTTTGAGTCAGAGCATCCAAGCATTGATCAGGCTCTGAAGTGTATTAAAAAGAAGGTATTTGAACCAGGTCTAGTAACAGAATATTCCCAACCAGATTGGGCTGTCCAGATAGAACATGCCCTGGAATGCTATAACTTCACCGCTGAAGATGAGGAGGACGATCCTCGCAACATCAATATCCCAGAATCAGAAGGGACGCGCAATATTGAAGGTCTTGAGCTTGACATTCCTGCCATCGCAGAACACGTCAAGCTCAAGAAAGTTAACATTGGTACAGAAGCTGACCCAAAGTTTGCTTCTATAGGAGATTATTGGGATGATGAAACCGTTGCGCATGTTTCAGATTTATTACGTGATTACCAGGATATCTTTCCTACCAAGTTCACAGAAATGAAAGGCATCCTAGGAGACTTAGGAGTGATGCGCATACCTCTGAAACCAGACGCCAAGCCAGTAAAGCAGCGCCCATACAGGTTGAACCCGCGCTACAAAGAAAAAGTCAAAGAAGAAATTGATAAGATGCTTGCAGCAGGTATTATTGAGCCAGTAGAGGAAAGCGATTGGATTAGTCCTATGGTGGTCCAAGAAAAGAAAACGAAAGGTGAAATAAGAATTTGTGTCGACTTGCGCAAACTCAATGATGCATCAGCGCACGACCCATTTCCCACTCCTTTCACAGATGAAGTACTTGATAATGTTGGAGGACAAGAGGCTTACTCTTTCACTGATGGATTTTCGGGATATCATCAGATTAGAATCCATCCGGATGACCGCCACAAGACTACTTTTGCAACTGAATGGGGCTCATTCCAGTATACGGTAATGCCCTTTGGTCTTAAAAACGCACCTGCTATCTTCTCTAGAGTTGTTGTTGCTGTTTTTAAAGAATTTATCCACAAGTTTTTAGAAGTCTATTTTGATGACTGGACTGTATTTGGTTTACTAAAGAACCATATTGCGAATTTGCGCATGATGCTAGAAAAATGTAGACAGCATCAGATTTCCCTTAACTTGAAAAAATGTATATTCTGTGCCCCCTTTGGTATTTTGTTGGGACATATTGTATGCAGACAAGGACTCTTGATGGATCCTGCGAAGGTTGCCATCATTGCTAATTTACCTGCGCCCAACTCAGTTAAGCAATTGCGCACTACATTGGGACATACAGGATACTACAGAAAATTCATCAAAGGATATGCAAGGATCACAGCGCCTATGGAAAGATTGCTGAAGAAGGATTCGAAGTTCCAATGGACAGAGGAATGCCAACAGAGCTTGGACACACTTAAAGAAAAGATGATCACAGCGCCTATTCTAGTTTTCCCGGATTGGAGAAAACCTTTTCATGTTCATGTTGATGCTTCTTCCATAGCATTAGGAATCGTGCTTACACAGTCTGGAGAAGGAAGTATTGACCACCCAATTGCTTACTCCAGCAGAAAGCTCTCTACAGCTGAGAAGAACTACACCACTACAGAACAGGAAGGACTAGCTATGGTGTATGCCCTACAGAAATTCAGACACTACCTGTTAGGAGCTCACTTTAAAATGTACACTGATCATTCTGCTTTGAAATATTTGGTCAATAAACCAGTTTTAGGAGGAAGAATTTGCAGATGGCTATTGCTCTTTCAAGAGTATGATTTTGAGGTTATTGTAAAGCCAGGCAGATTGAATGCAGGGCCTGACCATCTATCCAGAATAGAGTCAGGAGAGGAACCTACGAGTCTGGAGGACAATCTGCCTGACGCACAGTTGTTTTATATCCAAGCAGCAGACGAATATTACTCTGATATTCTTAAGTTTCTCACTACCGGACAAGCGCCGGCTGAGTTTACAATCCAGCAGAAGAAGCAACTTGTTGTCAGAGCCGCAGACTTCACTTTGATAGCAGGCCAGCTTTATAAGTTGGGCCCTGACGAAATTTTGCGCAGATGTATCTTACCACATGAAAAGAGCTCTATCATCGCAGAAGCGCATTCAGGTACCGCAGGAGGCCATTTCACAGGAAAGCCGACTGCGCAGAAGATATTAGCCGCAGGACTTTGGTGGCCGACATTGCACAAGGATACTAAGGAATTCTGTAAATGTTGCGATGTGTGCCAGCGCACAGGAAAACCCTCAAGGAGAGATGAAATGCCGCTAAGACCCCAGATCACACTGCGTGCTTTTGATAAATGGGCCATTGACTTGGTAGGACCTATTAACCCACCAGGAAAAAGAACTGGCGCAAGATATATCATTACAGCTACTGAGTACCTCACCCGATGGGCTGAGGCGAAGCCAGTTAAGAACTGCGACGCTGCTACTGCCGCGCAGTTCATTTTCGAGAACATTATCACTAGGTTTGGATGCCCAGTGATCCTCATGAGTGATCAAGGTACACATTTCCTCAATGAGACTATAGAGGCCCTTACTGAAGAATTTCAAATTAATCACCATAAGAGTACACCCTACCATCCTCAAGCTAATGGTACGGTGGAAGCATTCAATAAGATCCTTGAGAATGCCCTGACGAAGATCTGTAATCAACAAAGAGATGATTGGGACCTTAGAGTCACAGCTGTATTATGGGCTTACAGAACCACTTGCAAGAAATTAACAGGTCACACACCTTTCAGCTTGGTGTATGGACAAGAAGCAGTTATGCCCATGGAATACATTGTTCCCAGTCTCCGAATTGCGCAAATTACAGAAATGGCAGATCCTGACACTATGAATGAAAGACTTTCGCAACTGCTTTCTTTAGAAGAAGACAGACTTATGGCCGGATGTCATCAACAGGTACAGAAGGCAAGACAGAAAGCTTGGCATGACAGGCACATTAGGCATAAGCACTTTGAAGAAGGAGACTTGGTACTCCTTTACGATAGTAAATTCATCAAGTTTCCAGGCAAGTTTCGTGTGCATTGGTTAGGCCCTTTTCAGGTAATAAAAATAACAGACGGAGGCGCAGTTCAGCTTGCGAAGCTGAATGGAGAACTACTACCTACAATGATAAACGGGAGTCGGCTTAAGCTTTATTGCGACGGCCACTCCGCCCTGTCGACATAATATATTACTCAGGAATGCAGATGCCCAGTGTAGTTGAAAGAGACATCGCATTTAGTCTACACGGAAGCTGCGACACACCCTCAGTTTCCAGCTTCCTGCGCAGTTCCTTGAAATATCCGCGCATCCTGAATAAAAATTGCTTGAGCAAAGCTTAGCAGTCCGCTCTGGCGAAGTTTTGCTTTGTGGACCATTGGACTATCGCTCTTGCGAAGTCCCCTTTCATAATTTGCCGCTGAAAAGAGTTTTGTTGTGGACCCATAGAGGCACGGTTTCCTAAGTTGAAATGACCCGCCGGAAATTTTGAATTACAGCAGTTATGTAGCCGCGTTTGAATAAATGAAGGATAAGGCCGCTATTTAATTCTACCCGTTCCGACGGATTCGGCTTAATCTCCGAAAGATTTGCATTTAACTCAGGCGCCGAAAGCATTAGCTTCTCCCGGAAGGCTGTCAGAACCCGTCAATCACACTAAATGCACCGCTACGGCAAGGAGGATAGCGTGTTGTCAACTCATCTGTAGCCGCCTATAGCTACGTAACCCCACTTGGTCGCATTTACTAACCCCGCTGGCTATAAATACCTCACACTTGTATCAATTTCGGGTTACTGTCTCGAGTTGCATAAGTTGTGTTTGAAGATCTGCATTATTGTTTTCAGAGCCGAGTGTGCAGACTATTTTCCCTTGTTTTCAGAGTCTATACCCTACGCAGTTCCGCCATTTGCTGTCCAGAGTTTTGTTATTTACATTGGTTCACAACGGAGAATTTATCGACTGAAGAAGTTGTTCGTCAATTTCTACGCCGAGGCTTAGATTTCGGCATGGCCACTCCGGTGACGGCTTCGACCTACGTACACCCCGGTGCTACTGATCCCAGAACATCTCCAGGCACAAGAGCATCTCAGCAGCAGCCGGAGGAACCTGTTCCAGAGCCGCTCGCGTCTATGGTGAACTACCTTCCGCCGCGTCCAGATGATGCGCCGGATGTACAGATTCCGAAGAATGCAAAGTATCCAATTCCGCTACCGCCACTACCGGCTAGTGTGCGGATAGAGGGCCAACTATTGGGAAACATTCCATTGGTTAAATTCTCTGATTTTAACCTTGGAGACTATAAGACATATCCTCAGTTTCAGTTGGACCGATATTTGGATATCGTCCATAATCCCACCAGAAACGTTGATGAGTTTATCCCGAAGGGATTTGCAGCAAATCTTGAGCGCCCTGGACTCTTGAATTTGTTGAAGCTACCGCACTTTGGGCGTAGCAATGAAGTGAACGCAGTCGTTAAAACACTGCTATCCTGCGTTCATGGAGGTTACCTTTGGCTCGGGAGGCCAATTGATCTAAATGTTGATTTGATACACCGTATCACCGGCCTATCTAAGGTCGGGAAGGATCCCAATATCCATTTTGCGGGAAAGGAGAAGGACCGAAAATTAGCTGCAAAGCTGGTCCAGAAATATAACTTGACAAGAGGAGGTCGGGCTTATGACCTCACCACAGTTGAAGATGAGGCACTTCGCTTCACAGGAAGTCTGCTTGCAGGCAGACTTCTCACCAAGTGCCGACCAAAAGAAGTTACTGGAGCTGTCGTAGAGCTCGCTATCGCAGCTGCGGAGGGAGAACAGTACAATTGGTCTCTCTTCCTGCTGAATTCTTTTTTGGCTGATTGCCTGAATGTGCAGGACAATGCAGGCCAATCATTCCATTTTTCGTGGCTTCTAATTCTATGCGCTCTCGTCGGGTGGAAGGAGCCCCCGAATACTCAGTTCCGTCCACGCCGCGCAGGAGAGGTTGCCGGCATGCGCTACATCAACCTCTGGGATTCCCCTAATCCCGCGAAGCGCAAGATGAATCGCGCTGTTTTTTGTGAGTATTACTATCTCCTCCGAGAGACCATACAAGATATGCCAAGGCTGAGCGCGGAGACAGCCACATTGTATGACGGGAAGTTGGCTTTTACTGCCGACATCCATCAACTCTACCTTCGGCCTTGCGACATTCCAGGTGACTGGGCGCTAGGTCTTTACAGGATGACCACAGAAGATGTCGAAGAAACCATTAAGTCGTGGTCGGACGAATGGAGAGCAGCAGCTGACATCGCACCTGCGATGCCACCCGCCGCTGCGCAAGAAAAAGATAAGGGCAAGGAAGCCCCTGAGCAAAGAAGCGATGAAGGCTCAACAGAACCAGCCACAAAGAAGCAGAAAGTGTCGCATCCCACTGAGGCCATTCCCTCGGAGATCGACAAATATTTGAAAGAGCAATTTCGTGAGATGAGGAACATGCATGCTCACATCCGAGGTGCTCTAGACTTACAATTTGTAGAACTAAAAGGTCTCGCAGGAAGGATTGCGCAGACCCATGCGCCAGCATCTACTTCGCAGGCGCCACAAGAAATTCCAACTGGTGAGCGAGTTGAAGAACTCACAGAAAGGCACACTGTCGTGCATATTCCGCCTACCAGCATGACACTTCCAGATCCCCTAGCTGAACTGCAGGTAAGCACAGTTGGACCTGTAGAAATTAATTTGTCTATGATTCCTATAGAAACTCTACAGCTAGTACAGGAGAAAGTTTCTCTTGAGTTGAGAGCTAGAGAGCTCTCTACTTTCCAGGCAAACCAACGACTGCAATCGCAGGAGATAGAGCTGAAGGAAAGTCATAAGAATATCTCTGCGAAGCTTGCACTCTATGAGGCGCAAGACACCGGCATCAGAAACGCAATAGAAGAGATTGCTCAGGAATTGCCGGCTTGCGAGATTCAACCAGACCTCCCTCTGGTTGCAAAAGTTCAAATTATTGGCGAAAGGGCGAAAACCCTGGAGCAAGAAATAGCTGCTATGGCAGAAGGCCATAAAACCCAGATTGCTGAGCTAGAAGCTCGCGTCGCTGCGCATCTTACGGATGATGCGCAGGTACAATTCGAAGCATTGAGCAGAGCTTCCACACGGATGAAAGGTCGAGTACAGGAAGCCAAGAACCTGATGGACCAGGCTATGGAAGCATGGTCAGAGCTTGTGAACCTCCCTTTTAAAGTGGGACTATCAGAACAGGTGCAAGCTGCAGAACAGTCTCTCACTGTTCTGAATGAAGAAGCCAAGTCCTTAACAGGCTTGCCAAAGATGAAGAAAATGGGCGAAGTGCGCAAAATGCAGCAGCAACTGCACAAGCTCAGAACTGAAGATGAGAAGCTCACCAACAGCATTCAGCCATTCATGGATGAGTATGCTGAAATCGTTGGCCAGATTGAGACAAAAATCAAAGAGATTGCCGAGTCTCAAGAGATCATTGATACACTCACTAAAGATGAAACAACCGCAGAAACAGTACAAACAGCTGATCAGTGTATTGAGGAATTGGACTCCGCTATTGCGAAGTGGCAGAAAACATTCGCGGAGATTCAAGCAAACGCAGAGGCGCAAATCCAAAGACCACGCGCTAGTGCGAGTGGCTCGAGGGCGAGCCACAAGTGAGTGTTGGGGGCCTGTTGGGGCCAAGGTCGCAGCTATAGTAAAAGCTGCGAATTTTGGGAAAAAGCACGAGTATGGAAGGAAAGTGCTAATTTTGGGACAAGCACTAAGTTTTGGGTAAGAAGGAGACGGTGCGCAGTACGGTGCCAGATGGATGATCTCAGCGCAGATCACGGACCGGAAATTGCGGAGCTCGCGCGCACGTCATCAAAGAATGAAGGTGGCTCAGCTACCATAATAAATAAAGGCGATGGAGTAGAGGGCTCAGCTACCCTCATTTAAAGGCTTAGTACAGAAGTTATGGTTGCTCGGATCAAGGAGGAGCAACGGACCAGAGCATTGAAGGCGAAGGACGATCGCCCATACCCACAATCTGCGCCGGAATTCACGGAGCCTGCAGGAAGCGGCGACGTGACTGCAAGCGGCGCCTACAGTACACCTAGCCATGTGCGTGGTTAGGGTTTTTGGGAATCACTGTTGGGAAAGGCCCACAGTTTTGTAAAGGTGTGACCGTCATGGCTACCTATATAGATGAATCATTGTAATGGGTAGAGGGTTCTTCCTCCCTTCCTTCAGTTCCTTCCTTTTGGAGAGTTAGAGAGTTGGACACTAGATTGTTAGAGAGCCAGTCTAAAGGATAGATCATGTGTTGATTATCCTTCACTGTAATTTCTACCCGGTGTGTAGAACTAGAGAGAGGAAATCGGATAGCCGAGGAGCTAATCCCTGAGTTGCCAGACAGTCTGAGTCGACGTCTGTGCCTTTGTAATCTCCATAGAGAGGAGACAAGCTTGAGAGAAGGGCTCCCAGCTGTGTGCGTGGAGTTTCCTGTAAGTTCTAAGGCTGCAGCTGTGTGCGCAGCATATTGTATGACTCTATCATTTTCTGGTTAATATAACGCTCCCGTGGACGTGGTTTTCCTCGAGGGGATGAGCTTCACTTATATCTTCTTGTTATAATGTTTGCGTGAATGATAACTATTTAGAGTTCATTATTTGTGTATGCAAGACTTCTGTCTTATCTTTGTGACTGTTTGAGCAAGTTGGAAAGATCCCTTGATAATTATAAGTGTCTTAAGTACTAAAGAGGTAGTAACGCACGGTCGCTGCGGCGAGAGCAGACTGCGTTACTGCGCTAGATGTGAAGGGCGAGGAAGTGTTTAGCGCGTCGACCCAAGGGATAGTTGCCTGCTGCGTTAGAGAGAAGAAACTGCGCAGTAGACCTGCCAAGGAAGGGACCCACGCAGCTGCGACGAGCGGCCTGCGGGAAGGTCCGACCGCCGATTTCACAGGAACCATTCAAGGAAGAGCCATCTCCGCGTCACCCCGGTTAAGGAAACCTGATTCCTTAACCCCCCCATAGCCACTTCGGGTGAGACCTCGAGCTGCCGCGCAGCTCGTTGCCGAGAGGGCCAGTGCGCCAAGGGGTTTTGTTGCTGCGCTTCATTAAAACCCGGGTCTGCCTAGAAAAGCAGTCAACAGGATGTGACCCCCAAACGAGGGGGTGGAGGTGGTATGGGAGGGTCCTACGCCACTAAGTGTAGTGTGAGTCACCAGTGGGGTTGGGTTGGGTATGCTATCCACTGGAATTGGCATAGTGACTGGAATGGTGGGTGTGGGCCCCATCGAGGGCATACCCAAAGCAGGTGTGGTGGCTGGGGTGGTTGTGGACGCTCCACCAAGGGTCCCTACAAAGAAGGGGTTGGAATTTATTCCAGCCATGGGGCTGGTTGGTGCAGTGTAAGTGGGGTTTTCAGACTCTGTCTCAGAATAAGATGTGAAATAAGGGGCATCAGAGCCGGGGGATGGAGCTCTATGTCGTCGACGAGTAGATTCAAGTGACGAAGCTCGATGTCTATGACGAGTGGTATCAAGTGATGAAACTCTACGTCTATGACGGGTGATGTCAAGTGAACCGTGCTGTGGGGGCTCGCCCCAGAGGCACCGAGAGTGTCTCGGGGACTCAATGGTGACAGATGGTATCAAGTATTTGGGGGTTGTGTCGAGTGAAAAAAAAAACCTAATGCAGCCAAGTGTGTAGAAGGAGAGCACAAAAAATACGGCACTCAGGCCATTAACTAGCTCACAACACTCACTGTAACAGTTGTGCTACAACAAGCAGAGCGTCAACAACAATGGTCAGAATACCAACAAGCAACAGGTTTCCTAAAAAATAAAAATAGTGGACTCGCTAAACCAAAGGGAGGTAAGGGAGCATGCAAACACCTAGCTAAATAGTATTCTGACTCAACCAAACATATCCTCTGCAAGGTGATGAAATCCAAGTCAGACAATATGGATAGTAGAGCCAAGTGGCTAAATATATCCCCCTACCAGGAGGGACACCGGGTAAGACAATCCTAGAAGAAAGGCAACTAAGATACCCCATTCATGACACGTCCAGAAAAGGTGAATCTACAGCTCCAGTCCTATCATCGTGTGGGCCTAAAAGGAATCACCACATGCGGACCAACGTGTAGGTAGCCTTCGGTTACTCGGTGGATTGTAGTGTTCCACTTAGGCCTCCAGAACCAGTCTGGCTACTTCAACCCTCCTAAGGGAGAGGCCCTCTGATAAACTGGTCGTGACCGTGTCAAAAAATACTTGGGTATTTTGGTACCCTAAAGGACAACAACTATGTCTCAAGTGTAAGCGACCGAGGGGTGTTATTTGGATGCCTACCCCCCCTGTCCTACCTAACTACAATATTCTTATGTGTTCCCCAAGTGGGGTTAGAATGTTGGTAGTGTTAAGTAGTGTTTTAAGGCTCACTTGAATTAGGTGACAGAGTGTGTGCGTGTGAGGTAATGAACCCAATCAAAAGTGCCATGCGTGGGCAACTTTTTAACCAATAATAATGCAGAAATTTAACTTGCAATGCAAAATTTTCTGTTGGGCCCAAGTTAGGGCAAAGTTTTGGTAACATTTTTGATAAGCAGGAAAAGCTAAGCTGGGCACAGCTCAGAAAAAGATGTAAATTTTGTCTAAGTGTTGAGGGTTCTGTGAAGTTGTGCGCAGCATCCGAGTTTTGGAAGCACCGTGAAGACTAGTGCTGTGAGGAAGCAGTGCTGCAAAGTAGTTAGGCCATGTGGAGCCAACAAAGTGGAGTGCTGGACAAGGATCAGGTGCAAGTATCGGATGGACTAGTAGTGGTCTAATTTTGGAAAGATGCTCTAGGAGTGCCGAGCGGCGGGCATGAGCAAATCAGGAAGGTGGCCAATGCACAAGTTTGTTAAGGGAAGGACAGCTCAGGGAAAGCGACGGCTTGGCACGCCTAGCGGACAAAACTGTTAGAGATGAACGGTTCAGTGAAAGCGACCTGTTGGCATGCGTGCGACAGGAAGGCCAATAGCAATAGAAGGAAGACGTGTAAAACTGCCACGATGAAGCAAACGCTACTAGATGCTAGCAAGCCGGTTTAGGGAAACCGACACAGTTTTGTAAACCCTAAGGGTTTTGGGTTTAGGTCTTCGGCATTGTAAATACATGACCTTCGGTCATGGTCTATTTAAGAAGACAATTTTTTATGGGATGGGGTTACTCTTTTACTTTTGCTGTTACAATTTTGGATGGTTATATTGTAAAATCTATTCAAGTTAAGAAGATTGTAAAGGATCTGCAGCTATGTGCACATAGACCTATATGAGAGGAAAGTGAGTCTGCAGCTGAGTGCGCAGACTAAGAAAGATTGTCCCCATCCCTTTTAAATAAATATATTACCAACCGTTCTTGTGGATGTAGCTTCCCACCCGGGGGAGTGAACCACGTTAAATATTGTGTTGTGCAATTGTGATTTATGAATGAATGCTTATCTGTATTTTCTGTGAATGAATGTCTAGATGTTTCTTTGCATGTTGTTATGAGAGAACTTTGATATGCATTTGCCTTTAGAAGTATGGAGATGATATGTTAAGTTATGTATGAACAGTTGAATGATGAACATTTAGCGTTGTGTTTGAGGACAACGAATCAGTCATTTAGTTAAACACTTTCCTATACGCAGTAAAAGAATGCTTAACAGTTGGATTGTATAGTCATATATGTTCAAATCGCAGCACCCCGACTTAACAAATGAGTGTAAGAAGAATAGTCAGTTAAGCACCTGAACGAGTGGATGAGTGATATTCGGTTCAGTGCCTTAAGTGTCTTCAAGATAATCCAAGTATATAATAGAGTTGCATTATTCGTAGCTTTAGGAGAAGTCCTGCGGTAGAAGAACATAGTGGTGTGGACTGCAGCGTTGCCCATCGTTGCGCAGTCTCACCTTGCAGCACATACCCCCTATTGTGCTATGGAATATGTCTATCCAAACAACTTATTACTTACTGTGGAAACCTGATTTCGCAGTACCCCACAGATACACCTCGAGTTAGACCTCAACCTGCTCGTAGGTTGTTTCCAAAAGGGTCGGTGCGAAGGGGTTTTGTTGGTCAAAGGGAAACCGTGAAGAACTTAGGTCTTATAGAAAACCTCTGGGTCAGTTATAGCCAACAAATGGTTCTGTTTCCGCGCTAGAATCCGTGATGATTTGCAACTGTGATGAGTGACGAAGAATACCATTTCTCGAAAGGCTCTGACAACTGGCATCCTGAAAAGACAGAAATCCAAGCTTGGTGGGACAAGACTAGAAGAGACTTTGCAAGGCAAGAGAATAGACATCCGCGTCTATCTGACACACAGTGGTCTGATAGATATCTTTGGGAAGATATTCACGACATGTTATGGGCATCATTTCCAAACGAGTTGCACGCGTGGATCTCGCGGATCCCAGCAACAAAAAAAAAAAAAAACAACAACAACATGTTTTCAAGGAGGAGTTCCTACAGAGTGGAATCCTGAGCTCATAGCACAGCTCAAACAATAGACATCCCATTGACACGTGCAGTTGATTTTTGGGTCGATCATATACTAGAAGGCTTCGTAATAGAATTTTCCGTAGACACACTCAAATCCTATACCCAAGCAAAAGCATATTTTTTCAGAGCATTCCAAGGTAAGTTGCTGAACAATCTTAGTCTATACATTAAGATTTTGTTAGCTGAGAAAGGTGTTTTAAGAATGCAGTAATATTCTTAAGTTTTTCATGGTAAACAGTATATATAGTGATTCTGACGAAGATACCCATAATCTTAGAAGTGGTAAGAGATATAAATTTAATAAGAATCTTGGAGGCTCTGGACTCCATATTGACACTGAGATTCCTTGTAACCTTGACAACAAAGCTGCACCACCATTTACACCTGACAACCCATCGGTTGCAGAGACCGCACCACCTTTATCTCAAAACCCCCTCGCTACACATCCCACCCTGCAGAATACTCAGCCCAGTACATCTATCCCGGTAAGCCAATTTGTATTCACTGCACAAAGCCCTTTACAGTAGCCGCGCACTAATTCGAGTGCTCCACCACCTAATATAACAATGGCAAACACAAATATGAAGCTCCCAATATTCAAAGGAACTGGCCTAGAAGACCCTGACCAGCATTGGTTTCTTTGTGAAGCCGTATGGAGTGTAAGACAAATCCAGGATGATGCAGTGAAGAGAGCACAGCTCATCACCACTTTCAGGTACAGAGATTTACATTGGTTCATGAAGTACTCTACCACACAGCCGCGAACCCTCGCAGAAATTAAAGCTGCGATTGTGACAGATTTTAAGAAAACCAAATCTGAATCCCATTGTATAACTGAGTTGAAAGAAATAAAACAGAAACCGACTTAAATGGTTTGGGAGTTTGATCAGAAGTTCAAGACCCTATTGGACCAAGTAATCTTTGTTATAGCCCTGGAATAGCATAAGGAATGGTCCATTGCTGCGTTGTTGCCCCATATTAGATTACCATTGATGCAACAGAAGTTTACGTCGCAGACAGAGGCCTTGGAGATTGCAATGAAGGTAGAGGCTTCGCCGATTGGTGAGACTAGTTCTGGAATGTCTTAGATACAGAACCAACTGACCACCCTGACACTAGAGCTGCAAAGCATGAAGAATGGCAAAGAACAAAGGTATGAACCTAGACATGAGGTCTGGTGTACAGGTTGTAAAGGAGAAGGCCATGACCAGGAGCATTGCCCTTTATTTCACGACTATCTTAATAATGGTGTGCCCAACCCACTAAATCAGATCCAGGCCCCATGGTATGAAATTTGTAGAACTATAGGACACCGACCTGAAGATTTCTATCTTATACATAAATATGTGAAAACACCTAAAAATTTATACTGCAATTTATGTAAATCAGTTGGACATGATGAATCCAACTGTCGTGCATATGAACTAATGAATGAGAGAAAATGGGATATGGACTCAATGAGAGGCGCTGGCTTGTACAGCGTACAAGAAGATAACTAGCCGAAACAAGAGAATGCGCAATATGACCAAGGAGGATACAGAGGTCGTGGTGCTGCATACCACGGCAGAGGATATAGAGGTCGTAGGGGAGAGGCCGCAGCTAGGTCATTTGTTATAATTGTGGCCAGCCAGGTCACGTATCTAGAGATTGTGTTAACCCATGCACTACGTGGAATTACTGTAAATCATTTGAGAATGTTATTGAATATTTCCCAGTGCTAGAGGTGGAAATGCAGAAAAGAAGATGGATAGATGCACCAAACACGAACGTCCAGTGGATCGCAGTAGAGAAAAGACCAGTAGACCCGAGCATCAATGTGGTCACGCGAACGTCCAGTGGATCGCAGTAGAGAAAAGACCAGTAGACCCGAGCATCAATGTGGTCATGCGCAGTGGTTCTTAGACATGCCGTGATAGGGGAGCAGAAGCTTCCACGTCAGGGGAGGCACCCACAAAGAAATCCCCTCTTGAGACAGTATGGATAAGGAAAGCTATGGGAAAAATACCTGCTCTCGACCTATGAAAGAATAAGGAAGTCTTTATCGACGCATGGGATACCTTTAGAGAGCCAGCAACAGAATCACAGAGAATCCCGTTGTGCAGTCAAGCACCACATGTTGCAGACATGCTAGTGCCCTATGACAAAACAAGCACTATGACGGATGTCAGCACCTCCGTTTCCTGGTTCCTACGAAGATGCATGAAGCTACTCAAAAGTGAAAACGCCATAGTAGAGCTGCAGAAGCTCATAAACTAGTATGATCCACAGACCGGAAAAAAGACTTCTGATAGCATAGTACATCACATAAGGAAGCATAAAAGAACGGGCTGAGAAATGAGGCTTACCGCGTAGATAGAATATTTTGAAATGGATGATGTCATCCTTGATCTGGGGTCTGAAGTAAATGTCTTAACTAAGCAGACATGGCAGCAGATGGGTTGACCAAAGTTGTCATGGTAACCTATCCAGTTGATAATGGATAACCAAGATAAAGTCATACCTTTTGGTCGGTTATCTGATGTGATAGTCGACATCGATGGAGTCCAAAGTCATGCAGACTTTGAAGTTATTGAGATTGTGGATGATATTCATCTTTTTCCTGCACTGCTAGGAATTGACTGGGCTATGGATAACTTGGCTATCATTAAATAAAAAACAAAGAAGATGATATTTGAAGGAAATCATCTTAGGGTCATCGCACCGTTGGATCCTGCAGATGGTGACAGATACAACGAGCCGATTCAGGAGGAATCCAAGGCTCAAGACTTGGACAGACTATACTAGCTCACAGCGAACCAGGAAGATTACATCGATCCTATTGCAGATGGCACACTCAGCTAGAGATGTGACAACTCCATCGTCTCTGATTCGGAGGCAAGGATGGAAAATTGGAAAATCCCAATGCATGAAGTATCGGCAAGAAGGTGCGCATAGGTTACGAAATCACTCCGCTGGATCGGGAAGGAGGTAAGTCCTATTCCCACATATGATGGTTCTGCTAATGTTAATACTTTCATCCAAGAATACACTGCAACTATTGAAGATGAGCACAGATTACCAGCATTGGATATGGCACTGCACGACACACCCGCCAGATGGTGGAATGCGCACAAGCATACATTTACCACTTGGGATCAATGCAGAATTAAGATGCAGATTCGGTTTGCTGACCGGGTTACCTTACCCTTTGGAAATTTTAATGGATAGACAGATCCTAGTCAAGACATTGAAGTCTGTTCACAAGCATGGGCGGAAAGGCCACACACCGAATGGGTACATCTATTTGTCCATATGCTGTATGATGACATTCCAAAGAAATGGTACCTAGACCTAGAGTTGCGCAGAGAAACCACTGATTGGGAAATGTTGACTGCGAACTTCTAGAAGGACTTCAGCTTCAAGGACGAGAACCCACTGATTCATAAGGCATTACAAATAATTAAGGAACGCATATTCAGGGAAGAGTGTCCTCACAGAAATATGACGTTGGAGGAATTCTTCAGGGCATATCACGTTCCTGCGCACCTACAGTCGGAATAGAAATAACATGAAGAACACCTTATTGAGTGTTACAACCTAGATGAAGACATCGATGATAGAAATGAAGACGATGACGATGATCCACGCAACATAAACATTCCAAAATTGAAGGGTGCATGCGACATAGAAGGACCTCCGTTAGAAATCCCATATATGAGCGAACCAGTAAAGACACAGAAGGTGAATATTGGCACAAAAGAAGAACCGAAGTTCGCAACAATCGGAGATTATTGGGAGGATCAGACTGTTGCAGAGATTGCAGACACCTTGCATGAGTATCAGGAGTTGTTTCCGACAAAATTTACAGAAATGAAATGAATTATGGGAGACCTAGGAGTCATGAAAATACCTTTGAAGCCAGGCGCAAAGCCTATAAAGCAGAGACCGTACAGACTAAATCCACGCTACAAAGAAAGAGTACGCGCAGAGCTGGATAAGATGCTTCAAGCAGGAATCATTGAACATGTTGAGGAATCAAAGTGGATTAGTCCCATGGTCGTTCAAGACAACAAAGTGAAGGGTGAGATTAGGGTTTGTGTGGATCTCATAAAATTGAATGATACTTCCATGCACGACCCATTCCCCACTCCTTTCACAGATGAAGTGCTTGTTGACTGCTTTTCTGGGCAGACCCGGGTTTTAATGAAGCGCAGCAACAAAACCCCTTGGCGCACTGGCCCTCTCGGCAACGAGCTGCGCGGCAGCTCGAGGTCTCACCCGAAGTGGCTATGGGGGGGTTAAGGAATCAGGTTTCCTTAACCGGGGTGACGCGGAGATGGCTCTTCCTTGAATGGTTCCTGTGAAATCGGCGGTCGGACCTTCCCGCAGGCCGCTCGTCGCAGCTGCGTGGGTCCCTTCCTTGGCAGGTCTACTGCGCAGTTTCTTCTCTCTAACGCAGCAGGCAACTATCCCTTGGGTCGACGCGCTAAACACTTCCTCGCCCTTCACATCTAGCGCAGTAACGCAGTCTGCTCTCGCCGCAGCGACCGTGCGTTACTACCTCTTTAGTACTTAAGACACTTATAATTATCAAGGGATCTTTCCAACTTGCTCAAACAGTCACAAAGATAAGACAGAAGTCTTGCATACACAAATAATGAACTCTAAATAGTTATCATTCACGCAAACATTATAACAAGAAGATATAAGTGAAGCTCATCCCCTCGAGGAAAACCACGTCCACGGGAGCGTTATATTAACCAGAAAATGATAGAGTCATACAATATGCTGCGCACACAGCTGCAGCCTTAGAACTTACAGGAAACTCCACGCACACAGCTGGGAGCCCTTCTCTCAAGCTTGTCTCCTCTCTATGGAGATTACAAAGGCACAGACGTCGACTCAGACTGTCTGGCAACTCAGGGATTAGCTCCTCGGCTATCCGATTTCCTCTCTCTAGTTCTACACACCGGGTAGAAATTACAGTGAAGGATAATCAACACATGATCTATCCTTTAGACTGGCTCTCTAACAGTCTAGTGTCCAACTCTCTAACTCTCCAAAAGGAAGGAACTGAAGGAAGGGAGGAAGAACCCTCTACCCATTACAATGATTCATCTATATAGGTAGCCATGACGGTCACACCTTTACAAAACTGTGGGCCTTTCCCAACAGTGATTCCCAAAAACCCTAACCACGCACATGGCTAGGTGTACTGTAGGCGCCGCTTGCAGTCACGTCGCCGCTTCCTGCAGGCTCCGTGAATTCCGGCGCAGATTGTGGGTATGGGCGATCGTCCTTCGCCTTCAATGCTCTGGTCCGTTGCTCCTCCTTGATCCGAGCAACCATAACTTCTGTACTAAGCCTTTAAATGAGGGTAGCTGAGCCCTCTACTCCATCGCCTTTATTTATTATGGTAGCTGAGCCACCTTCATTCTTTGATGACGTGCGCGCGAGCTCCGCAATTTCCGGTCCGTGATCTGCGCTGAGATCATCCATCTGGCACCGTACTGCGCACCGTCTCCTTCTTACCCAAAACTTAGTGCTTGTCCCACAATTAGCACTTTCCTTCCATACTCGTGCTTTTTCCCAAAATTCGCAGCTTTTACTATAGCTGCGACCTTGGCCCCAACAGTGCTTGATAATGTTGGAGGGAATGAGGCCTATTATTTTACTGATGGTTTTTGGGGTATCACCAGATAAGGATTGACCCCGCAGACAGGCATAAGACAACTTTTTCTATAGAATGGGGGTCGTTCCAGTACACAGTAATGCCTTTTGGCTTGAAGAACGCACCTGCCATATTCTCTAGAGTGGTCGTCGCAGCATTCAAAGAGTTTATGCATAAGTTTCTCCAAGCCTATTTTGATGATTGGACTGTGTTTGGTCTATTGAAGAACCATTGTGCAAACCTCAGAATGATGCTTGAGAAGTGTTGACAGCATCAGATCTCCTTGAATCTGAAGAAATGCATTTTTTGTGTTCCCTATGGAATTCTACTTGGGCACATTGTTTGTAAGCATGGACTGATGGTAGATCCTGCGAAGATTGCTATTATTGTGAACTTGCCAACACCAAATTTATTCAAGATGTTGCGCTCTACCTTAGGCCATAGTGGATACTACAGAAAATTTATAAAGAGTTACGCGCAGATAACAATAGCAATGGAAAAGCTGCTAAAGAAAGATGCACCATTCATTTAGAACATGGAATGTGAACAAGGTCTTGACACACTAAAAGAAAAGATGGTGACTGCGCCGATTCTAGTCTTTCCAAATTGGACGAAGCCATTTCATGTCCATGTTGATGCATCATGCATTAACTTGGGAATCATATTCGCTCAGCCAGGGGAAGGAGGTATTGACCACCCTATTGCATTCTCAAGCAGGAAGCTCTCAACAGCAGAGATGAACTATACTACTACCGAGAGGGAAGGCCTTGCAATGGTATATGCCCTACAGAAATTTAGGCATTACTTGCTTGGTGTGCACTTCCTTATTTTCACTGACCATTCTGCGTTGAAATACTTGGTTAATAAGCCAGTGTTAGGGGGGCGCATATGCAGATGGTTGTTGTTGTTCCAGGAGTATGATTTTGAGATAGTTGTTAAGCTAGGTAGACTAAACTTGGGACCTAATCATTTGTCAAGGATTGAGTCAGGAGAAAAGCCGACGAACATTGAAGACAGTTTGCCTGATGCACAGTTATTCGCTATACAGGTTGCCGATGATTATTATAAAGATATCATTAATTTTTTAACGACATGGCTGGCACCGCAGGAATTATCTATCCAGCAGGAGAAGCAACTAGTGCTGCACGCCACAAACTTCACTATAATTGCAGGTCAGCTATACAAAATCGAATCGGATGAAGTCCTGCGCAGATGCGTACTAGATCATGAGAAACCGTTTATTCTAGCAGACGCGCATTTAGGGGTTGCGGGAGGTCACTATGTAGGAAGGGAAACTACGTAGAATATATTGCGTGCAGGGCTATGGTGGCCCACGATCCACAAAGATTCCAAAGAACACTACAGGAATGGTGATGTCTGTCAAAGGACAGGGAAACCTTCACGAAGAGATGAGATGTTATTAAACCCATAGTTGACCTTGTAGGCATTTGAGAAACGGGCAATTGATTTTGTGGGTCCTATAAACCCACCAGGGAAAAGAACTGGTGCGAGGTATATTATTACTGCTACTGATTACCTCACCAGATGGGCAGAATCAAATCCAGTAAAGGACTGCAGCGCCAGTACTGCTGCGTAGTTCATCTTTGAAGAAATATTGTCAAGATTTGGCTGTCCGAAGATTTTGATGAGTGACCAAGGTACTCACTTTTTGAACAAGACCATTGAGGCACTTACAGAGGAATTCCACATTCGTCATCAGCGCAGTACTCCATATCATCCACAGGCCAATGGCATTGTTGAGGCTTTCAATAAAATTCTAGAGAACGCACTGACTAAGGTCTGCAATGTAATTATAGATCATTAGGATCTGCGCGTCTCCTCTGTGTTATGGGCATATAGGACGACATGTAAGAAATTGACAGGACATACACCTTTTCAGTTGGCTTATGGGCAGGAAGTTATAATGCCAAAGGAGTATATTGTCCCTAGTTTAAGGATCGTTGCGTTCACAGGGATGGCAGACCACGCATCATTAGAAGAAAGGTTGCTACACCTTGTTGGGTTGGAGGAATATCACTTCATTGCCGGCTTCCACCAGCAAGTTCAGAAAGACCGCGAGAAAGCTTGGCATGATCTCCATATAAAGAACAAGTGCTTTCAGGTAGGTGACCTCGTCCTCATGTATGATAGCAAATTCATGAAGTTTCCTGGTAAATTTAAGATGCATTGGCTTGGTCCATATACTGTGATACATGTTACTAACACTGGTGCAGTCTAGTTAGCCAATTTAGCTGGCGATACCCTACCAACTTTGATAAATGGAAGCAGGCTAAAGCTGTATCATGACAGCCTTGCTTCGCAGAATCCTGAATGATAAGCAGAGGAAGAGATTTCCAGGTGTCAGGTACAGTTGAAATTGGACACTGGAAATGTAAAGGAGTCTATACATGTATGATAAGTAGAACAATGCGTGTACCGTGTAGCACTGCTGAAGCTGCGCGGGAGGGGAAAAAAAAAAACTAGAAGGAAGAAAAGAGAAAAAGGAACTGCGCAGTTGGAAAATTGTGGTACTACGAAGTATCTGCGCAGGATCGCAAATGGCTTGCCACGCATCTCAGTGCAGCACTCAGACAAATAACCGTTACACTGTCGTTGAAAAAAAAAAAGCCTTTAGGTGACCGTTGCAAGCACTCGCTTTAGCATTTAACGAAAAAGATAGCCATTCTGAACACACTGACGATGGAAGCGACCGAAGGATTCGTTTAAATTGGCCAATGGACACCACATTAAATGCTCATCTAGCCACTGGAAGGCACGAGGGGGACTCAGCTGCGCCTATAAATAACACCACATAAGGAATCATGGGCGTTACCAGACACTTAGAATTTTCATGCATTCGCTCCTATGTTAGCAATCCTTAGTCATATCTCAGAGTCAGTTGAATACTCTCTCCAGTGAATGACCAAATCACTAAACATAGATGAAGATCTTACACTTCAAGAAGCAATCCAAGTCTTTCAGCATGGGGGGATTACAGAGTTAATGAAAACCACTGCCAAAAATGTTATACTCGAACCCAGCCAAGTGTCTAGAAGATCACCTTGCCATACTCCAATCATGCAGGACAAAGGGAAAGATAAAGGGAAAGACGTAACTGCACCACGGAGCAAGATTATAAAGGCAGGTCAGACGACGCCAAGATCACCGGTCTTCCAGAAGGAACCCTTGAAGTTGATGCCGGAGTATATATCACCACGGGCGTTGGACGCACTAGTCTTTAAATTGGTCAAGAATGCTAGATATGAAATCCCATTATCACCAATTTCAAAACATGTAGAGGTTTCCAAGAACGTGCTCGGAAAAATTCCGGACTGTAAGTGGGAATACTTTGACTTCCTAGGCATGAAAAAGGAAGATCCCAATGCACCTAATTACCCACAATTCCAGCCTGACCAGTACATGTGCTGGAAGAAAGATGCCAAGGGCACATTTAACTTGGTTGCCGAAAGCTGGCTGACACCGGTAGTTCAGTCAGGATTGTTGAACCTCCTCAGATTGCCACATTTTGATCGCTCACCGGAAGTTAATGCCGTGGTTCGCACTCTGATGGCGCGAATCCATCAACGATACCTGTGTCTAGAAAAAAATATTGATGTCAACATTGCCTTGATCCACCGCATAACAGGTCTCAGCAAACGCGGCAAGGATCCCAAGCAGTTCTTCCAAGGGAAGAGCAAGGAAAAAGAAGCTATTGAGAAGATGAAGAAAAGCCATGCAGTGGTAAAGGGAAAAAGAGGGTTCCCGACAGATGAAATTGAAGATAGAGTGACAAAATTTGTCACGCAGTTGCTCACAGGAAAAGTCCTCAGAACAGCTAGGCCTCCGGAGGTGCCTGCGGACACAATATTACTTGGTGCCGCAGTGGCTGAAGGCACACAATTCAATTGGTGTCAGTTTCTTCTTAATGAGTTCTTGGAAGAACTCAATGATACCCATGAAAATGGTGGACAGTTCCACTTTACATGGCTGATCATCCTCATCGCCTTTTCCGAATGGAAGGAGCCAAAGGACTATGTGGGTGTCAATATAGAAACCAATGATCCTAGAGGGTTCCACTATGCGAACCTCTGGGAAAATATCAAACCAGAGCGACAACACGCGACAGCCGAAGTTTTCTATCAATATTACACTCAGCTGCGCGATGTGATCACCCATACTTCCCGCATCACAAAGCAGGTAACGTCAAAGTACATTCGCATTCTTGATTTCATGGTGGACATGCGATGTATCTTTATTTCACCCAAAGCGAGAATGAAGAAGCCAGAATGGTACGGGGGTAACTACCATATGTATGAGGATGACATTGAAATCCTCATGAAATACTGGCCCACTGACTTCCATGTTGAAGTCATGGATGTTGAGACAGACTCTGAAGAAGACGAGCCAATCCCACTGTCATGCCCGATTGTTGAAGAAATAGGGAAGCGAAAAGAGCCTGAGACCTCGTAGAAGCCGAAGGTGTGGAAGAAGATGAAGGCCACAAAGACTCAATCTGAGACAGTCCTGAACGTAGATGAATTCGATATGATAGCAGAAATAGTCTCAGAATAGATGAAGGAGCTCATGGCTGATAAGGACAAAAAGGATAAGGTCATCCAGGATGACCTGCAAAAGACTCGGCTCGCATTGCAAGGCCTTATGAAGAAAATGGACGATGTCCAGAAAAGCCTAACCTTGCTATGCGACACAACAACTAAAGGGAGGTCGGTAGGAACCTTGCAGCAAGCACCACCACAGCTAGCAATAACATTGCCTTCTAAGACCAGGATTGTCCATGTAAACCCATTGGCTATTGCATTACCGATGGCAGAACAGATCGTCCTAGACACAAAGGGTGTCGAGCGGGTAGGGCATGACTTGGCCAAAATCCCCTTATCAGGTTTACACTTCATCCACATGCAAATCGTCGAGGAGATGCATGAACAAATAGTAGAGTCGATGAAGTCACAAGCGGAGCTCCACATAGAAAATAGGCAGCTCGAGTTGCGCGTAGACATGCAGCTGCGTGATGAATAGGACCGCCGGAAACAATTGGAGACTACCATGTCTACTATTGCCATGGATATTGAAGGTCGAGAACTCCAGGATGATCCTACGGACACAGTTCTGAGGATCGGAGAAAAGGTGAGATCTTTGAAGACGGAGATGCAGGATAGGGACATCCTCCATGAGGTGGAGCTTGAAGCCTTGAAAGAAAAACTGAACAAGCAGGTGCCATTAACTGAGCAGTAGTTAAGAGAGCAAGCAGTGAGTGTTGCCACGCAAATCATAACGAGTGAGATGGTTAAGTTCCAAGATATCTTGGAAAAGTTCTCAAAGGAATTCACTGCCCTCGAAGAGGATCAAAGGATACTGCAGGTAAAGACCGTGGTAAAAGAAAAGCAGACCACGCTAGAAACGTTGGACGTAGAGTTCAAGGCTCTGCCACCCAGGGAGAGGTTGTCCAGGTATAATGAAATATTAGGCTTGAAGAAGGAAGTCCAGGCATTAAAAGAGAAAGAGACTGAGATGGATAATCAGTCACAGCAACTCCTGGAGGATACTACAGTAGTGTCGCAGCAGATAGAAGACAAGATGAAGGAATTGCGCGACAACCAAGAGGAGGTACAGGGACAGATTGGAGAAGAGATAACTCTAGCACTGCTTGAGACAGTACAACAAGTTGAACAAGATACCAGAGAAGCAGTGGTGACAATTTTTTGGTACATATAATGAGTTCGTGGCCAAATTAGTTTGGCCGGTCGTGGAGCAGAGAGAGACGACTGAAGCAGCAAGTGGCTCAGGGACGAGCCACATGTAAGTGTTAGGGGCATGTTGGGCCCAAGTTGGGACAAATTTTTGGTAATATTTTTGATAAGCAGGAAAAGCTGAGCTGGGTGCAGCTCAGAAAAAGATGTAAATTTTGTCTAAGTGTTGAGGGTGTTGCGAAGTTGTGTGCAACATCCGAGTTTTGGAAGCACTGCGAGGAAGCATTGCTGTGAATCAGTCAGGCCACGTGGAGCCATCAAATGGAGTGCTGGACAAGGATCAGGTGCAGGTATCGGATGGACCAGTAGTGGTCTAATTTTGGAAAGATGCTCTAGGAGTGCCAAGCGGCGGGCATGAGCAAATCAGGAAGGCGGCCAATGCACTAGTTTGTTAAGGAAATGACAGCTTAGGGAAAGCGACGGCTTGGCACGCCTAGCGGATGAAACCGTTAGAGATGAATGGTTCAGTGAAAGTGACCTTTTGGCACGCGTGCGACAGGAAGGCTGATAGCGACAGAAGGAAGACGTGGAAAACCGCCACGATGAAGCAGATGCTACTATATGCCAACAAGCCGGTTTAGGGAAAACGACACAGTTTTGTAAACCCTAAGGGTTTTGGGTTTAGGTCTTCGGCATTGTAAATACATGACCTTTGGGCATGGTCTATTTAAGAAGACAATTTTGTATGGGATGGGGTTACTCTTTTACTTTTGCTGTTACAATTTTGGATGGTTGTATTGTAAAATCTGTTCGAGTTAAGAAGATTGTAAAGGCTCTGCAGCTGTGTGCGCAGAGACCTATCTGAGAGGAAGGAGAGTCTGCAACTAAGTGCGTTGACTAAGAAAGGTTGTCCCCATCCCTTTTAAAGAAATATATTACCAACCGTTCTTGTGGACGTAGCTTCCCACCCGGGGGAGTGAACCACGTTAAATATTGTGTTGTGTGATTGTGATTTATGAATGAATGCTTATTTGTATTTTCTATAAATGAATGTCTAGATGTTTCCTTGCATGTTGTTATGAGATAAATTTGATATGCATTTTCCTTCAGAAGAAGTATGGAGATGATATGTTAAGTTCTGTATGAATAGTTGAATGATGAACATTTAGCGTTTTGTTTGAGGACAGTGAATCAGTCATTTAGTTAAACACTTTCCTATACGCAGTAAAATAATGCTTAACAATTGGATTGTATAATCATATATGTTCAAATCGCAACACCCCGACTTAACGAATGAGTGTAAGAAGAATAGTCAGTTAAGCGCCTGAACAAGTGGATGAGTGATATTCGGTTCAGTTCCTTAAGTGTATTCAAGATAATCCAAGTATAGAATAGAGCTGCATTGTTCGCAGCTTCAGGAGAAGTCTGGTGGTAGAAGAACATAGTGGTGCGGACCGTAGCGTTGCCCATCGCTGGGCAGTCTCACCTCGCAGCACATACCCCCTATTGTGCTGCATAATACGTCTGTCCAAGCAACTTATCACTTACTGTGGAAACTTGATTCCGCAGTACCCCATAGATACACCTCGGGTGAGACCTCAACCTGCTCGTAGGTTGTTTCCGAAAGGGTCGGTGCGAAGGGGTTTTGTTGGTAAAAGAGAAACCGCGAAGAACCTGGGTCTTATAGAAAAACTTTGGGTCAGTTATAGCCAACATTTTCTTTTTCCAATGTAAATATTTAAACCTAAAAATTCTGTAATTGGAACAGAAAGCAAATTGCAGAAAAAGGTTGTAGGTAACTATGGTTGCAGACAGAACAGGTGGTTGTGCAGGTGCAGAAAATATTGCAGAAAAATTCTGGGTTCAAAAAAGGGTAAAAATGCAGAAAACAAATCCCGGGTCTGTGACTGAAATGTGCGTCCTGGAGCATGGCTGTAGGGGTGAACCCTGTGGTCGGATCGTGGGTCTGTGGTTGAAATGCGTGGCCTGGAGCATGGCCATAGGGGTGAAACCTGTGGTCGGATCGTGGTTCTGTGGCCAAAAGGCACAATCTGAGGTGCGACAAAGGGGCAGAAAGCTGCGGTCGGGGCCGCGGGAAAGAGGACGAAAGCTGCGGTCGGGTCGCGAGTCTGTGGCCAAAATGCATGGTCTGGAGCACGACAAAGGGGCAAAAAGCTACGGTTTGGATCGGAAAAAAAAGGCCGAAAGTTGCGATCTAGGTCACGACTGCGAGGAACAGAACTGTGATTTGCGGTAGAAAACCCAACTGGCCGAAGCCACAACTGAACAAGGAAAACAGAAAAATACTTGCACAAAATAAAAAACTTTTAAATTTTTAACAAGAAATTCAAAGGCCAATAGTGGAGTCGCCAAAACTGTAGCTAGGGTTTTCACCCTAGCTTGTGCAAATGATCACCTACTAAGGAGAAGGGCCTTCTTAGTAGCAGTTCAGTAAAAAAGTAAAACTTGACAGTAAAACAAAGTAAAATCTAAGCTAACATGTGCATCAACAGAAATAAAAAGACAATGACAATATAATAGAAAATTTTCTTTTGTATTATTGTCATGTCCCAAATTTGGTATTGGGTCATAATGGCCTAATCACATTGGCTCTATTCATTACAGTTTGTCAAATTGATGCTAAAGGTAAAATAATTGCCAAGGAGGAAAATTACTAGTTTCCTAGGTTTGGGGTGGAAGCTTTGGGATTTGGAATAATAAGGATAATAAATGATGTTTGAACATTAGAATGGCATAAATATTTAATAAAGGATCTAAATAAATATATACAAGTGAAAATCAAAGTGGCATTTCATCATGAAGACACATGGAGGAAGTGGGACCTACATATGGCTAGATTTCCCCACTACATTTGGCATCATTCTCTCACCAATTCGAATTCAAGGTGAATGGTAACATACTTGGGGGAGTCCAAAAGGTATTATTCATTGCATGACTCATCCAAGGTCGAAATATAGAGTAAGAGTAACTCCCATGGAAGAGGAAGAGGCAATTTGGAGCTAGTGAGACACTTGGGCTAGATTCCCTATCTCTATGACAACAATAATGAAGATGCTATGACACCTATGACACAAATCACACCTGAAGTCTGACATATGACATATATGACATGTCAGGGCTAAAAATAGACTCCAAGAGGGCGCTCAAGGGTGTTAGGGCAGCTGTTAACACCCAAAAAGTGCTCACTAGCTCATTTCCCTATTCACATGACCCATTTGTCCACTTTTTCACCATCTGAGCCTCCGAAACCAACAAAAGGTCACCAAAATACCTTAGTACACCCCTTTTTCCATTAAAAAAGATTATTTTTCCAAGAAAATCATAAAAAACCCTCAAAAAGGGTCCAAATTCCCAAAAATATTAAAAAGGGAATTAAAATATTATTTTTATTCAAAAAAGGAAAAAGGAGGGAAAAGTACCTAAACCATGTTGGTCAATACCATTTGGTTTCCACAAAACCACAAATGGTATTCCCCACCACCAAAACCTATAAAAAGGTGGTAGGGGCTCCTCATTTCACATCCATCCATTATCTCATCCTTATGCTGCTGAAATCTCCCCTGAGCATTTTAGCCATTGCAAACCACATTGGAGTAGAGACCATTGGAGATTGGAGTTGCTCATCCTTGGAGCCATTCAACCTCACCATTAGAGGTATTGATTCCGCAAGCACTTGCTTGCCCCATTCTTTCAATACAAATTTATTATTCTTATATGTTCTTGTTCTTGATTTTAAATTATCTTTGTTATTTGCTTAATATCTTTGCTTAGATCCATGAATAGTCTTGTTTAATTAGTTTATTGTTATTTATTTCAATTGAAGCTGCTGCTACTAGTTAGCAGGTGCCCATAGCACTAAGCCTGGTTGCAAAACCGGGCCAACAGTTTTTGGCGACTCCGCTTTGGTTTGAGCTATAGATCTCTAGTTTTGCCTTTAATCTTAGTTTTTTATGAGTTTTTAACCTTTAGATCCATAGATCTGCCATCTTAGACAGCAGATCCATTGCTGCTCTGAGTTTTGGCCCCATAAACAGCCCAAAATTTTCAATTTTCGGGTTCGTTTCTCGGTTTCCGTGCACGGCTTCCGCATCGCGGCTTTTTGCCAGACAGTCGCGTGGTCCATCGCGACTTTTCTGTGTTTTTCCGCGCGGTCCATCGCGGCTCTTTGCCAGACAGTCGCGCGGTCCATCGCGACCTTTCTGCGTTTTTCCGCGCTGCGCACCGCGGCTTCGCGGCCAATTTCCGCGCTGCCCATCGCGACTGTGCGGCTAAAACCCGTGCAGTCCATCGCGCCTGTGCGGCCAAAACCCGCGCGTTCCATCGCGACTGTGCGACAAAAACCCGCGCGGTCCATCGCGGTTTTTCTGTCAAAACCCGCGCGGCTGAATTTTTCATTCGGCCATCCCGATTTTGAAAAAAAAATTTACTGTACTTTCTGCCCATAGCACATTTTTTACAGTATTAAATTCTGCATATTTGACAGCTTTGAAAAAAATTTTACTATTTAAAGTGCATATCTAGAAATCTTTTTAAAAATTTTCAAGAAAGTGAAAGAAAGACTCATTTTGCATTTTTATCTAGATTCAAATTTTTTCCTGTTTACTTCTTTAAAAAATCTTGCCCTTAGCAATTTTTCTTGAAACAAAGAAATCCATTTATTTCTTTTAAAAAGAAGTCTATTATTTGCTTTCATAAATCCAAGAAATCCTTTATTTTTTGAGTTATTTTTTGAAAAGCATATAAATTCCTTTTAGTGAAAAAAGTCATAAATATTTGCTTTTTATTTTCGAAAAATCCTTTATTTTTTGAAAATTTCCTATAAAGCATTTAATTTTTTCAAGTTCAGTTTACAACACCTCACGTGCACTCACACGATTACTTAATTGAACTAAGCCTTAAAACGTACCCTAATTTGAACACACTTTTAACCCCACTTGGGGAACACTAAAAGAATTCTTGTAGCTAGGTAGTATTGGGGGGATAGGTGTTCCAATAACACCCCTCAGTTCTTACATCTGAGACATAGAAGTTGTCCAATTAGGGAGCTAAAATCTCTTAGTACTTTTTGGCGCGGTCACAACCGGTTTGTGGGAAGGCCTCTCCCTTAGGAGGGTTGAAGTCGCGAGGATGGTTCCGGAATCCTGAGTGGAATACCGAAATCCATTCAGTAACCGAAGGGCTACCATTCGCAGTTCTCGGGATATCCCTGTATTGGGATATTGCGATCAAAGGACCAAACGGCAGATTTACCTTTTCTCGACGCGTCATGAAAGGAGTATCCTAGTAACTTGTCTTTAGGATTGATTACCCGGTGTCCCTCCCGGTAGGGGGATATCTAGCCGTTGTCTCAACATTCATATTGTCTGACTTGGATTTCATCACCTTGAAGAGGATATCGTCTGTTTGAGTCACAATACTTTTAGATTAGGTGTTTGCATGATTTCAACCTACCTGTGGTCTAGTTACACCTATTTTTTCTAGGAGCCGCTTGCATGTTGGTATTCTGACCAGTTGTTGCATTCCTCCACTTATTGTACACAGCTGCTAGAATAAGTGCCTTTTTTGAGGATTGATTTTTGGCCTGAGAGCCTTCTTTTTTCACTCCCCTTCTTGCACCCTTGGTTGCATTAGGGTTTTGAGTCTTTTATATATATCACCACCTGATACTTAAACAAATTTTTTACCTAAACACATATTCTCACCATTGAGAATTTTAGACGCTCTCGTCGTCTACAGGGCGAACTCCCAGAGTTTAGTCCACTTGGCTCTCCATGTCACGGACGCAGAGCCTTATCCCTTGATTTGACACATCGTCAATCAATTAGACAGTCATCCGATTCTGACATACCCCACTTCACCTTTGATTTGGAGGTAGAATCCGAAAACCCCACAGAGTTACCACCAACCACCGTAATGTCTGGAACACCATTTGATCCACTGTTTACCAGCACCATAGGCGAGACATCCACAGACCCTTCTGCGGTGGTGCCAACCATGGTAACTACCACCCCCTTGGGTATGCCCAATATGGGTAACACTCCACATTTAGGAATGCCCAACATGGGTAACACTCCACATTTAGGAATGCCTAACACAGGGCCACCACCTGTCATGGGTATGCCCAACATGGGGGTCATACCCCCTTTGGTTTCCACAAACCCCATCCCAGGAATCCCTAGTACGATTCCCAACCCAAGAGTAACCCATGTTGCACTTGGAAGTGCTATCCCAGGAATCCCTAGTGCGATTCCTAACCCAAGTGTAACCCAAGTTGCACTTGGAGGCGCTGGCCCATACCAGACTACACCTATTGGAGGCCATATACCCTCCATACCTAGCATACCTTTAGGCGCTACTGGACCCCTACACCATACCACTATGGCCAGGCATGTCCCAGTTCCAGTCACCACATCTGCTAGTCTACCATACATGGCAAGTCTGAACCTGCCAGATTTAGCTAGGCTCACAAATGACCCCATCAGACATGATCCGGCGTGGCCTCAAATGCCCACCAAACTCCCCTCTGACATCCCTAATTTTGAGGGTAAGGCAGGATAAGACCCCCAGAACCACATCATGTCCTTCCATTTATGGTGTTCCTCCAACTCCATAGTGGATGACTCAATCCGCCTCCGGCTTTTACAACGCACCTTCACTGGCTCCGCAGCCAAATGGTATATCGAGCAGCCCCATGGGACGCATGCCACATTTACCTCCCTTGCCTCGACTTTCCTACAATTCTTTCAGTTACTTGTCCGCTATGATGCGGGCGTCGAGATCCTACTATCTTGCAGACAAAACACGGCCACGCATATCACTGACCATATTCATGATTGGCGTCGACGCCGAAGCCTATGCAAAATCAAATTAGACGACCGAATCTTCCTAGATTGGTTTCTAAAATCCCTCCTTCCTCTCATTGCGAAGGATGTAGCATCTGAAAGACCCCAGTCTGAAGAAGAGGCCATCCTCAAAGCCCAACAGTTTGATCTCATCTACGCCCAGTCGGGTTACCTATACACGATCATACCGGACGCCCCACGAGGCGACTCTGCACGCGGTGACACACCGGGGGCATCACATGCCGCTGATGGAATTATTGGCCAAATTACACCGCAAGCAAAACCTTTCAGTATGGTGAGCACCATGCCTGCCCCAGACCTTTCTAGGGCTACATCTAGTTCCGGAGCGACAACTTCTTATGCTCCAACAAACCAAACCCATCACGTTCATGGACCCTCTTGTCCACAACATTGTTATGGCCAAGCGCCATCAGCATATGTACCTCCTACATACTATGCTCAACCTACGGTACAGACCCCCATGCAGTTCCCACAACAGCCCATGCATTACCCACAACCGGTTGCACCAGCTAACATCACACCTCCACCAGCTCAGGGGTACCAACAACCCCAACAGGCAACTGGACCACCTCCAGCTCCACCTGCATACTATCCACCGCAACCTGCTCCCGCACCTGCGGCTCCTCAGAATCCCCCCAATGCTCAAGGGCATGTGTATGCACAACAACATCAGCCCCAATACCAAAATAACCAATGCAACCAGGGTGGGCAACCAAACCGCGGAAGAGGACGCAACCGTGGAAACAATCAAAACCGTAACCAAGCTCCACAACCTACCCATCCACCGCAAAACAATAACGCAGCGCCTGCTCATCAGAATCCTGATCGACCACCTAAGCAAGCCAAAAATGCTAATTTACGAACAAACCATCCTTGTTCCATTTGCGGTGTCTATGGTCACTATACCCACGCTTGCCCACATCTGGAGCGAGCTCGACAACTATGGACAAATGACGCCCATCGTCAAGGGCAGGCAGCTCCTCAGCCGCCACCCAACCCCCCACCACCTCCACAACAACCTTTGGTACTACAAAACCATTTTCCAACACAAGGAGTGGTGAACACTCAGCCGTTAGCCCCCCCACAGGGCAACGTGCAACCACAACAAATTACTTACGCAGCTCCGGACCAACCCATGTTTGATTCAGGCACCCACCATTTATTGATGATGTCCACTGCTGACGTCAATATCCAAACCCGTCGGAATCAATACGGACCGACTTCTGAAGCCCCCCCCGCCGAAAAGGATACTAATGCTCATCCCACTGATCAGACATTGCGTATACCTCAGGTTCCACTCGATGGCGCTTCTAAAGCACCTCGCTTCCCCCTTCGCCGAATCAACAACAACCCTAATGCACGGGCTGCGTCCAATTACAACATCGTAGATGACTTAGCTCAATCTCCCGCAGCCATGTCTGCGTTAGAAGTCTTAAAAAACTGTCCCACTCAGCGCAAGACTTTACTTTCCGTCATTGGAGCGATTGACCCAAATGATTCGAAATTGATGACCTTTGATTTAGACCAGTCTGAACCACGTCTGCCTTCCACCATAGCAGTCCAAGTTTTCGTTTCTATCCGGAATCTTGTCATCCATCGATGTATCATCGATGAGGGTGCCTCCACATGCGTCATGTCCACATTTGTTTGGCAGAAGTTGGGATCCCCTACTCTCCAGCAATCCACCACTGCATTGCGGGCCTACGATGGTCGGTCAGCTCAACCACAAGGTCTACTACCCAAGGTTCCCGTCCAATTGGGTGGGAAAACTGTGCTCATCGACATAGAGGTCATTAACGCCCAGCTCGATTATAACCTTTTACTTGGCCGTAGTTACATGTACGCCATGAAAGCGGTTGCCTCCTCCGTTTTTCGCACCATGATGTTCCCCCACGAGGGACGCGTGGTCAAAATCGACCAACTCACATACTATGATCCCAATGCCCCTGCAGCACCCGAAAATGTTCTTCCCATGATTGAACAACCAACTTCTAGTGCAACTACCTCCTTTGTCTCTTCTTTGGGACCCAGACTTTATTCAGATACACCAATGACCTCTTCATTCCAGGCCATTCCACCACCGTCACCGGAGACCCAAGTCGCAAACCTCTGTACTCTTTCGCAGAATACGCAAACATCCGGTGGTCAACCACCATTGATCCCCAGTCACATTGGTGTTACACCCATCCACACCATCCCCTTCCTATTTCCTCCTTCGGGTGTAGTAAGCGCCCCGGTTATGGCTACCCTTAGTCTACCCGGGCTAACATTGGGATTACCCGTGTGGTATATTCCGCCTCCCGTTCGACCGCCGACACCAAACGTCATCCTCCAACCGGTACAACCTATTGTTACCACAAATCAACCTCCTCCTGGTGTCGCAATCCCTTCGTCGTCAACAAAACCTTCTCCTGGTCTCACGATTGCGTCGACGTCAACGAATCCCCCTTTTATTGTTAAGCCCACTGGGGGCAGAGGTCCACAACCATACACTGCTATACCACCTCCTAAGGCAGTTAAACCCCCACCGGTGTTTCGAGCTCCCCCTAAATGTTCATTATGCGATGAGATTGGCCATCCAACTCATCAATTCCCACACTTACCGGCACTCCAAGAGCATATGAATATGTTGGACGATGACATTAGCATCCCAGTAGTCAGATTAGAGCCACCTCTACAGCCTCGTGACAAATCACTGCGCACTAACCATCCTTGTGCTATATGCAGTGTGTACGGCCACTACTCTCACCATTGTCCTGATTTACCTGACTACAGAGCAGCGTTGTACGAGTTAAACAACGTCGACTTAGAGATATCTCCTCCCCTCATCGAGGAGATCCACCCCCCGCCATCATCCTCGTCGGAAGAATTCAATACTATATATATGATTTCAACAACTATCAAACCAGAACCCCTTGATTTATGGTCTGACTACTTCAATACTGATGAGCAAATTTTGGAGACACTCACTGCACCCGACTACCCTTGGGATGATATGCATCATCGCTCGTACTTCCTCCCGGAAGCATCGACATCCTCCGCATCTGACCAGCTATCAGTCGAATCGAAATATTTCATACCCACTAAGGTTGATTCGTTAAAGGACCCCATCCCAGCACCGGACGCCTTTGAAGAAGGGAACATGTCGAACATTTCCCCCACTATACAGATAGACATTTCCACAACACCAGGGAAACCTGAACTCATCTCGCTGGGCACATCTTGCACTCAAGCAGAAACTCAGGCATACAAAAAACTCTTTCAAGAGTTCCGTGATGTCTTTGCCTGGTCCTACACCGAGATGCCTGGTCTCGACCCCGCCATTATAGAGCACCACATTGATACATGGCCTGAGGTACCCCCTGTTCGTCAGAAACAGCGACCCATTCACCCTTCCAAGCTATCCGCTGTTAAAGCTGAGGTCGAGAAACTCCGCAAAGCAGGATTCATTTATCCTATTCCGTACACCACCTGGGTGTCGAACCCCGTTCCTGTCAACAAAAAGCAAGGAACCCTTAGAGTATGCACTGACTTCCGCGATTTAAACCACGCTTGTCCAAAAGACAATTTCCCTACACCATTCATTGACCAACTCATTGATGAGTGTGCGGGCCATGAAGTCCTATCCTTCATGGACGGGTTTTCCGGATATAACCAGATTCACATCCGCAAGGAGGATCAGTACAAGACTGCCTTTACCACCCCATGGGGCACCTTTTCCTATCGCGTCATGCCATTTGGCCTTAAAAATGCTGGTGCCACTTTTCAGCGAGCCATGACCTACTGTTTTCACGACTTGGTCCACATCCTGCGAGTCTATCTTGACGACCTCACAGCTCGTTCCCGAAAAAGATCAGACCACCTTAACGACCTCCGGCAAGTTTTCCTGCATTGTCGCAAATATAAAATCCGTTTGAACCCACACAAGTGTGTCTTTTGCGTCCCGGCGGGCCGGTTGTTGGGTTTTATTGTTTCCCAAGACGGAATCACTGTCGATCCCCTGAAAGTCAAAGCCATCTTAGAACTTCCCCCTCCTCGCACGCTTCGGCAGCTCCAAATTCTACAAGGGCGGTCCAATTTCCTCAGGCGCTTCGTTCCTGATTATGCCACCAAAGTCCACGGGTTCTTACGCTTACTTGGCACCCACATACCCTTTGTTTGGGATGAGCAAGCAGAAACGGCATTCGAAGCCCTCAAGAAAGCCCTCACACAAGCCCCCTTGATATCCCCACCGGATTTCTCTCAAGACTTCACCCTTTATGTCTCGGCATCCGAACATGCTGTGTCCGGAGTTTTGGTCCAAGAAGATGCCTCACACCAAGAGCATGTGATTTATTACGTCAGCCAGACCTTGTCTGGCCCACCTCTGCATTACCCCTACGAGGAAATATTAGCCCTAGTTGTAGTCTTTTCCGTACAAAAATTGTGACACTACATCCTACTCAGTCATACCACGGTCGTGGCCGACTCCAACCCCATGGTCTATCTCCTCAGCCGACGGCTCCTTCAGGGTCGTGTCGCTAAATGGGTCATTATCCTCCAGGAATATGACCTTACTTTCAAGACTCCTAAGAGCACCAAAGCCCTCACGCTTGCTCACCTCATCACCGACCTCCCATCCTCTTCATCATCACCCGTTATCCAAACGGATCTGATTGACGAGCATATCTTCATCATTTCGTCTGATGACCCTTGGTACGAAGACATTTTGACTTACCTTCGTACGCAAAAATTTCGACCACACATCGATCGTGATGGACGCCGTCGCATACGACACCACGCCCCCCGATACCTCCTGATTGGGGATGTACTTTACCGACGTGGCGTTGATACTATCTTACGCCGCTGCCTATCCCACAGTGGGGCAGAACAAGTCCTCAATGATTGTCATAGCGGTGCCTGTGGAGGCCATTTCTCCGGCATGGCTACCGCCCAGAAAATCATTCGGGCCGGTTATTTTTGGCCATCATTGTTTACTGATTGCATCACCGCATTCAAGCATAGCCAGAACTGCCAACTATTTGCCCCCAAATCAAGAACCCCCCCCGCCCCCCTTCATCGAGTCGTCACTGTTGGACCATTCTGCAAATGGGCCATCGACTTCCTCGACTGCAACCCCCCGTCAGCCGGCGGTCACAAACACATCATTGTGGCTGTAGATTATTTCACCAAGTGGGCAGAAGCCATGCCAACCTACAATTGCAAAGCCGACACTGCAGCACGGTTTTTCTTCAACCATGTTATCACTAGATTCGGAGTACCGAAACAACTAGTCTCTGACCACGGCTCTCACTTCGAAGACGCCATATGGAAAGAATTATCGACCATGTTGAAATTTGAACACCATTTTTTGTCAGCCTACTATCCCCAAGGAAACGGCCAAGTCGAAGCGATCAATAAAATTTTGAAAACCATCCTGCAGCGCACTGTAGACAAACACAAATCCAATTGGCACCACATGCTCTTCCCGGCACTATGGGCCTACCGCACCTCGACCAAAACCGCCACCGGTTTTACCCCTTTCCATTTAGTTCATATTGTCGAATCTGTACTCCCTATTGAGTGCCAGATCCCAGCCTTACATATCGCCGTCGAACTCTTACCAGATACTTCCCCGATCGAGCAACGTTTACTACTCCTAGAGCAGGCCGATGAAGATCGGCGCACCGCCATTCAAAACATGGAAGCAGCTAAACAACGATCGAAACTAAGTTACGACAAACACGTCCACCCGAGAACCTTTTCTGAGGGAGACCTTGTCCTCGCTTACGATCAAATTCATGATAAAACCGGGAAAGGAAAATTCGTATCTATGTGGCAAGGCCCCTACATCATACACACCTGCCTGGGGCAGGGGGCATACATTCTGACCGATTCAGAAGGAAACACCCTACGCAACCCACGCAACGGGTTGTACCTTAAAGGATTTTACCCATAGAAAATCTGATGGACACCATCGTCCATTTTAGTATAGGCATACATTTTTTGTTCACAAAAAATTTCCAAAAACCTAAATATTTGTTTTTCTCTGCATGACCACAGATGGAGCCTCTTCCACTCTGCCATGTTGGTTTCGCTGATGGTGCAAGCCGTTGGTCTCCCAATCTCGCCTCCGCAGCTTGGGTAATATACTCCCCTTCACATGAGTTAATTCACATTGACGGAGTATGTTTAGGTGCCGCTACCAATAATCAAGCTGAATACGATGCCGTGACCGGTCTCCTGGCCGCTGCTCTCCAAATGAGCATCCGTCGCCTCAACGTTTTCTTGGACTCACAGCTCCTAGTTTCCCAGCTTAACAATGATTACCAGGTACGCGATCCCTGCCTTTTCAGAAAATTCCTGTGCACTAAACAAATGGTTAGACAATTTGAATCCATTACATTCACACATGTCCCAAGACACCTCAATAGTATAGCAGATAATATGGCTAACAGTGTCCTCGACTGGCACACCAATCACATCATGTCATATCCATAAACAAAAAATGCATCCATGTGCATAACATGTGCCTCCACGGGCATAAAACAAACAACCAAATAATGCATCCATGTGCATAACATGTGCCTCCACGGGCATAAAACAAACAACCAAATAATGCATCTATGTGCATAACATGTGCCTCCACGGGCATAAAGCAAACAACCAAATAATGCATCCATGTGCATAACATGTGCCTCCACGGGCATACATAAATCAACAAACATACTGCATCCATGTGCATAACATGTGCCTCCACGGGCATATACAAAAGACAAATGTGCATCCACGTGCATACACGACAATATATCTAAAATATATATCCACATATATATATAAAAATCAAATAGTCAACATGTCATAAGTGCCCTCAGCACCCGATATACAAAAAATACATCTGTCATACAAAAATGCTTCCCCATATGCTCATCAGCATTTGGGGGCAGATACAATATATCTACTCATCTGGATCCCTAGGATCCTCCGGCTCCTCCTCCGACTCCTCCTCCGCCGGCCCCGCCGAGTCATGACGACCCCGAACTCGCCGCTCTGCTGGCCCCGCTGGATCGTCCCTCAGACGTATCCTCCCCTGAGCCGGCCCTGCCGGAGCATCTCGTCTACCATCCCCGTGCCTCGCCACGAACACCGCTTCCCTCAATAGGAGCGACTGCCACTCAGGTGGCGCACCAAGACATCCCTGCAAAATATCCCGATCCAGGTCTCTCCAACCATCCTCGGGGAGCCCAGCTACGATCCGGGCCAAGGTCCGTCGGACACCATCTATGGCGTCATCATGAGGGCCAACCCCTCGCCCACGAGCTGCATATCCTCCACCACGCGGAGGAGGTACAGGTACAGGTGGATGAGCGACCACCATCGCCCGCCCCTGCCGAGCCACATAGTCAGGTGGTGGCACTGGACCCACATCTGCACAAAGCAAGTAAGCCATCAGATACTATACAAAAAATCATCAATGATAAATCAAACAACATATGATATAATATCAAATAAAACACAAAACATACCGTCTAGGCTCCAGGCCTGTCCTGGTGCACGAGGCATCTCTGCGTCACCTCGGTAGTCCATGCCGGCGTAGGGATAGTCCTCAATCACCAGAGGCATCTGCTCCCACTGCTGATAGAAATCCTCCGTGAAGTAGCCGCGGACACCACCGCTGGCACGGGGCATCATCTGCCCCCACCTCATCATACGAGGCTCACTCGGAAGACCAGCACGAACGGGTACCCGTGGCCGCAAGGTCGGCACCCGCTCAAAGAAAAAACAACATAAGAACGAGGCATAACAAAAATCGCCTCCCTCTCTAACGGCCTTGTCCAGATCTCTCCGGACACCAGCCAGGAACATCTGCGCCCAGGCATAATAAGTACCCTGTAGAACGGAATCCACCATCATCGTCTGCCCCCCAGACATACGATGTGGTGCAGCAGCACCCAATACCCGCAGAACGCAGGCACCAACAGCTCGCATATCCCACTCATGTAGGGATCTCAGACTAATAGAGCTATTTACCAAAACAGCATCATCCACACAGAAAGTCTGTAAGAGGTCCTCCATATCTACACCCGGAGGCAACCTCGGCAAAATATCAGCCACCTCACCCAAGCGAGGCAACCCAGTCAAAAAATATACATCCGTGAGAGTGATCTCTAACCTCTCACCACCAATAATGAAGGCACCCTCTGCCGGCACCCACCACTGAACGAGCTTGTTCAGGAGCCGTCTCACTGAACGTATAGGAGGGATCTGAGCGAACTTCAAGAGTCCGCTCATAGCCAGGGTCTGTCTCACCCCTCCATCAGTCTCAATCCTCAGCATGAGATCACCATCGATCTCCCTCTCCCGCCACACGGACTGAGATCTCCGCAACATCCTGCCATGAAAACAGAAATTTTTTTTTAGCCCCAGCACAAAATTTTTATAAAAATCCCATCGCGGCTTTTACACAAAAAGCCGCGATGCCCATCGCGGCTTTTCCACAAAAAGCCGCGATGACCATCGCGGCATCCATGCAAAAACCCGCGATGAACATCGCGGATTTTTGCCGGACAGTCGCAATGAACATCGCGACTATCCGCCATGAACTCGCGATGAACATCGCGGGTTCCGACCTCACAGTCGCGATGAACATCGCGACTGTGAGCCTAAAACCCGCGCGGTTCATCGCGGGTTCAGCCCCGAAATCCGCGCGGTTCCACGTTGGAGAGTCAACGTGGAATTTCGCGGCCTTCGGGGGCCCGCCGCCAAACATAAAAGACATAATTGACAAGGCTAAGGCGAATAGAGTTACCTGCAACTCGCTAAATCGAAAACCAATGGTGAAATCTCCCGGAAATCAAGAAATAGCTCTGACAGCTCTATCAAACTCGCACGTAACAATGACAAGTCATTTGGGCCCCACGTCCTATTTATAGAAAATCTACCAATTTTTCAACAACCATTGCGGTATCATACGAAGTCCATTTCTCAAACCGTTGGTACCGTTGGGATCAGCACAGCGAGAACTTCATACAGGTTCCTTCCTTTTCCCGTTTTCACGGGGTCCATTTTTTGACCATTTTTTAGCCTCCCTCATGGCCTCGGTTTGCGTGCCACATCGGTCGTTCTCCGTTTTCGATGTGCCTTATATAGCCGGATTCAGTTTTCGGCGCTCGTGATGATGCTTGAGATCATTTCTCGCTCTCACCTTTAGATCTTTCCGGCATTTTTTCCCATGCCCCCCCTCGTCGCCTCGGTTTGCATGCCACATCGACCGTTCTCCGTTTTAGACGTGCCTTATATCACCGGATTCAGTTTTCCGCGCTCGTGATGATGCTTGAGATCATTTCTCGCTCTCACCTTTAGATCTTTCCGGCATTTTTTCCCATGCCCCCCTCGTCACCTCGGTTTGCGTGCCACATCGGCCGTTCTCCGTTTTAGACCTGCCTTATATCACCGGATTCAGTTTTCCGCGCTCGTGATGATGCTTGAGATCATTTCTCGCTCTCACCTTTAGATCTTTCGGGCATTTTTTCCCATGCCCCCTTCGTCGCCTCGGTTTGCATGCCACATCGGCCGTTCTCCGTTTTCGACGTGCCTTATATCGCCGGATTCAGTTTTCCGCGCTCGTGATGATGCTAGAGATCATTTCTCGCTCTCACCTTTATATTTTTTGGGCATTTTTTCCACGCCCCCTTGTCACCTCGGTTTGCGTGCCACATCGGCCGTTCTCAGTTCGGGGCATGCCTTATATCGCCGGATTCAGTTTTCCGCGCTCGTGATGATGCTAGAGATCATTTCTCGCTCTCACCTTTATATTTTTGGGCATTTTTTCCACGCCCCCTCGTCACCTCGGTTTGCGTGCCACATCGGCCGTTCTCCTTTTTCGACAATCCATATGTCACCGGATCCATTTTTCCGCACTGATGATGATGCTTGAGACCTTTTCTCGCCCTCATCAATCCATTTTTTTTCGGTATAATTTTATCCCTTTTTCGGGCCGAACAACCCCTTTTTACGAAAAAGGCACTTAAGGAGTTTCTGTTAAGCTCTTTTCTGACTCCTAAAACAATGAAAAGATCGCCGAGCAATCTTGCTTCCTTTCATGCTCGATAAACGTATCTGAAAGGGCGTCTACCTGGTATAAGTTTACCCCTTTTCCGGACCTCGTAGACTAATTACGAAAAAGGTATACTCTAGTCACATCGGCTAGAAGAGTTCTCCATCCACATCATTTTATCCTTTTTCGGGCCTTGGAGACTAAACTTACGAAAAAGAAACACCAACAGAGTCCACTTACCATTTTCAGACTCTCTAAACATGAAAGCAACCATGAGCATGAGCCGTCCTGGGCTCACAAAATCCACAGGACCGTACCATCTCAGAGCACACTTTTATCCCTTCTTGGAGCTCATTAAAACTACGAAGAAGGAATCAATGGTGCCTCTTGGCGCCACAACAGATCATGTCTACTCACATAGCAGCTTCCCCATTATGGTCGCCTTTGTTCAGAGTATTCTGCAATATGTCACTCTAAAAACTCCCTCGACAGCTACCATCAGTTTCACCCCCCCCGGAGTCAGTACATACCCTTCAGTCCCTAAAAAAGCTATGATCCCTGCACCTACTAGTCAGTTCCATAAGCTGCCAGGTCAACCATGTCATCATGCTCTGAACAAAGGAAGTTTGAGTCTACCCATTTTTTGACACAGTTATTTCCCATTCCCACAAGTATGTCAGTCCTACCATCAGTACTACAACACTTCAGTTTTACACCTCGTGCTCCTATCAAGGAAACATCATTGCCTTGTTAGTTGCTGGTCTCCCTCTGTCGACAAAACAACCACAGTCATTCCAGAGGATAGACCTAGAGGTCCCTGTGTCTTGGACTCATTACCATTTATGATGAGTGCCTACGAATCATTTCAAGAGGAATCCCCAGTGCCTCTCCGAATGGTTGTTTCTCACATGCTCGACTTCAACACCTTGATCGCATCGTTGAGACTCGCACAGGGTATTGGTCCGTTCAGTCATTAGTCGAAGACCCCGGATACCACCTGACTCCTCCACATTTGAGAGTCTACCTTTGGATACAACCAGTTACATTTTTTCTATAGATATCCGGGTTGCATATGGCGACAGTATTCAGATGTACCAAATTTTTATGCTCCCTCGAGTATACAGATACAAATACTTCCCAGAGATGGCTCACAGTCATTGAGTCCATACAGATGTTGGACACCTTCAGTTTCAGCAGTTCAACAGTTATCCCAGTGTATCAGTTATTGAGATCAGCCATGATCATGAGTATATCCCACAATAATGTCCCCTCTGGACCATTATGATGTACCAGTATATTTCTTTATGTATTAGATCCCCCTTCTTGGGAAAAATTGTTTTGTATATGTCTTGATACGAGCATGGGAATGCCCTCCTCGTCCTTTATCAGAGATTATACCTCATTCATATTGAGGCCATGTAATATTTTTTGTTTTTGCAGCTTCCAAGGGCCGTGGCTCCAGTCTCCAACCGGTCTCTTCTCTCCCCTAAACCCCAGAAAAAGGACAAAAGAACTATGATGTCTATCGGCCATACGATGAGCTCCTGCCCTCACACATCAGGGGGCAATTTGTTAACACCCAAAAAGTGCTCACTAGCTCATTTCCCTATTCACATGATCCATTTGTCCACTTTTTCACCATCTGAGCCTCCGAAACCAACAAAAGGTCACCAAAAGACCTTAGTACACCCCTTTTTCCATTAAAAAAGATTATTTTTCCAAGAAAATCATAAAAAACCCTCAAAAAGGGTCCAAATTCCCAAAAATATTAAAAAGGGAATTAAAATATTATTTTTATTCAAAAAAGGAAAAAGGAGGGAAAAGTACCTAAACCGTGTTGGTAAATACCATTTGGTTTCCACAAAACCACAAATGGTATTCCCCACCACCAAAACCTATAAAAAGGTGGTAGGGGCTCCTCATTTCACATCCATCCATTATCTCATCCTTATGCTGTTGAAATCTCCCCTGAGCATTTTAGCCATTGCAAACCACATTGGAGTAGAGACCATTGGAGATTGGAGTTGCTCATCCTTGGAGCCATTCAACCTCACCATTAGAGGTATTGATTCCGCAAGCACTTGCTTGCCCCATTCTTTCAATACAAATTTATTATTCTTATATGTTCTTGTTCTTGATTTTAAATTATCTTTGTTATTTGCTTAATATCTTTGCTTAGATCCATGAATAGTCTTGTTTAATTAGTTTATTGTTATTTATTTCAATTGAAGATGCTGCTACTAGTTAGCAGGTTCCCATAGCACTAAGCCTGGTTGCAAAACCGGGCCAACAACAGCTAAGATGCTTCCACATGTGATTTGGTGGAAGTGGGAGACTAGGAATTGTTGTACAAGTGGCGTTCTTTGGAATCTCTTCCCAACATGAGTTGGCATGAGTCTCTTGGAAGGAATTCGACCCATGGAGGAAATTAGAAGTTTATAAATGTCAATAACAAAGAATGAAACCAGCTTTTGATCATTTGTATAATTTGCAATTGCATTTGTGAAGAGGGAGAGCTAGTGGATGACTAGTTTCTTGCCTTAGCCAATTTCAAGGGTGAAAGATTCCCATCCAAGTTGGCCATTGGAAAGGCCATTCAGACCTTTAATTTGGAGCTTTAATGGAGTCTTTATTTTCAGGTGTAAGCTACAGGGCAGCTCATGGTTTCTTCTATTGCAGCTCGCTCCTTCAACCATTTCCAATTTTGATGGCATATTCTTGATCCTTGAGGGAGGGCGTTTTTGGTGAGCTATTGTACTCTTTGGGGGAGCTTCTAATGCCCCATTTATTTTTTAATATGAATTAAATACTCTTTTCTTCATCTCCAAAAAGTTTCAGGTCGAAATTCCATGTAGAAATGTATAAATCTCATTTTTAATGGAAGAACAATGCCATTTCCCCACTACCTTGTTGTGAGCCAATGTATTGATGATGATTTCGAATGAATGGATGATTCTCTGATATATTTGTGATAAATATACTTCCATGGATGTCTTATACAAGTTTCATGTACTGTACTTGAGCATTTGAAGCATTTTTACTCAGTTTAATTGCATTGGGAGAAGAAATAGTGCCATTTCCCCAAGGGTCGAATTGGGGATATTTGCAGTTGAATGCGAGATGGTGAGAACAGTTTTAATAAAACATTAATGGTGCATATGAGACCTTAATAAAATAATTAACATTAATGTTTCATAAATTTGAGTGGGTTTGGAGGCATTTGGGAAGCCATTTTCAGTACTTACCTTAGGGGGATTTGAACCCCAAATTACTAGTAAAATTGCATACTTGGTCCAGAATATTAAGAGAGTTTGCAGAGGTCTTTTGGTGGCCATATGTTGTCCCTGAACATCATATTCAATTCCTAATACCATTCATAAACCTTCCTTGAATATTTGAAGGCATTTGGAGTCAATTTGAGACCTACAGACCAATACTAGTCAAAGGGAAATCACTAGTAAAGTTACCTACATTGACCAGAATTGAAAGAGTATTTGCAGAAGTGTTTTAAAGGTACAAAGGAATCCCTGAAACACATATTTATGTTCTAATATCATTCATATACCTTCTCAGAATATTTGGGATCATTTGGGGCAAATTTGGGACCTAGAGATCGAAACTAGTCAAAGGTCGAACCAAGGAAAAAAGCGGAAAATTGCAATTTTAATAAAATTCCTAACAAGGGACATTACAATTATGGTATGACCAAAGTTACATTTACCTCGGATATGGAGGTTGGTGTAGCTCTTGTAGTAGTCTAGGAGGGCTGCTTCTGTGCTCCAATGGGTTCCTTGTCTTTCTCCAATGTGTTTGGATAATAAGCCAAAAGGGGCACTCAAATGGGAAGCTAGCTCAAATGGTGAGCTAGGGTTTCAAGAGTGATTTTGGTAGAGTGAGGATATGATAGATAGTGGATCTGAAATGGGGAGCCTCCATCACCTATTTATAGGTTTTTAGTGGTGGAGTATTGACCTATGGTTTAGGTCAATGGTTTAGGGTTTTTGCTTCATTTTTCCCTCTTTTTTCCTCTTTTTTATATTTTTTATTCCCTTTTACTTGATTTTTTGGGAATTTAGGGTTTTTTTAGAGCATTTTTGCTATTTTTCAAGGAAATTTAACTATTTGGAGAGGGAAAAAAGGGGTTTTTTGGCCTTTTGGTGGCCTTTTAATGGTTTTTTGAGGTTTTGGAGGCAAAGATGGTGGGAAGAATAGACAAATGAGTCATGTGGTGAGGGAGATGAGGTAATGAGCACTTTTTAGGTGTTAACATATTACCCCCTGATGTGTGAGGGCTGGAGCTCATCGTATGGCCGATAGACATCATAGGTCTTTTATGGTTTTCCTCGGGTGTGGACAAGAGAAGAAACAGACTGGAGACCGAAACAGTGGTCCCGAAGCAACTACAAAAACTGAAAATACATGACCTCAACAATGAATGAGGCATAATATCAATATATGGATGAGGCGGGCATACCCATGCTCGTATCAAGATATATAAAATAACAATGAGGCCCAAAAAGGGGACTTGAAAGATACATGGAGAACTATTGTGTACATCATAAGGGTCCAGAGGGGACACAAATCTAGGACATACTGCCGGTTTGACCATGTCTGAGCTGAAGAATTGATACATTGGAATAATAATAGTGTTGTTGAGTGTGGTACCAAAGGAACTGATGAGTTGTTGGATCATAATGACGGGGAGTCATACCCTCAATGGTACACTGGACTGTAGCTATATTGGGTACTCAAGGAAGCATCTGAGTGAGTGGCCTCTAAGTAGAGTATGCAAGCTTTTCACTTCTGCTACAATGGCCTAAAAGCATAAAAACCAAAAGATGCATTTAAATTTCCAAGCATGGAACTACTTTTGTAAAATTTGATATCCATTTGATTTTTTCAAGAAAATGAGCAACTCATAACTCGTGAAAAACACAAATAATTCAATTCTCTTTCACCTTTTCCAAAAGATCTACAAATGAGACATTCCAATGCCTGTACAATTCTTCAAATGAGCTTGAAAAATGATGGAAATAAAGTAATTTTGATTTTTCAATGGATCTATCAAAATAACAATTTGATAACAGTGATGTTTTTAAACATAAGTATTGAAATTAAAAGATTACTTGCAGCACTCCAATAACTCAGAAAATTTCAAGAAAATGACGAGCACTCAATGGACTGAAAGTACACACAAACACTCAAAATCAATCAGTAACAAGCAGCACTAAAGCGAGCAAAGCTCAAAAATGTATGCAAATGAGGTCTGGAAACCGATCCAATATAATGACTAGATCTGGGAAGGAGAGGAGGGAATGCAAGGGTGAGTGGATGCAGGTGGGGGAGACCAAAGTGTCCACCACTACCAAATCTCAGACTTGTTCAAGATGGAACCCAAAACAACTCCAAATAAAACCAAACAACTCAATCACACAAATCAAAATGGGGTCTCTGACTGGATATTGTAGTACAGAGGGAGTTTGCACACAAACCAAAACTCAAATGAGAAATGGAGAAGGGGTTCCTGTATGGCAATTTTGGCAGATCGGCGTAGTCTATGCTTGTACACAGAGCGACGTCGCAGTTTACCAATGCGGGAAGTGCGACAATGTCACAATAGACCAATGAAAGGGTTGCGACGATAGGCCCACAGACAAAGAACAAAGATAAAAAATGACATAGTGTCACTCTGAATCCACTGACCAGGTGCGACAGGTGAGATCTAAGTTCAAAAAATGAATAAATCTCCAAACAAAGAGAAATGAAATGGTTTGAAAATGATGAGTAAAAACTCATAGGAGGACTACAGACTCTTCAAAGTGAAGATCTAATGGTGAAGCCAATTTAAGAGGCAAATGACAAATAAAATGGCTTGTAACAAGAAATCAACCAAAAATGACATTCAAATTGACAACTACAAAACAATGTTCTTCCCCAGTATGCTCGCCAGATTTGTTTGACGGACAAATCTACTCGAGCGGATGCGAGCTGGATCTCCCTAGCTCAGTGTGAGTCTAGAACAAATAGAACAGAACATAAACCACTTTCCTAGATCTAGTTAAGGATCAAGTAATCAGATGTCTCACCTTAAGTTTGTATCCCTTTCTCTTGGATGTTGTTCCACGCCTCGCGGTCGTCAGATCTCAGTTGCAAGACCTACCAAGACACATAAAACAATACATACAAGTAAAAAGCATCTAAACGATAATAGATCTAAGTAAACAGTTAAGCAGGTAAACTACACAATATCATCAACACAACAATATTGGTGGAAAGCGTTTATATTACTGTAAAAATAGGGAAATTACATAGAAGAGAACGACTACTACCAGAGATTAACGAAGTAATCCTTCTCCATCCAAGCCAATGCCATATCCTCCCAAGGAAGTGTGAGTCTCTCAATGGATGAGTAGAGATCTTTCTAAGATGATTTCACCAGCATGTAGACACTATAGACTTCCTCTCCTTGGAAGGGGAGTGAGCTTCACTTATATAGGACTAAGTGGATAGGGTATGGATAGGGTAGGTTGAGATATGGTAGGAGAGAGACATGTGATCCTTCCAAGAGGTTAGGAACCAAGTGCCAGCTCTCCCAAAAGGTAAGGGATAGGGATCCATGTCACCTAGCTTCGAGAATGGGTTCAAAGGAACTATTTTTATCCATTAACTGACATTGTCGCACCCTCTAAGAGAGCAAGCTGCGACGTCATAGGTTACATGAGGGCATCCTGCAATGACCTCTCAAAACCTAGTATGAATGGTTATGTATCTCTTCCAGGTTAATGACTTAGCCAAGGAAACTTTAGGAATGTATACACTGAGTCTTATGATGGTAAGATTTAGGTGTAACAACCATTCGTGTCTGCGTCGATTATCGGGATCTCAACAAGGCTTGTCCCGAGGACAATTACCCGACTCCCTTTATCGATCAGATCATTGACAACTGTGCTAGAAGTGTCATTTTCTCTTTCATGGATGGATTTTCCGGTTACAACCAGATTGAGATCCACCCAGCTGATCAACATAATACAACTTTCATCTGTCCTTGGGGCACGTTTTCTTATCGCAAGCTCCCTTTTGGTCTCAAAAATGTTGGTGCCACATTTCAGCAGGCCATGTCGTACACCTTTCATGATGTGAAGGACTTTGTGGAACCTTATCTCGACGATATACCTGCCCATTCATGACCACGTCGGTACAACATTGATCATCTAGACACCTCCTTGGTTTTATTATCTCGAAGGATGGGATCCGCATTGATCCCTTGAAGGTGGAAGCCATCATCGCTCTCCCACCTCCCACTGACATTACGAAACTGCAAAGTTTGCAAGGGAAGGCAACTTACTTACGGTGTTTTATCTGTAATTTCACTCAAAATACGCAGGGTTATATGAGACTACTCAAGAAGGACGTCCCGTTCTTTTGGGATGACCAAGCACAACAATCCTTCGATAGTCTCAAACATGCTATTACGCATGCCCCTGTGCTCCAACCGCCTAATTACTTCAAGGATTATATCCTTTATCTTTATGATTCTACCACCATGATCGCCATGGTCTTAGTACAAGAAGACAACAATGCCCAGGAACATGTGATATATTACTTAAGTAAGGTTCTTATTGACATCGAAACTCGTTACTCACATGCTGAGAAGCTTGCTCTCGCGGCAGTTATTGCCATCCAAAATTTCCAACATTACATATTTCTCTGCACCACCACCATCATCGCTGATTTGAATCCCATGTACCACGTTTTGACATGTCAGGTACTTGGGAGCAAGTATTCACGCTGGATCGTGATACTACAGGAATTCGATCTCCTATTCAAAAGGCTAAGTCTAAAAGTCTTTGGTGTTTGTCGAGCTTATCAGTGATATTCCCTTGCTGATCTAGAATTTGAGCCCAATGATTCTCTTCCAGATGAATCATTGTTCCTCATAAACACGTCTGATCCGTGGTATGGAGATATTACATTATATCTTCAGACCCAACGTTTTAGCTCCCAACTGTCTTGTGATGACCGTCGTCGAATACGCCACCGTGTAAAGTATTACCTGATTGTCAGTGATACCTTGTGCCGTCGTGGTATTGATTCTATTCTTCGACGTTGTCTCACTCATGAGGAGGATGAACACATCTTAAATGACTGTCATGCTTGGGCTTGTGGCGGTCATCTCTCTGGGATGGCTACAACCTAGAAGATACTTCACGCAGGATATTATTTGTTATCCATCTTTAAAGATTGTATTGAGGCCGTCAAAAAATGTCCTTCATGCCAACATTTTCAAACGAAAAAGCGCACCCACCCAGCCCCGCTACCCCCAGTTATTGCTGTTGGCCCCTTCGCTAAATGGGGCATTGACTTCATGCATTGTAAGCCTACCTCGGCCGGGGGGCATGGTTACGTCATAGTAGCCGTGGATTACTTCACAAAGTGGGTCGAGGCTTTGCCTACATACACAGACGATGGAAAAACCGCCGCACTCTTAATGTTCAATCATGTTATAGCGCGGTTCGGAATTCCTCAAGCTATAGTCACCGACCATGGTTCTCACTTTTATAACCACATGGTTGACGAATTGAGCACTAGATTGGGTTTTCAATATGAAAACTCAACACCTTACTAGCCACAGTCCAATGGACAAGTAGAGGCTATTAACAAGGTCTTGAAAACCATGATCCAACGCATGGTGGGTACGCATAAGTCTAACTGGCACAACATGCTCTTTTCCACACTATGGTATTATCAAAATTCCATCAAGACTGCCACTGGATTTACCCCCTTCCAATTAGTTTATGGATTGGAGGCAGTCCTACCAATAGAATTTGATATTATATCCCTCACACTCGTAGTTGAAATTCTCCCTAACACTACTGTTGAGGAAGAACAATTCCTCTACCTAGAAAAACTCGATGAGACTCGCTACAATGCCACTCTTTCCAACTAGGCACATAAGAAACACATCAAAGTGCTGTGTGACAAATTGGTAGAACCTCGCGTCTATAGCGAGGGTGATTTGGTCCTCACATACGACCAAAGACACGATAAGCTGGGGGCAGTAAAGTTTGAGTCCATGTGGCATGGACCCTACATAGTGAAACGTGTTCTGGAGAAGGGAGCCTACGAACTAGAAGACTACGATGGGATATCTTTAGGTGAACCCCGCAATGGGCTTTATTTGAAGAGGTACTATGCCTGAGCTTTTCATGCACAAGTACATTGTATATACTATACATGGCATGTGTGTTTTTGTGTGGTGTGACACTTTTGTTTAGTGTGTCTAGATCTTGTCTTCGCTTCTTATACCATGTTCTGTCTGCATGTGCAGATGGCAACTTGCTACGGATTCACGAAAGACACTAGCCGGCATACCCATAACCTTGCTTCGGCAGCCTGGGTACTTTACTCTCCCACCGGTGAGCTTATCATCTTAGGAGTAAGTTGTCTAGGTTTCGCAACCAACAACGCCGCAGAATATCAAGTGGTGATTGGAACCCTAACCGACGCTCTTTCCTTGGGTGTGGACAACATTGTTATCTATTTTGATTCGCAACTAGTGGTTTCTCATCTTAACAGGATTTATGCTATCCGTGACCCTACTCTATGTGAAAATCAGATCACATCCAAGAACTATGCAAGAAATTAACCTCTCTCATATAAAAAATCTCACACAACTGCTCAAAGACACAAACATAATGCACAGGAATGGAATTCTGTATTACTTCTCATGAATAATAATTACACCAGCCAACATATGAATTTTATAGGCTGTTATTAAATAACATTACATCAAATAATTTGAATGGATAAAGATGCCAAAAGAATCTTCTATCCATCAGACTTTCTAAAACTGCCCATCCCCCCTAGGTGGCAAGTTGGCTTTCCAAATCTGCTCAAAAGCTCACGAATTGCTAAATTAGTGAGATGAAGGTGAAATATAGGTAAAAGCAATTCCAAATACAAAATTGGAGTGGAAATGGTGCTAAGGAAAGTTTTTGGTGAGAAAAACACTTTCCTAGGTTGACTAGCTCTTTCCTTTGGGGGAAAAAGCAGTAAAAGCGGCAACTTTCTTCACAAAGGCGCCCTCCTTCCTAAATATTATCCATAAATATTTAGGAATGCGCCCAAGTGTCCTAGGACACTTGTATAACACACCTGTCATGGAATCTTATCCTCCCATATTGCCTTGTGGGCCACACAATGGCAATTTCCTCAATTATTACATAGAATTAACCAACAAGTGATTAATTAATGAATCTTATGTAATTAATTAAATGGTAGGAAGGCTTAAATATTCCAACAACCCCTCTTAAGTTTGACTTGAATGATCTAAATATCAAAAAAATATAAAAAATGCCAAGGGCCCAGTAACAAGACTTGGCCACCCCGTACAAAATACTGTCGGTCCACAAAACAAGGATAGAAGGAAAACCTCATGGGAAAAACCTTCCCTCAAAACATGGACATAACAAAATTGAAAGGTTGCTGATAAACCCTTCACTCCACCACATGTCCAACCATCCCAAGCAGTGATCTAAGATAGCTGAATTTCTTCTCTGTGAAAGCCTTGGTGAAGATATCTGCAATTTGCTCACCTGTGGGGCAATACTGCAAATCTATGATCTGGTCATGCACTAGTCCTCTGATGTAGTGCATATGAATCTCTATGTGCTTGGTCCTCTGCCTCTGTACTGGATCACATGAAACTCTAATGGCACTCTGGTTGTCACAATAAATGACAGTAGGAGTACTGAAAGCAATCTCAAACTCAGACAAAATCCCCTGCAACCAGACACACTGTGTAGCAGCATTAACTACTCCTCTGTACTCTACCTCTACTGAAGATAGTGCTATGGCATTCTGTTTCTTGCTAGACCAGCAAACAGGGCCACCTCCAAGCATGAAAACAAATCCTGACGCGGATTTCCTATCAAGGCTATCACCAGCCCAATCCGAATCTGTGAAACCCAAGAGATCTAAGCTCGAATCTGCCACATAGTGAATCCCATCACTCTTTGTGCCTTGCACATAATGAAGGATTCTTTTTGCAGCCCTCCAATGTAACTCATGTGGCTGCTCCATGTATCTAGATGCCACACTCACAGCATATGCAAGATCTGGACGAGTGTGAGTCAAGTAGAGTAAGTTGCCAATCAAATGTCTGTAGAGTGTACTGTCAAAAAGCGGTGTAGATTCTGCTTCTTCCATTCTGACTCCAGAAAGGAATGGAGTTGTAATACCCCCAATTCGACCCTTAGGATGTAATGTGTACTTGTGATGTATGTTTTCCTAGCGTGGAGCTCAAGGCCAAGGCCCCGCTAGTGAAAGCCGAATTTTATTTAAAAGGCAAGTATTTGATATTTTGATACCATGTGCTCTTAAGCCATGGAAATTGTAATAGGATAAACATCAGGCAATATAAAATGTTCAAAGCTGGCTACGGAGGCAACGAATGAGAAGGGGCCACGTGTATCCACTAGGGAGTGGTGAGGGGACTATGGGAGTGACCCATAGGTTTCCATTTGTCATTATGTGAACCCATTGACTTCCTTAGGTGACATTAATGCCAATTATAAGGAAGTGGTTGAGATTTCATCCCATGAATTTGATGGAGTATGGGCAGCCCTGAAATTCGTATGGGAAGGTATGGGCTCTTTTGACTTGTCCCACAAGTCACTCTACATCTTGGGGGTTGCTCCATCCTTATCCCCATTCCATTGTGGAAGTATGGGACATCTTTCACCACCCAAAAACGAGCTCCCAGCAATGAGAAAACCAGAAATCGCGACTTGAAGGAAACCCACGTTTTGGGAAGCCAAAAACATCTCGATTTGGCATTGGACAGAGAAATCCAATGGGGGATCCATTGGTAGGAACCCTGGGGCGAATTTGGGAAGAATTCCATGATACGAGGAGGGATCGAAAAGGGAAGAATTCTTTAAACCCATGTTTGTTATCATACTTATAATTATGAAATTGTCATACGGCATAAAAATGTTAAAAATGTAAGGGATTACATAGATGTATATGCACTAGATGACATCTTAACAAACATTGCATAGTGCATATGGAAATGCTTGTGCATGAATGAGATATTGCATATTGGTAAAAGAATGAAGTCTGCATATGCAATGAACCACTAATAGAGAATATTGTGGTTGATAATCACTATTGATGTTGGTATTGGTTGTAGGACCAAGATAACAAAGAGCATGGCTAAACATGTTGGGGATGTTGTTGCATGAAGCCAGCAACCTTATGCAGAAAGGATGGTGCAACAAATCTATGATCATAAAGTTGGCAAAAGGACCGAGCAACCTTGGTAAGAGGCCAACTGATCAGGTAACATCAGGCGATTCTAATGGTAACCATGCAGGTAATGATTATTGGTGCCAAATTGCATGAATGTTGAAAGAGGATTTGGTAAGATCCCTTCAACTATGTTTGAGCTATGTTGAGTTAGTTTGCTTGTGATATTGAATACCGATTGGGATTGTTAACCTACCAAGCTTGGTGAGGTGTGGGTAAGTGAAGGAAACGATCCTTACACCCTATGATTGTTTAAAAATATCAATGCATTCATATGAATTTATATCATGCCATGTGTATGTTGGTTATGTGCTTAATAACCAAAGCAAGTGAGGACTGGTGGTCCTGATTATGATAAAGCAAGTTATATGAGATAGTCATGTCTCGATCATAATATGCTTGAATGCATAGTACTCATGAAACAATGCAAGGTAGCATTGAGTAGATGTGCATTAAGAGATTTTATAAATCTTGTGATGCATTGTATGAATGCATAGGGATGATGCATATGTTATTGCAAAATAAATAATGAATGAAATGATGGATTGATGATAATTCTAGGATCATTTCATGAGTTGTTGTGAATGCAAAATAGTAAGTGCGTGATGAGCTCAATCATGATTGATGGGCTGCTAGAATACTTTGTGGAAGGACAGAGTTGTATGAATGATATGACTGTGAAATAATGAGTATTTACGATTTAGTTAAGCTGCATGGATAGTGTGACTATGTCTGGAAAATTCTATTATGATAATGACGCATATATAGAAGTGTATATATATATTTCGTTGCATTTCAAATGTTAACAGCTGAAGGTGTTTGAATTATTGAGTGTTATAATTCTGAGATCACCTCAGTAATTGTTGTGGCAATGAAATGATAATATGCATAGATACTCATGACATGTTTGGCTGATTGAAGTTTTAGTTTCCGGTAGGAAGGTCTTACATATGGCTGTGAGGATAAGTCCATAGTAGAGACCGGGATCTACCACATGTAGAAGCCAAAGGTTATGAGAAGGTTCTCATGGTTGAGAGCTCTAAGTTCTGTTAGTAAAAACAGTTGTAAATATCAGATTTGTAAATGTTTCGGATTTGAAATTTTACTAATAATTGCTAATGACTGTTTGGCTTATATGAAAATGTGTTAGCAGGACATGCTGTAAGTGGATGCTCATGTATGGCAGCAGGCATAAGACCATAACGGGTAGAGTGGTGTCACTTACAGGAGCCAAACAATATGAGGATAGCCTCATGGATAAGAAAACCAACTTCTGTAGTAGACAGAGTTGCAAATGCATATTGAATTTAATTATTAGTGCCATGGATTGGTTATGGAACAATCGGATTTGAATTGTAGTGTTAAATGTTGCTGACTGTTTGGCTGTTTAGTAAGTGTGCCAGGAAGACACATTGCAGGAAGACCATGCGAGAGGTCCTGCAGAAGTCAAACTTCATGGGAAGGGATTCCATGATTTGAAAATGGGTTCCAGGTGGAATGCCATAAGACATTATTAATGTTTCATCTGCACTGCATGATTGGTAAACAATATGAGTGAGATGGTAAAGGTTATGTCAGTAAGACATATGAAGGATATGTAACATCAAAAGGAATTGGGATGGCAAACCGAGGGACTGTCAACTCAGAGAAGGAGCCTCCATTCCTCATTAAAGAAGAGAAATAACATCGGCAAAATGGATAAGTTTTCCATAAACCCTGAATGATATATATATATAATTATTAGAGTTAATATGCAGAGCATGTTTTGATTTTATTTCCATCATGAAAGACTGCTTGAAGTATGATTAGGACCTTCATAGCTCACATCAGTAAGGAGTGCACGCCTTTCTGGTGCTGAGTTATGTTAGGGATGCCAATATTGACTACGCCTTAAGGGAATGGACGCATTCCTGGTGTTTCAAGGTTGGATAGTGGATGTTATGAAATATGTTTACAATTCTAGAGTGGCGATACTAATGAGCTCGCTATCCATTTTGTGTTGACAGATTATACATATGAAACTAAGTGTTGCACATTAAAGAGAAAAGTGAAGAAAATAGTACTCAAGAAGACTGTATGAGCAGTGGTAACCCTTGCATAGGGTGAGTGGGTAGCATGGGGCCATGATAAGCCTGCAGTTAAGAAAGTGACCTAATGAATTCCTTAATGGAACCGCCGGCTTACATAAGAGAAGAAGTGCCACCCTTGTATGGGTGAAGAATTGTTATGCGCATTGAGGGATTGTGATACCGTGAAAGGCTGATGCAAGCCTAAGGCAAGAGTAGTGGAGCCTTGACCTGTAATGGTCGGTGGCGCAGTTACCTTCCATTGGTCGATGACCCAGACGTATGTGCTGGCTCGGTAATGGAGAGGGCCAACCAGGTATGGGACTGGTTGGGCACCACCAAATGCTTGGTAAACCCAGTCGGCGTGAAGGTGTACTGGTAGGGCATTAATTATTTGATGATTTGGAACAGCCTGCGTGCTGGCCAAACATCTTAGTCCGCAGGAGGATCCCAAGGCTTATAAAGTAAAAGCAGGACCCTGTGGACCAGAGAGGAAATGCACAGTACAGATAAGTATTCATTTTCATTCATTTCTTATTTGAAATAATGAAGGTTTCAAGCATAAAGCTTGTAACAGTGAGCTGATGCATTATTGTTTCTTTGTTGGAGACCCTGGTCAATACAGGAAGCAAGGACCCTGAAAGAACTAAAAGTTGCTTGGTAAATCCAGAAAGTGGCTGGTTGAGCGAGATTATTGATGATTTGGAGCAGCCTGCGTGCTGGCCAAACATGCGAGATTGTTGATGATTTGGAGCAGCCTGCGTGCTGGCCAAACATGCGAGATTGTTGATGATTTGGAGCAGCCTGCGTGCTGGTCAAACATGCGAGATTGTTAATGAATTGGAGCAGCCTGCGTGCTGGTCAAACATGCGAGATGGTTGATGATTTGGAGCAGCCTGCGTGCTGGCCAAACATACAAGGTTATTTGATGTTGTGGAGCAGCCTGCGTGCTGGAAAAACATACAAGACTATTAGATGTTGAGGGGCAGCCTGCGCGCTGGCAAAACACCCAAATCCATAGGCGATTCCAAGGCTTGTAAAGCAAAGAAGGACCCTATGGAATAAAGTGAAGACATCTAGTGCAGATAAGTATTTGGTTATCTTGTAATTTCTTGCTTATGAATATACATGTGTATATGATTTGGTTATGATTTCCTATGAAAATAAACTAAACATGCGAATTAATTCAATGTTTGAGTGTAGGTATTGTTGGGAGCAATGACTATGGAAGCATCTTAAGGATGCATGTGGACATGTAACCACCCTAAAGAGCTCAGCATGAGCAGTAATGAAGGATGGGGCTAGTGGACTGTGTGAGTCCTAACAGCTAGGAATTAGACCAACCAAGTGGAGGAACTCCATGGTTGAGAGATCTGGAATAGACCATAGACACTATGTGTCTTAGCCAAGAAGGGCAGGTCAAGCATTCACGTTGAAGTGAAAGAGGACAGGAGCATGAAAACCACAGTGGTGGTGTGGGTTCCAGAATGGAACAAGACTAAGAGGAGAAACTCTTACTGCTCCCTCTCTTTCCTTTTTATTGATGCATTTATAAAATTAGAAAATTGCTGAATGCATGCATGACTGAAATTAAAAGTGTGTTTATTTGATTAAAGTGAATTTCCTGTGAATGGATGAACATGAAGGAATTCATGTGCATGTTGGGCAAGCATAAAAAGTGTGGAAGTCTCATGAGTAAAACATGGACTATCCATGTCAACTGGGGAAAAACCATTGACTGATTTTTAAATGTTTGGGTTATGCTTGGCCTAACGAGAATTGTAATGATGAATTTCACAGGTGGAAATTGAATCGATTGGTTGCAGCCGGTGCAGGCAAGTGTTGCTAAGTGAGCAAAGCGTGGTCAGTTGTTTCCATTGACCATGGCAGCAGACCAAGGACTATTAGAATTGGCTGGAGGTCTTCTTCAAACAATTGCCAAGACCCAAGGAAATCTTGGAGAGATGCTCAAGATGCAAAAGCAGCAGAACGAGATGAACCACAAGGTCTTGCAGGACACTCTTCGTCTGCAGAAAGAGGTAAAAAGCATTGTGAAAGCAATCAGCAAGGGAGAGAAAAGTGGATCAATGAATAAGAATTCATCCAATCGTCCAATTAAGAGACGCTCCAGGTGGGAAGACTCAAAGGAAATCGAGCAGGTAAAGATGAAGCAACCAATGAAGTGTTGGAAATGTGGAGGGGATCATTGCCTCCGCAATTGCCCAACAAGAGAACCTCAAGAAGGTAGCAGCCATAAAGTTTTTAGACTTGTGGACGAGCTGGAAGATCCGAATCAGCAGGAGCAGCTCGTGAAAATCAAAGGACTTGGTCCTGAAAGTTCAAAGTAAAGGATAGAATGCAGGGAAGATCTGCAAAGTTTTGAAGTTTTGGATATATGTAAATTGTATATATATATGCCTAGGTCTTGGAACACCGAGGACGGTGTTGTTCTAAGGGGGAGGGGAATGTAATACCCCCAATTCGACCCTTAGGATGTAATGTGTACTTGTGATGTATGTTTTCCTAGCGTGGAGCTCAAGGCCAAGGCCCCGCTAGTGAAAGCCGAATTTTATTTAAAAGGCAAGTATTTGATATTTTGATACCATGTGCTCTTAAGCCATGGAAATTGTAATAGGATAAACATCAGGCAATATAAAATGTCCAAAGCTGGCTACGGAGGCAACGAATGATAAGGGGCCACGTGTATCCACTAGGGAGTGGTGAGGGGACTATGGGAGTGACCCATAGGTTGCCATTTGTCATTATGTGAACCCATTGACTTCCTTAGGTGACATTAATGCCAATTGTAAGGAAGTGGTTGAGATTTCATCCCATGAATTTGATGGAGTATGGGAAGGTATGGGCTCTTTTGACTTGTCCCACAAGTCACTCTACATCTTGGGGGTTGCTCCATCCTTATCCCCATTCCATTGTGGAAGTATGGGACATCTTTCACCACCCAAAAACGAGCTCCCAACAATGAGAAAACCAGAAATCGCGACTTGAAGGAAACCCACGTTTTGGGAAGCCAAAAACATCCCGATTTGGCATTGGACAGAGAAATCCAATGGGGGATCCATTGGTAGGAACCCTGGGGCGAATTTGGGAGCAATAGCTACCCCAAAAGCCATGGGAAAACCCAGTTTTTGCAGCTCAGAAAACGAGTGACGGATTTGGGTTATTTGCTGAACGAAGCTGTGAGAAATCCGATTGTGGATGTGTGAATAGAGGATGGGATTGCTGAGTCTAGCTTGAAGGGTATGTGGCTCTGGGATTAAGCTCAGTGGACTAGCATCCTCCTCCATCTCCTATTGCATGCTTGAGAAACCCAACCGTGTGTTGGCTTAGCATGGCTATCTGAGTGAAACCCTCTGACTGTGAGTGAGCCATCTAGTTCCTCCTTAGTGGATACACAGCCCAGCTCAGGGGTGATCTCTCAGCTGAAAGAATACAGGCTGGACAGATATCTATGGTTGGGTGGAACGTTGCTCTCACGTAGCCAATCGTTGGACATCATCTTCTCAAGATAAGTGTTCTGTGGATTATAAATTATTCCTTTTTGCATTCTGCAATATATTAAGTTGCCCATGTTTAATGAAATGAATTAATATAGAATCCATGCATGGCATACGAATGAGATTGGGTCTCTGTATGTTGAATCATTCCTTGCTGTGATTGATATGATTGCAATTACTGTCTGTTTGAGTGCTTGTTAGCATGTTCATTCCGCTGTGTTTATATTGAAACGAATCTGCATATAGAAGTTTTAAAATGTTAGTTATTTATGTGCAAAAATTATTGGGGCTAAATTTACAAAAGCCCGGTATGTTGTTAATGTCTCCTTCCCTGTTGTTCAAAGGAGAAGGGGACGTCACAGGAGTCTTAGAAGGCTTGAAATCAGCCATCTTAAACTTATTCAACAGATCAGAAGCATACTTTGACTGACATACCTTGCTACCTTCTTTTGTTTGTGAAATTTCAAGCCCCAAAAATTGCTTGAGAATTCCCAAGTCACTCATGGAGAATGCTTGGTGCATTACGGTCTTAAGAGATGCTATTTGTTCAGTTCTATCACCTATGATCAGAAAATCATCAACATATAGCACTATTAACATAATAAAACCATCATCAAACTTCATATAGACATTTGGGTCATATTTACACCAAACATAGGATTGTGACAACAAAAAACTGTCCATCTTTGCATACCAAGCCCTGGGGGCTTGCTTGAGTCCATACAAATATTTTTTCAACCTGTAAAAAAGGTTTGGATCTGATGTGTACCCCTGTGGCTGCTGCATATATATTTCTTCTTCAAGTTCCCCATGGAGGAAAGCACTTTTCACATCCATGTGATGTACTTCCCACCGCTTGGAAGCTGCCACTGCCAAAACTAGTCTAATGGAGTCTTTCTAAGCTACCGATGCAAATGTTTCATTATAATCAAGTCCTTGTACCTGAGAATACCCCTTTTCTACCAGCCTTGCTTTGTACTTAATGGATGTACCATCCGCTGCACATTTAGTCTTATAAATCCATTTGCATCTTACCAACTTTCTGCCTACAGGGAGCTTGACTAGCTCCCAAGTTTCATTCTTCTGCAATGACTGAAACTCCTCATCCATAGCAATCTGCCATCCAGGATCATGTGAGGCATCCTCATATTTTTTTGGATCAGAATCTATCATCATATAGCACTTCTCAGAAAGATAATGATCATTCACATTGAGAGCAGTCTCAAACTGTGATCTAGTCCTCCTTTGGTCCTGAGGGTTTCCTGCTAGTTCACCTGCTGCTTACAAAGTTTTTGCAGCCCACTTAGGCCTTGTAGGTGAGTTTACATCTGCAATAAATTGATCCTCATCATCAGAAATATCAGAATCAAAAATATCAACAACATCACTTAATTCTTCTTCAGTCGGTGGTGAAGATGAGTCTCCAATTTCTGTGCTCCGAGAGAGCTCTTCCTCAAACTGCACACTTCTTTCGATGAATGCTTTATGAGTTGTCATGTTCAGCAACTTGTATGCTTTGGAGTCCTCTGAATATCCCACAAACAAACATGGTTGTCTTTGGGGTTGCATAGTGTCATGTCCCAAATTTGGAATTGGGTCACAATGGCCTAATCACATTGGCCATATTCATTAGAGTTTGTAAAATTGATGTTAAAGGTCAAATAATTGCCAAGGAGGAAAATTACTAGTTTCCTAGGTTTGGGGTGGAAGCTTTGGGATTTGGAATAATGGGGATAATAAATGATGTTTGAACATTAGAGTGGCATAAATATTAAATAAAGGATCTAAATAAATATATACAAGTGAAAATCAAAGTGGCATTTGATCATGAAGACACATGGAGGAAGTGGGACCCACATATGGCTAGATTTCCCCACTACACTTGGCATCATTCTCTCACCAATTCGAATTCAAGGTGAATGGTAACATACTTGGGGAAGTCCAAAAGGTATTATTCATGGCATGACTCATCCAAGGTCGAAATATAGAGGAAGAGTAACTCCCATGGAAGAGGAAGAGGCAATTTGGAGTTAGTGAGACACTTTCTCTAGATTCCCTATCTCTACAGGGCAGCTCATGGTTTCTTCTATTGTAGCTCACTCCTTCAACCATTTCCAGTCTTGATGGCATATTCTTGATCCTTGAGGGAGGGTGTTTTTGGTGAGCTATTGTACTCTTTGGGGAAGATTTTAATGCCCCATTTATTTTGTAATATGAAGTAAATACTCTGTTCTTCATCTCCAAAAAGTTTCAGGTCGAAATTCCAAGTGGAAATGTATAAATCTCATTTTTAATGGAAGAACAATGCCATTTCCCCACTACCTTGTTGTGATCCAATGTATTGATGATGATTTCGAATGAATGGATGATTCTATGATATATTTGTGATAAATATACTACCATGGATTTCTTCTACAAGTTTCATGTACTTTACTTGAGCATTTGAAGCATTTTTACTCAGTTTAGTTGTATTGGGAGGTGAAATAGTGCCATTTCCCCAAGGGTCGAATTGGGTATTTTTGTAGTTGAATGGGAGAGGGTGAGAACAGTTGTAATAATCCATTAATGGTGCATATGAGAGTTTAATAAAATATTTAACACATTACATACCTCTGTTCATAAATTTTAGTGGGTTTGGAGGCATTTGGGAAGCCATTTTCAGTACTTACCCCAGGGGGATTTGAACCCCAAATTACTAGTAAAATTGCATAATTGGTCCAGAATATTAAGAGAGTTTGCAGAGGTATTTTGGTGGGCATATGTCATCCATAAAAATCATATTCAAGTTCTAATATCATTCATACACCTTCCTTGAATATTTGAAGGCATTTGGAGTCAATTTGAGACCTAGAGACCAATACTAGTCAAAGGAAAATCACTAGTAAAGTTACCTACATTGATCAGAATTGAAAGAATATTTGCAGAAGTATTTTAAAGGTCCAAAGGCATCCCTGAAACACATATTTATGTTCTAATATCATTTATATACCTTCTCATAATATTTGGGATCATTTGGGGCAAATTTGGGACCTAGAGATCAAAACTAGTCAAAGGTCGAACTAGGGAAAAAAAGTGGAAAATTGCAATTTTAATAAAATTACTAATAAGGGAAATTACACATAGCCCTGCTCTTCTCAATCAGAATCCTATCCCAAGCCTTTGAGCCAAAGATCCTGAAATGAGAGATATCCGGCTTTTTACCTGTCCAAGCCTCGAAAGGAGTGATACCTTTGAGAGCTTTGTGTGGCACTCTATTCTGAATATAGGTGGCACAATTTATTGCTTCATCCCATAGCTTAGGAGACAAACCTTTTTCCTCAAGCATGCATGTGGCCATCTCCTTAAGAGATCTTCTCTTTCTCTCAGCAACCCCATTCTACTGAGGTGTATATGGAACTGTATGTTGCATTTGTATGCCCGATGAAGCACAAAATTGCTGAAACTTTGATTTCACATACTCACCACCATTATCAGACCTTAACACTTTAATATGCATACCGGACAGATTCTCAACTGAGGCTTTGAATATCTTGAAAAGCCCAAAAACTTCTAATTTAAGCTTGATGAAATAAACCCAACAATACCTACTAAAATCATCTATGAATGTGAGAATGTATTTTGTTGGATTCAATGACTCATGAGGAAATGGACCTGATATATCAGTGTGTATAAGTTCCAATGGTGCAGCGGTTCTCTCAGTGGTATATCTCCCATACTTGTGCTCAGGGTGTTTTCCTAGGATGCAGGATTGACAGACACCTTTGGAAAATTTGATATTGGGAAGCCCTATAACCATCTCTTTCTCATGAAGTTGGGAAAGGTATTTGTAGTTTAGGTGGCCAAATATTTCATGCCATAGCTTGATGGAATCATTGGCATGGGTCAGTAGAGCAGAAGGTGAGGAGTTTGGCAAAAAATGAGAAAACTTGTAGATTCTAGAACAATGGTCAGCAGTACCAAATGCAATAATTTTTGCTATCGAAATTTCTGCTATTTCAACATCATTGGGGGTAAAGGTGAGCTTGTATGGGTCATCTGATAGATTGAAAGTAGGTTTGTAGCAAGTCCAGAAACATATAAAACATTATTGAATGACCCAAACTCGAGATCTATGCTACCTTTTCCTTTGCTAGAAGTTTCAAAATTGTCTCCCAATACAATATTTGGACCACTGGAAGAGTCAAGTGAAGTAAAATACTTAGTTGCAGACACCATGTGTCTTGAAGCACCAGAATCAATGATGAATGATGAATATTGGGAAGTGCCAGCCATCAGTGCATGAACTCTCTCTTTGTCATCGGAATTTGATCCTCCATCTTTTCTTCTTGCGCTCTCTGGGAGAGGGATATTGGCTTTCTCCAATGCCTGAGTTAGTTGGTCGATGGTCTTCTTCATATAAGAGCTTTCAGGATGAAATCCATTGCTGCAATATGTGCACTTTGTCCTCTCATTCTTCTTGTTCAGATTCTTCTTGAAGTTTGATGGCTCTCCATTAAAATTCTGCTTGTCTTTCCGCTCACCGGTGGGCTTCTTGAAGTTGCCTTTCTTATTGCCTTTCAAATTCTTTGAGTCTCCAAAATTTAGACAATGGTCTTTGGATGGATTTTTAATAGCTCCCATTAAGACCATCTTGTCTTGTTCTTGAGTTAATGACTCCATGAATTCTAAAAGTGACGGGCTCTTCCAATTTTTAATTGCTTTCTGGGTGGAATGGAAGGTGGAAACAAAAATTGAATAGTCCGGGCCAAGCTTGGAGAGAATGGCCAAAAATAATTGCTCATATTTCTTGTCTATTCCACATTGCTTCAGCTGCAATACAAGAGACTTGAATTTGGAGAAGAAGTCTTGTAGATTATTGAAATTCTGTGGGCTCAAAGAGACTAGCTCGCTATCCAATTGGTGGCCTCTCAATTCATCGGTTTTACCAAACAATTCTTCAAGTTTCAGCCATACTTCATTGGTTGAAGTGAGGCCATCAAGATGAAATAAGAGTTATCTGGATGTAGTGAGACATAACATCCCATAGGCTTCATCCCTTTGATTATGCCATTTAGATTTCTCCAATGCTGAGGTTGGCTCAGCTTCTGTTGCCATGGTCACCCTATAGAGCCCTTTGCTCCTCAGTAGAATCTCCATTTGTTCTTTCCAATCAAAGTAATTGAAAGGAGTGAGGATGATATGCTATGTATGATCCATTGCTGAAAATTATATAACTTTTGGACTGAAATTAGAACACTTATGGATTCCAAAATGCGCCCTGCAGAGAATAGAATTCACCCGGTGGTTTGATCAATGCGCCCTTCCTGAGACTGTTGGATCCTGCAAGACAATCAATAGATGAAAGGAATAGCTTGATGGATCTGATACCATGTGAAAATGAGATCACATCCAAGAACTATGCAATAAATTAACCTCTCTCATATAAAAAATCTCACACAACTGCTCAAAAACACAAAAACAATGCACAATAATGGAATTCTGTATTGCTTCTCATGAATAATAATTACACCAGCCAACATATGAATGTTGTAGGTTGTTATTAAATAACATTACAACAAATAATTCGAATGGCTAAAGATGCCAAAAGAATCTTCTATCCATCAGACTTTCTAAAACTGCCCATCCCCCCTAGGTGGCAAGTTGGCTTTCCAAATCTACTCAAAAGCTCACAAATTGCTAAATTAGTGAGCTGAAGGTGAAATATAGGTAAAATAAATTCCAAATACGAAATTGGAGTGGAAATGGTGCTAAGGAAAGTTTTTGGTGAGAAAAACACTTTCCTAGGCTGACTAACTCTTTCCTTTGGGGGAAAAAGCAGTAAAAGCGGTAGCTTTCTTCACAAATGCGCCCTCTTTCCTAAATATTATCTAGAAATATTTAGGAATGTGCCCAAGTGGCCTAGGAGGCTTGTAGAACACACCTTGCATGGAATCTTATCCTCCCATATTGCCTTGTGGGCCACACAATGGCAATTTCCTCAATTATTACATAGAATTAACCAACAAGTGATTAATTAATGAATCTTATGTAATTAATTAAATGGTAGGAAGGATTAAATATTCCAACACCCCTTCTTAAGTCTGACTTGAATGATCTAAATATTAGAAAAATATAAAAAATGCTAAGGGCTCAGTAACAAGACTTGGTCACCCCGTACAAAATACTGTCGGTCCACAAAACAAGGATAGAAGGAAAACCTATCAAAAAGTAGATGTCCTCGACATCTATGGTAAGCATGTGCTCACCTATCTGGAAGTGTTGTTGAATGGGGTCCCAACATTGGACCAGGTATGTCAGTAGCTAGACTTGGGATCTCATCCCTTGCACTCGAAAGTACTTGAGTATCCCGCAGTTCCGCAATGATGCAACACTTTGTGGATTATTTTCCACTTGCATATCTTCAAGCTAATGCTAGCATTCCTGCCACTCAAGGACCATTGTGTCACTCCAAACCTGCCAAGTAAACCATTTAAACATCTTTAGAACTTTTCCCTTCCATCCAAAACTTTTAATTTTTGCTAGGTTTTGAGTTTCATTTGGCCGTTTGCGCCGGCGCAGATCACCCATTTTGACAGTGCGCCGCCAGCGCAGAACTCCTTTCCGGGTTCTGCGCCAGTGCAGAGCCCGAATGGGCTGCCTGTGCTAGCCCGTGGACGCAAAACTACCAACTTAAAACACTTAAAATCTACCTAAAAACATAAAAAAGAAAATTCTAATCCACTCAAAAGTTAAATGGGAAGGTTTAGGGTTACCTGTCACTGACGACTCGCAAAATGACTTGGAAACAATAGTTGAAATTCGGATCCAAACGACACTTCGCACTCTCCAAATTTGGTAAAAAACAATTGTAATTTATTTTCACTATTTCACCTATTTATAACAAAAAATGGAATATTCCTTTTTATATTTTGATGCTTTAGTGGGTTTTTTACTATGTTTGGGTTATTTACTGCATTTAAACATTCGCTTAACAACTTTTGACCTAGTTTTGAGCTGTAGGTGCCTCATTAACGCCTTTTATCGACGTGGTGGTCATATCGTAAGTATCATCAGGTATGAACACTCTCCGAGCGTCTTTCTATCATTATTTTGCTCATTAATGTAAATTATTAAATGACAACCGAGCTAACTCTTTGTTCTTTCTCATGCTCGTTAAATGATGAGAATAAGTCACCGAGTTATAGTTTATCACTTTTTTGGGCTCGTTAAACTCCCACGAAAAAGGACCCCCCCCCAAGAGTTTTCTTTAAGCTCTTTTCAGTCTCCCTAAATATGAAAATATTGCCAAGCGAACTTGATGCATTCACGCTTGTTAAAGTATTTGAATGATTGTCTTCTTGGTGATAGTTTACCCCTTTTTCGGACCAGGGGGAACTACTTACGAAAAAGGAATACTCCAGCCAATCATGACTGGAAGAGTCCTCTCTCGCATTGTTTTACCCTTTTCCAGGCAAAGAGGCTAACCTTACGAAAAAGGACCTTTGGAGTCTTCTTTAGTTCTTTTCAGACTCTCTAAACATGAAATGACACCGAGCTTTCCTTCTATGGACTTGTTAAAACTCAACATTGAAGGGATCGCCATGGGATGAACCCCTCCTTTCCCAGGTTCGAAAAATGTTTGGGATTGGACTCATCTATGAGATGAGCTATACTGAGCATCTGGTTACCCTCATCGAGCTCATTAAAAACACATGGGGCACTCATCAGTCATGATGGCGAAAAAGGAAAGTTTTTATGTTACACCTTTATCTATTGCAGTACTTATTCGCTCTTGAGCATGGCACTCATTTCGCATTTTCATTCAGTACTTGTCTTTGAGTCTTGTTAACTTCATGAGTATTGTTACTCCTTTGGGTCATACAAAGAATGCTTCCACCATCAGTTGCATTAGTAGTTGGCATTGTTCTCGTCATTTCAATACTTCCAAGTCATGCCATGCCCATGTTCAAGAGATGTATTCACCGCTCATCATTGCATTCAGTACACCTTCCATCATGTTGTTCTACTCTGATTTAGTCTTGCATGTTACTATACCATCCGATCTACTCCAAACATTTGTTATCGAGTTTCGTGTCGATCATGGGGATTCACCATGGCCCTCCTTCGACAGATTTATCCTTGTCGACTTCAACACACCATCCGAGGACTGAATCTAGAAACCAATTGAGTACCTTGGGCCTGCATGTCTCAATGGAAGGTTACCTCGCTTTCGACATGAGTTTACATCATTGACTCTTGATTGAAATATTTCGTCAAGCGTCCGAATTCAAGTCATTCATTCACGCTTGATGATATGTGCTATGATACATTGACATTAATGGTGATTTCCCTCGCGCTTGTTAACGGTATACATCAATGAACAGTAATCAAGTGGTTTCTACCATGTTTATCGTTAGGACATTTGTAATCACATGGATAGATTCATAGCATTGTGGGTTCGGCTTGAAGACCCTAGGGAGTCATGTTTTACCCAGGTTTCGATGGAGATTGTTTGAGTCATATTACATGGATCCACTGTTGTATTGGTCGTGGCTGTGTTATCATTTCATCATGGATCTACGCTTGTGTCTAGTAGCCATGATTGTGTTCAATTGGTCATTACTACCATGGATCTACAATGTTTTGGTCAGCATCCATGTTGTATGTCATATGAGACTGTGTTCTAAGAGTCAGTTGTAGTGGAGTAGTATCTTCTCTCCGACAAGTCCTTGCCATTCCTTCTATCAAAGCATTTTACCTGATTAGTTTTACCAACTTCATGCTTTGGGGGGGATTTTGTTACACCCAAAATCTCGCCATCATGATACCTATGTAACCTCAGTGCCTAAATCCCTGAAGTCCCATGATGAAGCTAGTCATTTAGAGCAAGTTGATGTCCTTTATCCACACTCCTAGTTAGGTTGGCATAGGTTGTCTTTGAGCAAAGTGCACCGGCGTAGGTTTCCTTCATGTAGCATACGCCAGAGTCAGTTTCATGGGATAAAGGTACCTTTCAAGTGAATTCTAGAAGTTGTATGAGGTGGATATATATCCCTAACTCCTAGGTGAGCTAGCCTTCGGTTCCCTAGCCTTTGGGAAGGATCCCTTAACCCTCTCTCCATGATCCTCAACCTACTCTATCCACTTGGTCCTATAAATATAAGATCCATCTTTATTCCATGGGCAGGAAGTCTATGGTACTCTTATGCTTGGGAAATTAGCTTATTAGTTCAGCACCGTAGTCTTGGAGGCACCTACTTCTCTCTAGGAGCTTTGGTTTGGCTTGTCGGAAGGAGATTTCAACGTTGGGGAATCAGTTGTAATCCTCTCTTCTATTGTATTTCCCACTTTTTATACAATAATATAAATGCTTTCCATAAATGTTATTATGTTGATGATATGTATAGTTTACCTCCTTAACTGTTTACTTAGACTAGTTAGTGTTTAGGCATGTTTTACTGCTTGTATTGTCCCTGTGTGTTTTGACAGGTCTTACAGCCATAGATCTGACGATCGGGAGACTCGGAACAACCACGAGGATAAAGATCTACGAATCTAAGGTAAGATTCTTAATTACTCGATCTCTAACTAGATCTAGGAGAGTAGTTTCAGATTCTATCCCATTTGTTCTAGACTTACATTGAGCTAGGGAGATCACGCTTTAAGTCCACTTTTGGTAGATTGTCTGATAACACAATGCATGACCTTAATAAATTCAGTTTCCATTAACCCACATAGCAATGCGTTTCTGGCTCTTACATTTCACTCAAATAGTCTCTTCTTAGTTGGGTCAACTTGTGCGACTACTGGGACATTGTAACCATCCACAATGGACTACAAGACATAGCTCTGAGAGATTACAAATACACTTACATCCCGACCTTCCATAAAGTATAGTTGGTACCATCAAAACTTGGTGCTCTGTTGGTGGAGAGACCTTCTAGATTTTCCATATCTGCACATGGATCTATCTTCCAGATGTTAAGTTGTTACTGAAGAAACCTGCTCTGATACCAATTGTTAGGATCTAGTTAATACTGAGAGGGGGGGTGAATAAGTATTAGTGCAGTTATGAACAATTTTTATCTTCTTAACTGATTAATCTTGAAATTTTATTATGCGTCCACCATAAATAAAATATTCATCCACATATGTGCAAAACAACAGAACACATAGAATTTTTATGTGGAAACCCAAATGGGAGAAAACCACAAAATTCTCTTTTATAATAAAAATATTACAATCGAGGAAGCACCAAATTCCTAAGTTCTCCGACACCAACTAGAAGGAGGCACCAACCCCCTGGTTTTACAGGAACCGACCTAAAGGAATCACCAACTCCCTGATTTACCAACACCAACTAGAAGGAGGATACGACCCCCTTCTCCTTCCCCCCTCTTTCTTCCCAAATATATAAGAGTAATATATTGCTATGTTGAACTCCTGATATGCGCACACTTCAGATAATATGTTGTTATTTATGTTATGTGCACTTTCTGCAACCTTGAGATATTGCAATTGTTTTTCTGTATCACAAAATTCACTTGAACACTTCACACCTTTACAATTGAATTTGAACTCCATGAACTATGTGTTGAATCATCAACCTTTGGGTGCTCATATTCTGTATTCTATTTTGTTTCCATTATACTACATTTCAACTAATACTATGCATCTACCGATATCCTGTTGTTCTGACTTCGCGCATCAGTATCAAATGGAATTGGGCACCTTATGAAATGTGTCCATTCTATCTTGTTGCAACATTTTTTAGACAATCTGTGACCTTCTATTCATCAAATGATTTGTCCTTTCTATTTAGCGCACTTGTCTCATATCATCCTTATCATAATGTGCATCTCTTACGGTGTTTCAATTTTTTCTTAGCGCATCTGATAAACTTCTTCCCTTTGTGCATCACAAGATATAATTCAAATGTGTCTCTGGGATTCTGTCTTAAATCATCCGTGACTATCTGCGTGTTGTCTGTGATATTTTCATTCAATCCTCATGCACTTGGGCATCTTCTTTAATTCTTCCTTTCTATATTCACACAACTGTCACATATTCATAGAATCATTTTGTGCACCTTCAGTTATTCCATTCCTCTGCTTGTGCGCACTCGTATCTTTGATAGATCATGTTGTTCTGGTTCCACGATCCCTTGATGCCCCGAGTATTAGAATCTTGATAAATATGTATCTTCCATCTTTCCCCTTCAAATCATACTTCAAGCTTACCTCAAATCTCCAACTTGCTCCTTATTTATACTTGTCCTGCCCGAATTGTATCTCCACAAGTTGGTTGTGGCTTTCCGTCTTCTTTGCTTCACGGTTCATGTTTCCACCACTTGTAATGTTATGTTCCATTGAGGTGTCATCTATTGTGGGTCTTGTGCATACTCGTTCCTTTTCCTAGTGGGACTTGCACCCTTATGGTGTGGTCTTGTGCCCTTGATGTATCATTGCTTGTGGGACCTACACACTTGACATCTTCAACCGCTACTACCTTCTTGGTTCTTGTGCATGATTCAACAACTGAAATATTCCTTCGATTGGTGAGTCTTGAACACTTTCGAGACATCCTTCTTTATTCAACCATTTCTTGTTCTGAGATTCTTGCACACTTCCCGAACCTTGTCCAATCATCTCTTAATTAGATTGCTTGCGCACTTCCAAACTTTTTTTCAACCAACTCTTTAGCTTTTACCTTGAGTGAGTATGACTGGTTGGACTTGAGACCTGCACCTGTACCATATTTGTTCAAGCTGGATGCAGTTTTGGATATACTTCTTCATACTGGCATCCATATTCTTCTTCAAAGTATCTTTCATATACGTCTTCAAACTGTCACAAAAATATACTTCTTCAAAGTGGCTTTCATATATTTCTTCGAACTGGCATAGTAATATTGAATCTTCTTTGACATCAGTTAACATCAATGACAACTAAATTTCAATATTACAATGTAATAAAGCACTGTAAGTTGAATCTCCTTGTAGTCTTATGTTCATTTTGCATATCTGCAAATGGATTAATGAATTAAAATCAACCTCACAAATATGTTTCTCAAATATAATATAGTCACTCTTTTTGCATAAGAGGTGAATGTAAGTTTGATAATACATGAGAAAAGGATCATATTACTATCACCAAATACTATGAGAGCATATGTGAAAATGTTATTAGAGAAACATAAATGGAAGAATGTTAACTTTTAAAAATTGTAAAATTGTTCAAGTTACAATGATTGATTTAAAAGTCACAACCTTTATATGTACAAGAAGCTTTTGAAACCAAATGGAATAATATTCCAAAAATGGTAGGTGATTACACTCTTGGAAAGTCACTCCTAGCATGCATATTCCAACCCAACGCTTGTTTGGCTACAAACATTTAAGCAACATAGAAATCATATGTCAAAAAATGAAACCTAAATCAATGGGGGTGATTCTACGTAATCATACAACTCTAAAAGCACTATATGAATAGGTAGTGTTGTTTTCTTAGAAAAGAAGTTGGGCATATGCCAGCGGGAGGGAAACAACCTGTTAAATTTTCAGAATTTACTTCAATCTGATCTAGGATCTTAACTGAGAGAACAACATGTACAACATATCTATAGAATATCAATCATGGAGACAATAATGCAAGCACACAAGAGACAAAAATATTTACTTGGGGAAAACCATAAAGGTGAAAAACCCCAAAAACTTCCTCAGAGATAGATAGAGCAATGATACAACCATGAGAGATAGACATAACCTAGCAGCAGATCCTCCTCCTCCATAAGTGCACCACTCCTCCTTGAGTGCATGTGTGAGAAGTGAGTGAGTAAATAGAGTGCCTCCCGCACTCTATTTATACTTGACTTGACTTGCCTTTTTACCTAACTCATGTAGGATCGAACTTAACCACATAACATAATGCTGAGTGGGCCGACCCCCAATAGGGTGGTCTAATAACCCTTTGACCCACATGGCCGACCCCCAATAGGGTGGTCTAATAACCCTTTGACCCACATGACTTATACAGGGCCGACCCCAAACAAGGTGGTCTAATAACCCATCAAGTATAAGTTACGACACTTACAATATAAATGATGACACTTCCTTATAGAGGAATAATACCATCTCTATAGGAATACAATATACATATATGTGAAATACATTCCGAAGTTACATATACATCAACACTCCCTCTTAACTAGGAAAGTATTTCTCAGCACAGTTCTTCTAGCACAAGTCATCTTCTCTGGATCATCGTCACTGGATAATCGTCATCGATTCATCATCATCGTCACTACTGCTGCTATCTCAATCAATCTCTGAATCTACTCGTCATAGGAAGTTCTACAGAGCCAGTCCTTTTTCATACTGGATGTAGGCCCACCACCTGCAGGTCTTCATCATCACTGGCCATACTGTGGAATCCTCAGGACTTATTACGTGCGTCACAAAACCTCGAAAGAGCATCCCAGGATGTTACGGGTACACAACTCCGACCTGTAGGATCTTCCAGGGTGCTATTACATGTGACCCCACCACAAAACCTCGAAAGAGCATCCCAAGATGTTACGGGTACACAACTCCAACCTGAAGGATCTCCCAGGGCACAAATTACATGTGGTCACCACAAAACCTAGCAAGAGCATCTCAAGATGTTATGGGTACACAACTCCGACCTGAAATCTCCCAAGGCACAAATTACATGTGGTCATGGCAAAACCTTGAAAGAGCATCTCAGGATGTTACGGGTACACAACTCCGACCTGAAATCTCCCAGGGCCCAAATTACATGCCATAGGACAAAACCTCGCAAGAGCATCCCAGGATGTTACGGGTACACAACTCCGACCTGAAATATCTCCCAGGGCACAAATTACATGTCCTCCCAAAGCAATGTCTCGAAAGAGCATCCCAGGATGTTACGGGTACACAACTCCAACCTATAGGATCTCCCAGACATGCTCCTCTGCACAACCTGATCCACGGCCACAAAGTATCATCCTGATACTCACCATACATCAACCTGATGTACACATGATCATCCTGATCATCATCACTGCAACGTCTTGCTGCATGTCATCTGGAGCAACATCCTGAAGCTCATCATCCATGATCAACCTGATCATCACTGCAACATCCTGCTGCATGATCCACCTGATCATCAATGCATCTACCTGATGCATACCAAGTATCTACCTGATACATATCATCATACATGATCCTCCTGATCATACAATGTATCCACCTGATACAAATACAAATACATGATACATATCACCATACATGATCCACCTGATCATACAATGTATCCACCTGATACATATACAGATACATGGTCCAAGCATCCAACATGATGCATATACAAAATACATACACATTATCCAACTGATCATATCCAGCATCCAACATGATGCGTACATATAAGTGATCCAACTGATCATATCCAAGCAGAAACCAGAACATCATCCTGATGCTCATCATCCAGCGCTTACATCCACAGCCATGTGAAGGATCCTCCTTCCAACATGCTTGGAATGGATTCAGCAAAAGTGTCCATCACTTCTTCCTCGAAGTGTCCTCGATCTGAAGAACGCAAAGCCTCTCTCTGAAGTACTCGAACTTCACTCTAGCTAGTGGCTTCGTCAGCACATCTGCAATCTGCTCGTCCGTCGCAGCATACAGAAGCTTCACAGCTCCTCTCTGCACCATATCCATGATATAGTGATATTTGATCTCTATGTGTTTCGACCTGTCATGAAACACTGGGTTCTCGGACATCTTCACACAACTCTGGTTATCACAGAAGATACCAGTAGCCTCCAACGGGAGATCAAATAACTCAGACAGTAGCTTCCGTAGCCATACTGCCTCACAACTAGCTGAACAGGCTGCAACATACTCTGCCTCAGCTGTACTCAGTGCTACGCAGGACTGCTTCCTGCTAAACCAAGAGATCACACCTGATCCCATACTGAAGTAGCACCCAGATGTGCTCTTCCTATCTGCAGCACTGCCAACCCAATCTGAATCAACATAACCCTGTAGGTTAAACTTTTGATTTGCTTCATACTTGAGCCCATAATCCACTATACCCTTCAGGTACTTCAGAACATGCTTTATAGCAACCAGGTGAACACTCCTCGGGTCCGTCAGGAACTAACTCAATGTGTTTGCTGCAAGGAAAATATCTGGTCTCGTGTTCGTCAGGTACATCAAGGACCCATTCATCTGACGATACATAGTGATATCAATCAACTCATATGAAGCATCACACAGACGCTTCAGGTTCGATGCCATAAGTGTGGCCATAGCCTTGCATTCCATCATCCCGAACCTCTTCAGGATCTCTACTGCATACTTCCCTTGTCGAAGGAAGATTCCATCATTCTGCCACACCTCCATGCCAAAAACAAATAGTGCATCATCCCCAAGTTCTTCATCTCGAACTCGGCAGTAAGCTTCCGCTGCGTGTCGGTAATCAATCTATCTTCACCTGTAACAAACAGGTTATCCGCATACAAAAGTAGTATCACTGGATTGCCTTCCTCAACCTTGTAGTCAAGGTTGGAATTCGCTTTACTCTTGGTAAAGACCAAACTGGATAGAAGGTTGTCTATCCTACCATACCAAGTTCTGCACACATATATGACTACACCATGCTGTCTTGAAATCCATCTGGTGCATCTTCTATTTCATCACTTTTATATTTCTCAATGCTTCCATCTGCAACATGCTTGATCTGATAGATCCATTTGGAAGTCATAAAAAACTTCCCTTCATGTCTTGGGACTATGTCCCAAACATCATTCTTCATGATCGACGGATCATGACATTCCATCCCAGATCCTGGGAACTTCAATATCTTCAATATCTTCAATAGATATCTTTGTTGCTGGAACACAATGTTGTAGTTCTTCTTTTGTAGGAGATGGCATATGATCTTTCCTACACAACAAGTTAAATTGCATGATTAGAAAACATCTCATAGTTTTCAGAACAAATTCTTACACACAAAGAAATATGTCATACAGTCATGTAATTATCTTTAGCCAATGCTTCAATACAACATTTATCCATATCCCGTAACTTTCTAGATGCCTTCCAATCTCTACCAGAACATTATTAAGAGTGTGCACAACTCCCAACATGTCAGCAAAGAGGTTTCATTCTAGATAAGTAGCAATGGAATGTTGTACAGTGCCATAGGCCACTTACCCATGTATATTAGTAGCATACTGTTCATCAATGCAACTTTTCTAATATGCACAATTCATATCCTAAGTCTAGGAACATGAGCATATACATCATTGAACAATTTTATTTAAACAGACAAATATGCAAGAAATTAAAATACTTATCTTTGTTTGTTCGTTGGGTGGACTCCCTCTGAGTCTTTGCTTCCTTATAGGAGCTGCTGGAGTCCTAATCTGAAGTAGCTTCTCCTACACCTTTCTGTTGTGGAAAGATGGTCAACTCCCTCTGAATATCTGCATCCTTGCAGAAACTACTGAAGTGTGTTCCTTTGCTTTCTTGCAGGAACAACTGGAGTGTGCTCCCTCTTGATCTTTGCTTCCTGGATTACCTGTTCTTGAACTCATATTCATCCTTGGTCCCTATGCATGCTTATTAGTATCATGATTGTGTTATTCTTGTGATCTCATATAAAATCATACATTCATTAGTATACTATTAAAACACAATAATCTCAAGCATGTATAGTCATGGTCATTTCAAACAGAAAATAATAAGAATTAGCATTCAAGGTTTATGTAGGATTCTTAAGGTTAGTCAAATCATAAGAAACATAACATGTCTAAACCTATAATTACTCAAACCTATGACTCTTCGGATTAGTTGAATCATCAAACAAGATAAGAGATATAATATGCATAAAACCTGTGATTATTCAAACCTATACCTTCATGAGTCTTCTGGTTAGTCATATCATCAATTATGGTAAGAAACATAATATGCATACAACCATGATTATTCAAACCTATGACTCTTCAGGAATAATCATTATCAACAACAGTATAATATCCTAACCCAAGGTAGGATTCTATCTTGATATAGGAAAAACATACCTGGATTAGCATGCTAGTTAGTTATGTCTAACATACTCACATGATGTCTTCTTGTTCTTCTTCAATGACTTGTGCTAGTGGCCTGTATATCTCATAGGTTAACTATTACAAAACCAAGTTATACATACCTCGTAAATGGATCTTCTATGAGATCCACGACAATGGATGAATCTTTGTCCTCATGTTATCATGATCATATGTTCTTGGACCAGAACATGATTTGTATTTCTTGGTGTACCTTTCATGTTAGTAGACAACATAAACCTCATACAACACCATAATGCATTAGTACAATCATAAGTGTCAACACCCTAATCAATGAATATTTTCTATTGTGCATTCATAGTTTTATTAAGGTGATATGACAAGTCAAGATTGTACTAACCGTAATAACATGAAGACAAACATACCATAAACTTAATCATGAACAAATCTCGAAACATACCTCAATGAGTCATACCTGTCGAGATCGCTTGTAATCTTTTTATGTAAGGCCTTAGCTTCATCTCCCTCTGAAACAGGAACATCTTCACTTATGCAGGTGACCAATCCATCTTCTTCTAGGATTAACCCAATCCACTTGATTTGCAAGAACTGGACTTAGAGCTGGATATGGGTTTGTCAGAGAAACCCCAAAAATTAAAACTTTGAATTTCAAACTTCCGAAAGGATAGAAATATGCGCCTTGATAAGCTGATCAAACCGGTATATTCATAATTTGAAAACTGCAGAGTTTCACTCCTCAATTTTTCATTTGAAACTTCCGGATTCACTAGACGTGACCCTGAACTGGGGTTTGATGAATACCACTCTTCTGCCCAATCAAAAGGTTTGATCCAAATCTCTAAGCTTCTATTTTTCTGAGGAGCTTCCAGTCATGGTCACAGATTTCAAAAATTCCCATTTTTACAGAAGCCCTAATTTTCCACTTTTCTGATCAAAGTCCCGAACTAAGGCTTGATCAAGCCCGGCCTTCTGCCCAACCAAAAATACTGATCTTGGTCTCTAAATTTCTATTATGATGAGTAGCATCTAGCCGTGGTCTCCAATTACAAAAATTCCAACTTTCTCCAAAGCCCTAAATTCTGGAAGCCATGAATGAAGGTACTCAAAAATAATTCTGTTTTGACAGAAATATGTACCTGATTGTTTCTGGTGTAACTCTGAAATTTTTGATCCACAGGGTCTGAAAACGTTTCATGAGATAGCCTGACCTGTTATCTTTCCATCCTGACCGGTCTGACCTCAATTGGATTCTCTGAGAGAGAGTTATGCCAAATGTCGCAACGTGACCTGTTTTGGGATAATACAGGAGAGAGAACTTGTACGGCGTCCCACGTGTCACTGTTTCAACTTCGGCCTCTAAAAACTGTTTCTGAGATATCTTGGCCTGTTATATTTCCATCGTAACAGGTCTGACCTCAATTGGATTCTCTGAGAGAGAGTTATTCCAAGTGTCGCAACGTGACCTGTTTATGGGATAATACAGGAGAGCAAACTTGTACGGCGTGCCGCGTGTCACTGGTGCAACTTCGGCCTCTGAAATTTTTTTTTGAGACAGTACAGTCTGTGTACTACCTGTCACATTTTACGAAATTTCATTTGGAGCTTCCTATCCCAAGTTATGACCTTTTTCCCAAGGTCACCTGAGTTTGACTCAGATCTGGAAGAGGCAAAAACCCTATATTGCACAGATCATAAATCACAAAGTACAACGAATTAGAGGTTGTCCTTTGGACACAAGGTACCTGGAGATTTAATCTTTGTCCTGTAACAATTTCAGATCCGAAAAATTCACCAAAAATGATTTATAGAGAAATTGCTACGATGACTGTTTTTTGCTATATCAAGCCCTAACATCGTAAGTGCAACAAGTGTCATACATGCCATATCATGCCTTCTTTCAGGCTAGCTCTGATACCATGTTAAATTTTCAGAATTTACTTCAATCTAATCTAGGATCTTAACTGAGAGAACAACATGTACATCATATCTATAGAATATCAATCATGGAGACAATAATGCAAGCACACAAGAGACACAAAGATTTACTTGGGGAAAACCATAAAGGTGAAAAACCCCAATAAATTCCTCAGAGATAGATAGAGCAATGATACAACCATGAGAGATAGACATAACCTAGCAGTAGATACTCCTCCTCCATAATTGCACCACTCCTCCTTGAGTGCATGTGTGAGAAGTGAGTGAGTAAATAGAGTGCCTCCCGCACTCTATTTATACTTGACTTGACTTGCCTTTTTACCTAACTCATGTAGGCTCGAACTTAACCACATAACATAATGCTGAATGGGCCGACCCCCAATAGGGTGGTCTAATAACCCTTTGAACCACATGGCCGACCCCCAATAGGGTGGTCTAATAACCCTTTTACCCACATGACTTATACAGGGCCGACCCCAAACAAGGTGGTCTAATAACCCATCAAGTATAAGTTACGACACTTACAATATAAATGATGACACTTCCTTATAGAGGAATAATACCATCTCTATAGGAATACAATATACATATATGTGAAATACATTCCGAAGTTACATATACATCAACACAACCATGGTATTCTCTATTAGAATAAGGTCAGGCGAGTAGCGTGAGCACCAACAATAAATGGATCTAGGAGACACGGAACATAAAGGAGTCATGGAGTGGTTTGGATAAAAGATCCATGGAATGGTACTTGAATCTTTTTTATGGTGTCTTCTTTTGCATTGAATTATTATGTGGGGCCATAAAAACTCCTAATATATTCTTTAGATTCCAACACTGATGTGTTTATAACTTTATAATGTTGCTTCTTGTGGAAAGTGAACAATATTATGATATGATTAAAAGTGTATTCTATACTTGAGTAGTTCCATTTAGGAATTTCATTTGTGGAAACTGGCCATTGTGCATGTGTGAGAACTTGTCACATCCTAAATCTAGTTCACTAAATAAATCTCACAATTAGTTTTGCAAGAATGCAGAGAAGGAAGAAAATTTTAGCAGAATTAACTTGAGAGAAGAAATGAAATATGATAAAAAACCATTATAATATTATTGAACAATAAGAGTACAATAAATAATACACCTCGTGAGAGAAGATCGAATGCACTAAAGGAAATTCGAAGAGCTCACATAAAATCAAGCTTATAATAGACTAAATCCCCAATCTAGAAAAGTATCTATATCCAACTCATAGCAAGTGGTCACGAATGGGAAAGTAAAGGCTTGATGGATCATGAGTGACAAAAAATCAGTTAAAGAGTGGATTTATGGAGAAAATGATGGAAGTGGTGTAAGGAAAAAAGTAGCAAACTTACCCAAATAGATCCTAGTGCAAATTCCTTATCCTAATCTTTCTGAAAAGCGATAAAAAGTTGTCGTTATCTCAAAAAAGAAGGAATAAAGTAGGAAATGAGCTCTAGGATGTAAAAGCAGGATCATAATAGAATGGTGGGAACTCCAATGGTATAAAGTTGGAAAAAGTGGACAATTATGGTCTAGAATTATTGACTTTGGTAGCCTAACACATGAAACATTATATCTAAACACCTAGGAACTTAATGAAAGTGTTTTAACCTATGGTCTAGATGGATTTATGTTTCAAAACCCCCCCTTAAGCCTAACTTAGAGTGATCAGAGTATGTGTAGGGCCCAAGCAACATAGGCTTATGGTCACCCCATTACAATTATTATCTGTCCATGTAAACTGAGGAAACGGGGGAAACCTCATGGGAACAAAACTCTCCCTCAAGAACGGACATGAAACACACCAAAAATTGTTTCTCCAAACTCAAGTAGGTGTGATGATTGGAGGAATATTCCTCTTTTATAGAAGAGGATCATGCTCCCAAAACATGTGCTTGAATTCTCCATCACTGGATGCAAGCGAATATGGAAGCTCTTTGAACTTTCTCTTGATCAGAACAAATCCATGAATATGCAGACCATTCTGGAACTTGAATTTCGAACCACATGAGACAGGATCAACTCCAATCAGATGTGATTTCCCTTGAAACTTGAACTTCTGGTTAGTGGAAGTTAAATCAGCTTCAAGAATTGATAGATAGATCCTTGATATCTCCTTTGAACCAGTAGGGGTGGGATCATAACCAAAATCACCAAAATATTCCTGAGACTTGAACCTAAGCGAATGGTAGTGTCCTCCATCTTTAGTGCAACTCTGAGAACATGTGCCAATGATCAAATAGAAATACATAGAAATAATATGATCAAGTAGAGAAAATGAATCTCCTTCAAACTATGATCTAACCTCCAAAACATTTAGTAGATCATCATTCTACACACCAACAGGCTCATGTGAAAGAGAGGATTCAAAAACATCTTCAAATTCTAGAGCATAAACTAGCTTATCTTGCTTAGAATTCTTAATAGAAGACTTATGAGAGAACATGTAAGAATGGATGGACATATCTTCAAAAAATTCAGCTCCATATTTTGTATCTTCTTCATCAACAACATTAGGTTGCGCACTAGAAGAGGATTCTCTTCAAATTCAGGAACTAGTGTTGAAGATTTTTCAGTTTGATCTTCATAAACAAATTCATCAGAAAAGCTTGTGGTCAAGACATTGGTGACATCAATGAGCTGATTTGAGGAGGTACATATGGTAGGAATGGACCTCTCCACATGGCTTGTAATATACCTGATATGATATCATATGATATTATCTCAAATATAACTTTAAAAATCAGAAAAATTTCAAACAATAACTAGTTCTCAAAACTAGTGAAGAAGGAACTAGAATTAGTCAATGGTTAACCCACCCAGAGATTGACTATTGGACACTTTTGGATTGGTGAGTGTGTAGAAGCAAGGAGAGAAACATAAATTCCATATTATGAGGTCTAAGCACAATGTACTAGGGCCATTTATGTCTAGAACAAAAGCCATGCTGAAGTCTACTCGAAGGATTCTTGGGCACACCAGCATATGCCTACTAAACTCTTCCACTTACACTTGAAATCAAACAGAGGTGGATGATAGGTCATTAGCCCCCTAATATGATGATGGAAAATAGTTACTGATGATTTGGGAGTATCTGGCAGTGTTTGGAGGTAAGGGGAGAAAGAGCACTACGTAGGATTAGTCCACTACCTTGTTTCCAGGCTCTTTCAAACAGACTGTGATGGAAAAAAATTATCAATATTATGGTAGTATTATATTTATATATGTATCAGGGAACCATCACAACTAACATAACCAAAATTGAGTGTGGAGAGACCTTTTAATTAATCAAACTACAAAACTAGTCAAATTTGAGTGCCCAATGAGCTAGTCTTGATAATTATTGATTCAAACAACCAAAGAGGGTCACAAATATAAAAATTTTGGATTGGGATGGATTATACAGGAAGTTACCATACTACAACAATCTTCATAAATGAAAATATTTACTCTGATATTTATATATTGCAAATCCTGGAAAACTAGTTAATAAAAATGCATAGAGAGCTAGTCTTGTGAAAGGCATGCACAATCATCCTCTAAGGCTCTCGAATTATCCTTCCGATGAAAAATATGTCTCATATACATATAAAATAACAGAAAAATAATATATTATAGAATACTGAGCAACAAAGGAAGACAGTTTAATCTCATACTTGACTGAGAATCTATAACCATGGAATTCTTACAATACTGAGTGTAGAAGGAGTCTGAGAAGAGAAGAAGAAGAAGAAGAAGAAGGATTTTCTATGGATATGCAATAGATGAATATAGGGAATATGAATTATCATGGAAGGATCACCATATCTCAATGACTGCTCATAGTGGGTGCATGCATCAACTAAAACTTCTCCAATTTGCACACGTGCGCTCCTCAACAATGAAACCTTGGCTCTGCTAATAATGGTTGTATCTTGGTCATATGAACACATTTTTCAACAAGAAAAAAGTATTTTCTTATTGGAAACGACCCTCCAGACGCAATGGAATAGGTCTCACAACCCATAAATTCTCATAAAATTTGAACCCATAACCTCCATTTCGTCTCTTTAATGTTGTTTCCACCAAATGAGAAGAATGCTTCAGAAGATAGAAAGAAGAGAGGAGGTAATCATAGATATGGATCAAATATTCAATTTGACATCAATGTCTACACTGGATCATGTGAAGAATATTGTAACAAAAACTATGGGTCACATCTCCCATAGGTGGCTAAGGGTGCATCACCAAATCCTAGAGAAGCTTGAGCTTACTCACATACAAACAATAAACTATCAAAAGATGTGAAATGGAGTCATCCTCCTTCTTTTATGGAATTTTATCCTCATGGTTGAGCTTATCATCTTATAAATTCAAATTTTAGGAGGCATGGATGTTTCCTTGATTAATTGGATTGGTTTTGGACCCACTTAGCCTCATGGATGCGCCCTCAATTGCTAAACTTGGACCTTGTAGCTTTTCTGGATGTTTCTAATCCTTCTTGAGTTGCACAAATCAAGAAACTTATTTGTTTTTTGCTTTTGATAAATTTCTTTCTTTTCAAGACTGGATGCTTTTTTGCACTTTCCTACTTTATGCACTACTTTTTTTCAGTTTCCTTCTTTGTTCTAACACCTTGCTTTGTGTATGTTTTCTTCCAGATTCCTTTTTGCTTTTCTCTTCTTTTCTTTCACTTTCCTCTTTGGTGTGACAACTCATAAGGCTAAACTAATCTCCTTATGCGCCCTTGTCATCATCCAACTCATCATCACATGTAATTAATAATTAAATACAAAAATAATAATTACACCTCCTTCAATTTACTTAATTAAAACAACGATAAGCTAAATTATTTCTAGTTGATAATTTAAATGCCTAAGTAATGTCACCCCCTTATTAATTAATTAATTGAATTTCACTAGGATCCATGGGGTTTTGATGTGATATTGGATGCTTCTTTGTGCCAGAAAAATGGGAGCATGACATGGCTTGTCTCATCCTCGTCAGTTTGCATTCAAAATTATCTGTCTAAAAAGCACCAGAGATCACTTGGAGTATCAACATTATCAATGAGGTAGCGCATCTCTGACGATATGGCCAAACACATTGCTTCAAAATCTCTATCATAGTCATTAAACCAATCATTCCTCTCTTCTCGGGATTCTAGATCACACACAACACCAATAGACACATCAAAGAGATAATTGCTCTTTAGATATGCTCTCATCTTTGACTTCCACTCAGCGTAATTGAATGGTGTAAGAGGAAGAATTGAATTCGAAATAAATCCCCAATCTAGGCAAGTATCTACATCCAAATCATAGCAAGTGATCACTAATGGGAAAGTAAAGTCTTGATGGACCATGAGTGACACAAAATCAGCTAAAGAGTGTATTTATGGAGAAAAATATGGAAGTGGTTTAAGGAAAAAAGTAGCAAACTTACCCAAATAGATCCTAGTGCAAATTCCTTATCTACTCTTTCTAAAAAGCAATAAAAAGATATATTTATTTTAGAAAAGTAGGAATAAAGTAGTAAATTTGCTCTAGGATGTAAACTTAGGTTCATAATAGAATGGTGGGCGCTCTAATGGTCTAAAGTTGGAAAAAGTGGATAACTATGGTCTATATTATTGACTTTGGTAGCCTAACACATGAAAAATTATATATAAACACTTAGGGACTTAATGAAAGTGTTTTAACCTATGGTCTAGTGTGATAGTTTAGATTTCCTAGATCTAGATTCAATAAGACAACTTCACTTGGAATATTTCTAAGAATAAGAGAAGAAGAATATAGAATATATCTTGAGAAAACCTCACTATGTATTATTCATAAATATTTTTACAACATATAATACATCCTCAAGAGAGAAAATAGAATTCCTTAAAGGCAAGTTGTAAATCACAAAAATAAAAGGCTTACTAAAAGCATAAAAACCCCCTAGGTGTCAAAAGCACTTTCCAAATGAGTCTAAAGGCTCACGAATTGGTTGAAAATGGTATGGAATCTCATGAGTGATGAAAATGGAATGTGATGATGAATTTTGGAGAGAAGAAAGAGGTGGACGTAAAGTTGGCCAAATAGAGATAGTTTCCCAATCAAACTAGCTTTACGTTATTCACTAGAAAGTAGAAAAATTAGGATAAAGTTGTCTAAAGAAAGAAGGTGCCTTTATAACTCAAGAACAGAAAGAAATCATACATAATCCTAGGAAATATTATCCAGAATCTCCTCACGTGCACCCTAGTGAATCAGAATGGCATGTGGACCCTTAAAATACAAAACTAGGACAAATTACCTAGTCAACACTTAGGAAATTAACAAAAAATGTTTATTAAATTATATCCTAAGTATAAAGTGGTATGAATGGGTTTTTAATACTCCAATACCCCCCCTTAAGCCTGACTTTATGTGGTAAATAAAATAAATATAGATCCCAAGCAACGAGGCTTATGGTCACCCCAATACAAAAAAATATTAGTCCATGTAAAACGAGGAAACAAGAAAAACCTCATGGGAACAAAACCCTCCCTCAAAAATGGACATGTCTGAATGTATTCATACTATATTTTTCTTCATTTGTATGATTTGTATGAATTGATTCTGAGTAACAGACTTGATGAAGGGGTTGTGGATTCCATGATCATGCATCAATGTAATGTAGGAAAAAACCATGTGTAGAGGCCCCATGAAAATCATCATTTGATGATGGAGGAGAATCATATGAATGCTTCTTGCTGTTAAAACATAAATGATATAATATGCATACATAATAAATGATGTAAAATATATATGTTCAAAATCCTTCCCAAATATCATCAATGGACTTAACATGATCAACTTCTTGTGTAGCTGCAATATGGTGAATCAAACCTTGTACCTTCTTATCAAACTGATGTAGAACATTTCAGATACTGTAAAGGAGCTCATGCAACTCTGAAATATCATAATATGTATCATATGGATAATCAAACAACAAATGTTTAGTGTCTCCATGATCATATAGGGTTTCAGTAGGAAAAGAGTGAGCAACTAGATCACCCCGATAGTTGAGCGAGTCTGGAGGATTTGAGGAATTGAAATTTGAATCATGAGTGATGGGATCAGGTACAGACATGTGGAACAACAGTCTAATGATGTCCAAATACATGGTTTTCCAACCAATTATAGATATGGAAAACATAAGAACAATAGAGACAAGTGACACAATGTAGGAAACCATGGAATTGTGTGTTTTCTTAACTGGAGAACTTGGGGGTTGTAGGGTCTTTTGTGCATCCAATGGTTGGTAAAATGGTGTGGAAGGTGTCATGACCTACATATCAGTCTGTATATAATATTAAAAATAATAATAATAAATATTTGAATGGAGGTGGAAGGATCTTTCAGAATACAAGTCAGAAACTAGTGAAAAATGACTAGGTTTGGGAGAAGACTTTAGTGAACTGATTGGAGATTGCACCAAGCAAGAGGTGGAGGTTTCTAATTCTAATATATCAGAATTTGAATCAAAATTATAAATATGAGAAATATTTTTGGCTCTAGCACTCAAATAATAAATATGATTACCTTTGTGAGTAGCTTGGAGACACTATTATTGTTCTACAAAACGTTTTCCTTGTTCTTGTCTTGCAAAATCAAGAACATTGTTGGCGGGCGGTTTGATGAGGAAAGATCGCGGTACTGTTGACGCCGCAACACATTGGAAGAATGCATGAAAGGAGTATTTTGTGCCAAAGGATACCCCAGTCGGTGGGTTTTGGGTCACTTGGACCATGTATTTTGTAATATTGAGTCAAGTATACCGCAGTTGGCAGGTTTTGGGTCATGTATTTTGTAATATCGAGTCAATTGTACCGCGGTGAGCAGGTTTTTGGGTCATTAGACCAAGTCAGTTAGTTGATTGTCCATAGTGTCGGTTAGGAAAGTGGACAAGTATTAGTATATAAATATATGAGAATTGTAAGTGTTAAAAGAAGAGTCGATGGATAGAGGATAGAGATAGAGCTATATGTGGAGGTTGATAGAAAGATAATGCGGAGAGTTGCGTAGAGATTCATGTACTACTTTTGGTTTGCCACAGTAATATAAGGATGATGATTTGGTGCAATCTGTGTGTAATGTTTCTCGATACTTATGTTATTGTCTTGTCTTAATGCAATTATCTGTTTCTGTCGCTATGATGTGGATGCCGCAATAATATGTTATAGATATTTGTTTACTATAATGTCAAATGCTGCGATTAAAGTGATATGATATAACTTCATGATGAATATTTAGAATTGCTATTGGTATCATACTTCCACAACATGCCTCCTCCCTTGGAGGAAACATGGTTCCATCTGCTCTTCCTGGACGCCTCGGGTGAGACCTCATCCGCTCTGCGGGTGTTGCTGGGTGGGCTCAAACCTACCCGGGCCGGTGCCCAGGGAGACTGCAGTATGGTGGACCCCTGTCGACTGTGAGGTCACGATCTGGTCAACAAATGGTTTCGTTTCTGGGACCGTGTGCAGAGTAGAAGGAGGTCATGTTGTGGCACCCGACGAAGCCGGAGATACAAAAATGGTTCGATTAGAAGTTGCAGGAGTTTGCTGAAGAAGAAAGTCAGAATACGCAACTGATGGTAGATCACTGGGTGGGAAGATATATTCATGATGGTCCGCATGAATGGTTTTTCTGTGAATTTTCGGTCATTCTATATGAATGGTTGTCGAAACTGACCTTCCATAAGAGGAACTTCCAGGGTGGTGCGCCGACCACTTGGACCCCGGAGTTGATTCAGGAATTGCAGGAAGTTGATAATAAGGCATCGCGAGTTGTCGAAGTTTGGTTTCATAGCATCTTGGAAGGATATATCACAAAATTTGTAGTCGATACGAAGAAATTCTATAGAGAAGCCGAAAGATACTTCTTCCAAGGACCAAGGGGAAGGTTTTTTCTCTCGCTCCAACTGTCGATTAAGATGCTAATCTGCGAAAAGGGTATATTAAAGATGCACCTTGATCAGTAGACAGCCTGGTGGGCGGAGGCTGTGGGTACCGCGTCTGCTGGGGAATGGTGCATGGAATGGTAAAGGGGTAGATGGGTGCAAACCATGAGGAGACTGTGAGCGAAGCTGAGGAAGAAAGTGGTCTTACGAGAGGAGGAGCGAGGTTTCGACAGGAAAAGAGGAAGAGGACAAGAGAAGGTCCTGCTGCGATCGAACCGCAAAACCGCAAAGGAAGACCACACGGGACGAAGCGAACTCACAGTCATGATAGGAATGACCAGGCTATGCCGAGGATAGAGGCAGGACCAAACCCTAGCACCAACGTACCCACACCTCCACTCACTAGCTCTCAACCAGCAAGAAACACTACTTCGACAACGCCGAGTATGTCGACACCGTAGAAGTTAATTGGTAGTAGTAACACAACGATAGGAGGAAGGAAGCCCAAAATGGCGGGCGATGATGCTAAGCTACCGTTGTTCCATGGAAGTGCGACAGATAGCCCAGAAAAGTATTGGTTTTTGTGTGAAGCAGTCTGGACTGTGAAACAGATCACTGATGACAATGCTAAGAAAGGACAGTTAGCCACGACTCTGCGAGGTCGTGCATTAGATTGGTTCATGAAGTTTGTTTTAGTCCCTATGGGGCCCCCGGAGAAGTCACTGGATGAGATTCGGGATGGGCTGATTGCTGAATTTAGATGGCCTAAGTCAGAGGCTCAATATATTACTGAATTGAAGGAAATTAAGTAGTATCCCAATGAGATGGTATGGGATTTCGACCAGCGATTCAAGACATTGATGGAAAAGGTTAGTTTCGATATGAGCGTTGTCCAACATAAAGAATGGTTCATTGCGGCACTACTACCCCATATTCGACTACCGCTGATACAACAAAACATATCGACGCCTAGTGAAGCTCTAGAGATTGGAATGCGGTTGGAGGCGTCACCGATTGGAGATAATGCAGCCAGGATGTCGTAGATACAGACACAGCTTTCCAACTAGACTATACAGTTGAGAGATTTGAAGAAGAACAAGGAACAGTGTGATGAAGTATGGTGTACGCGATGCCGAAGAGAGCGGCTTACAAAGGATAATTGTCCAGACTTCCATAATTACTTGGTGTCAGGTGCGCCAAACCCGTTGAATGGCGGCAGTATGCTGTGGTGTCGCGTTTGTTCAGTATTTGGGCATAGTCATGATAGTTTCCCGTATATGCAGAAAATGGTGACAACCCCACAAAATCTTTATTGCACATTCTGCAAATCGGTGGGTCACGATGACAAGGATTGCCGTGCATATGGGTTTCTACAAGAAAGGATGTGCGATGCATTCTACGTCAAGGACAATCAGCGTACGGTGCAACAACCATAGATGCAACCGCAGGTAGCTCAGTCGATACCACAATAGCAGATGCAGTTTGTACCATAGCAGCAACCGCAATAGTTCGTACCACAATATACACCGGTGAACCCCCCGCATCCTCAGTACATGCAACAACCATAGTATGTACCGTAAGGGCAAGGGATGTCGCCAGCACCCATGCAACAGCAGTTTAACCAACCTCAATACCAGCAGCAGGGCGGCTACCAAGGAGGCTACAGGGGCAGACGTGGTGGCGGATTTGGTCATGGAGGAGGAGGCCGAGGTGGTCGTGGACCTGTTCAATGTTACCAGTGTGCGGTATGGGGGCATTATCAACGCGACTGCCCACTTCCACAGAATCAGTGTATGTTTTGTTCTGGTAATGATCATACAGTCGAGAATTGTCCACAGTTGATTGCAAGATGGCAGGCTAGGAACACTCCGCAGCTACAGAACCCAGTACAGTAACTGGTACAGAACCTGATGTAGCAACCAGTGTAGAACCAACCCCCGCGACCACCGCCAAACGCTAATACGAACGTGAATCAACCAAGGAACCTGCAGTAGAGCCAGACACAGGGTGCCAATATTGCGACTATTTCTGCAGAACCGCAACCATAAGATGCTTCGATGGTTGTTGTCACTCGTGGCAGCAAGACGACTGGGGAAGATGGTTTGCAACCACTCATTCGCTTGGCTGGTTAGAAGATGTTAAATTTCGACATTGATGTAGAGTGGGAGACGTTCCTGGAGGCACGTTGCACTATGGAGAAAGGTCACGGTAAGGCTATTGTTTGCGATATGCCGCCTGTCTTTGATGCCACATCAGACGCTGATCGACCACCACCAGAGACATTGCAGAAGTTCCTTGAGCGTTGTTTGTCATTGGCACGAGACCTGGCTTCCCTGGTTGAGATTGAGGGATGGTTGCAGCGATTTTCGAAAGGACGGTAGGAGTCGGCAGTAAACTCTTTACAGCAACGGAAAAATGGCAAGGAAATGTGAATGAATATTCAGATTGGTGACTATGATGTTGACTCTATGATTCTTGACCTTGGTTCGAATGTTAACATCTTAACGAAGCAGGCATGGCAGAAGATGGGGAGTCCCCCATTGAGTTGGTCTCTTGTGCAGCTCCGATTGGCTAACCATGCCAAAGTAACACCCATTGGGCGAGTTCCGCGGCTCACAATTGATATTGAGGGCATGAAGACTTATGTCGACTTCGACGTCATTGAAGTAGTGGATGGAGGAAGCTCCTATCCTGCGCTATTGGGGATAGGATGGCCTAACGATAGTGGAGCTGTAATCAACTTTAAGAAGCGCATGATGAATTTTGAGAACCGCGATTTTCGAGTCATCTCTTCGTTGGATCCAGATGAAGGACGCCGATATGTGGAGCCTATAAAAGATGATGATCCTACTAGATGGGACCATGCATTTAATATTTCTGAAGATTATGTTCATCCCACTGTCCACGGTGAGCTGGAATGGTGCAGCGAGAGTTCTGCGTCTTCTGACTTTGATGATGCATTGGAACATTGGCAGAATCGAATGCATGAAGTATCAGTCCAGAAATTTGGATTAGTTACGCAATATTTATGTCGTGTTACGACAGAAACGATCACATTGCCTATCTATGAGGGGTTTCCTGGCCTCAACACCTTTGTAGCAAAATTTGAAGACTGCATTCCAGAACCACAGCGATTGATGGCTTTGGGGGAAGCACTGAAGGTTGCTCCAGCACGATGGTGGGCGACACATAAGAAATTCATTAAATATTGGTCATAGTGTCGAAGGTTGACATTGATTCATTTCGGCAAGACTGAGGTTTAACACACTGCCAAGTATGATGGTCGGACTGATCCCAGTAATCGTGTGATGGAGTGTCAGTGATTATGGGTAGCGTGACCCAGAGATGTGTGGGTTAATGCTTTTGTCCATACTTTGGAAGCGATAACACACTCATAGTACACTGCAGCCGAGTTGCGCCATGACATTACAACATGGGGGGAGTTGACAATCTATTTCACTCATACATTCACATTTGCGGATGCCAACCCTGATGTCCATAATGCCCTACAACTCATCCGCGATGTGATATTTTAGGTTGTCCCCCTGGCCTGCCCTATCAACCCGCACACCCACAGTCAAATACAGTCTCTCATGGAATGATTCAACATTAGTAGTGGCCTGGAGGATGAAGATGATCCCCAAAATGTTAACATTCTCGAATCTGAAGGAAGTCGCGATATAGTCCCACCTATTATGCCAAGTAATCCGTTCAGTCAACCATTGCAGCTTCGCAAAACGAATATCAGCATTGAAGCTACTCCGAAGTTTGCTAATGTTGGGGATTATTGGGATGATGAGATGATGAGTAAGGTTGCCAAGTTACCACATGAGTTTCAGGACGTCCTTCCCATGAATTTTTCTGAAATGAAGGGGATCCTGGGTGATTTAGGCGAGATGAGGATTCCATTGAAACCAGACGCTAAGCCCGTCCGACAACGACCTTATCGGCTAAATCCGTGGCATAAAGAAAAGGTCAAGGCGGAACTTGATCAGATGTTAGATGCTGGAATTATCGAACCTGTGGAAGAATCAGAATGGATCAGTCCTATGGTGGTGCAGGACAAGAAAACAGGCGAAGTACGCATTTGTGTCGATTTGCGGAAGTTGAACGATGCCTGCTTGCATGATCCTTTTCCGACCTCGTTTACTGATGAGGTACTTGAAGGAGTGGGTGGCCAGGAGATGTACTCTTTCACCGATGGATTCTCTGGCTACCATCAGATTCGCATTGCCAAGGAAGACCGCGATAAGACAACTTTTGTTACTGAATGGGGTTGCTTTCAGTACACGGTCATGCCGTTTGGTTTGAAGAATGCACCTGCGATATTTTCCCGGGTCGTTGTTGCCGCATTCAAAGATTTTATTCAGAAGTTTCTGCAGGTATATATGGATGATTGGACCATTTATGGGTTGATTCGTGATCATTTGGCCAATCTACGGTTAATGCTTGAGCGATCCCGACAACATCAGATATCGTTGAACTTGAAGAAATGTATTTTTTGTGCACCGTTTGGGATATTGTTGGGTCATATTGTGTGTAAGCAGGGATTGCTGGTTGATCCAGCCAAAATTGCGCTTATTTTGGGGTTGCAACTGCTGACCACCATTAAGCAGTTGCAAGCGACCTTGGGTCACATGGGATATTACCGCAAGTTCATTAGGGGATATGCTGCGATTACTGCCCCTGGAAAGGTTGCTAAAGAAGGATGCGGCATTCCAGGGGAACTTGGAATGTCAGGATAGTTTCGAAACGCTCAAAGCGAAGATGGCGTCGGCCCCAATCTTGGTCTTTCCGGACTGGAGTAAGGAATTCTATGTCCATGTGGATGCTTCATCGGTTGCACTAGGGGTTGTATTGGCTCATCCAGGAGAAGGCGACATTGATCATCCCATTGCTTTCGCCAGTTGGAAGCTGTCTTCTGCAGAACACAACTACACTACAACAGAATGCGAAGGTCTGGCCATGGTTTATGTGCTGCAGAAATTTAGGCATTATTTGTTGGGTGGCCACTTTAAAATGTTCACTGATCACTCAGCAATGAAATACTTGGTCAATAAGCCTGTGTTGGGGGGGAAGATCTGTCGATGGCTAATTTTGTTTCAGGATTTTGATTTTGAGGTCATTGTGAAACCGGGGCGATTGAATGCTGGACCAGATCATTTGTCACGGATTGATACAGGGGAGGAATCGACTAATATCGAAGACGAGTTGCCAGACGGCCAGCTGTTTCATGTTGCTGCTGCTGATCAGTATTTTGATGACATCCTTCAGTTTTTCGTGACCGGCACCGTGCCCGATGACTTTACTACTACTCAGAAGAAGCAATTGGTCGTCAAGGCTGTTGACTTACAATTGATCGCGGGAGAGTTGTATAACTTGGGTGCCGATGAGATATTGTGTAGATGTGTTTTGCTGCATGAGAAAGCGCAGATATTGGATGAGGCCCATGGTGGAGTAGCAGGAGGACATTATGGTGGTCGGGTGACTGCCCAAAAAGTACTGCGTGCAGGTATTTGGTGGCCCAGATTACATAATGATGCAACAGACTATGCGCGGTCTTGTGATGTTTGTCAACGAACTGGCAAGCCATCCAGACGTGATGAGATGTCGCTGCTACCTCAAGTAACATTACAACTGTTTGAAAAATGGGCTGTGGATTTTGTAGGACCGATCCATCCGCCAGGGAAACGCATAAGTGCGCGGTATATTATCACAGCGATGGAATACTTTACCTGATGGGCTGAGGCAGCACCTGTACTGGATTGCTCCGCTGAAATGGCTGCTCGATTTTTGGTTGACCACATTATCACTCATTTCGGCTGCCCCAAGACATTACTGAGTGATCAAGGAAGCCATTTTATCAATCGCACTATCAACGCACTGACAGAAGAATTGCGGATACAGCATAAGAAGAGTACACCCTATCACCCGCAGGAGAATGGTGCGGTGGAAGCATTTAATAAGGTATTGGAGCATGCATTGACAAAGGTGTGTAATGCGAACCATGACGACTGGGATTTGAAAATTCCAGCGGTCTTATGGGCCTATCGCACCACATGTAAAAGGTTGATTGGTTAGACACCTTTCAAGCTGGTATATGGGAAGGAAGCAATTATGCCTATGGAGTACATTATTCAAAGTCTATGAATTGTGGCTGTTACGAGCATGGATGACGTTGCAGTGTTAGACGAACGTCTAGCACAATTGGTGGAACTTGAAGAGGATCGATTTATCGTTGGCTTTCACCAAGGGGTAGAGAAGGACCTCCAAAGGGCATGGCATGATCGCCACATAAAAAACAAAGAGTTTCAGCAAGGCGACTTACTGTTACTATACGACAGTAAGTTTATGAAACATATCGGCAAGTTGCAGATGCATTGGCTAGGTCCCTATCGCATCAATAGTATTACCGCAGGAGGAGCGGTTCAGTTGCAGCAATTAGATGGGGGGATGCTCCCTAAGTTGGTAAATGGCCACATCTTGAATCTCTATCGCACGGGCTTGGAGCAGTGCGATATTTGAGTTGCATTGCATTAAAAAAAAACAAAAAAACAAAAAAATGAATGATGAAAATGATGATTGTTGCAGGTTGCTTGGTGGCAGATCACGCACCAACAACAGACGGTATGCACAAGTGGATGAAGCTTGTGCCACCAGGGTACCATAGTCGAAGACTCACGACAGTGTTGCGCTCAGGCTCGACGACGGATTTTGTACGACGGTTTTGGGAGAGTACGGCAACGGGGTGTGATTACTGGTGACCATCTCTACACATGATTGCACCTGACTGATTCGAATGGGTTCACACATGACGATGGCATGTTTTTCACATGGCACGCTGGGCCGGTACGAGCAGCAGAGTTGTTCACGTGGTGGCACGTGGGATCTTTGTTGGAAGCATGGTCACCCCCTCCATTGTGACAGTCGGCCGACTCATACACACAAGATGAGAGGTACCGGGGCATCATTCCCCCCATCTTGACCTAGGAAGGTCCAGCTATAAGTAACCTAGGAAGTTGGTAGTTCACCATACAGAAGTTGTTCCGACATAGAATCGTTATGTTGCTTAATCAATTTGGGAGTTGAGTTGTGAGTAATTCCAAGGAGGCTGTGGAAATGCTTCACTTTGTTTCACGTGGCAGCACCCTAGGGTCCCTGAGAGCCCGCACGACGAGTGTCCCTAAGCGCCTTGATATGGTCAGTGCACTTCCCCTATGTATGCCCGGGTCGGTGCCAGGGTGACTGCGGTACACGTCGACAGTGAGATGGACCCCTGGCCGGTCCCGCATGATTCAGTATGCAGTAGTTGTTCGAAAAGTTGTGCTATTTTTTATCAGAACGCTAGTTGGGGAGGTAGCTCCCTGACTTCAGTAAAAGACGGGCACTGGCATGAAACAGATGTTCCAGAGTCGTCCGCCGTTCTCATCCCTTGGTACTGTTCATCCTCTTTTCTTTTCAGTCTGCACTATTCCATGCGACTGGAGGATGAGTTCGCGATGTACCTAACAACGAGTCGGGGGTTGCCTACTCTTGTGTAGGGCTTACAGAATTGGTAGCTAAGGATCTATACAGAAAAATGAAGGAGACCACATTGCGTGATCCAGACAGCAAGAACAGATGCAGTTGATGTGGCTTAAGGGCGAGCCACAAGATTGTGTTGGGGGCCTGTTGGCAGGTGGTTTGATGACGAAAGATCGCGGTACTGCTGACGCAGCGACACATTGGATGAAGGTGCGAAAGGAGTATTTTGTGCCAAAGGATACCACAGTTGGCGGGTTTTGGGTCACTTGGACCATGTATTTTGTAATATTGAGTCAAGTATACCACAGCTGGCAGGTTTTGGGTCATGTATTTTGTAATATCGAGTCAATTGTACCGCGGTATGAGGGTTTTGGTCATTAGACCAAGTCAGTTAGTCGATTGTCCATAGTGGCGGTTAGGAAAGTGGACAAGTATTAGCCTATAAATAGATGAGAATTGTAAGTGTTAAAAGAAGAGTCGATGGATAGAGGATAGAGATAGAGCTATATGCGAAGGTTGACAAAAAGATAATGCGGAGAGTTGTGCAAAGATTCATGTACTGCTTTTGGTTTGCCACAGTAATATAAGGATGATGATTTGGTGCAATCTGTGTGTAATGTTGCTTGATACTTATGTTATTGTATTGTCTTAATGCAATTATTTGTTTCTGTGGCTATGATGTGGATGCCGCAATAATATGTTATAGATATATGTTTACTATAATGTCAAATGCTATGATTAAAGTGATATGCTATAACTTCATGATGAATATTTAGAATTGTTGTTGGTATCATACTGCCGCAACGTGCCTCCTCCCTCGGCGGAAACATGGTTCTGTCTGCTCTTCCTGGACTCCTTGGGTGAGACCTCATCCGCTCTGTGGGTGTTGGTGGGTGGGCTCAAACCTACTCGGGCCGGTGCCCAGGGAGAGTGCGGTATGTGTCGACAGTTGGTGGACCCCTATCGACTGTGAGTTCGCAATCTGGTCAACAAACATCAATATTATGTTCTTTAAGCATCTTGGCCATGATGTCCAATTTCTTCTTGAAACAATATTTCTCGGTATGGGTACCTTTGCAGCAATAATAACACTTGGATTTATCCTTCTTTTTCTTCATCGTCTTGGCTTGGGAATCTTCGTCAGAGTCCTCTTCATCTGACAACATATTTTGTTTACCTTTGGATTTGACATTCTTGGAACTCTTTGCTCCATGAGAAACAAGTGCAAGGTCGTTGGAGGGTATTAGATCCCTCATTTTAACAATATTTTCCTTCTCCTTAGTGATCGATTCTATGAATGTATCAGAGGTTGGAATCTTCCAGTTGGGAACTACAAGTTTTGCAGCATGAAATGTAGACACAAACACTAAGTATTCAGAACTCAGTTTTGATAGAATGGTGAGGATTAGCTGTTTGTCCTTCTTATATATGCCACATTGCTTGATTTTAAGCATTAGGTTCTTGAATATTGAGATTAATTCTTCCATTGAATTGAAATTTATTGGACTAAGTGATATCAACTCAATTTCCAATAGATGACCTCTGAGATCATCTTTCTTTCCAAAGAGAGACTCTAGCTTTGTCCATACTTGATTTGGAGTGGTTAGAGTATCAATATGGAATAGAATATCTGGAGAGAAAGAGATACAAAGAAAACCATAAGATTCATCAATCCTATTGAACCATTTATCTTTTAGTGCAACAACTCCTGGGCCAGTTTCAAGCCCCATAGTTACAATATAAAGTCCTTTACTTCGAAGCTAGATGATCATATGCGCCTTCCAATCAAAGTAGTTGAAGGGAGTGAGTATCACAGATTTAGCTTTATTTTGATCCATGCTAGTGGGCTTTTGGTGATGGAAATATCATACAAAAAACACTCTGGAAATTGCTATGAATCATCCTAGCTCTGATACCATGTGAGATTTTAGATTTCTTAGATCTAGATTCAATAAGACAACTTCACTTGGAATATTTCTAAGAATAAGAGAAGAATAATAGAGAAAATATCTTGAAAAAAATCACTGTGTATTATTCATAAATATATTTACAATATAAAATACATCCTCAAGAGAGAAAATAGAATACCTTAAATTCAAGTTGTAAAGCACAAAAAGAAAAGGCTTACTAAAAGCATAAAAAACTCCTAGGTGTCAAAATCACTTTCCAAATCACTCTAAAGGTTCACGAATTGGCTGAATATGGTATGGAATCTCATGAGTGATTAAAATAGAATGTGATTATTACTTTTGGAGAGAAGAAATAGGTGGAGGTTGAATTGGCCAAGTAGAGACAATGTCCAAGTCAAACTAGCTTTACCTTATTCACTAGAAAGTAGAAAAAGCAAGATAAAGTTGTCTAAAGCAGGAAGGCACCTTTATAAATCATGAATGGAAAGAAATCAAATAGAATCCTCGGAAATATTATCCATAATATCTTCAAGTGTGCCCTAGTGACTCAGAATGGCACGTGGACCCATAAAAGAAAAAACTAGGCCAAATTACCTAGTCAACACTTAGGAAATTAATAAAAAATTATTAATAAATTATATCCTAAGTCTAAAGTGGTATGAATGGGTTTTTAATACTCCAACATCTAGATGCATTTATTTTCCAACACAGCATGGTCTAGAGGGGTAGAAAATATTGTCTGTGAAGATGTCATAACATTGAAGATAAAATCATTATGCGATGTAGACATTTGCAAACTCATGTTATATTAGGTTAAGAATCAGAAAATAAAATTGGGAATGGTTAAAAGTTGATAGAGAGGAATGCTCATATATTCCTTTCATAAAAAATGGAAATAACCATACGAAAAATTGACAACTTGAGCAGAAAGAGAAAAAAACCATAAAATATGTCACCATAGTCCACATGAAGCATGCCCAACAGAAGAGTTATTGGAATAAATATGAAACATAAATAGATTAAGCTCCCAGTAGATTTCCTTTTCAAAAGAAGAATGGCACTATATATTTTTCATTTTTAATATCTAAAATATTCTAAAGAAGGGACATATCATCAAAACAAATTCAAAACTATTGTTGTAAGACTAAAAATTTGGAAAAACTAGATAGTGTCCCTATATTAAAGATAAATAGTTAATAATGACTTGGAAGTGCATCACATGAAAAATTATATGACCACATCTGAAATGCTACTTGTAGACTTCCTCTTTGTTTTTTTTACACATGTTCAAAACTTTCAAGTTCAACACGAGGGCATATATCTTCCCTTGAATTATGTACTGCTTGAAAGTCACCTTAATCTTTACTTTTAGAAGTCGAAACCGCACGAAACATACATCCTTTCCTGAAAAGAATCCTAATCTATAAAATTTCATAGTTTCTTTCTTCATAGAATTAATCATTGATTTAGAACAAAATAACCACGTTTTCAACAATGGTTCTTCACTGAGTAAAGATCCTTCTTCACATTGCCTCTTGTTTTTAGTCACAACACCTATAAGCTTGGATTCAACAGGATTCATATGGGAACTCAAGGCATCGTTTGTTTCTCACACCAAAGAATATTTATTCTACTTGCATTATTGAAGACTTATCCTGCTTCACAGGAGTCTCAATTTTATAAGATGAACTTCCACACTGCAATGACATGAAATCTACCAATGGTGTGCTAGATTTACAGTCACATGCATCAGAGATTGTCTCAGTAAACACGTCATCAACATTTTGGTTTAGAGTATCCACATCCTCTTACACATCCTCTTCAGTGAACTCTTGAAGAAACTCTTCATTGTAAATCTTTGTCTTATTTTCTTCCAAAATTGAATCCCCTTTATCAATCAAATTTTTAGTGATCTCACAATCGTCCACAGAAGATTCCTTTGTTTTGGCAGTCTATGATGATAACAATGGGAAGCATGTGTGTCCCAACTGTGAGTCACTTTCAAATTTATTAATAGAATAAGTATACTTATTAGGAGCATAATGTTTTTCTAAGGACTCTCTTAGAGCAGACATGAGAGGACCTTCATCATGAAAAAAAATGTCTTTTCTTTGAGTTACATTCACATCATATATTGTAGTGGGAAGGATGAAATTTAATATGACCATAGGATATGGTTGGTAGTTATAAGGTCTGTATATCTCATTCAAAAGTTTCATCACTTTTGGCATTTCAAGAGGGCAGCCATTCACATAGACAGATTATCGATCTCCTGAAGACCTTCCACCTATAGATCCAAGCTTAGACAAAAATCCTTTAAGATGGTATCCATCATATACATGTATGTCTAAAGGGTTTAAACATGCAAGTTCCTTGGTACCAAATATTGTTACTATCTCATCTTTTCTTTTCCAAATCTCAAGGCAAAGAAAGTAGTGCATATGACCTAAGTATTTCACCTTGAACAAAAGTGAGCTCCCTCTTGTACCAAGCAATGATTTGTTCCTCTCCAGTAAGGAACAAATAATAAACATATATAACCAATATCAATGGTTGGTTATTCACTACTTTGAAGTACAAATTTGGATCATCTTCGCTCTTAGAGAAGCCATGTCTCTGAAGATAGCTGTTAATTCTTGAATACCAACCTCTAGGAGCTTGCTTAAGCCCATACAAGGCTTTCTTCAATTTGCACACATGGGACTCCTTCCCATGAAACAAAAACCCCTCGGGTTTTTGAGTATCAACCTCTTCCTCAACTTCACCCTTGAGGAATGTTGTCTTCACATCCATATGGTGAAGCTTTAATCCTATAACATATGCAAGTGAGATCATGAATTGAATAGTGGTGTACCTGGACACAGGAGCGAATGTCTCCTCATAGTCTATGCATTTCTTTCTAAGAGAAACCTAGAGCAACAAATATGGCTTTATACTTTTCAATACTTCCATCAGCAACATGCTTGATCTTGTAAATACATATGGAATTAATTATGGACTTCCCTTTAGGTTTAGGAACAACTTCCCAAACATCATTCTTCATTATAGACTTGTATTCCTCTACCCTTGAATCTTTCCATACTTGCTTCTTTGCACCTTCTTCATAGGTGGAAGGATCAGAATCACTGATGTGACACATATGTGCAACATAACCTTAATATATGTTAGGTTTATTTTGCTCTCTGGAAGAGCCTAATAGTGATCCATGCCTCTCTACATATTGTAGTATATCTCGGTACCATGTAGACCTCCTCTTGGTAGGAGGTTCATCAACCAACTCTACTAGTTCATCGAGAGCTAGTGAATCTGAGAACTCTGCTAGATTCTACCTATGAACATCTGAATAAGGAGAATCAGTATTCGAGGCCTCCATCATAGGAGTCTTATGATCCTTTGTGTATGCCTCATTCTGAATCTATTTCAATCACTTGAATGCTACCTCTTCATGGAAGGTCACATCTCGGCTAACCTCAGTGTGTCTTTCAATTGGAACATATATTTTGTAGGATTTAGATGATTCACTATAACCAAAAAAGGTTCCCTTAGTTCCGAATGGATCCATCTTTTTCCTCTTTTCTTTTGTCGCGTGAAGGTATACAGTACTCCCAAAGATCCTTAGGTGTGAAATATATGGTTTTTCACTAGTGAACTGTCATGTCCCAAATTTGGCATTGGGTCACAATGGCCTAATCACATTGGTCATATTCATTAGAGTTTGTCAAATTCATGTTAAGGGTCAAATAATTGCCAAGGAGGAAAATTACTAGTTTCCTAGGTTTGGGGTGGAAGATTTGGGATTTGGAATAAGGGGGATAATAAATGATGTTTGAAAATTAGAATGGCATAAATATTTAATAAATGAGATAAATAAATATTTACAAGTGAAAATCAAAGTGGAATTTGATCATGAAGACACGTGGAGAAAGTGGGACCCACATATGGCTAGATTTCCCCACTACACTTGGCATCATTCTCTCACCAATTCGAATTCAAGGTGAATGGTAACATACTTGGGGGAGTTCAAAAGGTATTATTCATGGAATGACTCATCCAAGGTTGAAATATAGAGGAATATTAACTCCCATGGAAGAGGAAGAGACAATTTGGAGCTAGTGAGACACTTGGGCTAGATTCCCTAGCTCTATGACAACAATGATGAAGATCCTACGACACCTATGACACACATCAGACCTGAAGCCTGACATATGAAATATATGACATGTCAGGGCTAAAAATAGACTCCAAGAGGGTGCTCAAGGGTGTTAGTGCAGCTGAGATGCTTCCACATGTGATTTGGTGGAATTGGGAGACTAGGAATTGTTGTACAAGTGGCATTCTTTGGAATCTCTTCCCAACTTGAGTTGGCATGAGTCCCTTGGAAGGAATTAGATCCATGGATGAAATTAGAACTTTATAAATGTCAATAAAAAAAAATGAAACCATATTGTTATCATTTGTAGAATTTGCAATTGCATTTGTGAAGAGGGAGAGCTAGTGGATGACTAGTTTCTTGCCTTAGCCAATTTCGAGGGTGAAAGATTCCCATCCAAGTTGGTAATTGGAAAGGCCATTCAGACCTTTCATTTGGAGATTTAATGGAGTCTTTACTTGCAGGTGTAAGCTACATGGAAGCTCATGGTTTCTTCTATTGCAGCTCACTCCTTCAACCATTTCCAGTTTGGATGGCATATTCTTGATCCTTGAGGGAGGGTGTTTTTGGTGAGCTATTGTACTCTTTGGGGGAGATTCTAATGCCCCATTTATTTTTTAATATGAATTAAATACTCTTTTATTCATCTCCAAAAAGTTTCAGGTCGAAATTCCAAGTAGAAATGTGTAAATCGCATTTTTAATGAAAGAACAGTGCCATTTCCCCACTACCTTGTTGTGAACCAATTTAATGCTGATGATTTCGAATGAATGGATGATTATCTGATAAATTTGTGATTAATATACTTCCATGGATGTATTTTACAATTTTCATGTACTGTACTTGAGCATTTGAAGTATTTTTACTCAGTTTAATTACATTGGGAGAAGAAATAGTGTCATTTCCCCAAGGGTCGAATGGGTGATTTTTGAAGCTGAATGGGAGAGGGTTGGAACAGATATAATAATAAATTAATGGTTCAAATGATACCTTAATAAAATCCTTAATACATTACCTACCTATGTTTATAAATTTGAGTGGGTTTGGAGGCATTTGGGAAGCCATTTTTAGTACTTATCCCAGTGGGATTTGAACCCCAAATTACTAGTAAAATTGCATACTTGGTCCAAAATCTTAAGAGAGTTTGCAGAGGTCTTTTGGTGAACATATATCATACCTTAAAACCATATTCAATTCCTAATATAATTCATACACCTTCCTTGAATATTTGAATGCATTTGGAGTCAATTTGATACCTAGAGACCAATACTAGTCAAAGGGAAATCACTAGCAAAGTTACATACAATGGCCAGAATTGAAAGAGGATTTGAAGAAGAATTTTTAAGGTCGAAAGGAATCAATGAAACACATATTTATGTTCTAATATCATTCATATACCTTCTCAGAATATTTGGGATCATTTGGGACCTAGGCATCAAAACTAGTCAGAGGTCGAAATTGGGGAAAAAGTGGAAAATTGGGCATTTTAATAAAATTCCTAACAAGGGACATTACAGTGGTATCAGAGCATGATCTTGGAACCTGATGTGGTCTGAAATTTATTATGACAAAAAGTTAGGGACCAATCTTATACATTGGAATCAGAAGTAATATTGTTGGAGAGGAGGAAGTAGGAAAAAAAAAAGAGAAAAAAAAAGGTGCATTTTGAGAAAACTATGACTAGGGAAAAAAAAGGAACCTTAGAGGAGAATGAGGAGTTTATAAAATTACTAAAACCATCCTTTGAAGACAAGTGGAGGAAACTAATGCAAAGGTTTGAATTGTTGGTTAGTCAACTTGAAAGCAACCTGGAAAAAAGAATGAGCAATGGTTTTGTTTTCAAGGAAAAGAAGGAAATGGATGAAATAATTTCCAAGGAGGAACCTCATGTAATGGTGGAACATGAGGTACATGTTGATATGCAGGTGCTTGGAGATGCTACACTCAAACAAGAAGAAGAACAAGCACTTGTCTCTGTTCAGATGGATTATGCGATGCCTCATGGGGAGAGATGCAACGCCTTGGAGGAGGCACATGATCTCACAATAGTTGGACCAGCCAATTATGGAGAAGATGAATTAAATATTTCGATGGGTAAGATTTGTAAATATTTAAAGTTGGTTCATAATTTCTCACCCCATACTTCTTTTTCAGCCACACCAATTGGGGATGAAAATTGGGTGAAAGGTTTTTTTCTAATGGTGCCACATGAGGGGTATGAAACTCCTACCTCTCATTTTGATGACGACATGAATAGAGCACCTCATTATTTACATTTGAAGAAGCAAATTGTTTTACCTTATGATGATACATATATTCCTGGATGCACTTATGATGTTCACTTGAGTCACTTGAAGACTCATGATTTTCCTTGCTCTTTGCTTAGTTCAATTGATGTTGGAGGAACTTCATTCACTTCTTGGATGAAATAATACATGGTTGAATATTTTGATGCATATCACATCCTTTTGGAGCAGCATGATAGGACATGGGATCCTCACCTATGTCATTGGAGCATATTTGATTGGTTACTTGATGCTTGTATGCACTTGGAAAATGGTGGTCTACTTGCCTGGAGGTATAAGCACTTTCATGATTCTTTGATGAAGCATATTCTTGATGTTCATTTTCATTATGTGGTTATGTACTTTGATGATATATATTTTGTATTCATGATGTTTGGAAGAATGCATACAAGAAAATGGGATCCGGGAACTATGAATTGGAGAGCACTTCTAATTGTTGGAGTGCAATACAAGCAATGGGACCTTGGGATAATTCTTAGTCTCATTGGTTTCAATTTTTTGGGGAGAAAAGCAGTATGGGAGATGGATTTCCGACTTAATAAAGTGATTTTTATCAGAGTATTGCAGCAGCAAGCATGGTGGTTACTCTCTAAAATATTCATGGAAACTCAAAAACTCGAGGTTGGGCAATTCAATGGCAACTTCAGAAAATTATACAGAAAGCAGGTTCTTCAACACCCATGTTTAAAATTGCTTGAGGACAAGTAATATTGGGAAGGGAGGATTTTTCATGTCCCAAATTTGGCATTGGGTCACAATGGCCTAATCACATTGGCCATATTCATTAGAGTTTTTCAAATTGATGTTAAGGGTCAAATAATTGCCAAGGAGGAAAATTACTAGTTTCCTACGTTTGGGGTGGAAGCTTTGGGATTTGGAATAAGGGGGATAATAAATGATGTTTGAACATTAGAATGGAATAAATATTTAATAAAGGAGATAAATAAATATATACAAGTGAAAATCAAAGTGGCATTTGATCATGAAGACACATGGAGAAAGTGGGACCCACATATGGCTAGATTTCCCCACTACACTTGGCATCATTCTCTCACCAATTCGAATTCAAGGTGAATGGTAACATACTTGGGGGAGTTCAAAAGGTATTATTCATGGAATGACTCATCCAAGGTTGAAATATAGAGGAATATTAACTCCCATGGAAGAGGAAGAGACAATTTGGAGCTAGTGAGACACTTGGGCTAGATTCCCTAGCTCTATGACAACAATGATGAAGATCCTACGACACCTATGACACACAACAGACCTGAAGGCTGACATATGAAATATAGGACATGTCAGGGCTAAAAATAGACTCCAAGAGGGCGCTCAAGGGTGTTAGTGCAGCTGAGATGCTTCCACATGTGATTTGGTGGAAGTGGGAGACTAGGAATTGTTGTACAAGTGGCATTCTTTGGAATCTCTTCCCAACTTGAGTTGGCATGAGTCCTTTGGAAGGAATTAGATCCATGGATGAAATTAGAACTTTATAAATGTCAATAAAAAACAATGAAACCATATTGTTATCATTTGTAGAATTTGCAATTGCATTTGTGAAGAGGGAGAGCTATTGGATGACTAGTTTCTTGCCTTAGCCAATTTCGAGGGTGAAAGATTCCCATCAAAGTTGGTAATTGGAAATGCCATTCAGAATTTTCATTTGGAGCTTTAATGGATTCTTTATTTTCATGTGTAATCTACAGGTTAGCTCATGGTTTCTTCTAATTGTAGCTCACTCCTTCAACCATTTCCAGTTTGGATGGCGTATTCTTGATCCTTGAGGGAGGGTGTTTTTGGTGAGCTATTGTACTCTTTGGGGGAGCTTATAATGCCCCATTTATTTTGTAATATGAATTAAATACTCTATTATTAATCTAAAAAACGTTTTAGGTCTAAATTCCAAGTAGAAAAGTGTAAATCTCATTTTTAATGAAAGAACAGTGCCATTTCCCCACTACCTTGTTGTGAACCAATGTAATGTTGATGATTTCGAATGAATGGATGATTCTATGATACATTTGTGAGTAATGAGATTATATGGATGTATTTTAAAATTTTCATGTAATGTACTTGAGCATTTGAAGTATTTTTACTCAGTTTAATTGCATTGGTAGAAGAAATAGTGTCATTTCCCCAAGGGTCGAATGGGTGATTTTTGCAACTGAATGGGAGAGGGTTGGAACATATATAATAATCAATTAATGGTTCACATGATATATTAGTAAAATTATTTATACATTCCCTACCTCTATTCATAAATTTGAGTGGGTTTGGAGGCATTTGGGAAGCCATTTTCAGTACTTATCCCAGGGGGATTTAAACCCCAAATTACTAGTAAAATTGCATACTTGGTCCAGAATATTAAGAGGGTTTGCAGAGTTCTTTTGGTGGCCATATATCATCCCTGAACATCATATTCAATTCCTAATATCATTCATACACCTTCCTTGAATATTTAAATGCATTTGGAGTCAATTTGAGACCTAAAGACCAATACTAGTCAAAGGGAAATCACTAGCAAAGTTACCTACGTTGGCCAGAATTGAAAGAGCATTTGAAGAAGCATTTTTAAGGTCCAAAGGAATAAATGAAACACATATTTATTTTCTAATATCATTCATATACCTTCTAAGAATATTTGGGATCATTTGGGTCAAATTTGGGACCTAGGCATCAAAACTAGTCAAAGGTCGAAATTGGGGAAAAAGTGGAAAATTGGGCATTTTAATAAAATTCCTAACAAGGGAAATTACATGAACACTTATTCAAGTGTCTTCTCATCTAGAATGGCATGAGGAATTATATTCTATATATATATTTCTTGCGAAAATTCTTTCACAGGTGGATCTCCAACAGCGAAACTAACCTCACAAGTTTTACACAGATTTATAGGAAAAATAGAGAAGAAAACATGTGCTAGAACACAAGCGATTTGGAACTCAATTGGAATAATTTCCATTCTTTTATTATTCATCATTGCGTATACATTCATAATACATATTCAATAGAGAAATTCGTGAGCCTTGAGAGGTGGTTGAATTTCCACTGAAGAGACGAGCTTAGTTAGCATGAATCCATCTCCAGACAAGAACTAGTGGCAACTCATGATGGAAGGCCATTTAACTGAAGGTGGCTGGCATATGAGGGAGTCACTAAAATATAAATTAGGGGATAATAACTCAAGTATTTGAATTAGGTGACTTTTAGTGGTTAAAGAGGTGCAACTACACTTGAACCAATGATTATATGTAAAACATTTAGGTAACTAGGTGTAAATGAAGAAAAGGCACCCCAAATCATGGAACTGACTCAGTTAACTCCTAAAATCATGCATGAGGGTGCATTATCTCCTAAATTATTTGGATAAGCCACTTTGAGTGGATAAGGAGTCCAGCGATGATAGATATTAAGCACTAGGGGGTCAACATAGTCTAGGTGGTAGGAGACTCGGTTATCAATGCATGGAATGAATGACTAATGCATGGATGGCCAAGGTCTAGATGGATAGAATGTTCCAAATTTTTTTATTGATGGAATCTTCCCATAATGAGTTAGATAGGTCTTGATCATGCATCATGCCTTTTTTAGCCTCACATATGGTTCTATTCTTCCTTTCAGCAACCCCATTTTGCTGAGGGTTGTAGCGTACAGTTAACTGTCTACAAATTCCCGCATCAATACATAACTCATTAAACACATGTGAATAAAATTCACCTCCATTGTCATATCTCAAAGCATGGATTTTCTTTCTTGACTAATTCTCAACTAGGGCTTTGAATTCCCGAAACTTGTTAAATTTTCGCTCTTAGCCTTCAAGAAATAAATCCATGACTTTCTAGAGAAGTCATCTATAAATAGTACATAATATAAATAGCCACTTAGGGAATGAAATGGCATGGGATCACATACATCAAAATGTATTAAATCTAAAATCCATTTATATCTAGTAGTACTGCTAGAAAAATGCTTTTTAACATTCTTCCCAAGTGAACAACCCCTACATACACTATCATGATCAAAATCAATTATGAGCATACCTTTCACCATTTGTTGTAATCCTGGTATCTCTTTGTAGTGGAGGTGACCAAGAATCCTATGTCATAGCTCACTTGGACTGATAGTGTTGTGAACCATAGCATGAATGTACTTCTCGGGTACCTTGTAGATACCTCCCTCTCTAACTCCAATCATTTTTTCATATTTCAAGTCTTTTTTCTTCGACCATAATAGTGCTTGATTATCCATGAAGATAACTCATAATCCCTTATATGCAAGAACCGAAACTGATAGGAGGTTCTTTTTCAAGCATGTAACATAAATAATTTCCTCCACATGTAAAATATCTCCTGAAATCAGCTGGAAGGATGTGGATCCAACTCTTTGGATTGAATAGGTTGTATTGTCTCCCAACTCTACCTTGCATGCAAAAAAATTCTCCTTGATATTGTTGATGGCGCTCTTATAACTAGTCATATGTTTGGATTCTCCAATGTCAACCAACCATGTGTCCTCACTTGTGTTGATGGATCTGGAAATTGTTGATACTAGGTGATACTTCCTCCTTGTCTCATTTTCTTCAGGTGCATTCTTCTGAGTGGTTTCATCTTCTATAGAAGTAGAAGAATGAAACCTTCATTTTCCCTTTTTATTTTCTCTGCACTCCCTTGCATAATGGCCCTTCTTTCACAGTTGTAGAATACAACCTTTGACTTGTCAAATTCCTTGTTGTATACCTTCTTCTTCAAATGGGAAAACTTCTTTTGAGATAATTTCTTCTTGCCTTTCTTCATCCTTGTCGTGAGGGCAAGGTTTTCTTCTTTGATGCACACTGACTTTCTCTAGATTCTCCCCTCCTCTTGGATGAATTCATGCCACAACCTTTTGAAGTTACGGTTTGTACCTCTTGGCCATTTACCACATCCAAGAATGTCTCCCATGAGGATTGGATACCATCAATAGTGGTTTAAAGAACATCATCTTCATCCACCACTTCTCCAATACTAGCAAGTTGATCCATTACTCAAGATATCTTGGTCAAGAAGGTGGCCACTGTCTCATCCTTCTCCATATTTAGGTTTCAAATATTATTCTTCAATGTCCTCTTTTGACATGAGTCCTTCTTCTCATATAGGTTTGTCAATTTATCAAAACACTCCTTTGCGGTCATCAATGGAGTGATCACGGACATTAAATTGTCCTTTACCGAATCATAGATGATCCATTTGGATTTAGCTTGGTTCTTCTTGAATTTGATGCACCCTGCATTAGATGTAGGCTCCTCCACCATGGTGGATATGTAGCCATCTAAGTCATGTTCCTCCAAGATGTTCAACACCGTCACCTTCCAAGTGTTGAAATTTGAAGTGTTGTCAAGACGATCTTCCAGCCGACAAGAGAACGATGACATGGATATCCAGTATTGTGATAAACTCCTCAATATCTACATAGGCTCAAGTTTTCTTGACAAATATTATCTCCTTCACGCCTTGAGCTCTAATACCATGTTAATTTTTGAGAAAATGTGACGAGATTTGTGTTGGAATCGATTTAATATTGAGAGGGGGGTGAATCAATATTAGCATAGTTATCAACAGTTTTTACATTATTTAACAGATTAGTATTAATATTAATAGTGATTATTAGTTATGCATCCAATATAAACAAAATCATTCATCCATATATGCACCAAGACAAATATCACAGAACACTAGAATTTTGACGTGAAAACCCAATCGGGAGAAAACCACAAAATGCTTTTTTGTAGTGAAAAGAATACATTCAAGGAAACACCAACTTCCTATATTTACCAGCACCAACCCCCTGGTTTTATAGCACCAACCTGAAGGAAGCTCCAACTCCCTATGTTTCTCTAGCACCAACTAGAGGGAGGCTACAACCCCCCGCTCCTTGCCCCGTCTTGCCGCCCAGATATCCAATATGTGATTCTAACTTACTGAAATTCCAACTAATTACGGGCACTTTTGATATTCTGATATTAGTTATGATGTGTGCTTACTTCATATGCAGATGATTCACTGTTACTGTGTTGCATACATCGCTTGACTTCTCATTCCTCTAAATTCAACACTTCTACTGATGTCTTACTTCATGTACTGTGTGCTTTCTAATTCTGGAGTCTGCACCAAGATATGCTTTTTTGATCTGCTACTGTGCAATTGCACTCACCAACTAATATTGTGCCTTCAATTTATATTTTTCTTCTCTGAGATAATGTACCAATAACATATATAAATACGCAAGTATTGATGTATCCATTTTGTTTAAGTGCCACAATATTTTAGACATTCTGCAACATGTCGTGCATCAATAGATTCGTCCTTTTGTTTTAACGCACTTGTCTCATATCATCCTCATCATGATGCGCTTACTAGATTCTTTTGGTGCTCTGTCATTGCAGCTCAGATGGACTTCTCAACTTCACACACTTCACTTCAGTCGTCATGCATCAATTAAACCTCTGTGCATCTTATAATAAAATTCGGTTCTGTTTTTGTGCTTACAACATGTGTGACTACTGTGTGTTGTCTGCAATTATGTCATTCAATCTTCACGCAATTGCGCATACTTCTATGTTTTTTCCTTTCAATATTTGCATACATTTGTCACATATCTATAGCATCATTTTGTGCACCATCAGATGTATCATTCCTCTGTATGTGTGCACTTGGCTCTTCGCTAGATCATGTTGTTATGTCCTCAAGCCCTTTATTCCCCGAATATAAATCTATATTTTCCAATTGAATCTCTCAATCTCGCCAATGATCCTTCTTCAAATCTCCAACTTGCATCTCTATTTATACATCACCTGCAGGGATTGTATGTCCACAAGTTGGGTGTGGCATACCTTCTTCCATACTTCACGGATTGTGCTTTTTCCATATGTCATTATTTACGCTTATGATGTGTCATCCTTTTTGGGTCTTGTGCATCCATGCTAAATGACTTAGTGGGACTTACACCTTGTTGAGATATTGTAACCTCAAAAAATATTATATTTGTACTTTATTATTCTGGAGATGTTTCATTCCTCCTTGAAGATCTTATTGTATATCCGGAGATGTTTATTCCTCCGTCAGATTGTGGTAACTTGGGTTATTAGACTTCCCTAGTGGGGGTCGGCCCTGTATGTGTTATGTGGGTCAAAGGGTTGTTAAAACACCCTAGTGGGGCCGTCCCAGTCAGTTGTAGTGGGGTATTTAACCCAATGGTTAAATACGATCCTACATGATTTGTGTAAAAGACAAGTCGGAGTAGTGTATAAATATAGGAGGTGTATTCCTCATTTTACACACACACTCACTCACTGGAGAGTGGCGCACTTATGAGAGAGATATCTGCTATGGAGAAGGAGGAGCTTATTCTCAAGGTTACATATTTTGTATTTGTTGGTCATCTATATTGAGGAAGCTTTGCTGGGTTTTCTACCCCATGAGAGTTTCCCAGGATAAATCTGTGTCTCTTGTGTTTATGCTGTGCTTGTTGTTTCTTCAGTGATCCTATATATGCTATTATTGTGAAATGGAATGTAATGCTTCTATTTTCTGTCTTATCATATTAAATATTAACATGGTATTAGATCTAACTTGAAGGAAGGCAATGTATGGCACTTACGACACTTGCTTCACTTGCGAGAATTTGAAGGTTTGGGTTTTACATAGCAAAAACAAGTCATCGTGGAACTTTCACTATAAATCCATTTATGCGAAGTTTTAGGATCTGAAAAGTTTACAGGTAGTATATAACATCCCCAGGTACCTTGTGTCCAAAGGGAACCCTCATATTCGTTGTACTTTGTGATTTATGATCAGTACAAGTTAGGGTTTCAGCCTCTTCCAGATCTCAGTAAAAATCAGGTGACCTTGGAAAAAAGGTCATAACATGGGATAGGAAGCTCCAAATGAAATTTCGTAAAACGTGACAGGTAGTACACAGATTGTAATATCTCAGGAAATGTTTTCAGAGGCCGAAGCTGAACCAGTGACACATGGCACGCCGTACAAGTTTGCTCTCCTGTTTTATCCCATAAACAGGTCACGTTGTGACACTTGGCATAAATCTCTCTCCGAAAATCCAATTGAGGTCAGACCTGTCGGGATGGAAAGATGATAGGTCAGGATACAATAGAAAAGGTTTTCAGACCCTACGGAGAGAAAAGTTCGGAGTTACAGCAGAAGCAATTAGGTACATATTTATGTCAAAACAGAATTATTCTTGGAGCACCTTCATTCATGGCTTTCGGAATTTAGGGTTTCGGAGAAAGTTAGAATTTTTGGAATCGGAATCCACGGCTGAATGCTACTCAGGAAAATCAAAATTTAGAGTCCAAGATTGAATTTTTTGGTTGGGTAGAAGACCGGGCTTGATTAAACCCCAGTTCGGGATTTTGATCGAAAAGATGGAAAATTAGGGCTTCAGCAAAAGTTGGAATTTTTGAAGTCTGTAACCACGGCTGGAAGCTCCTCAGAAAAATAAGAGTTTGGAGCCTTGGATAAAACCTTTTTATTGGGTATAAGGGTGGGCTTCATCAAACCCTATTTCGAGATCCTGTCCAGAAGATCCAAAAGTTTCGAAGGCAATTTTGAGGGGTCAAATTTTGGAGATTTCAAAATTGAGGTATGCTAGTTTGATCAGCTCAGCAAGACACATCCTTCCATCCATTCAGAAGTGTGGAAGTCAAAGATTGAATTTTTAGGGTTTTTCTAGCAAACCCTAATCAAGCTCTAGATCAAGTTTGAGGGGGAGTTGAGGCTAAGGCCTTACATAAGAAGACTACAAGAAGTCTCGACAGGTATGACTTAAGGAGGTTCAGGTATGTCTTGAAATATGATTCCTGATTAAGTTCATAATGTGTTTGTCTTCATATTATTTATTAATACAATCTTGATTAATGTTAGAATTGTCTTATCACCCTAGTAACAGTATGAATGCATGTGAATGAACGAACACATTCATTGATTAGGGCTATATGATTGTACTAATGCATTGTGGTGTTGTATGAGGTTGATGTTGTCTGCTAACAAGATACAGGTACATCACAAAAGACAAATCAAGTTCCATAACCATGACAACATGAAGACAAAGACTCATCCATAATCTTTGTTCTACTTACAAGGTATGTATTACTTTGTTATATTATGCTTAACCTATGAGATATGCAGGTTCTAGCATAGGATCTCTAAATCATTGAAAAGAACAAAGAAGATATTGTTTAGGTATGTTAGACATGACCAAGCAGGTATACTAATCCATGTATGTTTTCCTATGTCAAGTTAGAATCTTACCTTGTGTTAGGATCCCTTATATAAGTATACTTGGTATGATTGGTTATGCTTATTCATAAAGTTAGTAATCAAGGGTTTATGCATTTTTTTTTTTTTTGACAAGAACGGTTAGGTTGTATTAATCTGCATTCTGGCAAGCCAGAACCAAAAAGTTACAAATCTGAAGAAGGTTGGTGATCTCTAACAGTGCTGCCAACCTTCTTGTTAATGTCTTGGAAGAAAAATCCCATCTGTTTCTTGAGCTAATTCGAGATGATGACAAAGGGAGATTACAAGGGTAAATTCTCACAAACTGTGAGCAAAGTAGAAGACAAAAGAAAAGCATTTAGAATCAGGGGGATGAAATTTGCCCCTTAAAGTAGGGATCCAGCTTTTTCTGAGATCCAAAAGAGATGTTGGAAGCCGTCTCCTTTTCCTTACGTGCCTTGTTGGTCCTTCACCCTCTGGTAAGAGGTGGAGACGGGACTGAATTGTCTTCAGGTTCAATAGTTCCCATAGAGCCACTGGAGGGGACTGAAACAGCCGGACCTGCAGGGGCAGGGGGTTCAGAATCTGAAGCCTTGGCTTCCTTCGCATCTACTGAGCCAGGTAGGGCAGGATCCGGAAGTCTTTCGTCTACCGGAGGGTCTTCCAAAACTGTTGTTACTTCAGGGTCTAGGGCTTCTTCTTCTTGCAGTGCTTCGAAGCTGTTTTTATTTTCAAGAGTTGCCTCCGCTGAAGGAGTGACCTTCGGAACCTGCGCTAGTGATTCCTTTCGCCTTGGGTGCCTTCGCCGATTAGTTACTGGCTGAAAATCATCTCCTTTAGCTGGTTCTGCCACTTCTGAGGCTTTGGGGCAGCATTTTGCGAAGTGACCATAAGTATGGCACCGAAGGCACTTAAAAGGAATCTGCTCGTAGTCCAGCTCTTGGATATGGCGCCATTCCCCCAGGGAGAGCTGAATGGCTTCCGGGAGTCCTTTCTCGAGGTTAACCTCAACACAAACACGAGCACAGGTAAATTGATCCCCTTTCGGCTCCACACTGTCCAGGAAACGCCCAAGCTTATTTCCAATGTCCTCCAGAGAACTTTTCCCCCATAGATGCAGGGGGAGATGAGGCAGCCTAACCCAAACCGGGGCTGCAGTGATCTCATCTTCGGGATTAAAATCAAGAGTCCAGGGGGCTAAGAACAGCCCCCTCGGCCCCATGAAATAGGGGCCAGATCTGAAGACTAGATCTCGATCCACTTTGCTAGAGAAGCTGAAAACAAAAAACCCCCTGCCTACTGCACATAGAGAAACGTTTCCATGTATCAGCGATTTCCAGCATTCTTCCATCCAAGCCTCCACCGATTTGGGGCTAGGCCATAACCCCGTGAACTTTCCGATGAGGGATTTTTCTGCTAGAAGGAGGGCAAGACTGCATGGCTCTTCTGGAGATAGCTCGAGAGAGGGGATCTCCTCCATCTTCTTAACAAACTTAGACGAGAGAGAAGGCTTGGATTTAGGTCCTTCCGAATGGACTAATGCTGTGAAAGCTTCCAAAGAGTCTTTTTCCATCTCTGCAAACCGGTCTGAGGCCATCTTGGAAGGCGGCGCCCACCAGCTATGAGGAACGCAACAGATCTAGCAACAAAATCGCAAGCACTTCGTCCTTGGCCCTGCAAGCAAAGGAGACGAGCGACGCATCCCTGAACAGACCGTTCCCTGCAAACGAAAACCAGTGAGGCGGCTAGGGTTTGAGCCCTAGCCGCATAAAATCGCCGGGCGTCTTCATCATTGTTCACAAGTTGGGTAAGTTTTTATGCATATTATGTCTCTTATCTTGATGATTTAACTAACCAGAAGAGTACTATGATCAAACAAGAATAGGCATGAGTAAAAGAAGACTTCCTTGAAACCCTGAATACTAATGATCATGACTATACATATTCAAAGATTATTTAGAATTATAATGTTTTGATAATATTTATAATATACTAATGAATGTATGTTTGTGTATGAGATCATGAGGATGACACTAGTGAACACTTGAGCATGCACAGTGGTACAGAATGAATAGAAGTTCAAAAGACATTTAGAAGATCAAGCGGGAGGCAACCACACAAACATAAAAGATAAGTATTTGAATTGTTATTTGAAATAGTAAATGATATTGCTTGTATTCATATTTGTATTCCTAGAATATATCATGCGAAGTGTAAACATTCATAGAGCATTGAACAAAATACTACTAATATGCATATGATTGGTAAGTTGGACAAACATTCCATTATTGCTTGTCTAGAATGAAACCTCTTTGCTGACATGCTGAGAGCTGTACACACTCTCGATAGTATGTTCTGGTAGAGATGGAAGGCATCTATATAGCCACTGTATGCATACAGGATATGTAAAAGTGTTGTGCCAAAGTATTGATAAAGATAGTTGCATAACTATTTAAATTATATCTGTATGCATAATAGGTTATCATGTCAACATGATTTCATGATTATGAAGTATTATTAATCATGTACTTAATTTTGATTTGTAGGAAAGATCATGAAGAATGATGAACATTGAACAAGTGATGGATGTTCAACAAGAAGATTTACAAATCAAACAAAATATAGAAGGCTCATGGCTAGAAGATTCTCTTAGAAAGAGGAAGAGAATCATGACAAGATGTTTGCTCCAAGTGGATAGATAAGACCATTCTCTTAATCGTGTAATTAAAGAAGAAGTGTGAATCAGGTTCTGTATGGGTACCTAGGATTGGTAGTCAATTAATGAGCTTAATGATCATCTTGGGTGATGTGGATCTCAACCTTTGCTGCAAGGTTGAAAATGGCTTCTATACATAGATGACATGGATGCAAGAAGGAACTCACCACAAAGTTCAAATGATATTGAGGCTCATATCAGTAGACCCATCTAACAAGAGATGGCACAGATAGATTTGCATAAGATCACTCAATGCAGAGTGTGAATGATGGAGAATTGACAACTTCTTGACAAAGCTTGGGCTTTAATAGAAGTAAAGCTGATCCTAACCTTTACCTTAAGGTCGTGGATGATGAACCTATCATATCATTATTGTATGAGGATGATCTCTTTCTGACAAGGAATGAGAAACAGATCATGAAAAGAAAGAAGAAGATGGCTGAAGAAATGAAAATGAAAGATCTCAGATTGATGCATTACTTCCTAGGTCTGGAAGCATGGCAAGGCTCAGAAGGAATCTTTCTCAACTAGGGAAAATATGTTGATAAATATTAAAAGGACTTGATGTGTTGGAATGGCCACTCTCATGGATTCCAACTCGAAGCTGTTAGTGGATGACTCATCAGAGTTAGTAGATATGACTCTGTACAGACAAATTATTGAGTCATTGATGTATCTAACGAATAGTAGGTCATATATATGCTTTGCTGTGAACACCTTGAGTCAGTATCTAGTGGAAACTAGATGTGTTTACTTGATAGCTGCAAAGCATGTGATGAGGTACCTAAAGGATACAATAGACTTTGATCTATGTTATCTTGGAGATCATGACTTCAGATGGCTACACAGATGTTGATTGGGCAGGAAGTGTATCAGACAGGAAGAGCACATCGAGAGGATGTTATTGTCTGGGATCAGCCATGATCTTGTGGTTTAGCAAAAAGCAGTCTAGTGTGGCTCTCAGCACAAGCGAAATATATGGCTGCTTGCTCTGCTAGTTGTGAAGAAGTATGGCTTCAGGATTGTTTGACTTAGAGATAGACCCAACTATGATCCTATGTGACAAACAGAGTTGTACCAAAATGGCAGAGAATCCAGTGTTCCATGATAAGTCAAAGCACACAGAGAACTGACATTTCTATATACAAGATATGGTGCAGAAAGGAATTAAAGTTTGAATTTGTAACAAGTTACCAATGTACTAACCAAACCTCTACCTCAAGTAAAGTTTTCTGAGACAAACTTAATATAGTTCAGAAGGACCCTCCTCGAAAGGGGGAGTGATGTGATCACTTATGATGAGATTTCCTGCATCGACAGTGAGTTCGATGACGTGGATACCTATATTGGTGATGCCGACAGAGAGGTTGGTGGATGGTCCTTAGACAGGGTCTAAGGTGACAGAGGGATTGCATCATCCTTGAACACATGTTCTAAAAAGAGCTGTAGACAGATGTCTTCGAGAATGAAGTCCTTCGTGGACATGTGAGGATTGAATCATCCTTGGATTTCAGTCCTAAAGTGAGCCGTAGACAGATGTCTCCGAGAAAGAAGAGGGATTGCATCATCCTTGAACACATGTTCTAAAGAGAGTCGTAGACAGATGTCTCCGAGAAAGAAGAGGGATTGTATCATCCTTGAACACATGTTCTAAAGAGAGCCGTAGACGTATGTATTCGAGAATGAAGTCCTTGGTGGACATGTGAGGATTGGATCATCCCTGGACTTCAGTCCTAAAGAGATCCGTAGACATGATGTCTCAGAAAATAAAGTCCTGAATGAACAGATGGGGGATTGTATCGTCCCAGGACTCTGGTCCCAGAATTGAGCCGTAGACATGATGTCTCCGAAAATAAAGTCCTGAATGAACAGGTGGGGGATTGTATCGTCCCCAGACTCTGGTCCCAGAATTGAGCCGTAGACTGGGTCTCCGATAATGAAGTCCTGAATTAACAGGTAGGGGATTGTATCTTCCCTAGACTCTGGTCTCAGAATTGAGCCGTAGACAGGGTCTCCGATAATGAAGTCCTGAATGAATAGGTAGGGGATTGTATCTTCCACGGACTCTGGTCCCAGAATTGAGCCATTTACTGGGTCTCCGATAATGAAGTCCTGAATGAACAGGTAGGGGATTGTATCTTCCCCGGACTCTGGTCCCAGAATTGAGCCGTAGACTGGGTCTCCGATAATGAAGTCCTGAATGAACAGGTAGGGGATTGTATCTTCCCCGGACTCTGGTCCCTGAATTGAGCCATAGACTGGGTCTGCAATAATGAAGTCCTGAATGAACAGGTAGGGGATTGTATCTTCCCCGGACTCTGGTCCCAGAATTGAGCCGTAGATTGGGTCTCTGATAATGAAGTCCTGAATGAACAGGTAGGGGATTGTATCTTCCCCGGACTTCGGTCCCATAATTGATCCATAGACTGATGTCTCTGAGACTTGAAGATAGGATTGCATCGTCCCTGGACCTCGGTTCAAAATGTATGTGAGAGGACTGCATCGTCCATGAACTGGGTTCAAAATGTACGTGATGGGATTGCATCATCCCTAGACATGAGACTTGTCTTAAAGGTACGTGTGAGGACTGCATCGTCCATGAACTGGGTTCAAAATGTACGTGATGGGATTGCATCGTCCCTAGACATGAGACTTGTCTTAAAGTGATAAGGATTGATCATCCTGGAACTTGATCTGGATTGTATCATCGATGGACCTATGTCCTAAAGAGAGCGGGATTGATCATCGTGTAATATGATCGTATGTGTTGCAGGGTATGCTGCTATGTATTGATGATATGTATTGATGAGGATACTTGTATGTATACTTGTATTGATGAGGATACTTGTATGTATACTTGTATTGATGATGATACTTGTATTGATGATATGTATTGATGAGGATACTTGTATTGATGATGTGTATACTTGTATTAGTATGGATATGTTGGAGCCAAGGCCGCAGCTATGGTAAAAGCTGCGAATTTTGAGGAAAAAGCACAAGTATGGAAGAATGCTAAGTTTTGAATAAGCGCCAATTTTGGGGACAGAAGAAGACGGTGCGCAATACGGTGCCAGATGGAGGATCTCAGCGCGGATCACGGACCAGAAATCGCGGAGCTCGCGCACACGTCAAAAGGGAATGAAGGTAGCAGAATGGAAAGCTTAGCTACCATAATCAATGAAGCAATGGAGTAGAGGGCTCAGCTACCCTCATTTAAAGCTAAGTACAGAAGTTATGGTTGCTCGGATCAAGGAAGAGCAACGGACCAAAGCATTGAAGGCGAAGGACGAGGCATCCATACCCGTAAGCTGCACCGGAATTCATGGAGCCTGCAGGAAGCGGCGATATGACTGCAAGCGGCGCCTACAGTACACCTAGCCATGTGCGTGGTTAGGGTTTTTGGGGATTACTGCTGGGAAAGGCCCACAGTTTTGTAAAGGTGCGACCGCCATGGCCACCTATATATATGAATAATTGTAATGGGTAGATGTTAGTTAGTGAGATAGAGAGTCATTTGGTTAGACAGATAGCTAACTAGTCAGTAAGCGGTTAGCAATGACGCTAATCCTTGAGTTGCAGACAGTCCGAGGCGATGTCTGAACTATTGTAATCTATGGAGAGGAAGAGAATAGATCGATAGAAGGGCTCCCAGCTGTGTGCATGGAGTTTCCTGGAAAGATCTAAGGCTCCAGCTGTGTGTGCAGCATATTGTATAAATCTATCATTTTTTCTGGTTAATATAAGATACTCCCGTGGACGTGGTTTTCCCCGTGGAGGTGGACTTTATATTTCTCGCTATTGTGATTTTGTGATAGAGATGATTACCTGTTTTAGCTTACTAACGGTAAATACAGAAATATTGCATTATCTTTAGGAGTGTATTGAGTAAATTCTTGAAGCTTCCTTGAGGACTATAATCATTAAGGGTCGAAGGACTCGGTAGATAACGACGCCGCAACGATAGGAGAACTTGTTGCTGTGACGGACGCGTTAGCGAGACGACGCATAGAATATTCGCGCAGAGGGTAATTGGCCCTAGCGCAGGAGGGAAAGTACCGCGCAGCTAGGCTGCTGAGCAGGAGCTTGAGAGCTGTTGCGCTCCTAAGTCTGAAGAGAGGTCAGACCGTCTCCTTAGAGGAATCGTCAAGGAGGAAAGAGAAATCTCCGCGTCGCCTAGGTTAAGGAAACCTGATTCCTTAGCCCCCCCATAGCCACTTCGGGTGAGACCTCGAGCTGCCGCGCAGCTCGTTGCCGAGAGGGCCAGTGCACCAAGGGGTTTTGTTGCTGCGCTTCATTAAAACCCGGGTCTGTCCAAAAAGAAGCCAACAAATGGATCCGTTGCCGCGTGAGTGAGACTTGTTATTTCAGCGACACACGAGATTGAGGTGAAATCCAGAGAAAGAAGGGAGCCAACAAATGGTTCCGTTGTCTTGTGACTTGTTACTGTGAGACTTGTTATTTTTGCGACGAAGAAGACTGTTGCTGGAGCCAACAAATGGTTCTGTTGCCTTGAGACTTGCTCAGCTAACAAATGTGTTACTGGAATCCTACAACTACAGAAATTCAGGAGTGGTTTGATTTAAAGGCTAAAGAGTTCGCTGAACAAGAAAATAAAAGCTCTAGACTCCAGCCAGAAGAATGGTTGCAGAAGTATATCTATACTGACCTTCATGAAATTTTCTTTGTCACATTTGCACTTGAGTTACATGCTTGGATAGCCAAGTTAGCAGATACTAGACCCACTGTGTATATTGATCGACCAGTTGCTTGGACGCCTGAGCTAGTCAGTATTCTGAAGCGGGTAGATAATTCTGTGTCCCGCGCAGTAGACTTTTGGTTGAATAGTCTGCTGGAAGGTTTCATCACTGAGTTTGCAGTGGATACAAGAAAGAGTTTCAGTGAAGCTGAGAGGAGTTTCTTTCAAGCACATAGAGGTAAGTTCCTGAATTCTTTGAACTTATCGATTAAAATGCTTCTGTATGAAAAAGAAAAACTATGTATAGCTTCAGATGAATGGTATAGACAAGTAATGTCCGTAGAATCTGATCGTGACCCTGAAGTTATTGGTTGCAATCGTAGTGGAAAACGGTATAAAGTAGGCCTTGATCAACATTCTTTTGAGTCAAGCCCAGAAGACAGTCAAGTTCCTAGAGCAAGCCACATAGAAAGACAAGGGAGTGTTCATATCCCTTACCACCCTTTTACACCGCAAAATCCAGACAAAGCTCAGTATAATCCCGCAGTAACACCTTCTAGTAGCCCACACGGTACTTCTAGTACCTCTGTACCACCTTTGTTCGACCAGTCCAGAAGAACTGCTACAGCACCTACACCTCAACCTAGCACAAGAAAGATGGGTGATGACATGAAACTACCAACTTTTAGAGGAACAGGGATAGAAGACCCTGAGCAACACTGGTTCCTATGTGAATCCATTTGGACAATTAAGCAAATTAATGATGATGCTGTTAAACTGGTTCAGTTAGCAACCACACTAAGAGACAGAGCCTTAACTTGGTTCATGAAATACTCAGCAGCACAGAATAGAACGCTTGCTGAGGTAAGAAATGCACTGATTAGAGAATTCAAGAAACCTAAATCAGAATCACAGTGTATAACAGAGCTCAAAGACATCAAGCAGTTACCCACAGAGTCAGTATGGGACTTTGACCAAAAGTTCAAAGCCTTGATAGATCAAGTAAGCTTTGAGTTTGCACCACAACAGCATAAGGAATGGTTCATTGCTGCGCTGCTTCCACACATTAGACTTCCCCTTATGCAACAGAATCTCACTACTCAGGAACAAGCTCTAGAGATGGCTATGAAACTAGAAGCTTCACCAATTGCTGGAACAAGCAATGATGTTGCGCAGTTGCAGAACCAACTAGCAAACTTAACCCTGCAAGTGCATGATATTAAGAAAGGCAAGGATGTTAAGGAAGAAATATGGTGTACGAAATGTAAAGCACAAGGTCATTCAAAGGACCATTGCCCTGTTTTCATAGAGTATATTGCAACTGGAGCACCTAATCCTTTACCATAGCCACAAGGGTCTTGGTGTGAAATCTGTAGAACTAGAGGTCATAGACCTCAAGAATGTCACTTACTTCAGAAATATGTACAAAATCCAAAGAATCTATATTGTAATTTCTGTAAATCAGTAGGCCACGATGAAAACAATTGCAGAGCATATGACCTTATGATGGAAAGGAAACATGATGTTTATAGAGTACAGTCAGAAGAACAAGGACCCGTAGCAGGTCCACAGTATGACCAAACTCGCGACGGCCGAACAGGAAATTACAGAGGCCGTGGACGCACAACAAACTTTGGCCGCGGAAGAGGCCAGATCACTTGTTATAATTGTGGAGCGCAAGGTCATTTTGCAAGAGATTTCCAAAACCCTACAACCCTTTGCAGATATTGTAAATCTTATGATCATATCATTGAAGAATGCCCCAAATTGATGACAAAAATGCAAGCAAAGACGCCACAGGTCAACCAGAATATTCAATTGATTGGACCAGAAAAAATGGAACCAAACCGTACAGTTAATATTGTGACGCGCAGTGGAACAACCACTGATGCGCCAGAGTCGGGAGCTGGAAAGCAAGCGACGCAATGGGTGCGCCGCGCTAATATTAAACCAGCCCCACTTAATCTGCAGAAGCAAAAAGAAGCATTCAAGCAAGCCCAAGAGTATTTCTCAGATCCCATAGCTTCAAGTTCTGTCACAAATCCGCATAATGATATTAGATCGCAAGTGCTAAGACAAGACAACCTGGTACAAGAACAGGCCACTACATCCGGAAGGCCCGATGAAGAAGATGCACTAGGTACTGTCCATAATTTTCTAAGGAACTGCTTAAAGTTGTTGCGCAATGAAAAAGCAACTATGGAACTTCAACACCTAGTGGATAAATGTCAACAATCTGCTTCGACGAACACGCCGCAGCGTGCTGTTCACTAGATTGGGAGTCACATTAGAACTGGAAAAGAGATGATGCTCACAGCGCAGATTGGAGCATTTGAGATGGATGAAGTCATTTTAGATTTGGGCTCAGAAGTTAATGTTCTCACCATGCAGACATGGGAACAGATGGGAAGTCCTCAACTTACAAGATCTCCCATCCAGCTAAGACTCGCGAATCAGCAACGAGTCTATCCAGTGGGCAGATTACCCAATGTACCTATTGATATCGAGGGAGTAAGAAGTTCTGCAGACTTTGAAGTAATCAAAATCCTGGATGATAGTAGACCTTACCCAGCACTTTTAGGTATAGACTGGGCATTTGATAATTTAGTTGTCATTAACTTGAAGAAAAGACAGATGACCTTCGAGGATGACCAGACTAGGGTCATTGCACCGCTTGATCCTATTCAAGGACCAAGGTATATAGAACCCATTCGGGCAGAAGAAGAAGCGCGCCACATGGAAAGTTTGTATCAGATGACTGCTAGTCAGAGTGACTATGTCAATCCCACAGCAGATGGCCATATCAGCTGGCGATGCGATAGTTCGTGCACATCAGACTCAGATGCAGGATTGGAAAACTGGCAGAATCGCTTACATGAGGTTTCTACAAGACGTTGCGCCATGATGACTAAATCCATTCGATGGATTGGCACATAATTGACTGACACTCCAATTTTTGATGGTCTAACTAACGTAAGTGAATTCATACAGGCATATGAACAACAGCTTCCAGAACAGCAGCGCATACAGGCATTAGATGTATCACTGCGCGCTACACCAGCAAGATGGTGGGGTGCGCATAAAGCGAATATTCACACATGGCAAGACTATCGCAGATTGATACTGCGCAGATTCCAGGACACTACAGCAGAAGTGTCGTGCAAATACGAGGGACAGAGTGACCCCAGGTCACACATCGAAGCATGCATTCAGCAATGGTCAGATATTCCGGACGATGAGTGGGTTCACCTATTCATCCACACATTGGACACAGTTCCAAGGAACTGGTACACTGAAACAGAATTGCGCAGAGGCACTCTTACTTGGCCTCTAATGATAGAAAGTTTTCAACTTACCTTCAGTTTTGAGTCAGAGCATCTGAGTATTGATCAAGCTCTGAAGTGTATTAAAAAGAAGGTATTTGAACCATGTCTAGTACCAGAATATTCCCAGCCGGATTGGGCTTTTCAGATAGAACATGCCCTCGAATGCTATAATTTCACCACTAGAGAAGAGGAGGATGATCCTCACAACATCAATATTCCAGAATCAGAAGGGACGCGCAATGTTGAAGGTCCTCAGCTTGATATCCCTGCCATTACAGAACACATCAAGCTTAAAAAGGTTAACATTGGTACAGAAGCCGAACCCAAGTTTGCTTCTATAGGAGACTATTGGGATGATGAAACTGTTGGGCATATTTCAGATTTATTACGTGACTACCAGGATATCTTTCCTACCAAATTCACAGAAATGAAAGGCATCCTAGGAGACTTAGGAGTGATGTGCATACCCCTGAAACCAGATGCCAAGCCAGTAAAGCAGCGCCCATACAGGTTGAACCCGCGCTATAAAGAAAAAGTCAAAGAAGAAATTGACAAGATGCCCGCAGCAGGTATTATTGAGCCAGTAGAAGAAAGCGATTGGATTAGTCCTATGGTTGTGCAAGAGAAGAAGACAAAAGGTGAAATAATAATTTGCGTGGACCTGCGCAAACTCAATGACGCATCAGCGCATGATCCATTTCCTACGCCCTTTACAGATGAAGTGCTTGATAATGTTGGAGGACAAGAGGCTTACTCCTTCACTGATGGATTTTCGGGATACCATCAGATCAGAATTCATCCAGACGACCACCATAAGACTACTTTTGCGACTGAATGGGGCTCATTCCAGTACACGGTAATGCCCTTTGGTCTTAAAAACGCTCCTGCTATCTTCTCTAGAGTCGTTGTTGCTGTTTTTAAAGAATTTATCCATAAGTTCTTAGAAGTCTATTTTGATGACTGGAGTGTATTTGGCTTATTAAAGAACCATATAGCGAACCTGGGAATGATGTTAGAAAAATGTAGACAGCACCAGATTTCCCTTAACTTGAAAAAATGTATCTTCTGTGCTCCTTTTGGTATTTTGTTGGGTCATATTGTATGCAGACAAGGACTCCTGATGGATCCTGTGAAGGTTGCCATCATTGCTAATTTACCGGCGCCCAACTCAGTTAAGCAATTGCGCACTACATTGGGACATACTGGATACTACAGAAAATTTATCAAAGGTTATGCAAAGATCACAGCACCTATGGAAAGACTGCTGAAAAAGGATTCGAAATTCCAATGGACAGAAGAATGCCAACAGAGCTTGGACACACTTAAAGACAAGATGATCACTGCGCCAATTCTAGTTTTCCCAGACTGGAATAAACCCTTTCATGTTCATGTCGATGCTTCTTCCATAGCATTGGGGATCGTACTTACACAACCAGGAAAAGGAGGTATCGATCACCCCATTGCTTACTCTAGCCGAAAGTTGTCCACAACCGAGAAAAAATACACTACTACAGAGAGAGAAGGACTAACTATGGTATACGCCCTACAGAAGTTCAGACACTACTTACTGGGTGCACATTTTAAAATGTATACTGACCATTCTGCTTTGAAATACTTGGTCAATAAGCCAGTGTTAGGGGGAAGAATTTGCAGATGGCTACTGCTCTTTCAAGAATATGATTTTCAGGTTATTGTAAAGCCAGGTAGATTGAATGCAGGACCTGACCACTTATCTAGGCTAGAGTCAGGAGAAGAACCTACAAATCTGGAGGACAATATTCCTGACGCGCAGTTGTTCTCTATTCAAGCAGCGGATGAATATTATTCTGATATCCTTGAGTTTCTTACCACCGGACAAGCGCCAGTTGAGTTTACAGTCCAGCAGAAGAAACAACTTGTCTTCAAAGCCGCAGACTTCACTTTGATAGTAGGCCAGCTTTATAAGTTGGGCCCCGATGAAGTCTTGCACAGATGTATCCTACCGCATGAAAAGAACTCTATCATCGCAGAAGCGCACTCAGGCACCGCAGGAGGCCATTTCGCAGGAAAGCCGACTGCTCAGAAGATCTTAGCTGCAGGTCTTTGGTGGCCGACATTGCATAAGGATACTAAGGAATTCTGCAAATGTTGCGATGTGTGCCAGCGAACAGGAAAACCTTCAAGAAGAGATGAAATGCCGCTAAGACCTCAGATAACACTGCGCGCTTTTGATAAATGGGCCATTGATTTTGTAGGTCCTATCAACCCACCAGGAAAGAGAACCGGCGCAAGATACATCATCACAGCTACTGAATACCTCACTAGATGGGCTGAGGCTAAGCCAGTAAAGAACTGCGACGCTGCTACGGCCGCGCAGTTCATTTTTGAGAATATTATCACTAGATTCGGATGTCCACTGATTCTAATGAGTGATCAGGGTACACATTTCCTCAATGAGACTATAGAAGCCCTTACTGAAGAATTCCAAATTAGTCACCATAAGAGTACACCCTACCATCCTCAAGCTAATGGTACGGTGGAGGCATTCAATAAAATTCTTGAGAATGCCCTGACGAAGATCTGTAACCAACAAAGAGATGATTGGGACCTTAGAGTCACAGCTGTATTATGGGCTTACAGAACCACCTGCAAGAAACTAACAGGCCACACACCTTTCAGTTTGGTGTATGGACAAGAAGCAGTTATGCCTATGGAATACATTATTCCCAGTCTCAGAATTGCGCAAATTACAGAAATGACAGATCCTGATACTATGAGCGCAAGACTCTCACAACTGCTTGCCTTAGAAGAAGACAGACTCTTAGCCGGATTCCATCAACAGGTACAGAAGGCAAGACAGAAAGCTTGGCATGACAGGCATATTAAGAATAAAGTCTTTCAGGAACGAGACTTGGTACTCCTCTATGATAGTAAATTCATCAAGTTTCCAGGCAAGTTTCTTGTACACTGGTTAGGCCCTTTTCAGATGACGAAGATAACTGAAGGAGGAGCAGTTCAGCTTGTGAAGCTGAATGGAGAATTGCTACCTACCATGATCAACGGGAGTCGGCTTAAGCTTTACCGCGACGGCCACTCCGCCCTGTCGACTTAAATAGCTGCTCAAAGAAATGCAGATGTCCAGTGTAGTTGAAAGAGGCATCGCATTATCAGTCTACACGGAAGTCGCGAGACCCTCAGTCTCTGGCTTCCCGCGCAGTTCCATGAAACATCCGCGCATACCGAGTAACAATTTGGGATGGAGCGAGCTCATATTTGCGCTCTTGCGAGGTTTTTCCCGAATCATTGAACTGTCGCTCTTGCGAAGTTCCCGGTGTCAATTTGCCGCTTTAAGAATTCTTGTTGTGGACCCCTATAGGCACAGTTTCCTAAGTTGAAGTGACCCGTTGGAAAAATTTGAATTACAGCAGTTATGTAGCCGCGTCTGAATAAATGAAGGATAAACCCGCCATTTAAGTGTAGCCGCTCTGACAGATTCGGCTTGATCTCCGTAAGATTTGCATTTAAACCATGTGACGAAAAGTTTTAGCTTCTCCCGGAAGCCTGTCAGAGCCCGTCCATCACAGTAAATGCACCACAGAGGTGAAGGGAATAGAAGGGTTGTCAACTCATGCATAGCCGCCTACAGCTAGTAGCCCCACTTGCCCATATTTACTCTCACTTTAGCTATAAATACCCAACACTTGTATAATTTCGGGTTACTTTTCTCGAGCTGCATAGTCTTGTGTGAATCTAAGCCATTGTTTTCAGAGCCGAGTCGTGCAGAGTGCTTCCTTTGTAGTCAGTGTTCATATCCCACGCTGTTCCGCGGTTTCTGTCCAAGTTCTTGTTACCTATACCCGTTCACGACGGAGAACCTGTCGATTGAAGAAGTCGTTCGTCAATTCCTGCGCCGAGGCCTATATTTCGGCATGACTACTCCCGTGACTGCTTCGACTTATGTACACCCTGGTTATCAGGATCCCAGACAATCTCCGGCCACACGAGCATCTCAGCCACAGCCATAAGAGCCCGTTCCAGAGCCGCTGGCCACTATGGTGAATTATATTCCGCCGGGTCCAGACGATGCACCAGAGGTGCATATTCCGAAGAATGCAAAGTATCCGCTTCCGTTACCTCCACTACCGGTTGGCGTGCGAATAGAAGGGTCCTTGCTCGGACACCTTCCACTGGTCAAGTTCTCTGATTTCAACCTGGGAGACTATAAAACATATTCTTAGTTCCAGCTAGATCGATATCTGACGGTAGTGCATAATCCCACCAGAAAGGTTGACGAATTCATCCCGAAGGGATTTGCAGCAAATCTGGAGCGCCCTGGACTCCTGAACCTGTTAAAGCTACCGCATTTTGGGCGTAGCAATGAAGTGAACGCAGTTGTTAAAACACTGCTATCCTGCGCTCATGGAGGTTACCTTTGGCTCGGGAGGCCAATCGATTTAAATGTCGATTTGATTCATCGCATTACTGACCTGTCTAAGGTTGGTAAGGATCCCAATATCCATTTTATGGGAAAGGAGAAGGATAGAAAACTGGATGCAAAGCTGGTCCAGAAATAGAACCTTACAAGAGGAGGTCGGGCTTATGACCTCACAATAATAGAAGACGAAGCACTCAGATTTACAGGAAGTCTGCTCGCAGGCAGACTTCTCACGAAGTGCAGACCGAAGGAAGTTACTGGAGCTGTCGTGGAACTTGCCATCGCAGCTGTGGAGGGACAGCAGTACAACTGGTGCCTCTTCCTCCTCAATTCTTTTTTGGAAGACTGCCGGAACGTCCAAGATAACCCCGGTCAGTCGTTCCATTTTTCTTGGATTTTAATTTTATGTGCTCTCGTCGGGTGGAAGGAGCCCCCGAACACTCAGTTCCTTCCGCGCCGCGCAGGAGAACCTGCCAGAATTCACTATGTAAACCTTTGGGAATCTCCTAATCCCGCGAAGCGCAAGATGAACCGCGCTGTATTTTGTGAATACTACTATCTCCTCAGAGATACCATTCAGGAAATGCCAAGGCTGAGTGAGGAGACAGCGACGCTATATGAAGGAAAGTTGGCCTTTACTGCCGACTTACATCAACTTTACCTCCGTCCCTACGGCATTCAAGAGAAATGGGCCGTAGGCCTTTACAGGATGACCACCGAAGATGTCGAAGAAACTATCAAGTCTTGGTCCGACGAATGGAGAGAAGCCGCCAACATTGCATCTGCGATGCCACCCGCCGCTGCGCACGAGAAAGATAAGGGCAAGGAAGCCTCTGAGCAAAGAAGTGATGAAGGCTCGATAGAGCCGGCGACCAAGAAACAAAAGGTGTCGCATCCCTCTGAGGCCATTCCCTCGGGGATCGACCAGTATCTGAAAGAGCAATTTCGCAAGCTGCGGAACGCGCACGCTCACATCAGAAGTGCTCTAGACCTCCAGTTTGTGGAAATAAAAGGTCTCACAGGAAGGATTGCGCAGACCCATGCTCCAGCATCTACTTCGCAGGCGCCACAAGTAACAGCAAGTACTGAGCGAGTTGAAGAACTCATAGAAAGGCATACTGTCGTGCACATTCCGCCTACAAGCATGACACTTTCGGATCCTCTAGCTGCACTACAGGTAAGCGCCGTTGGGCCCGTTGAAATAAATTTGACTCTAATTCCTATAGAGACTCTACAGCTAGTGCACGAGAAAGTTTCTCTTGAGTTGAGAGCTAGAGAGCTCTCTACATTCCAGGAAAATCAACGACTGCAATCGCAGGAGATAGAGCTGAAGGCAAGCCATAGGAATATCTCCGAGAAACTCGCACTTTATGAGGCGCAAGACATCGGCATCAGAAACGCAGTGGATGAGATTGCCCAGGAGTTGCCCGCTTGCGAGATTCAACCAGACCTCCCTCTGGTTGAGAAAGTTCAAATTATTGGAGGAAGGGTGAAAACCCTGGAGCATGAAATAGTTGCTATGGCTGAGGGCCATAGAACCCAAATCGCGGAGCTAGAAGCTCGTGTTGCCGCGCAGTCTACAGATGATGCGCAGGAACAATTTGAAGCGCTGAGCAGAGCTTCCACACAGATGAAAGACAGAATACAGGAAGCCGAGAACCTGATGAGCCAAGCTATGGAATCTTGGACGGAGCTTGAGAAGCTCCCTTTTAAAGTTGGTCTTTTGGAACAGGTGCAAGCCGCAGAATAGTCCCTAACTGTTCTGACTGAAGAAGCTAAGGCCTTAACAGGCTTACCAAAAATGAAGAAAATGAGTGAAGTGCGCAGAATGCAACAACAACTGCACAAGCTCAGAACTGAAGATGAGAAGCTCACCAACAGCATTCAGCCATTTATGGATGAGTATGCTGATATCGTTGGTCAAGTCGAGGAAAAAATCAAAGAGATTGCTGAATCTCAAGAGGTGATTGATGCCATCACTAAAGAAGAAGCCACTGCAGAAATGGTGCAGACTACTGTGGAATGTGTCGAGGAATTGGACCACGCTATTGCGCAGTGGAAGAAAACATTCGCGCAGACCCAAGCAAAAGCAGATGCGCAAGTAAAGCGACCACACGCTAGTGCGAGTGGCTCAAGGGCGAGCCACAAGTAAGTGTTAGGGGCCTGTTGGAGCCAAGGCCGCAACTACGGTAAAAGCTGCGAATTTTGAGGAAAAAGCACAAGTATGGAAGAATGCTAAGTTTTGAATAAGCGCCAATTTTGGGGACAGAAGAATACGGTGCGCAATACGGTGCCAGATGGAGGAGCTCAACGCGGATCACGAACCGAAAATCGCAAAGCTCGCGCGCACGTCAGAAGGGAATGAAGGTAGCAGAATGGAAAGCTCAGCTACCATAATCAATGAAGCAATGGAGTAGAGGGCTCAGCTACCCTCATTTAAAGCTAAGTACAGAAGTTATGGTTGCTCGGATCAAGGAAGAGCAACGGACCAAAGCATTGAAGGCGAAGGACGAGGCATCCATACCCGTAAGCTGCGCCGGAATTCATGGAGCCTGCAGGAAGCGGCGACATGACTGCAAGCGGCGCCTACAGTACACCTAGCCATGTGCGTGGTTAGGGTTTTTGGGGATTACTGTTGGGAAAGGCCCACAGTTTTGTAAAGGTGCGACCGCCATGGCCACCTATATATATGAATAATTGTAATGGGTAGATGTTAGTTAGTGAGATAGAGAGTCAGTTGGTTAGACAGATAGCTAACTAGTCAGTAAGCGGTTAGCAGTGAAGCTAATCCTTGAGTTGCAGACAGTCCGAGGCGACATCTGAACTATTGTAATCTCTGGAGAGGAAGAGAATAGATCGAGAGAAGGGCTCCCAGCTGTGTGCGTGGAGTTTCCTGGAAAGATCTAAGGCTCTAGCTGTGTGCGCAGCATATTGTATAAATCTATCATTTTTCTGGTTAATATAAGATACTCCCGTGGACGTGGTTTTCCCCGTGGAGGTGGACTTTATATTTCTCGCTATTGTGATGTTGTGATAGATATGATTACCTGTTTTAGCTTACTAACGGTAAATACAAAAATATTGCATTATCTTTAGGAGTGTATTGAGTAAATTCTTGAAGCTTCCTTGAGGACTATAATCATTAAGGGTCGAAGGACTCGGTAGATAACGACGCCGCAGCGATAGGAGAACTTGTTGATGTGACAGACGCGCTAGCGAGACGACGCATAGAATATTCGCGCAGAGGGTAATTGGCCTTAGCGCAGGAGGGAAAGTACCGCGCAGCTAGGCTGCTGAGTAGGAGCTTGAGAGCTGTTGCGCTCCTAAGTCTGAAGAGAGGTCAGACCGTCGCCTTAGAGGAATCGTTAAGGAGGAAAGAGCAATCTCTGCGTCGCCTAGGTTAAGGAAACCTGATTCCTTAGCCCCCCCATAGCCACTTCGGGTGAGACCTCGAGCTGCCGCGCAGCTCGTTGCCGAGAGGGCCAGTGCGCCAAGGGGTTTTGTTGCTGCGCTTCATTAAAACCCGGGTCTGTCCAAAAAGAAGCCAACAGGATACTAATACTGATGATCTAGATGATCCATATGTTGTAGATCATGATGATCCAGATGCTGTAGATCGTGATGATCCAGATGTTGTACATCATGATGATCCAGATGCTGTAGATCGAGATGATCCAGATGCTATAGATCAAGATGATCCAGATGTTGTAGATCGAGATGATCTAGATGATGTAGATCATGATGATCCAGATGTTGTAGATCGAGATGATCCAAATGTTGTAGATCGCGATGATCCAGATGCTGTAGATCGAGATGATCCAGATGCTGTAGATTGTGATGATCCAGATGCTGTAGATCGAGATTATACAGATGCTGTAGATCGAGATGATCCAGATGTTGTAGATCGAGATGATCCAGATGCTGTAGATCGTGATGATCACGATGCTGATGATTGTGAGGATCTAGATGTTGATGTTGTTGTAGTTGTTCGAGTGCTGCAGAAGATAAAGACTCAATACTGAAGATGTTGATGTTCCAGTATTGAAGATGTTCCAGTAACTACTTGAGTTACTGATGATGTTGAGAAAGCTTCCAATGATTTATAGATGTATCATGTATGATGTTGATGACTCCTTGCTCGTGCAGATGTTGTTATAATATCCTTCTCGTTAAGGGGGAGTGTTGAGATATTGTAACCTCAAAGAATATTATATTTGTACTTTATTATTCTGGAGATGTTTCATTCCTCCTTGAAGATCTTATTGTATATCCGGAGATGTTTATTTCTCCATCAGGTTGTGGTAACTTGGGTTATTAGACTTCCCTAGTGGGGGTCGGCCCTGTATGTGTTATGTGGGTCAAAGGGTTGTTAGACCACCCTAGTGGGGTCGGCCCAGTCAGTTGTAGTGGGGTATTTAACCCAATGGTTAAATACGAGCCTACATGATTTGTGTAAAAGACAAGTCGGAGTAGTGTATAAATGGAGGAGGTGTATTCATCATTTTACACACACACTCACTCACTGGAGAGTGGCTCACTTGTCACGTCCCCTCCCATCATACCAGCTAGATGGAGAGGATCGTGATGTTAAACCGGGCATCCATCCCCATAAATGTATTGCATAAGCATTAAGATAATATAATGGAGATATGAAGATGCATGAATAATTTAAAAACACAGCAGGGTTATAAATCTATCACACGTCCATCATGCATTCAAGACATTCAAGTTGTTCATGGCATAGGCATATTGTAATTAAACATAGCGGAATTAAATTCATGCTACCATCTAGCATACACTTAGCATTTCATGATAGCCATTAAGTATAGACATTGCAGAAATAGCAAATGAGAATACTTATCTTAAACCAAGTAATCCCTGAGCAACCAGCTACGCTTCTGCAACGTTCCACCCAACCATAGGCCAGTGTGCTCTTCAATCTCTCAGCACCACTGCCACCCCCGAGTTGGGCATGATCTCCACAAGGAACTAGGGAACAACAGGGTCTCACATAGCCATAGATACCCCAGAATCAACCATACCAACCAGCAGTTGGGTTTCTGAGGCTGCTAGGAGATGGATGCATGTAACAGCAAAAGTGTAAGTGCTGGGAATGAGAAAAACGCTTCTATAGTGAAGTTCCCAACAATGGGTTCCTAACAGTTCCAGAAAAACGTGGGCAACCAAAACGAAAAGGAGAAAATGGGAAATCAACCCCAGGAGAGCATAATCGTTTTCAGAAGAATGTTCATGGGTATTTCATGGGCAGAAACGACCTCCCTAACCCCAAAAATTGTGGCTCTCTTCTCCCATCCAATGAGCTAACCAAAAACGAGTTTGCAGGCATGGAATAATGCAGGGAATGGTGAAAAACGTAAAGGATAAACCCCAACAGGCTCAGACTGCGTGAGAGGAAGAATGCCATGGGTGAAGAATGGCTTTGGGTCAATTTCGTGGGGGTTTTCTTGCCCAGCCAACCAAAACTCGATTTCCCAGGTTGCTGTCTTGCCCATACACGAAAATTGACAGCCATACCTCTCCCATCCCAAGGCATTAATTGTCTCAACCAATTATTGGAAGAATTAAATGATTGGGTGCATGAGACCAAATGGGTAGTTGAGAGTTCATGGGTTTCCTCAATGAAATGGCTTAACACCATGGCCCAAGGGTTTGGTTATTTTCCCTCCCTATTCCTTGTAAAGATCATGCCCCCATCTCTTTGTTGCATTGCGTGGCTAGTTGTGGGTTTTTCATTAAAATTGCATATTTACATGATGTCCGACTTTACATTGTGCACCGCTAGCACAAGAACTCTATGCATCTATTCTAATTGCCGATACATAGAATGATAAATCAATGGCGGGGCCTTAGCCTTGAGCTCCTCACCATGAATAAATAACAATATTTACATCATTTACAATATTAAGGCAATAGGGTCAAGCTGGGGACATTACATCACTTATGAGAGAGAGATCTGCTATGGAGAAGGAGGAGCTTATGCTCAGGGTTACATCTTTTGTATTTGCTGGTCATCTATATTGAGGAAGCTTTGTTGGTTTTTCTACCCCATGAGGGTTTCCCAAGATAAATCTGTGTCTCTTTTGTTTATGATGTGCTTGTTGTTTCTTCAGTGATCCTGTATATTCTATTATTGTGAAATGGAATGTAATGCTACTATTTTCTGTCTTAGCATATTAAATCTTAACACACCTTAGTGGTGTACTTTTACGCTCTTGACGTACCATTGATTTGAGGTATGTGCGCATCCTTGATCTTCAACTTGATGAGTCTTTAACCCTTGTTGTACCATCCCTTGTGGGTGTGTTAGAGCGACCCCAGTCGATAGGGGTCCCACTCAGTGTCGACACATACCGCAGTCTTCCTGAGCACTTGCTCGGACAGGGTTTATCCTACCCAGTAACACTTGCAGAGCAGCTGAGGTCTCACCCGAGGCATCCAAGAAGAGCAGACGGAACCATGTTTCCACCGAAGGAAGGAGGATGGTTGCGGCTATGATACTTAAACTTACAGTGACAGAGATCTTTAAGCATTAAACATAGTAGCAAAGCAATATTCAACCCAAACATTCATCATTGAAAAAACAGTAATTGTAAAGCAAGTATTGCATCAAAGAAGCATGACATTATTCGTATAGTGCAATATCACATTATCATAACTGAACAAATTGAACCCAAGGATTGCACCAAAATAGATTCATCATATTATCATTGTCAACCCAAATACAATGCCTCTGAAAAAAATAGATCTCCGCAATGACTCTTGACATCAAAACATACTCGAAAATCATACAACATCAAAGCTTCACATTCTTCTCCCATGAATTATCTCTCTTCGTATTCTTCTCTATTCTATATTCACCACTTACAATTCTTATCTATATATAGGAAATGCCAAGGCTGAGTGAGGAGACAGCGACGCTATATGAAGGAAAGTTGGCCTTTACTGCCGACTTACATCAACTTTACCTCCGTCCCTACGGCATTCAAGAGAAATGGGCCGTAGGCCTTTACAGGATGACCACCGAAGATGTCGAAGAAACTATCAAGTCTTGGTCCGACGAATGGAGAGAAGCCGCCAACATTGCATCTGCGATGCCACCCGCCGCTGCGCACGAGAAAGATAAGGGCAAGGAAGCCTCTGAGCAAAGAAGTGATGAAGGCTCGATAGAGCCGGCGACCAAGAAACAAAAGGTGTCGCATCCCTCTGAGGCCATTCCCTCGGGGATCGACCAGTATCTGAAAGAGCAATTTCGCAAGCTGCGGAACGCGCACGCTCACATCAGAAGTGCTCTAGACCTCCAGTTTGTGGAAATAAAAGGTCTCACAGGAAGGATTGCGCAGACCCATGCTCCAGCATCTACTTCGCAGGCGCCACAAGTAACAGCAAGTACTGAGCGAGTTGAAGAACTCATAGAAAGGCATACTGTCGTGCACATTCCGCCTACAAGCATGACACTTTCGGATCCTCTAGCTGCACTACAGGTAAGCGCCGTTGGGCCCGTTGAAATAAATTTGACTCTAATTCCTATAGAGACTCTACAGCTAGTGCACGAGAAAGTTTCTCTTGAGTTGAGAGCTAGAGAGCTCTCTACATTCCAGGAAAATCAACGACTGCAATCGCAGGAGATAGAGCTGAAGGCAAGCCATAGGAATATCTCCGAGAAACTCGCACTTTATGAGGCGCAAGACATCGGCATCAGAAACGCAGTGGATGAGATTGCCCAGGAGTTGCCCGCTTGCGAGATTCAACCAGACCTCCCTCTGGTTGAGAAAGTTCAAATTATTGGAGGAAGGGTGAAAACCCTGGAGCATGAAATAGTTGCTATGGCTGAGGGCCATAGAACCCAAATCGCGGAGCTAGAAGCTCGTGTTGCCGCGCAGTCTACAGATGATGCGCAGGAACAATTTGAAGCGCTGAGCAGAGCTTCCACACAGATGAAAGACAGAATACAGGAAGCCGAGAACCTGATGAGCCAAGCTATGGAATCTTGGACGGAGCTTGAGAAGCTCCCTTTTAAAGTTGGTCTTTTGGAACAGGTGCAAGCCGCAGAATAGTCCCTAACTGTTCTGACTGAAGAAGCTAAGGCCTTAACAGGCTTACCAAAAATGAAGAAAATGAGTGAAGTGCGCAGAATGCAACAACAACTGCACAAGCTCAGAACTGAAGATGAGAAGCTCACCAACAGCATTCAGCCATTTATGGATGAGTATGCTGATATCGTTGGTCAAGTCGAGGAAAAAATCAAAGAGATTGCTGAATCTCAAGAGGTGATTGATGCCATCACTAAAGAAGAAGCCACTGCAGAAATGGTGCAGACTACTGTGGAATGTGTCGAGGAATTGGACCACGCTATTGCGCAGTGGAAGAAAACATTCGCGCAGACCCAAGCAAAAGCAGATGCGCAAGTAAAGCGACCACACGCTAGTGCGAGTGGCTCAAGGGCGAGCCACAAGTAAGTGTTAGGGGCCTGTTGGAGCCAAGGCCGCAACTACGGTAAAAGCTGCGAATTTTGAGGAAAAAGCACAAGTATGGAAGAATGCTAAGTTTTGAATAAGCGCCAATTTTGGGGACAGAAGAATACGGTGCGCAATACGGTGCCAGATGGAGGAGCTCAACGCGGATCACGAACCGAAAATCGCAAAGCTCGCGCGCACGTCAGAAGGGAATGAAGGTAGCAGAATGGAAAGCTCAGCTACCATAATCAATGAAGCAATGGAGTAGAGGGCTCAGCTACCCTCATTTAAAGCTAAGTACAGAAGTTATGGTTGCTCGGATCAAGGAAGAGCAACGGACCAAAGCATTGAAGGCGAAGGACGAGGCATCCATACCCGTAAGCTGCGCCGGAATTCATGGAGCCTGCAGGAAGCGGCGACATGACTGCAAGCGGCGCCTACAGTACACCTAGCCATGTGCGTGGTTAGGGTTTTTGGGGATTACTGTTGGGAAAGGCCCACAGTTTTGTAAAGGTGCGACCGCCATGGCCACCTATATATATGAATAATTGTAATGGGTAGATGTTAGTTAGTGAGATAGAGAGTCAGTTGGTTAGACAGATAGCTAACTAGTCAGTAAGCGGTTAGCAGTGAAGCTAATCCTTGAGTTGCAGACAGTCCGAGGCGACATCTGAACTATTGTAATCTCTGGAGAGGAAGAGAATAGATCGAGAGAAGGGCTCCCAGCTGTGTGCGTGGAGTTTCCTGGAAAGATCTAAGGCTCTAGCTGTGTGCGCAGCATATTGTATAAATCTATCATTTTTCTGGTTAATATAAGATACTCCCGTGGACGTGGTTTTCCCCGTGGAGGTGGACTTTATATTTCTCGCTATTGTGATGTTGTGATAGATATGATTACCTGTTTTAGCTTACTAACGGTAAATACAAAAATATTGCATTATCTTTAGGAGTGTATTGAGTAAATTCTTGAAGCTTCCTTGAGGACTATAATCATTAAGGGTCGAAGGACTCGGTAGATAACGACGCCGCAGCGATAGGAGAACTTGTTGATGTGACAGACGCGCTAGCGAGACGACGCATAGAATATTCGCGCAGAGGGTAATTGGCCTTAGCGCAGGAGGGAAAGTACCGCGCAGCTAGGCTGCTGAGTAGGAGCTTGAGAGCTGTTGCGCTCCTAAGTCTGAAGAGAGGTCAGACCGTCGCCTTAGAGGAATCGTTAAGGAGGAAAGAGCAATCTCTGCGTCGCCTAGGTTAAGGAAACCTGATTCCTTAGCCCCCCCATAGCCACTTCGGGTGAGACCTCGAGCTGCCGCGCAGCTCGTTGCCGAGAGGGCCAGTGCGCCAAGGGGTTTTGTTGCTGCGCTTCATTAAAACCCGGGTCTGTCCAAAAAGAAGCCAACAGGATACTAATACTGATGATCTAGATGATCCATATGTTGTAGATCATGATGATCCAGATGCTGTAGATCGTGATGATCCAGATGTTGTACATCATGATGATCCAGATGCTGTAGATCGAGATGATCCAGATGCTATAGATCAAGATGATCCAGATGTTGTAGATCGAGATGATCTAGATGATGTAGATCATGATGATCCAGATGTTGTAGATCGAGATGATCCAAATGTTGTAGATCGCGATGATCCAGATGCTGTAGATCGAGATGATCCAGATGCTGTAGATTGTGATGATCCAGATGCTGTAGATCGAGATTATACAGATGCTGTAGATCGAGATGATCCAGATGTTGTAGATCGAGATGATCCAGATGCTGTAGATCGTGATGATCACGATGCTGATGATTGTGAGGATCTAGATGTTGATGTTGTTGTAGTTGTTCGAGTGCTGCAGAAGATAAAGACTCAATACTGAAGATGTTGATGTTCCAGTATTGAAGATGTTCCAGTAACTACTTGAGTTACTGATGATGTTGAGAAAGCTTCCAATGATTTATAGATGTATCATGTATGATGTTGATGACTCCTTGCTCGTGCAGATGTTGTTATAATATCCTTCTCGTTAAGGGGGAGTGTTGAGATATTGTAACCTCAAAGAATATTATATTTGTACTTTATTATTCTGGAGATGTTTCATTCCTCCTTGAAGATCTTATTGTATATCCGGAGATGTTTATTTCTCCATCAGGTTGTGGTAACTTGGGTTATTAGACTTCCCTAGTGGGGGTCGGCCCTGTATGTGTTATGTGGGTCAAAGGGTTGTTAGACCACCCTAGTGGGGTCGGCCCAGTCAGTTGTAGTGGGGTATTTAACCCAATGGTTAAATACGAGCCTACATGATTTGTGTAAAAGACAAGTCGGAGTAGTGTATAAATGGAGGAGGTGTATTCATCATTTTACACACACACTCACTCACTGGAGAGTGGCTCACTTGTCACGTCCCCTCCCATCATACCAGCTAGATGGAGAGGATCGTGATGTTAAACCGGGCATCCATCCCCATAAATGTATTGCATAAGCATTAAGATAATATAATGGAGATATGAAGATGCATGAATAATTTAAAAACACAGCAGGGTTATAAATCTATCACACGTCCATCATGCATTCAAGACATTCAAGTTGTTCATGGCATAGGCATATTGTAATTAAACATAGCGGAATTAAATTCATGCTACCATCTAGCATACACTTAGCATTTCATGATAGCCATTAAGTATAGACATTGCAGAAATAGCAAATGAGAATACTTATCTTAAACCAAGTAATCCCTGAGCAACCAGCTACGCTTCTGCAACGTTCCACCCAACCATAGGCCAGTGTGCTCTTCAATCTCTCAGCACCACTGCCACCCCCCGAGTTGGGCATGATCTCCACAAGGAACTAGGGAACAACAGGGTCTCACATAGCCATAGATACCCCAGAATCAACCATACCAACCAGCAGTTGGGTTTCTGAGGCTGCTAGGAGATGGATGCATGTAACAGCAAAAGTGTAAGTGCTGGGAATGAGAAAAACGCTTCTATAGTGAAGTTCCCAACAATGGGTTCCTAACAGTTCCAGAAAAACGTGGGCAACCAAAACGAAAAGGAGAAAATGGGAAATCAACCCCAGGAGAGCATAATCGTTTTCAGAAGAATGTTCATGGGTATTTCATGGGCAGAAACGACCTCCCTAACCCCAAAAATTGTGGCTCTCTTCTCCCATCCAATGAGCTAACCAAAAACGAGTTTGCAGGCATGGAATAATGCAGGGAATGGTGAAAAACGTAAAGGATAAACCCCAACAGGCTCAGACTGCGTGAGAGGAAGAATGCCATGGGTGAAGAATGGCTTTGGGTCAATTTCGTGGGGGTTTTCTTGCCCAGCCAACCAAAACTCGATTTCCCAGGTTGCTGTCTTGCCCATACACGAAAATTGACAGCCATACCTCTCCCATCCCAAGGCATTAATTGTCTCAACCAATTATTGGAAGAATTAAATGATTGGGTGCATGAGACCAAATGGGTAGTTGAGAGTTCATGGGTTTCCTCAATGAAATGGCTTAACACCATGGCCCAAGGGTTTGGTTATTTTCCCTCCCTATTCCTTGTAAAGATCATGCCCCCATCTCTTTGTTGCATTGCGTGGCTAGTTGTGGGTTTTTCATTAAAATTGCATATTTACATGATGTCCGACTTTACATTGTGCACCGCTAGCACAAGAACTCTATGCATCTATTCTAATTGCCGATACATAGAATGATAAATCAATGGCGGGGCCTTAGCCTTGAGCTCCTCACCATGAATAAATAACAATATTTACATCATTTACAATATTAAGGCAATAGGGTCAAGCTGGGGACATTACATCACTTATGAGAGAGAGATCTGCTATGGAGAAGGAGGAGCTTATGCTCAGGGTTACATCTTTTGTATTTGCTGGTCATCTATATTGAGGAAGCTTTGTTGGTTTTTCTACCCCATGAGGGTTTCCCAAGATAAATCTGTGTCTCTTTTGTTTATGATGTGCTTGTTGTTTCTTCAGTGATCCTGTATATTCTATTATTGTGAAATGGAATGTAATGCTACTATTTTCTGTCTTAGCATATTAAATCTTAACACACCTTAGTGGTGTACTTTTACGCTCTTGACGTACCATTGATTTGAGGTATGTGCGCATCCTTGATCTTCAACTTGATGAGTCTTTAACCCTTGTTGTACCATCCCTTGTGGGTGTGTTAGAGCGACCCCAGTCGATAGGGGTCCCACTCAGTGTCGACACATACCGCAGTCTTCCTGAGCACTTGCTCGGACAGGGTTTATCCTACCCAGTAACACTTGCAGAGCAGCTGAGGTCTCACCCGAGGCATCCAAGAAGAGCAGACGGAACCATGTTTCCACCGAAGGAAGGAGGATGGTTGCGGCTATGATACTTAAACTTACAGTGACAGAGATCTTTAAGCATTAAACATAGTAGCAAAGCAATATTCAACCCAAACATTCATCATTGAAAAAACAGTAATTGTAAAGCAAGTATTGCATCAAAGAAGCATGACATTATTCGTATAGTGCAATATCACATTATCATAACTGAACAAATTGAACCCAAGGATTGCACCAAAATAGATTCATCATATTATCATTGTCAACCCAAATACAATGCCTCTGAAAAAAATAGATCTCCGCAATGACTCTTGACATCAAAACATACTCGAAAATCATACAACATCAAAGCTTCACATTCTTCTCCCATGAATTATCTCTCTTCGTATTCTTCTCTATTCTATATTCACCACTTACAATTCTTATCTATATATAGGCTTCTGCCTTACAACTCTTGTCCACTTACTACCAACTTCCTAACTGACACTATGGACAAATGACCCAATATCTAATTGACTTATCCAAAAACCCACATTTTGCGGTATAGTTGACTCAACATTACATAATATGTGGTCCAAATGACCCTGAACCCGCATTCCATGGTACAATTGACCCAAAATGCATAACTAATCTTCCACTCATCGCCATTTGTGTCATCTTCTCACCATTCGCACCATCTTCCGCCTTGTTGCAGCATTGGGGATGCTGTGATAGCACTCTACCAAACCGCCTGCCAACAAGGTGTTGCTCTCCTGATGTATCAATGCTTTACGTAATTTACGCATAAACTAACTTCTACTTGGCGGTACTTTGACCCTTGCAATACCATTACTTGTGGGGCTTGCACGCTTTCAGGACTATTCAGTTTCTTGTTGTTTGCACACTCGTGATATTTGACCAAGCAATGTTTTCGCATTCCAGAGTCTTCTTTCAACATGATTGCACACTTGTATCTTTTCTTAACCAACTCCTTGGTTTCTTATGCCCATGTACCTTTTACCAACCAATTATGTGATTGCTTCCTTGAGAGTGTGACTTGGTGGACTAGTTATCTCCACTGGTACCACATGTAGTAGGATACATTGCTTATGTTATTATTTGAATTGGATCTTCATAATGTATCCTTGTACACACATCTTCAGACCGGATGAAACTTCTAGATATACTTCTTCACACTAGAATCCATGTCCTTCACCATATTATACTTCTTTAAGTTGTCATAGGAATGTTGTGTCCACTTTGATATCAGTTGACATCAATGACGCAAATTGAATCAATTGACGTCCTCTTTGACATTTGTTGACATCAATGAAAACCAAATTTCAACACTTTGAACTTTAAAACTTGAAGTGTGTAAATACTGAATACTTGAATGAATGAACCATTCAATCACATGAAACATTCAACCATAACACAAGATGTACCTTGGGGAAAACCCTCAAAACAATGAGGATGAAAAACCCCATCAAATATTCAAAGAATAATTATAATAGATAGCAAATAATTCCTTTTACATCAAGCACCCCCATTGCAATTGCAGAGCAAGAGAAAGATAAATAATAGAGACTCGGGATAATATCCTGCATAAATAGAAGTGCATTGCCTTCAAGGTAGAATGTTAGGAACCCATGTCTTTACTTTGTTAGTATATTGTTGTTGGAAGCATATGCTTTGTAAGTCGTCCCGTAGTAATTGTTGATCAATAGTTTATGTTATTGTTGTTGGCGCATATGCTTTCTAAGTCGCCCATAGTATTGTTGATCCATAGTTTGTAGTGGCCCATGGTTTTGACCCATAGTATTGGAGCCTAGACTTAGTATATAAGTGTGTGTTGAGACCTATGAAGGCACCGTGAAGTTATTTGCATTGAGCTTGCTCATAGGAGGTTTCCCCCTCGAAGTGGCTTGTGATCAATATAAAAGTGATTCTCAGTTTTGTCATTTCTGCTATTTCGCATATTTTTATTAATTAATTGTTGTAGGTGCATCACATCTGGTATCAGAGCACTTTCTTGGGCTCGTTGGGTGAAATTTCTGCCAAAATTGTTTTTCGCATCTATTGCAGGTTCGGATTTGGGAATAATCCCTATCCGCTTAACTGTGGGAATTACTTGGGCATAAGCCCTAAAACTCATTGTGAGGAGTACCACAGGAACCCCGAAGTAGCTGGACCATTGAGAGGACCTACCAATGAAAAGGGCAACGACCCCTACCTGATTAACTAGTTCCCACCCGTGAGGTAAACCAAGAGCTGTCGTTTGTGGCAAAGCGGTTATCAGTTTTACCTGAGCCGTGGAGTGAGGGGTACTGCCCCAATAAGCAAGCCGTCAGAGAGCATTGGTGGCCGAGTGAAACCCTTGAACTGTTAGGAAGCCGCACATACCTGGGGTCCATATCTATTTTCAGCTGAACTGTTGTCGATCTTTGCTGGGCCGTTCAGATCCATTTTGCAAGCCGTTCCAGATCTAGCCATTTTCAATCCATTCGGCACCGGTTCAGATCCCTTCCAAGCCGTAGCCACTCCATTCTGAAATGAAAAAAAAATAGTTTTTTCTCCATATCTCCCTTGTTTTCACTATGTTTCCCTTGAAATTTTCGGGGAACCCCTATCATCCCATTTTGCATATTTCATTCCTGAGGACCCTATCCCCAATTCCCCTTTCCAAAGCCCGAAATCCCACATTTGTCTATTTTTAGGGTTTGCCATAACTTCCTTGGATTTCACCCAATCACCTTCAAATTTTACCACAAAGTTCCTTTCTGAATTCTGCTTCTTGTTCCCCTCTGCCAAATTTTCCATTCTTTCACCCCGCTTCTGAAATCCTCATTTTTGCTTCCCTGTCTATTCAACAGTGTCCAAAACCTAGTCAAACCCCAATTACCCTTCATATTTTTTCCCAAGTCTAGATTTTCCTTTACTGAAGTAGTTTCTGTTTTTGTTTTTCTACCCAGTCAACCGAAAAAAAACAAAAAAACAAAAAAAAAACCTCCTGGTTATAGTTGTCACCCATGCAGGAGCAAAAACCATGGAGGACGCACTTGTAGCCATCCAAGCAAAACTCCGGGATTTGGATGAAAAATATCTCGGCCTCCACCTTGAACATTCAGCTATGAACAACAAACGGCAGTCTGAGTCTTCATAAGATAATGGGTTCTCTTCTTCCAGCAATTTCCGTGGTCCGAAGCTTGATTTTCCTCGCTTCAATGGTACCAATCCAACTGGATGGATCTATCGTGCAGAACAGTATTTCATTCTGCATAATACTTTTGATGTCAACAAAGTTCCGCTGGCATCCTTTCATTTGGAACAGGACGCTCTTCAATGGTACCGTTGGTACATCAAGGCTCATCCAGAGCCCAAATGGCCAGACTTTTGCCAGCTCCTTTTGCAATGATTTGGTCCTAGTGCTTTTGATGACTTCACAGGAGCCCTCACTAAACTTCGCCAAATTGGCACTGTGAGAGAGTATCAAACCGAATTTGAGAATCTAGTCAACCACACCGAAGGATTGTCTGATGACTTTTACCGGAGTTGTTTTATCAGTGGTCTAAAGGATGCCATCCGTTCTGAGGTCAAAATGTTTTGTCCCAACACAATGATGGAATCCCTAGGGTTGGCTAAGTTGGAAGAAGACAAGATTGCATCCCAACAACGCTCCAATCCCACTTTTGTTCTCTTCCGAAATATGGGTTCTCAATGACCACCTATACCGTAGGCTCCTCAACCAACTCCTATCAAGCGTTTGTCTGAAACAGAGATGCAAGCACGCAGAGAAAAGGGGCTTTGCTATAATTGTGATGATAAATTCACTCGGGGCCATAGATGTGTTCAGCAAAAGCTCTATCTCTTGGATGTGGATTCTCCGCATGCCTCTGAAATTGGTGACGAAGATCCAGAAACACTAGATGATCCGGTCGACATTCAGGAACCGCCTATTGACCCTCCGTCTCAGGATGACCATCCAGAGATATCTCTCCATGCTTTAGCTGGAATCACCACCCCCCAAACAATGCGGGTCAGGGGTTACTTCAAGAAGCTTCCTCTTACAATACTCATTGATTCTGGTAGCACTCATAATTTCATTGACCCTCGGATCGCCAAACAAGCTGATTGTTTTATCCATCCTTGCTCCACCTTTGAAGTCATGGTTTCCAATGGGGGCACCTTACCTTGCAAAGGGAAGTGTCGAAATGTGCATATCTCTATGGGATATTATACCTTGCGCTCTGACATGTTTTCCTTGACCTTAGGCGGATGTGATGTGGTTTTGGGCGCTCAATGGCTACGCACACTTGGCCCTATATTATGGGATTTTGCTGAACTTTCGATGGAATTTTCCCTCAATGGCCAAAAACAAACCTTGACAGGATTACAACCAGGTTCTCTCAGCATCATCAGTTCACATCGCATGGAAAAACTCCTCAAGAAGAATTCACATGGTGTCATCACTCAGCTCCATTCCATTCAGATGCAACCTTCAGCGGTCTCCACTACTCCTTTGGATCTACAACAAATTTTGGATCGATATACAGGTGTTTTTGCTGAACCAGTGGGATTGCCACCTTCTAGGCCAGAAGATCATCATATTCAGCTCCTTCCTGGCAGCGTTCCTCCCAACATCAGGCCCTATCGCTACCCATTTCACCAAAAAATGGAGATTGAAATGCTCGTTCAGGACTTATTAAAGCAAGGTATTAATTTCCCAAGCACTAGTTCCTTTTCTTCTCCAGTTATTCTTGTCCGCAAAAAAGATGGGTCATGGTGCCTCTGCATTGACTTTCGATCACTTAATCACCTCACCATTAAGGATAAGTTTCCAATTCCTATTGTTGTGAGCTTCTTGATGAGCTTCATGGGGCTCACTTTTTCTCCAAGTTGGATCTTCGTTCTGGGTATCATCAAATTCGGGTTCATGAGGATGATATCCCTAAAACAACTTTCCGCACACATGATGGCCATTATGAGTTTTTGGTCATGCCCTTTGGCCTCACTAATGCTCCTTCCACATTCCAGGCATTAATGAATAAAATATTTCGACCCTACTTGCGGAAATTCATTCTGGTATTCTTTGATGATATCCTCATCTATAGTAAAACATGGGATGAACATCTCCAGCATCTGGATCTTGTCATGCAACTTTTCTCTGACCATCATCTCCATGCCAAGCAGTCTAAATGTGTTTTTGGATAAAAGGAAGTTGAGTATCTTGGGCACATTATCTCAGCACAAGGGGTTCGCGTGGATCCTGCCAAAATCGATGCCATGAACAATTGGCCGCATCCTCAGACACTCAAGAGCCTTCATGGTTTTTTGGGGTTGACTCTATACTACCGCAAGTTTGTCAAGGATTATGGGAAGATTGCAGGTCCATTAACTACTCTATTGAAAAAGGATGTTTTTACATGGACACATACTGCTCAGTGTGCATTTGATAAACTAAAACAAGCTATGTGTACTACACCTGTTATAGCTATGCCCGATTTTTCCAAGCCCTTCACCATTGAGAGTGATGCTTGCGGCAATGGACTTGGTGTTGTTCTCCTTCAATATGAACACCCCATTGCGTTCACCAGCAAAGCCCTTTCAGGTAAGAATTTAGCTGCCTCTACCTATGAGAAGGAAATGATGGCTATTTTGCATGCAATACAGAAGTGGCGCCCATACCTATTAGGGAATCATTTCTGCATCAAGACTGATCACCAAAGTCTGAAATATTTCTTGGAACAACGTGTCTCCTCCCCGGCACAATATAAATGGGTTAGCAAACTCATGGGTTATGACTATGAGATCACTTACAAGAAGGGTAAAGAAAATATTGCGGCAGATGCTCTTTCTCGCACATTTGATGCCCAAGGTTCTCTTTCAGCTATTTCTATGCATGTTCCAAATTGGTTGCAAACTGTTCAACAAGGTTATGTCAATGAATCTTCCTTATCTCAAATTATCCAACGCTTGACCAACAACCCTTATGCTGTACCACATTACTCTTGGGATGGTGCTTCTCTGAGATACAAGGGTCGTCTGGTGCTTCCCCAGAGCACAGATCTTCAACAGGCTGTCTTCTATGAACTCCATGCTTCTCCATCGGCAAGGCACTCTGGGTTCCTCAAAACGTATGAACGGGCACGGCGTAACTTCTTTTGGCAGGGCATGAAAAGGACAATTCAACAGATGGTGGCCGAATGTGATACCTGCCAGCACAATAAGGGTGAAACAACACTCCTTCCAGGATTGCTCGAACCCTTGCCCATACCTACAAGGATTTGGACAGATATTTCTATGGATTTCATTGAAGGGCTCCCTAAATCTGGCGGGAAGACAATGATTCTCGTTGTGGTTGACCGCCTCTCCAAATATAGTCATTTTTGTGCTCTCAGCCATCCCTATACAGTCTCTTCATTCGCTCAAATTTTCCTGGACCAAATCTTTCGTCTTCATGGCATCCCTTCTTCCATTGTCTCGGATCGTGATGCGACTTTCACCAGTCATTTTTGGACTAAACTATTTCGCCACACTGGCACCAAACTGAAGATGAGTTCAGTTTATCACCCACAAACAGATGGTCAGACTGAAATTATCAATAAATGCTTGGAAACTTATCTTCATTGCTTCACCTCTGAACAACAACATCAGTGGGAAAAGTGGCTCCCTCTCGCTGAATGGTGGTACAATACCTCTTACCACACTGCCTCTAAAATGACCCCATATGAAGTAGTCTATGGTCAGGCACCTCCAGTTCTTCTTCCATACACCCCCACCAGTTCACCAGTTCAGGAAGTTGACACGGTCCTTCGAAACCGTGATCAGATTCTTCGCATTTTGCGGGACAATCTTCACATGGCAAGAAATCGCATGAAGCAACAAGCTGATCAGCACCGTTCTGAGTGCACTTTTCAAGTCGGCGATATGGTTTTTCTTCGTCTCCAGCAGTACAAGCAGTATTCCCTGAAACTCAAAGGGCGTCATAAGCTCGCTCCAAAGTTCTATGGGCCATATCAGATTCTTCAGAAGATTGGGTCCGTTGCTTATAAATCGGAACTTCCTCCTTCTTCCCGCATTCATCCAGTCTTTCATTTCTCTTGTCTGAAGAAAGTTCTTGGCACCAACATCAGTGGACAAACGATTTTACCGGAACTGGATAATGAAGGATCCATCCTTTTGGAGCCGGAGGCCATTCTCAATCGGCGCACTCACCAGCTTCGCTCTCGCTCTATCACAGAGGTCTTAGTTCAGTGGCACGGCATGCAACCAGAGGATGCTACATGGGAACCACTCCTTCAGATTCAACAACAGTTTCCACATCTAAAGCTTTGAGGACAAAGCTTTTTTTTTAAGGGGGAGGAGATGTTAGGAACCCATGTATTTACTTTGTTAGTATATTGTTGTTGGACGCATATGCTTTGTAAGTTGTCCCGTAGTAATTGTTGATCAATATTTTATGTTATTGTTGTTGGCGCATATGCTTTGTAAGTCGCCCGTAGTATTGTTGATCCATAGTTTGTAGTGGCCCATTGTTTTGACCCATAGTATTGGCGCCTAGACTTAGTATATAAGTGTGTGTTGAGACCTATGAAGGCACCTTGAAGTTATTTGTATTGAGCTTGCTCATAGGAGGTTGCCCCCTCGAAGTGGCCTGTGATAAATATAAAAGTGATTCTGAGTACTGTCATTTCTACTATTTCGCATATTTTTATTAATTAATTGTTGCAGGTGCATCATAGAGAAGATAATTCGCTTCACCAAGAATTCATCAATCTTGTATAACATATTTATATATTCTTCACATGCATTGGATTCTATTTTTATCTTCTGACTTCATGATGAACTCACCCTCCATCTGGATGAATCAATCTTACATGAAAAAGATCACCCCACTTCTCATGTAGAGCACTAACTCACTGAAATGAGTCTTAGGATGAACTCACCCATTAACTAAAAGATTTCCAACTAGTTAGGTGGCTAACTTAAGTGTCGTCATGCAAGTGTCACAACTCAAATGTCATATTTTAGTTTAACATAAGTGCTTTCTTTTGGTTTAACATCAGTGTCGTCTGTTGGTTTAACAAAAGTGTCGTCATGAAATAACACTCAATTAACTAGATATTCTTTGTTATCACTTAGTTAACTCTCTTTAAGTGATTATTTCTTGTTAACATCACTGTAGTGATCAATTCGAGTTCTCTAATTAACTGAGGCATACATTGTGGCTTTAACTGAAGTTTAACAATTCGAGTTCACTTAGTCATCTCCTGAGCAATTAAAATTATATTTTTCTCTATGAATTTATCTTTATCTCTTATCTTTACTACATGGTCAATATGTGTTAACTTTAATTATCTATCATATCATATTATACTCATAATATTTGTTAGATGATGTGATCATATTATATTACTCTCGGACCAAATGATTATATGCTAAAGTAATTCACTCTATAGGTGGCCAATCTCTAAAGGAGACTTAATATAAATATGTGACCATGGTTAGTAATACATCACAAAACATTAATGTTTCAACATGCAAATCATCTACCTCTATAACTGGAGGTCCACCCCATGGGTACCTACTATAACTGGAGGTCCACATGAGAATCTGAATTTACACACAAGTCATGAGCCTTGTCCAACAAGACTTTACAACATCATCACTTTGATACATCAAATCATTTACCTAAATACATGAGGAATAACCTTTTACAACCGAAGGCTTAGTCATTCTTGATTCCAACTCAAGAATCTACTCCAAGTTCCTAATTCCAACTCAAGCTCCCTACCTCAACACATGAGGCCCAATCCTGGATGCACAAGATTGGATTGGATAATTACTTATGATTTTGTACATCTAACATTATGCAAGGGGCCAACAAAGTCTCATTGTAGTCTAGAGCATCGATATTTTCAATGCCCTCCAAAGAGAGGAAGGTCTCACCCGAAGCGAAACTTAACCAAATTGAAATGAGGGAGAGATAGTGAATGAAGGGTGTAGAAGATACAATATACATTTCATCCATATTCTTATGCAAACAATATAATAGCACTCAACATTCATTAACATCATAGTTCATACAAATCTAATATATAGCATCACATTCTCAATAAAATAGACAAGAAACATTCATGAGAAATAAAATTTTAGGGAGCATCAAATCTTCCATTATTTATCCATTCTCTCATCCAATTATAGTGTGAATTCTTAGCAAACATTCCCAAGATGTTTTTACAAATTTATCCCAATCCCTTTATCTCAACCTCTCTGACTATAGTCTCTCGCACACACGTACCCAATCCCCTAGCTCTTATGAATATTTTATGCACGTACCCAATCCCCTAGCTCTTATGGAGATTTTATGCACGTACCCAATCCCCTATCTCTTATGGATATTTTATACATTTCCAGTGGTCATTCTAACCTTGTTAATACAATGTTTTACCACATCAAGATGGTTACATTTTAATGCGGATTCCTTAATTTATTTCACTTCTCCACTCCATCTTCATCTGCAAGTCTTCTCATGTTTGACTATCCATCTGTCTTTTGTGACCATCTTTTCAAAAATGAAGGGGCCAACAACAAGCTCAAATCAAAATAGTTAGTGGTAAAAAAAAACCATCACATTGATGAAGTGAACAAGGTTAGTGGTCAACCAAAACCACCAAATACATGATATCAAAATCATCTATTGCATAAGAATCCAAATCTCAAGCTTGGATCCCTACTGAATTCTTCTCACCTTGTACCTAACAGGGGGAAATATCAATGATGATAATCACGCTTCAAGATTCAAAGTTATATTAATAAAAAAATCAATTAAAAAATTGGTTTAGAAACTAATCTACAAATCAAATCAGGGAAGTTCATCATGGAATCTGAGCTCCTCTTTAAATCAACAAATCATCATTTGGGAATTCTAGCATGTAAATTAGTCTCATCAATAAACTATTCAACTATTCATGGGATGTTTGACATTGAATTGTGTCTAAAGTTAGAGCGAATCGGGTCATCATATGTGTTCACTAAAAGCATAATGGTGATCCTGTTTGCTCACCAAATTAGAAAAATACACCAGCTTCTTATATCAAAATCGAGGAATGTTCAAACATGGCTTTTGTTCACTTCCAAAATTTTAACTCTCATTGAAAATTTCAACATCCAGATTGGATTTTTTTCAAGCATATCTTCAACGAATCTCAGTTCAAAATTTTTAGATTGAAAATGATATCAGTTCTTGTTACTTTATTAGTATAATTATTCAGACTTGTGATTAAGGGGAGGAATGTTAGACTATAATTCCCTAGATAATCACAAATTCCTAGATCACCTATGATATGAGTTGTTATTCTTTATCAGTTGTCATTTTTGGAACATTAAAAACCCACTTTAGACTTAGGATATAATGTATTAATCATTTTTTATTAATTTCATAGGATTAGACTAGGCAGTTGGACTAGTTTTGGCTTCTAGTGCCACCACATGCCATCATGAGTAACTAGGGCACACTTGTATAGATTATGGATAAGATATTTCCTAATTCTTTTTTATATCTTGTTATTCCTGGCTTAGATGTGCACTTCCCTGCTTTAGGGAGCTTTATCCTGCTTTTTATGCTTTCTACTAGATAAGGTAAAGTTATTTTGAGTAGGAAACAGTCTTTACTTGGCCAAATCGCCCTCCTTTATTTTCTTGTCTCCAAAATTTATAATTGCATTCCATTTTCATCACTCACTATCTTCCATACCATATTTAGCTAATTCGTGAGCCTCTTGACAAATTTGGAAGGTGCTTTTTCTACCTTGGGGTTTTTTAGCTTTTAGTAAGCCTGCCTTTTGAGATATTTTCAACTTGCCTTTAAGGAATTATATTTTCTCTCCTGAGATGTATTATTTATTATACTCTTATTGTTCAATAATACAATCATGGAATTGACATTAATGTGTTTAGTCTCACATATTTCTGCTTAAGTTTTTTCTTCTCAATTATGCAAATCTTTGAACAATGTTTTAGTGAGGATTTCCTTGTTTCAAGATTCTTGGCTTATTGAATTGTTACATGGTATCAATACCATAGAATTATCACATGGTATCAAATCCATATAATTTATACATGGTATCATATAGAAGGGAGATCATAGATTATATTCAAGTGAGTCTTCTAGTATAAGTTTTAGAGTTTGTTTTGTAGGTACAACTTCATGGATTCGAATTCAGTTTGATCCGGATTTATGTGAGAACGAAATGAAAGAGCATATATTTATTCACATACACAGATATATGGAAAGAAACACAACGATACAGTAAACTCAGATTCTATTAAATGAATGAAATATAACAAACTGTAAAATAAAAGAATCTAGAATGGTGGTAGTTATATCTCTGAGAAGAGATCTGGCGACTACGCTCATTCATGTCAAGATGAATACAAGAAGAGGATAAAAGATACTATTTATAATAAGCATGAGGGTAAGAACCCTAAATATCCAAAAACCTAACCCTAGAAGATGAACTGTCATAAAGTTTGCGGCCCCAAGGTGGTTAGTTGAACAGTCAACTTCCCGGGGTCATAAATTTTGCATACGATCTTCGTTTGGGGCGCTTGATAGCCCATTGGAAAGGTCTATCCAAGATATAAAACTATCGATTGGGGCCAAATGTATGTCATAAAATCAATTTGGGCCCCAATAATTTCCAAAAAACGTCGTTTAGGGCCTCAAAACGGCCTCGGATGTTTGGGACCCGAAAAACTGTAGAAAAATTACAAGAAAACTGCTAGAATGAAAAACATTTTTGAGCCAGTGGAATAGGTGGGTGGCCACCTATATCCATATGGATCATAGTTCCTCTTCTTACACCATTCAACTATGCTGAGTGGAAGCCAAATATGAGCGCATATACTAAGAGACAATGTCTCTATGAGATATCTATTGGATTTGTTGAAGAACCAGAATCCTTGGGAGCAATGAGTTAAGCCATTTCTTCAAATATGTGCTACCTCATTGATACTGTTGATATTCCAAGTGATCTTTGGTGCATTTTGAGTAGATAATTTGGAATGAAATATGATGAGGAATAGATAATACATATGGAGAGAGAGCCTACCATAGATACCTCCTCAAATCATCTCATTGATGTCACTAATGTCTTGGCCACAATATTTTCTGAAGAAGTTTCCTTTGATGAAGATTATACTACAGAAACTTCTACACTAGTTCATAAATTTGAGTAATTATCCTCTTCTGGTGCGCATCTTGATGCTATTGATGAAGGAGATACAAAATATGGAGCTTATTTTGTTGAAGATATGTCCATACAGGCTCATATGTTCTCTCATAACTCTTCTATTCTAAATTATGAGCAAGATCAGCAAGTTCATGCTCTAGAATCTGAAGAGGTTTTTGAATCATCTCTTTCACATGAGTATGTTGGTGTGCAGAATGATGATCCACTGAATGATTTGGAGGTTATATTAGCATATGAAGTTGATGTATTTTCCCTCCTTGATCACATGCTTCCTATGTACTTCTATTTTATCATTGGCACATTTTATCATAGTTGCATTGAATATGGAGGACACTACCATTCGCTTGAGTTCAAGTCTCGGGTATATCTTTGTGATTTTTGTTCTGATATAACCCATGTTCATTCAAAGGAGATATAAAGGAATCATCTATCATATCTGATTGGATCTGATCCTACCTTAGTTGGTTCAAATTTCAAGTTCCAGAATGGTCTGCTAATTCATGGATTTGTTCTAATCAAGTTTGGTTCAAAGAGCAAGTTCAGAGAGCTTCCAGATTCACTTGCTTCCACTTATGGGGAATTCAAGCACATGTTTTTGAAGAATGATTCAATTATTACCAAGAGGAATATACCTCCAGAAATCTGATCAAGTCCACACCTACTTGAGTTTGCAGCAAAAACAATTTTTGGTGTGCACATGTCCATTTTTTAGGAAATGTTTTATTCCCATGAGGTTTTCCATGTTTCTCCAATTTACTTAAGCATAATAATTGTAATGGGGTGACCATAATCCTTGTTTCATGGGACCTACACATACTTTAATCACTATAATTCAATATTAGGGGGGGTTTGGAACATTAAAAACCCACTTTAGACTTAGGATATAATTTATTAATCAATTTTATTAATTTCCTAGGTTTAGACTAGGTAGTTGGCCTAGTTTTGGCTTCTAGTGCCACCACATGCTATAATGAGTCACTAGGGAACAATTGGATAGATTTCAGATAATATATTTCCTGATTATGTCATATTTAAAGCTATTTCCATCTTAGAAGTGCGCTTTCCTGCTTTAGACAACTTTATCCTGCTTTTTATGCTTTCTAGTGGATAAGGTAATGCTAGTTTGACTAGGAAACTATATTTGCTTGGCCAACTCGCCCTCCTTGATTTTGTTCTCTATAAAATTAATCATCACATTCCATTTTCATCACTCACTAGATGACATACCATATTTACTTAATTCGTGATCCTCTTGGTAGATTTGGAATGTGTTTTTGCTACCTTGGGATTTTTTAGCTTTTAGTAAGCCTTACTTTTGAGATCTTTTCAACTTGCCTTTTAAGGAATTCTATTTTCTCTCTTGAGATGTATTATTTATTGTACTCTTATTGTTCAATAATATAACCATGGAATTGACATTAATGTGTTCAATTTCACATATTTATGCTTAAGTATTTTATTCTCAACTATGCAAATATTTGAGCAATCGTTTAGTGAGGGCTTCTCTGTTTCAATATTCTTGGCTTATTGAATTCTTAAATGGTATTAGTACCATAGAATTCTCATATTCATACCTATCCAGCGATAACTTTTTAGTGAGATCTAGATCTAGAGTTGACTACTATCCATGTACTATGTAATACCATCATTGGTATGAAGATCAATGTTGAGAAGGACCGAATTCTTTTATTTCACTCTATCTCTCTTGTTTGCTTTCCTGATAGTTTAACATCAGTGTACTCTTGGATGGTAAGGAAACTACCACCACATCCTACTCCCTTTAGGATTTCTAACACCTTGCGTCAAGATAATCCCATGAGGAAGTATATGTATTCAACCTCAACCTCTGAGATGGCATCATTGATCACAAATGCATCTCAATATGGCTCCCTATAGCTTACCAAGAATTCAACCAATTGTTCTTCATCTCGAACACCAAAATAAATTCAAAATTCCACAATATCAGATTGCATCCAATTCTTCAGGCTCATCTAAAGAAAGCATGTCAACTCCTTTATGTTCTCTTTCCTTTCAAACAATCACCATGGTGAATTTGTTTCATTTTCAAAGAGAAATTTGAGTTAAAATTACTCTTTTTTAGATACTTAAGAGAGGGGGGGCACACCTTTTCTTTAACATAGGCATGGGGACCCATGCCTTTTATTCTTGGAAATCATTGGGAGGGTTTCCCGCAATGCTTCATGAAAGGAAAAAACATGGGAGCATAGTACGGAATTTTATGGGGTTCCCCATCATTACAAAGTTTACTAAAATGGAAAGTGAAACCATGAAAATGAAAGAGAGTGTGAAAGAAAAGTACATGGAACAAATGAAAGAGAATTTAAACAACTGAATCTCTCTAAAATCAATTGAAGAATATCACGGGGAAATGGTTGTGTTGTAGAAGTTTGGTGGTAAAAATGAATTACTTTGGTAAAAATGAATGTCTTCACCTTTTTATATCAATTTGGCCCCTAATTTACTTTATAATATGCATGTTTCACCTTATATTTCATGGATTTTGATGTTTTAATAGTAATGCAAGTCATTAGAAGTGTTTTTGACGCCTTTTGCAGGTTAGAGGAGAGTTTGGAATACCTATTCTTGGTATTTTGGTATAAATTTTTCACTTGTAACTTGAGGTAATCATACTTTGACATGCATATAGACATAGGTACACAGATTTTGTTGCATTGTGCATTATAATCCTTTGTCATGTCAGAGTTATAGATCTAGCTAAACTAGCTTACCTATCTAAGCAATCAATAACATATCAATGTAAATAAGAACATAAATAGAATAAGGAAAAGAATACACCATATATATGTGGCTCACCCAATTGGGCTACTTCCACGGGAAGGTTGTCTTCTATTATCTCCAGAAATCTCCTTCAATCTTACAAGAGAGCAACTACAAATAAACCCAATGCAATATAGTAGAGAGCTTCTGATCACAATACAATGTGTTGTAATAGTATGATGTAATGTTATGATGTAACTCCCTTGACCCTATTATATACCAAGAGATGTGGTTGAATTACTCTCACATATTTCATGTGGGATAGTATAATTCTCCATAATAACATCTATTTATATAACAATGGATATCAAGAGTATACTTTACCATAATAAATATGGGATATAATGTATTACTCTTTTACATAAGATCGTGGATAAATTCCAACATAATGCAAAGACATTATTACCTTCCAAGGAATATAATATATTCCAACACTCCCCCTTAATAATGGTTGGGAGAAAAGTCCTCACTAAAACTAAGGAAGGAAGGAGTCATTACTACTCCCCCATGACGAAAACTTACCTCATCCCAAGCAAGGAATGGATATGTGTTAACAATCAAATTAACACCCTTAACCAAGTGAAGGAAGAAGCATATTTTTACTATGTTCCCGCAACATGAAGACGAAAGACAAGTACAAAAGAGAATAGTCCTCTCTGATCTAATCACTACTTCCATAACTAGAAGGATTGTGTAAAGAAAGAAGAAGGCCAAAGAGACAAGTTTCAATGATTGAACTGCTCAATTGAAGGCTCCAATCTAGTCTACATCAGTCAACAGTGAGAATAAATACACAAGATTGCATTAATTGTGCTTGAGAATCCTGAATTTGTGACAAAAAGCCTAAAATACTAGGGAAAGTGGGTTTTTGAGAGAAAATAATCAAAAATCATGAAAAGGGGTTATCCCACATTGAAAAGAGAAACTTAAGATCCCATTTCCCAATGCTATATAACAAAGGCATTTGGGGCATGTTAGGAGAGAGGGAAAGGAAGAGCAAAGGCATGCTGGAGAGATTTGGAGGATTGGATAGCTCATCTTCATCAAAAGAAAGGATGGAGAAGGATACCTCAAAGCAAGGGAGGATGGATGCATCTCAAGCAAGATTGATTGTAAGTATCTTTTCTTAATTACTATTAATGAAATGATTCAATTTTTCTTCCATTTAAGAGTTTGATTTTTGCTTATCATGTTTAGTTTGAATTCTAAAATGGCTAAGATGTTAAGGAATTTTAGTTAATTGTTTCATATCTGACATTGGAACTCACCATTTCATAGTAATATAGCATGTTTAATGTAGACACATCCCTACCTTAAAATCTATTATCATATTAGCTACCATACTAGTAAGGGTGGTTCCCCCCTCTTACTTGTTTAGTGGGACATGAGCTCATCAAGGAATTCTATGTGAAGTGACAAGTCCATGGGGTGACATCACTTTTCTAGAATACCTCGTCATGAGAGTTGTCCTAGACTTACAACTGTTCCGCCTGACCGTTGATTGTGAACTGGTAACCTTAGTTTCTATTCTTAGGATATCACAGATGCTATTGTGAGTGGGGGACACTTACAGTACCTGAGACAGACTTTGGAACTTTTACTCCTTGGGAGGGTGATTGGTTGGGAACCAACACTTGCACCCCTGGATATTAAAGTTTATTGTAACTATTTCTCACACCTTCCCTGCTAGAAATTGTTTGAGGCTTGATATCCCTCAACAACTACTAGTTTCTAAAGGCCCTCCAATCCATATTTTCACTGAACTTCAATTCTTTGGAAAAGTAGTGTGCTTGCTTGGATCCATAGGACCTTTTACTATGTGGACATTTTTTATTTTTGTTGAGTCTAGACTGCCTTAGGATTTTTTTATTCAAAATATCATTTTAAACACATCCTTTTATCAAATTCTCAGAAGTGGCTACTCTCCTGATCCGCCAGTCACGACGGCAGCAAGGTGAGTCACCAGAAATTGAAGCCCTACTACATTGTAGAGACGGATACAAAAACCAAATCCTAATGACTTGGAAACGGAACTTATTTCAAACTCAATCAATACTACTCGAGAAGAACACCATCAAATCAACCCTAAGAATTCATCGTCACATCACGAACTGAATACAGAGATAGTTGATGATCTTACTCTAATTGAAATTAAAACATTGAAAAATCACACAAATGCTTATATAATTCCACCTTTTATAAGTATTTCAGAACCAGTTGTACTTACTATCTGTGAGTCACTGGGTGATATCAAACCTCTTTTTGAAAGTTTGAATGGAATGCAAAATTCAACAATGGACCCTATGGCTTCATTAGGAGCACAAGGGAATACACCATCGCAACATCAAACAGTTTTCGTAGGTAGCAATACTTCCAATTTGGCCTCTACATCAATCCCAACAGTTAGTATACCTGTTAGTAGCACAAGTTCAACCAACACTTTAGTTCCAATTGGTATAGTTTTGGGTCCCAATCTCGGAAGTACATCCACTTCGTCTGCAGGAATCCCTATTGAAGGGTGCGCCTTAACAAACATTGGTTTTCCATATGGTTCGACTAATCAAGGTCAAAACAAACAAGGAGCAAACAAGAATCCTCTTGGTATACCTAACACTTGTTGAAATTATACTTCTGGGGGAAACCCTTCACCATGGAATGGTAATATTCATGGCGGAAGCAATGAACCATGGAACATTTATTCCAATTGGGGTTATGCTCCTCAGATTAGTGTAAATTCCCCGGGGGGTTATCCTCCGACTTATCCTATCACAATGCCTAGGGGAAATCCACATATCAACCCCATTCCACAATGGAGTAGGCAGGTTTCAAGGAGTATCCAATCTTCTTGGGGCCCACCTTCACAAGGAGGATATCAACCTTGGAACGCTTATCAAAACCAAGGAAACAATGAATGGTTTGTTCAAATTCTGGAAAGTAACCATTATTTTTGGGGCCTACCTCCGCAAGGGGGAAATCCATCCATCCATCCTATTCCACCATGGAATGGACAACATTCAGGAAGTAACCAATAATTTTGGATTCCACCTCCTCAAGGAAGTAATCAACCTTGGAATGATTTTCAATCCCAAGTTCAACTGCCATGGTGTGGTTGGGATCTAGGAAGTAACCAATCTTCTTAGGCCCCGCCTCCACAAGGAGGCAATCCACCCATTGGTCATGTTCCAGGAAGTACCCAATTTGCTTGGGGTCAGTCTCCAAAAAGGGGAAACCCACCTTTGAATTTGTATAACACCCAAGGACCACACCAATGGAGTGGTCAGGTTCTAGAAAGTAACAAATATGTTTTGGGCCTAACCCTGCAAGGGGGCAATCCAACCATTAACCCCATTCCACAATGGAGTGGTCTGGTTCTAGAAATTAACCAATATTTTTGGAGCCAACCTGCAAGACATGCGTTTGATCCAGCTAGGTTGCCACATGGACCTCATGCCATTGGTATGATGGATTATGTCAACCAACTTGAACAGATTAACCCATTTTGGACAAGTTTCTATTCAAAATTTGCAACCCACAACTAGCCAGGCAATGCAGCAACCTGCTAATCCTTCCAACACTTCATACATATTCACAGTCTTATCAATAGAACTTAGAGGAAAGAAGAAGAAGTATAAGGGTAAGCAAAGTGCTAATCCTTCCCAGATTTGAAGTCCTTATAGTCGAGTCCAAAGACCTTAGGGAAAAGAAGAAGAAATACAAGAGTAAGAAAAATGCTAACTATGGGAAAAGAGATGCACCAACTATGCTTCAATGCGGTGGGAAACAAAAACACACTATTTTGACACTGGTACCCCCGCGAAGGGGAAACCATATAACCCCCCCCCCCCCACGCAAGGGGGCAATGATCCCAATGCCAATTTCTTCATGTGTGATCATGAGATGAACATTCAAACAAGACTTGATTCTTATGATGTCTCTTCTAGTACATCGGATCAATCGGTATCACAACCAAGTGGTTCTCTCTACATTGAGAAACCTGCCATAGACTTAGTACCACACCCCCCAAAAGGTGTTCTACATAGAACAATGCATAATCCTAACATGCGAGCTGCTCAAAATGGTAATGTTCTTGAGGACCTAGCTCAAGTACCATGTGCCATGTCAGCCTTGGAGGTATTGCAATGTTTTCCTACGCAAAAAAAGGAACTCTTGTCTACAATTGGCGTTGTTGATCCATTCGATGCAGATTCTATCACAACAAACATAGACCATTCAATATGTAGGATCCTTTCCGAAGTTTCTTTTCAGATTAAAGTAACGACTCATGGTAAAAACATATGTCCAACCATAGTGGGTGAAAGGACCTCGGCTTGTGTAATGTTGGCAAGCATTTGGATCACGCCTATCTGCCGTAGAAGTTTCATACCAAGCTACTCAAATAGCTTCAGAAGATTCGAATCGAAATCTTCCCTTGATGGAGGAATATGATTCGGGTACTTGGCCCATTTGGGCTGTGAGATCTCCTAGCTCACATGATTTCTTGTATTACATTTTATCATCAGATGAGGAAACCCCTGAGGTTGTAAGCATTTGGTTTCACCCACCTAATGATATCTTTTGCGGGGCCACTAGGAGCATAATTGGATTAAATCTACCCAAGTATAGGAGCATGATTTGCATGTCCCTCAATCTGATCTGATATATTTGGAAGCTTGCATATAGGTTTAGGCTATCCCTTTGTGAAGATGCATTTGAAACTTTTGCAACCCAAAATTTCCATAGGGTCGAACCTGTTGGAAATTGGTGGGTTAGCCCTTCATATCTGTATTTTTTACCATTCCGACAAAAGAGCCTACCGAACATGGGACACCCTAGTTAGCACCCCATTTCCATTTTAATGCCCGTGCTAAGTTATTCTCATAGGACCGGGATCCCTATTAGTCCCATCATGACTTGGAATTTGAGACCACTTATTTCTTATTCATACATTTCTAACCATATCCTGATGGGCTCCCAAATTTTTGTCATTTTACATAAGCATGTGTTAAAATATCCACTTGAACATCCATGCAAATTGCTTCGTTGCGTATTGCTTATGTTGCGTATTTTCCTTTGCAGCCACTTTTTGTTACATGATGCATATAAACCATTTATTTTGTATATTTGACCCATACCCATGGAGGAAACATCCGTAAGAGTGTACTTAATTAGCTTAGCCTTTGTTTGCAATATGGATCTTTGCCTTGGCCTGACCCATGCCCTTGAAATATGGGCACATGCCCTTGAAACACTCGTTTCCTCTAATGTATCATAGCATGCTTTATTCTGTTTTCAAGCAAATAAATGAAAAAGGTTAAAAAAAATTGGAAAATACAAAAATCCAAAAAGAGTGAGAATTTAATAATTTATATTATATCATTGAAGAAAATGGAAATAGTCAGTCCTTGTCGCCCTTGAGCATGGCACATAATTTGGTATCCGCCATCAGTACACCATCTACTTTTCCTTAGGAAACTGTACCAATATTGTAATGTCCCCATTCAAATAAGTGCATAGTAAGACAATCCCATCAATCCTACTAGTTTCCTAGGTTGGATGGGCACATGTGGGATGGTAATAAGGAAGCTAATAAATGATACTTAGACATTAGAAGGGTTCAAGAATTTAATAAATATGGTGAATAAATAATTTCAAGAGAAATTCTAAGTGGCAAGTGGTTTTGGAGACCTATGGAGGTGGTGGGACCCACACTAGCTTGATTTTTCAATGACACATGGCAGCTCTCTCTTGCCAATTCGAATTCATGGGAAGGTGAACACTCTTGGGTGAGTTGGTAAGTCATAACACATGGAATTGAGCATCTTAGGTCTAAATGGGATGGAATAGTAACCTCCATGGGAGAGGAAGAGTCAAATTGGAGACTAGTGGACACTTGGGCTAGATTCCCTAGTTTTATGACAACAATAATGAAGCATCTATGACATTTATGACAAAATTCAACCCTGAATTCTTACACCTGACCATTATGACATGTCATCCCCAAAAATAGGCTCAAGGAAGGTGCTCATGGAGTTGGGGGAAGCTAAAGAGACTCAAATTCAAATGTGGGGAGAAGATGGAAGGTTGGAACTAGTAGACAAGTGGCAAATGAAGAATATTTTCTAAATGGAAATTTATTGAATCTATTGAGAGGATTTCGACCCATTGAAGACTAATGTTAGTTATAAAATGTAGAAATCAAGTATGAGAATGGCTTTTGATGATTTGAGAAAACTTGCATTTGTGAAGAGAGAACTAGTGGATGACTAGTTTCTTGCCTTAGCCAATTTCGAGGGTGAAAGATTCCCATCCAAGTTGGTGTTTGGAGAGGCCACTCAGGTCTTTCATGGTTCTTTAATGGATTTTTATTTGTAGGTAGAAGCTACAGGAAGTTTCATGGTTTGGTTTATTGCAGCACTTTCTCTCCACCATTTCCAGTTTTGAAGGCATATTCGGGCTCCTTGAGGGATTGCGCTTTGGGTGAGATCTTGCACTCATTGGGAGAGATTCATATGATATTGTTCTGATTGTAATAGATTCATATCCTATTTTATTCATATTCAAATACTCTCCGGTCGAAATACCCATTGATTGTATGCAAAATTATTGATTAATGAGCAAACAATGTCCATTTCCCCAACGCTTTGATGTATGACACTATAATGTTCATTATTTCGAATGGATGGATGATTATATGATAAATTTGTGATTCATATACTTCCATGGATATATTATACAAGTTTCATGTACTGCACTTGATCATTTGAAGCATTTTTACTCAGTTTGTTTGTATTGAGAGGTGAAATAATGCCATTTCCCCAAGGGTCGAATTGGGGGTTTTTGTTGTTGAATGTGAGAGAGTTATAACAGTAGTAAAAATCAATTAATGGTTCATATGAGACCTTAATCACATAATTAACACATTATATACCTCTTTTCATAAATTCTTGGGAGTTTGGAGGCATTTGGAAGGCCATTTGTAGTGTTCCCTAGGGGGATTTGATGCACAAATTACTAGTCAAATTACATATATTGATCAGAATACAAATCAAGTTTGAAGCAGTATTTGGAGGGCCATAAAACATCCCTAAACCTAATATTCAAGTCTAAATATCATTCATACACTCCTACAGAATATTTGGGAGCATTTGGGTTGATTTGGAGGTCAAAACAGTAAAACTAGTCAAAGGTCGAAATTGGGGAAAAAGTGGAAAAATTGGCATTTTAATAAAATTTTGAAAAAGGGTCATTACAAATATTTTGAAAAGATCTCCACCGATGGGTAATAATCCCCATCATCAATGGAGCTTACGTTAATGCATCTGGAATTGGTGGATTTCATTAAGGTCGGTTACTCAAAATCCTATGTTTCCAAGTGTCCATTATGCATCGTGTTATGTGTTCAAGGGAAGTTCAAACTATGTCGGACATTCTTCAAATATTCCTGACCAATCATGTCGGCCTTCCTTGTGTCTGTATACAGTGTTGGGTCTCACATTTCTACCAAACTATATCAGACTATTGATCTTTGTTTTGTATCGGTTGATGTGGGATGCATTAATGCCCTCCTTCCAATAGATCTATTCCTATCGACACCAAATCATCATCTAGGTAATGGATCTAGAAACCTATGAGTACCTTGGACCTTAAAGTAATCAATGGTGGGTTTCCTCGCCAATGACAGTGGGTATACATCAATGACCCCTGATTATTTGAATCTACGAGTGTTCGACTTCAAAACATCTATTCGCACTTGCTAGTTTATAGTCAGTACCTTATAGTCCATCATCATTATCGGTGGGTCTCTTCGCATCTATTAATTGTATACATCAATCACCGGTAATCAGATGGTGTTTTATTATGCTCGACATCAGTTCATCTATTTGCATGATATAGAATCATACTATCGTCGGTTTGTATTGAAGACATTGGGAAAAGTAGTTGTATCACTCACCGATGCACTACCCGAGTTGCGCAAGATTAGATTACCATGTCAAAATTTTGATGAAGACCTTGTTCTCGCACTCACCAAAGTGCATGTTTACACTTCTGAAAATTTTACTTTTGACATGGATCCACTATGTATTGTTCGTGGCCATGCTTGTTTACTGTTGAGCATGGGTATGCCCACCTCAGGAAGATATTATATATTTGAGAAATTGCTATGTTTGACTTGCAGATGTTATCCTGAATCTTGCACCCATGAGTTAATACTTTATCATCCTTGCTTTGATCAATAAAGAGTATCAGTATGAAGAATATCATTATAAAAGTAATGTATTTCGGCCCTTAGCTCCTCTTTGGACCTCACACATTAGGGGGCATCTGTTAACAATAAAATTAACACCCTTAACCAAGTGAAGGAAGAAACATATTTTTACTATGCACCCTCAACATGAAGACGGAAGACAAGTACAAAAGAGAATAGTCCTCTCTGATCTAATCACTACCTCCATAACTGGAAGGATTGAGTGAAGAAAGAATAATCCCAAAGAGACAAGGTTCAATGATTGAACTGCTCAATTGAAGGCTCCAATCTAGTCTCCATCAATCAACAGTGAGAATAAATGCACAAGATTGCATTAATTGTGCTTGAGAATCCTGAATTTGTGACAAATAGCCTAAAATACTAGGGAAAGTGGGTTTTTGAGAGAAAATAATCAAAAATCATGAAAAGGGGTTATCCCACATTGAAAAGAGAAACTTAAGAGCCCATTTCCCAATGTTATAAAACAAAGGCATTTGGGGCATGGTAGGAGGGAGGAAAAGGAAGTGCAAAGGCATGCTGGAGAGATTTGGAGGATTGGATAGCTCATCTTCATCAAAAGCAAGGATGGATAAGGATACCTCAAAGCAAGGGAGGATGGATGCATCTCAAGCAAGATTGATTGTAAATATATTTTCTTCATTGCTATTAATGAAATGATTCAATTTTCCTTCCATTTAAGAGTTTGAGTTTTGCTTATCATGTTTAGTTTGAATTCTAAAACGGCTAAGATGTTAAGGAATTTTAGTTAATTGTTTCATATCTGACATTGGAACTCATCATTTCGTAGTAATATAGCATGTTTAATGTAGACACATCCCTACCTTAAAATTTATTATCAATATGCACATACTTTGCTGCTGTTAATTATTTGATGAAGATATCGATTGCATGTTGCTCGGTATGAAAATACTCAAGAGAAAGAATACCATCTGCGACGAGGCCTCGAATGTTATGAGAATCAAGGTCGAGATGCTTTGTCTTGGAGTGATATATCAGATTATAAGCAAGCTGAATTGCACCCTGATTGTCACATTTCAACACAGTGGACGATTTCAGAACTAGACCAAGCTCAGTGAGAACATGCTGTAACCAAACTGCTTCTTTAGCTTCTTCTTTGGTTGCTCTATACTCTTTTTCACACGAAGATAAAGAAAGAGTCTTCACTTTTTTGCTGGACCAAGAAATCGGACCTGAACCAAGTTGAAATATATAACCAGCAGTTGACCATCAATCAAAACTATCACCTGCCCCGTCAGAATATGTATATCCAAAAAGTGAAAGTGTAGGACTGCTCGAATCAAATACACCATAGTACAATGTTCCCTGTAAATATCTCAGAATTCTCTTGGATTCCTACCAATGAATTTCGTGAGGTTGTTGCATGAACCGATAAACCATACTGATGGAAAAATAGAGATATGGTTTGTTGTGAGTTAAATATATCAAAATTCCCACAAGTTGATGATAAAGAGAAGCATCAACAAGAGGAGTAGTACACTCAATAGTTAAATTTACACCGGAATGAAATGGCATAGGAACAGGTTTACAATCACTCATATGGAAACGATCCAATAAGTTTGTATCATACTTCGGCTGAGAGAGAAAAATACCATTTGTCATATTCCATATTTGAAGAGCCAAGAAATAGTGCAATATACCGAGATCATTCATTTCAAACTGCTTTTGAAGTTCACTTTCCATACTTTGAATTAAAACAACTTGGCTTCCAGTGATGATAATATCATCCACATATAACAAAATAATGAGGATATGATCACCAAAGTTCTTAACATACATATTTGGATCCAATATAAAACGCTTAAAACCATTATTCAAGAAATATGTATCAATTTTATCATACCAAGCCCTAGGTGCTTGTTTGAGACCATATAAAGAATTGTGTAATTTGCATAAAAAAATTGATGATTTAGCATTAATAAAGCTAGGAGGTTGTTGCATATAAATGTATTCATTAATATTACCATTTAAAAAGTCACTTTTAACATCCATTTGATGTATTTCCCATTTATAATATGCAGCAAGAGATAAGATGGTTCGTATTGTATTCATTTTATCAGCAGGAGCGAAAGTTTCATTATAATCAATACCTTCAAGTTGATTAAAACTTTTTTCAACTAATCTAGCTTATATTTTTCAATATGTCGTTCTGTAGTAAACTTAGCTTTATAAACCCATTTACAACCAACTAAATTCTTTCCTGAAGGACGAGGAACAAGAGACCAAGTCTTGTTCTTCATAAGAGATTCATACTCAACACACATAGCTTGTTCCCAATGAGGTTTACCCTTAGCTTGAGCATAAGAAGTAGGATCGTATGTAGCCAAAACTTTGGTCATAAGAGAAAAGTTAGATCTATTTCTACGAGTATCAAAAGGGTTACCGATCTCACTACCTGTAGATTCAAGAGTTTTCTAGGCCCAAACAGGAAGGATAGAAGGAACTAAAGTCACTTCAGGAGCTTCGAGACATTCAGGTGGAACACGTGAAGAAGAGGGTGAACTAAGATCAACAACAGGCACCGTACCGGAAGAAGGAGTAACATGAGACAATGTAATATTCAGGGTAACATGAGGTTCTACAAACTCAGGTGGTGGAGAGACTTCAATAAATTGAACATCTCTTCGGATTATGACACTATGATTAGAAGGATAAAATAACCTATAAGCCTTGGAATCCTCATCATAACCAATGAATATACACTTGTGAGACTTGGGTTCTAACTTTTTTTGTTTGTCATCAGGAATATGAGCCCAACATTCACAACCAAACACCTTAAAGTTACTAATATCTGGTTTTCTACCATTCCATTTTTCCGTAGGGGTAACATGGTTAACATCTTTTGTAGGAACTCTATTTAAAACAAAGTTAGCACAACTTACAGCTCCAACCCAAAATTTCTTGTGTAATCCTTTAGAATAAAGCATACATCTAGCCATTTCAACTAAAGTTCTACTTTTCCTTTTAGAAACACCATTTTGTTGAGGTGTTTAAGGAACATTATTTTGATGTTGAATTCCATGTTTAGATAAAAGGCTTCAAATTATTTCGTAACAAATTCCCCCCCCATTATCATATCTCAAAGTCTTAATTATTTTACCATAATCATTCTCAACCAAGGATTTAAATGCTTGAAACTTAGAAAAAGTCACTTTTATTTTTCAAAAAATAGACCCATGATTTTCTACTAAAGTCATCAATAAAAGTAAGAAAATAGATTGCATGAGATATAGAAGGAACTTCAAGAGGACCACAAATGTCACTATGAATTAATTGCAAAGGTTCTTTAGCACGCCAAGCTTTACCTTTATCAAACATTTCTCTATGATGTTTACCAAGTACACAACCTTCAAAAACACCATTAGTAGATGAAATATTAGGCAAGCCATGTACCATTTTAGTTAACATTTGCATTTTACCATAATTCAAATGACCCAATATTTCATGCCGTAATTTACTTAGTTCATCAGCATGAGCAACATAGGAATAAAAGGGTTGTCTTTTAGTTGAATTAAAACCAACAAATTTATATAAACTAGCAGTATGATCAACAACACCTGAAGAAACTACTTTAAAATTATGATTGATATCTTTAAGAACATATTTATCAGGCCAAGCTTCAAATTTATTTCCTTTTTTACATGCACGATAAATAGAAAGCAAGTTGATGGGAATGTGTTCAACATGAAAAACATCTTCCAATTGACCATTAGCAACATTAACATTACCATAACCAATTACGGAAAGTTGTTTACCATCACCTATAGATACTTTCTGAGATGTGTACTTATTATTGTTATAAGATGTAAATAAAGAAGCATTACTAGTCATATGTTTAGAACCACCAGAATCCATTATCCATTCCACATTAGAAGAAGAACTACGAGACGAAACAACAGATGCACATAAAGCTACTTGTGAGTCATTAGAACCTTTCTTTTTAGCCTTAGACATTAAACGTTTTGCTTTAAAGCAATTATTTTTAGGATGGTTAGTTTTACCACAATGCTTACAAGGATCATACACATTCTTCTTCTTACTATTTTCATGATGTGCATTAGAAGCATGACCAAATTTATTAGTATGATTTGAACAAGAACCTTTAGAATTATTAAAAAATTTCTTAGGATTCTTATTATGTGTCACAAGAGCCTTATTAGGTAAGACTTGCCCTGAAACAATCCACCTTTCTTACTCATTTATCAACCATTTACAAAAATCATCAAAAGTAGGTTTCGTGGTATTTTGAGACAATTCAAGAGCCCTATTCCTAGTTTGGATGAACATGTCAAAACAAGATGGCATATTTTTTTCTACAAGAATTATAAGAGAAGTGTATGCATTCTTGTAATATTTACCGCAATTATATAATTGTTCATTTAAATTTTTCACTTCACCAAGATATAATTCTACTCTTTCAAAGTTAGTAGGATCTAGCTCAAAAATATTATTTTCAAGGTAATAAGCATAAACATCATCAGATTTATCAAATAAAGAAGTAAGAATTTTCCATACCTCAATGAGGATTTCTTCTGCCTCAATACTTACCTGAACACTATATCAAATCGTTTGACGAATGAGCCCTCTTGCTTGATCACATTTATCTTCCCATATAGCCACATCTTTAGCATCAGCAGGTTTCTTGTGTTCACCATTAACAATCCTCCATAGATTCTTACTCCTTAGAACATCAATCATTTTTCTTTTCCATGCAAGATAGTTAGTACCAACAATTTTAGGAACAAAAGCTACTTCTGAATTCATATTGATAGAAATATTGGCAAGAAAATTAAACCCAAATTTTAGAAATGACAAGAGAAAAAAGTGAATAAAAGAAAACTGATACACTTCATCGTTCTGATCTGAAGAAACATAGTAAAAAACATAAACTTTACTTACGGCCCCTTAAAAAAAGTGCCAAGAAAAGTCACTCGTGGTTTTGCCACAGTAAACTCGTGATTATATCTGATACTCGTGGGTTTCTGCATGGAAAATTCGTGGTTAGATCTAATAAATGTGGGTTTTGCACAGTGAAGTTGCGGTTATGCCAAAGCATACGTGGGTTCTGCACAAGAGGGTCGCCTATATACTGAAGTAAATGCAAGTTTATAGTAGATCAGCCATGGGTATGTTGTAGCACACACGGTTCTGTAGACTGAAAGTTGCAGGTCTGCACTTTACATGCGGGGTTGCAATAAGGAAAGTTGCGGTTACAGGCCTTGTTTGCGGAGAAAAGTCGTGAATATCCAATTTTAGGCCACAAACAGTGCCAATTAAGCCGCTAACAGAAACCTACAAAAAATATACGAAACTTGGAGAAAAAACATCAAGAGACCCTTGAAAAATTTCTGCAAAAAACTACACAACAAAGCGAGGGTGAGGAGTTAAAAACTGTAGAATCGTGCTCAGATCTTAAGAGAAGCCTAATGGCTACCATATAGAAAGAAAATATACAAGAATAAACAATTTCCAGATGATAATAGTTATTGATTGAAAGCTATAAAAGGTGCTATATCAGAGCAACCAACTCAAATACCATGTCAGAGTTATAGATCTAGCTAAACTAGCTTACCTATCTAGGCAATCAATAACATATCAATATAAATAAGAACAGAAAGAGAACAAGGAAAAGAATACACCAGATATACGTGGTTCACCTAATTGGGTTACGTTCACGGGAAGGTTGTATTCTATTATCTCCATAAATATCCTTCAATCTTACAAGAGATAAACTATAAATAATCCCAATACAATATAGTTGAGATCTTGTGAGCACAATACAATGTGTTATAATAGTATGATGAAATGTTATGATGTGACTCCATTGACCCTATTATATACCAAGATATGTGGAGGAATTACTCTCACATATTGCATGTGGGATGATATAATTCTCCATAATAACATCTCTTTATATAACAATGGATATCAAGAGTATACTTTACCATAATGAATATGGGATATAATGTATTACTCTTTTACATAAGATTGTGTATAACTTCCGACATAATACAAAGACATTATTACCTTCCAAGGAATATAATATATTCCAACATGTAATTTTTCCTTAGGATCCACCCCACCACGTTGCAACACTTAGACAATTCTATTAGTTTTTAGTGTGACACTTAGCATTGTGCATTATCAGCCTTTGTCATTTATGGAAATACTTCCCAGTGACTAGGGTTGGGTTATGGACAAAGCAAGGTAAGAGCGAATAGCTACTGTAAATTCCAATTTTAGTGAAGTATTCAAATATAACCAAGAAATAAAAGAGAGGAATACCTTAGTCCAGTTGGCTAGCCTCCTTAATCTAAATTGTATTCCAATGAAAAGGTGTCTTTTGCATGTCCAATCTATTGAAAATATGCAAACAAGTAACCAAGGAACCTTCTTCAAACCTTTCTAAACATGATCAATACATGAAAATTAATGTGATGTGGATTTTAACTACTTAAAAATAACTATCATCGAGCAAGTAGTTCCATGCCTGTTGGAGGAGCCTAGGTCGACCTGTTGACTAGGTCCTCCATCTGACTAACTATAATATATGTCGACGTCTTGTGTCGACCAATAACATGTCAGTTCGGTCAGTTGAACCGACGGGTAGTTAGTTATGTAATTGTTCTCTAATTGTATAGATATGATGGTGAGAAGATCTAAATGAGAATATTAGACTGTTCAGATATTAATAACTCTTCTTCATGTCTTGTTGAATAATAAAGGGCTTGTTGCTTCATCTCCACTTCTTGGTTATTGTGTCTGTATATTTGTGATTGCTTGCATATAATATTATAATATGTATCACTGGTAACCATGAGACCCTCGTGAATACAACATTGATTTTGTTTCCGGTGATGCATGCATAATATGACAGCGAGCATGATCAAATGATATCAGAGAAAGAAATCAAGGATTGGTGGGAGAGTAAGATAACAAATTACCTGCAAAACTATGTTAGAAGAAACAAGTTGACTATTGTTCAAGCAAGAGAAAACTTATTTTCTGAGACGCATGAGAAATTCGTAGAGTCTGTGCCATTCACATTGAAGAATCTCTTGGATGAAAAGACAAGCAGATAAAAAAGAGCACCAATTAATTCAAACACTGATCAACGGAGGCCGTACAAATATTTAAGAATGGTATGAAAAAATAGCGGACGAGTTCTGTGAAGAGTGTGCTATTAAAGATCAAGTGTATGTCGACAATGTGAGGAAAAGGTTTTTCAACGACCTAACCAACCAGTTTATGTGCTCTTTACCGGCACTTCTGTTCAAATTCCTGATCGACAAAGACGCAACACATATTGTCGAGACTCGACCCTTGTTGTTGCCACCGCTTCCGAACTCGAATTGGGAAGCAAATGAAAGACAGTGGGAAATATTTGTACAAGAACGAGAATGGAAATATTTCCTGATGGAGTAGATGTATGACGAAAGTTGACAGATGAAAAGACGACATGACCAGCAGTGAAAATTCGGAAAAAATCGACAAAAATAGAACATTGAGCCACAAAAGCACCCAGACATCCAAAATATTGAACGGGAAAAGCGATGAAAGTAGCGTGAAGAACTCAGGGAGCAGGTTAGTGAGTCGATTTCGAAAGGAAGAGGGCATTGATGAATATATGTCACTGATGGAGGAAGATTTGTGGATCGAGCGTGAAATATCTCTCCAAGTGAACATACCCGAGACCATAACAACGCATTCCCCACTGCAGCTAACTCAGAGTGCTTAGGTACAAAATATTGTTGAAGAATATTTAGGACTTCATGTTCACCAATCGGGAATCTAGAGCTGACGAAACAATGAAGGTGATGAATTCTAAATATTATTGATTCATCGATCGGAAGAAGGGAACTGGGTCACTTTTCAACAGAAGTTTTCATCTGCTCTATGCATATCATGCGGAAGCACCCTCTGCCACTTCCAGCATTAAGTGATTCATTGAGTTCTTCGGAGAATATGAGGACAAGTGAAATTCATATTGAGAAAAAATTTACCTGGATTTCAACATAAGCAATTTAAGGAAGCTGACATCCGATAACCATAAAAGAACTAAACGAAGTTCAAGAAGTTGTCATTGAAAGTGAAGAACAAGCTTCAACACTTGTCAATAAACATTTAGAAATAGTAATTATCGAAATTACTCAAGGAAGTAACTTATTCTATCGTCGGAGGCAATCCAACTTCACCTCCAGTAAGTTTAGAGGTCGAAGCCATAGCAGACATGGCGCACACAACAACACATATTCCTATCTATGAAGGAAATGAAGATCCCAGAAGGCATTGGCTTGTATGCGAATCGATATGGGAAGCTAACACCCTTTCCAATGAAGACCGACAGATAGAAAAATTTGATGGCTCATTGTAGAAAAGAGCTCTAACCTGGTATATGACATTCAATGAAAAAAATACCCATTGCAACAAAGGCTCAAATCAAATAGCGGTTCTTATCCTTCTTTAAAATGTTGGATGAGAAGTACATGGCTGCTGAAAAGTTGAAAATTACAGTGCACAAGCCGACAAAGACTGTGAGGGAGTACGACAAGAGATTCAAATATCTACTAAACCAAATCAACTATGACATTGAATAAAAAAAATTAATCCAAAGGTTTGTAGCTGGCCTACTACAGAATATCAAAGTGCACGTCCATTGGCATAACATCACCACATATGAATATGCCCTGACGAAGGATTTGCAAATAGAAATGGATGATGACTACCCCATAGCCCCTATCGACAGAGATATTAAGGAACAACTAGAAAGCATGCAGAAATCCATCTAAGAAATCAAACTCCGAGGAATAGAAATCTGGTGTACAAAATGCTCCACAGTTGGGCATACAAAATACTACAGTCATCAGGATAACCGATGGCAAGACGTTCAGCTTGTACAGACAAAGAGATTCTGCGAAATTTGTCAATATTATGACTTGCATGCCACAAAAGACTTCCCATATAACATGAAGAACAATCAAGCTTGGTTGTACGCTATATGCGAAGTGAATTATCATTCCATATTTGAATGTCATTTGAACTTGAAGAGAAAACAAAACTATCACGGAGTATACTAGACTAATATTGTCGATCAAAGAAACGAAAGAAATGGAAGGAATGAAAGGAATGATAGAAATGAACGAAGTGATAGAAATGGAAGATATCAAAGGAATGATGACATAAGATATGATCGGCGTTATGATAATTTCAACCAACGAGGAGGATTCCCAGGCCAAGGTCATAATATTGGAAGTCGATACTTCCGACCTCGTCGACCCTTACAATGTTTCATATGTCATAAAAAAAGACATCGTTATGCAGATTGTCCTTACAAAGATCGAACAGATCTGAAATTTTGTACCAAATGTGGAGTAGGGGATCACTATTGGGAGGATTTCCCTACTATACTTGAAAAGATAAATAATAAAAAGAATGTTAATGTCTTATCTAGTTTTCCTTAATATGATGTAATTAGAACAAAGAATATTCAAATTGTAACAAGGCAAGGTACTAGAACTGGTCATGATAATCCGCAAATTATCAAATTAATCAATAAAGAGGATTATCCGAATCCACATAACCAAAAACATATATTTAAGAATGCATCTGATATATTCCATGAACTAGCATCTCAAGAAGATAATGATGAAGCTCAACAAGAAGCTACTAATGAATTGGTCAATTTAATAACAAAAGAAGAAGTTGTCGTGAAATAAATAGACTTGATGTGCAATATTAAAAACAAATATGTCGAATCAAAGCAAGCTAAAAACATATGTCGACTAAATCAAAAAGACAAGAATGGCGTAAAACCTCTGGTCGACCTAGAAATCAAAGGATATTTTGTTCGACAGGTAGTCCTTGACTTTGGATCTCAAGTAAATATCATGACTCGTGATACGTGGGAGCACCTGGGTCGACCTCAACTACAAGATTCAGGCATTTATTTGAAACTAGGCGACCAAGGTTTGATCAAGCCAATCAGATTATGGAGAGATGTTGAAACATCCATCAATTTTATCATGAAAAAAGTCGAATTTGAAATCATAAATCCCAAAGACGGATCTAGTTCGTTTCCAGCATTAGTGGGCCAACCTTGGGGAATAAAAATGAAGGCATCTATATCACTCGACAAAGAATGAATCAAACTCAAAGGAAATGGTCAGAAAGTCATAGTACCAATTCACCCGTCGCAAGGAGAACCTTGGACAGAACCAATTGATGATGATAACGACATCCGACAGCTGTACTAGATAAAGAATAATGAATATTACACTGAACCTAATGCATGAGGAGAACTCCATCTTCAAATCCTGCATCGATCGGATATAATTCAAATTCCGAACTATATGACTAGCAGATCAAGAACTATGAACTGCAAACAAGAGAATGTTGGACAATTGAAGCCATTCCAAAGAAGAAAACAAAGCAATGCTTCTCCATCTCTACAATACCAAAGATATTTGAAAGAAAATTCTAAGAATATTGAACATTGGCACCGACGAAGAATGACTCGACATTCACTCCTCCGCTAAGATACAAAGAATGCGAATCTCCATCTATACACGTCGAAGAAGTATCAAAGAATGTCAAAGAAAAAGGATGACTGCAGAGCTTGGTCGAGACATTCACAGGTCAAGTAGCAAGATGGTGGGATACACACCAATCGAGGCCCCAGACTTGGACCACAACATCAACATATTTTGTTGAAATATTTGGAGGAAAGAAATTAACAGCTCAAGCAATAATTCCACTATTCACACAAGAACAAGATCCCGAAGTACACATCAATAAATGTGAAAGGGAATGGAGAACACTAGGATACAAAGATGAAAGAAGATGGCCACATCTTTTTCCAAACACACTCGATGACTTGCTGAACAAGTGGTACAAAATGGACGAGGCGTTCATATGGAAAGAGCTATAATAAAATTTCATCAAATATTTCAAATTATCTCCAAGGGAGGAGCAATTAATCGAAGCCATCCATCAAGTAAAAAAATTTATACAACCAACGAATAATAAAACGCCAGCAGATAATTAGCAACTTCAAGACAAACCACTATCTGCAATAATATCAAGTCAACAGAAACCCAGCATTCGACAAGATTACAAATGGAAACAGAGAAACATAAGGAAAAAGATTCAAGTGGAAACAAGATCATCCAGGTACATCCAAGCTGGTTAGAACAACCTTCAAAGTCGAAGCAGTAGAAAAAGAAGATCCTGAAAGACTAACCGAAAATGACTTTCCACCGACATTCACGCAACTCAAATAAGGAGAAAGACAGATCAATGAAATAAGAGTGCCGAAATGGATGGATGAGAAAGTTAAGACAAAATAAATCGACATATTAAATGACGACAGACCAAAAATGGAAAAATTCGGTTTCTACTGGAATGAAGAATAGACAGCAGAAATCACGATTCTCCTCAAAGAATTTCAAGATGTATTTGCTCGAGATTACAAATATTTCAAAGGCCTAGTACAGGAAATGGGAGAGATGAAAATTGATATTAAACCAGAAACAAATCCAGTGAAGAAAATTTCATATAAGCTAGCACACAAATATAAGGAAATTGTTAAGAAAGAGATCGACAGCATGCTTGATGCTGGAATCATATACCCTATCGATCAATCAGAATGGGAAATTCCAATGGTTGTCCAACCAAATAAGCATGATCTGACTCGACTCTGAATATGTGTCGACTTTCGAGAACTAAATAAAGTAACACTTACTGACCTTTTTCCTACTCCTTTTGCTGATGAAATTATTAGCGAAGTTGCAGGCCATGAATGTTACTCATTCACAGATGGATTTTATGGATACAACCAAGTACCCATCGCCAAGGAAGATCATAAGATGACTACATTCATCTATGAATTTAGATCATTTGCATACAAAGTCATTCCATTTGGACTAAAGAATGCACCGGTCATCTTCTCCAAAATTGTTGTCAAAGAATTCCAAGAGTACATATATAAAACCATGGTTGTCTACTTTGATGATTGGACAATATATTCCATGTTGAGGGATCATTGTAAATGGCTCAAACTGATGTTGGAAAGATGTCGACAGATACAACTCTCGTTGAATATAAAGGAATGCATATTTTCAACTCCAATCGGAATATTATTGGGACATATCGTATGCAAAGAATGCATAAAAGTCGACTAAGCAAAAATCAAGATATTTATCAACTTAAAACCACCAGTTAAATCTAAACAAGTGAGAATATTTATGGGCCATATGAGATATTATAGGAAGTTCATACGACATTATTCCAACATGACGTATCCTTTGGAAGAATTGCTGAAGGAAAATCAAGAATGTTAGAAAAACAGGATCGCAGAGCAATAACAATAAACAGAAATGCAAATATAATCACACATACACATTACAAGAGAGACACAGATATATCATGGTTCACCCAACTTGGGCTACGTCCACACTGAAGTTGCCAGTCCTTATTATTATTCTGTCTAGCAAAGTAAAGGGATACAACCTGCAGCACAACCGTTGCACTTGCTCTTCACTGTCTCACAGTCTCTCTTCTGATCTCAGAGATCTTTACAATGCATAAAACCTAATAAAACATTAACCCTAGCCATCTTACAATGTATTTCTTTTATAAGGGAAATACAATGGGAAAATACCACGGGTTACCTAAAACCATGGGCCCAAAAACTGGTGGCGAAAACAGCCCCAAAATTTTTCCTCAGGGGCGTTTCCCCCCAAACCCCCTGAGCGTCGTGTCGCGATCATAACCAAACCTGGGGTATGGACACGGCTGAATAATATCTTTGAATCTGGAGATCAGGCTCCACAACCAACAATCTCCCACTTGGAGACTGATCACAACAACTCCACCGCTGCCGCACTTGCTGGACTTGGACTTGGCAACTTTCTCCTCTTCACCTTCATGCTAGAAGGCCAACTGAAACCGAGCAAAAACTCAGTTTCTCTTTGGTCACTACCTTTGTGAACATGTCTGCAGGATTCTGGCTAGTGTGTATCTTTTCCAGCTTCAACAGTTCATCTTCCAGAACAGAGCGTATGAAATGGTATTTGAGTTGTATATGTTTAGTCCTGGAATGGAATGCTGAGTTCTTTGCAAGATGAATGGCACTCTGGATGTCACTGTACAACCTGCTATCTTTCTGCTTCTTACCCAATTCCTCCATAAACCTTTGCAACCAAATCATCTCTTTACTGGCCTCTGTAACACCAACATACTTTGCTTCTGTTGTTGAAAGTGCAACAACCTTCTGCAGTTTCAAAATCCAACTTACTATTATTCCACCTACAGTAAACACATACCTTGTGGTTCTCCTCCTACTATCCTTATCACCTGCCATATCTGCATCAACATATCCCTATAGAACAGTGTCTGAACCTCCAAAACATAATGCCTGAGTGGTAGTACCTTTCAAATACCTAAGAATCCACTTTACTGCCTTCCAATGTTCTTTACCTGGATTGTTCATATCTGCTCACAACTCCCACTACTTGTGCAATATATGGTCTTATGCACACCATGACATACATCAAGCTACCAACTGCTGATTGATAGGGAATCTTGGACATGTAATCTATCTCTTCCTGTGTCTTGGGACACATTTCCTTAATTAGATTGAAATGGCTGGCCAAAGTTGTACTTACTGGTTTTTCATTCTGCATTATGAACCTCTCCAACACCTTTTGTATGTACTCACTCTAAGACAATGTCAATTTGTGATTTTTCCTATCTCTTGTTATTCTCATACCAAGGATTTGCTTTGCAGCACCCAAATCCAAATGGAAAATGAATTAGCTAGCTTCCTTTTGAGTACATTTATATCCTGCATGTTAGACCCTGCAACAAGCATGTCATGCACATATAATAACAAGATAATATATCTTTCATTGTCTAGCTTCTTGAAATAAACACAGTGGTCAGAATGACATCTACTATAGCCTTGTTCTGTCATAAACCTGTCAAATTTTAAATACCACTTCCTTGGAGCTTGCTTCAAGCCATACAAGCTCTTCTTCAACCTGCATACCAAGTTGTCCTTACCTTTGACATCATACCCTTGTGGCTGCTGCATATATATCTCTTCCTCCAAATCCCCATGGAGAAAGGTTGTTTTTACATCTAACTGTTCAAGATGCAAATCTTCTACCGCCACTAGACTTAAGATAGTCCTAATTGAAGTCATCTTAACAACAGGAGAAAATATTTCATCAAAATCTATATATTTCTTCTGTGCAAACCCCTTTAGAACAAGTCTCTCCTTGTACCGCTTCTTACCTCCTTCTTCTTCCTTCAACCTGTAAATCCATTTGTTCTACAATTCTCTTTTACCAGCAGGCAATTGAACCAAATCCCAAGTCTAGTTTCCTACCAATGAGTCCATCTCCTCATTCATGCCTTGCTCCAACTTCTTTCTAGTTTCCACCTGCATTACTTCTTCATAACATTCTGGTTCACCAGCATCAGTCATCAACAAATAATACATTGAAGGAGAGTATCGTTCAGGGAGTCTACTTAACTTGGTAGATCTTCTTGCAGTTGCAGGAGTTTCATGCACTTGTTGTTGTTCTTGATTTTCTGTAATTTCATCAAGTACTGTGTACTTTGTGTTTTCCTTTTCCTGTTTCTTTCCCTGCAACTGATCTTTATACATGTCCTTTTCATTGAATATGACATCTCTACTTCTAATGATTTTGTGATTTTCATAATCCCATAAACGATAACCAAAATCATCAACCCCATATACAATAAAGGTACATTTCTTGGATTTAGCTTCAAGCTTTGTTTTATTTTCTTTTATCAATATGGACAAATGCTTCACAACCAAATGTTCTCAGAAATGAGTAGTTTCCCTTTTTGTCTGTCCATGCCTCCTCTAGAATACCACCATCCAAAGCAATTGAAGGTCCTCTGTTTATTAGATAAACAACAGTATTTACAGCATCCGCCCAAAACTATAAGGGAAACCCTGCATGCAATCTCATACACCTTGCACGCTCCATGATCGTTCTGTTCATCCTTTCTGACACACCATTTTCTTGTGGTGTTCCTGGGACTGTCTTCTCTCTACGAATCCCATGGTATGAACAGTAACTATCAAACTCCTTGCCGCAGTACTCAACTCCATTTTCAGATCTAAGACACTTCAACCTTTTTCCTGTCTCATTCTCAACCAAAGCTTTCCACTTCTTAAAAGTAGCAAACACATCAGATTTCTGTCTAATGCAATAAACCCAAGTTTTCCTAGTTGCATCATCAATGAATGTAACATAATAATGAGAGCCACCAAAAGATTGTACCTGAGCTAGTCCCCATACATCCGTATGCACAAGCTCTACCTTTTCATTCTTCTTCTGTTTCCCAACCCTGAGAAATATGACTCTCTTATGTTTTCCATAAACAGAGTTTTAACAGAATTCCAAACTTACCAGCTTCAAATCTGGCAGCAACTTCCTTGAGTGGAGAAAATGCATCCCCTTCTCACTCATGTGGCAAAGCCTATGATGCCACATTGTTGTATCTATTCCTATGGAAGCTAAAGAGATAGAATGGTCAGTATTATGAGGACATAAATACAACGTACCTACCCTGTCTCCTTTTGCTATCACCATTGATCCTTTCGTGATCTTCCACCACTTTTCTCCAAATGTAGATAAACAACCGCCATCTCCCAACTGCCCTGTTGAGATTAGATTTCTTTTCATGGCAGGAATATGCCTAACATCTTTTAATAGCCAGTCAGTTCCATTCTTAAATTTTATCCATACCTTACCCATTCCAACAATTTTACATGGCTCATCATCACCCAATAAAACATGTCCAAAATCACCTGGAACATAATCATGAAAATATTTCCTGTGGGGTGTAGCATGACATGAAGCCCCTGAATTGTTGATGTATATGTAACTTCAGAATGTATTTCACATATATGTATATTGTATTGCTATAGAGATGTTATTATTCCTCTATACGGAAGTGTCGTCATTTATATTGTAAGTGTCGTAACTTATACTTGATGGGTTATTAGACCACCTTGTTGGGGTCGGCCTTGTATAAGTCATGTGGGTCAAAGGGTTATTAGACCACCCTATTAGGGGTCGGCCATGTGGGTCAAAGGGTTATTAGACCACCCTAGTGGGGGTCGGCCCAGTCAGCATTATGTTATGTGGTTAAGTTGAGGCCGACCTAGTTGAGTAAAGGTCAAGTCAAGTTAGTGTATAAATAGAGAGTGTGTCTCTCTCATTTTACACATTCTATTCTCTCACTCACACTGTGGAGAGTGGTGCACTTGTGGAGGAGGAGGCTCTGCTGCTAGGAGAAGACTATCTCTTGTATTCTGGTTGTATCATTGCTCTATCTATCTCTGAGGAATTTATTGGGGTTTTTCACCTTTATGGTTTTCCCCAAGTAAACTCGGTGTCTCTTCTGTGCTTGCATTATTGTGTCCATGAATGATATGCTGTAGATTTGATCTACATGTTGTTCTCTCAGTTAATATCCTATATCAAATTGAAGTAAATTCTAAAAATTTAACATGGTATCAAAGCTAGCCTGAAAGAAGGCATGATATGGCATGTATGACACTTGTTGCACTTACGATGCTAGGGCTTGATATAGCAAAAACCGGTCATCGTAGCACTTTCGCTATAAATACGTTTTGGCAAATTTTTCAGATCTGAAACCTTTACAAGTCGAATATTAAATCCCCATGTACCTTGTGTCCAAAGTACAACCTCTAATTAATTGTACTTTGTGATTTATGATCTGTACAATATAGGGTTTCTGCCTCTTCCAGATCTGAGTCAAAATCAGGTGACCTTGGGAAAAAGGTCATAACTTGGGCTAGGAAGATCCAAATGAAATTTAGTAAAAAGTGACAGGTAGTACACAGACTGTACTATCTCAGAAAAAATGTTTAGAGGCCGAAGTTTAACCAGTGACACGTGGAATGCCGTACAAGTTCACTCTCCCGCATTATCCCATAAACAGTTCACGTTGCAACACATGGCATAACTCTGTCTCAGAGAATCCAATTGAGTTCAAGCCTGTCCGGATGGAAAGATAACAGGTCGGGATATCTCAGAAAACGTTTTCAGACCCTGTGGATCGAAAAGTTCAGAGTTACACCAGAAACAATCAGGTACATATTTTTGTCAAAACAGAATTATTTTTTAGTACCTTCATTCATGGCTTCCGAAATTTAGGACTTCGGAGAAACTTGGAATTTTTGTAAGCAGAGACCACAGCTGGATGCTACTCATCAAAATAAAAATTTAGAGACCAAGATTAGAATTTTTGGTTGGGTAGAAGGCCGGGCTTGATCAGACCCTAGTTCGGGACTTTGATCAGAAAAGTGGAAAATTAGGGCTTCTGTAAAAATGGAAATTTTTGAAATCTGTGACCACGGCTGGAAGCTCCTCAGAAAAATAGAAGCTTAGAGATTTGGATCAAACCTTTTGATTGGGAAGAAGAGTGGGATTCATGAAACCCCAGTTCAGGGTCACGTCCAGTGAATCCAAAAGTTTCAAAGGCAAAATAGAGTGAAACTTTGCATTTTTCAAATTCTGAATATACCAGCTTGATCAGCTCATCAAGGCGCATATTTCTATCCTTAAGGAAGTTTGAAATTCAAAGTTTGAATTTTTGGGGTTTCTCTGACAAACCCATATTCAGCTGCAGGTCCAGTTCTTGCAAATCAAGTGGATTGGGTAATCCTAGAAGAAGATGGATTGGTCACCTGCATAACTGAAGAAGTTCCTGTTTCAGAGGGAGATGAGGCTAAGGCCTTACATAAGAATATTACAAGCGATCTCAACATGTATGACTCATCGAGGTATGTTTCGATATTTGTTCATGATTAAGTTTATGGTATGTTTGTCTTCATTTTATTATGGTTAGTACAATCTTGATTTTAGATTTGTTGTATCACCTTAACAAAATTATGAATGCATGATAGAAGATATTCATTGGTTAGGGTGTTGACACTTATGATTGTACTAATACATTATGGTGTTGTATGAGGTTTATGTTGTCTGCTAACATAAAAGGTACACCAAGAAAGACAAATCATGTTCTACTTCAAGAACATATGATCATGGTGTCATGAAGACGAGGATTCATCCATTGTCATGGATCACATAGAAGATCTACTTTCGAGGTATGTATAACTTGGTTCTACAATGGTTAACTTATGAGACATGCAGGTTACTAGCACAAGTCACTGAAGAGAATCAAAAGACATTATGCGGGTATGTTAGACATAACTAGCTAGCATGCTAATCCAGGTATGTTTTTCCTATATCAAGCTAGAATCCTACCTTGTGTTAGGATCTTATACTGTTGTGTTGTTGATAATGATTATTCATGAAGTCATAGGTTTGAATAATCATGGTTGTATGCATATTATGTTTCTTACCATAATTGATAATATGACTAACCAGAAGAATCATGAAGGTATAGGTTTGAATAATCACAGGTTTTATGCATATTATATCTCTTATCTTGATTGATGATTCAACTAACTAGAAGAGACTTATGATCAAATAAGAAAATGTATGAGTAAAAGAAGACTTTCCTGAAACCTTGAATACTAATGTTTATTATCTGTGAATGATCATGAATATACATGTTTAAGATTATTGTGTTTTGATAGTATTAAGATTATACTAATAAATGTGTGATTATGTATGAGACCTCAAGGATAAAACAATGATGATACTAATAAGCATGCATAGTGATTAAGGATGGATGTAAGTTCAAGGACATGTAATCCAGGAAGCAAAGATCAAGAGGGAGCACACTCCAGTTGTTCCTGCAAGAAAGCAAAGGAGCACACTTCAGTAGTTTCTGCAAGGATGCAGATATTCAGATGGAGTTGATCACTTCTCCCAATCCACATAAGAATGGAGTTGCAGAAAAGAAGCAAAGACTAAGAAGGAGTCAACCCAACAAACAAACAAAGATAAGTACTTGAATTTTCATTACTTGCATATTTTATTCTTTAAATAATACTGTTCAATAATGTATATACTGATGTTCCTAGAATTAGGTTGTGTATTATGCATATTAGAATAGTTGCATTGATGAACAGTAAACTACTAATATGCATGGGTAAGTGGCCTATGGCATTGTACAACATTCCATTGCTACTTATCTAGAATGAAACCTCTTTGCTGACATGTTGGGAGTTGTGCACACTCTTAGCAATGTTCTGGTAGAGATTGGAAGGCATCTAGAAAGTTACGGGATATGGATAAATGTTGTATTGAAGCATTGGCTAAGATAATTGCATGACTGTATGACATATTTCTTTATGTGTAATAATTTGTTCTGAAAACTATGAGATGTTTTCTAATCATGCAATTTAACTTGTTATGTAGGAAAGATCATATGCCATCACCTACAAAAGAAGAACTACAACATTTGTTCAGCAACAAAATTATCTATTGAAGATATTGAAGTTCCCAGGATATGGGAAGAATGCCATGATCCGTCGATCATGAAGAATGATGTTTGGGATGTAGTCCCAAGACCTGAAGGGAAGTTTGTTATGACTTCCATATGGATCTATCAAGATCAAGCATGCTGCAGATGGCAGCATAGAGAAATATAAAAGTGATGAAATAGAAGATACACCAGATGGATTTCAAGACAGCTTTCTTGAATGGTGTAGTTGAAGAAGAAGTGTATGTGGAGCAGCCACTTGGTTCTGAGACACATGACAAGGATTCATATATGTGCAGAAATTGGGTATGATGCACCACTTTCTAGGTATGGAGGTGTGGCAGAGTGCAGATGGAATCTTCCTTGGACAAGGGAAGTATGCAGTAGAGATCCTGAAGAGGTTCAGGATGATGGACTGCGAGGCTATGGCATCGAACATGAAGCTTCTGTGTGATGCTTCATCTAAACCAGTTGATATCACTATGTATCGTCAGATGATTGGGTCCTTGATGTACTTGATGAACATGAGACCAGATATTTGCTTTGCGGTGAACACATTGAGCCAATTCCTGACAGATCCGAGGAGTGTTCACCTGGTTGCTGTAAAGCATAATTTGAGGTACCTGAAAGGTATAGTGGATTATGGGCTCAAGTATGAAGCGAATCAAAATTTTAACCTGCAGGGTTATGTTGATTCAGATTGGGAAGGAAGTGTTGCAGACAGGAAGAGCACATCTGGGTTCTGCCTCAGTATGGGATCAGGTGTGATTTCTTGGTTCAGCAGGAAGCGGTCCTGCGTAGCACTAAGTACAGCTGAGGCAGAGTATGTTGCAGCCTGTTCATCTAGTTGTGAGGCAGTATGGCTACGGAAGCTACTGTCTGAGTTATGTGATCTTCCATTGGATGCTACTGGTATCTTTTGTGATAACCAGAGTTGTGTGAAGCTATCCGAGAACCCAGTGTTTCATGACAGGTCAAAACACATAGAGATCAAATATCACTATATCAGGTATATGGTACAGAGAGGAGCTATGAAGCTCCTATATGTTGCGACGGACGAGCAGATTGCAGATGTACTGACGAAGCCACTAGCCAGGGTGAAGTTTGAGTACTTCAGAGAGAGGCTTGGCGTTCTTCAGATTGAGGACACTTCAAGGAAGAAGTGATGGACACATTTGTTGAAGCCATTCCAAGCATGTTGGAAGGAGGATCCTTCACATGGCTGTGGATGTAAGCACTGGATGATGAGCATTAGGATGATGTTCTATTTTTCTGTTGTGTATGATCAGTTGGATCATTTATATGTATATGTTTGTATGCATCATGTTGGATGCTGGATATGATCAGTTGGATCATGTATATGTATGTATGCATCATGTTGGATGCTGGATATGATCACTTGGATTAATTATATGTATATGTGTGTACGCATCATGTTGGATGTTGGATATGATCAGTTGGATCATGTATATGTATGTACGCATCATGTTGGATGCTAGATATGATCAGTAGGATCATTTGTATGTATTTTGTATGCATCATGTTGGATGCTTGGACCATGTATCTGTATATGTATCAGGTGGATACATTGTATGATTAGGTGGATCATGTATGGTGATATGTATCATGTATTTGTACTTGTATCAGGTGGATCATGTATGATGATATGTATCAGGTAGATACTTGGTATGCATCAGGTAGATGCATTATATGATCAGGATGATCGTGGATGACGAGCTTCAAAATGTTGCTCCAGATGACATGCAGCAGGATTTTACAGTGATGATGATCAGGATGATCATGTGTACATTAGGATGATGTATGGTGAGTATCAGGTTGATACTCTATGGCCGTGGATCAGGTTGTGCAGATGAGCATATAATTTGGCCCTGGGAGATTTGCAGATAGTCTTTCAAGGTTTTGCCTATGGCATGTAATTCGTGCCCTGGGATATCTGGCAAATGCTCTTTTGAGGTTTTGCTCTCGGAGGACATATAATTTGGCCCTGGGAGATCTGCAGATAGTCTTTCGAGGTTTTTCCTATGGCATGTAATTCGTGCCCTGGGATATCTGGCAGATGCTCTTTCGAGGTTTTGTCCTATGGCATATAATCTGTCCCTGGGAGATCCGATAGGTTGGCCTGTGTGCCCGTAATAAGTCATGGGATGCTCTTGCGAGGTTTTGCCATGACCACATATAATCTGTCCCTGGAATATCCTATAGGTAGATCTGCATGCTCGTAACAACCTGGGATGCTCTTGCGATGTTTTGTGGTGACCACATATAATCTGTCCCTGGGAGATCCTATAGGTAGAGTTGCGTGCTCGTAACAGCCTCGGATGCTCTTGCGAGGTTTTGTGGTGAGGTCACATATAATATGGCCCTGGGAGATCCTATAGGTAGAGCTGTGTGCTCGTAACAGCCTAGGATGTTCTTTCGAGGTTTTGTGACGCATGTAATAAGTCCTGAGGATTCCACAGTATGGCCAGTGATGACGAAGACCTGCAGGTGGTGGGCCTACATCCAGTATGAAAAAGGACTGGCTCTGTAGAACTTCCTATGACGAGTAGATTCAAAGATTGATTGAGATAGCAGCAGCAGTGACGATGATGATGTCTCGATGACGATTATCCAGTGACGATGATCCAGAGAAGAAGACTTGTGCTAGAAGACCTGTGTCGAGAAATACCTTCCTACTTAAGAGGGAGTGTTGATGTATATGTAACTTTGGAATGTATTTCACATATATGTATATTGTATTTCTATAGAGATGTTATTATTCCTCTATATGGAAGTGTTGTCGTTTATATTGTAAGTGTCGTAACTTATACTTGATGGGTTATTAGACCACCTTGTTGGGTTCGGCCGTGTATAAGTCATGTGGGTCAAAGGGTTATTAGACCACCCTATTGGGGGTCGGCCATGTGGGTCAAAGGGTTATTAGACCACCCTAGTGGGGGTCGGCCCAGTCAGCATTATGTTATGTGGTTAAGTTGAGGCTGACCTAGTTGAGTAAAGGTCAAGTCAAGTTAGTGTATAAATAGAGAGTGTGTCTCTCTCATTTTACACATTCTATTCTCTCACTCACAATGTGGAGAGTGGCGCACTTGTGGAGGAGGAGGCTCTGCTGCTAGGAGAAGACTATCTCTTGTATTCTGGTTGTATCATTGCTCTATCTATCTCTGAGGAAGTTATTGGGGTTTTTCACCTTTATGGTTTTCCCCAAGTAAACTCGGTGTCTCTTCTGTGCTTGCATTATTGTGTCCATGAATGATATGCTATAGATTTGAGGTACATGTTGTTCTCTCAGTTAAGATCCTATATCAGATTGAAGTAAATTCTGAAAATTTAACATGAATCTACTACCCAATAATCACTAATATTATCTAATGCAAGAATCAAAGCATCTTGTAACACATCACCTGCTACATTTGCTTCCTGGGTAGTTTCCTTCTGTGCATCTCCTTTCTTCTTTAGATATTTGCAGTCTTTCTTTAGATGTCCTTTCTTTCCATAGTTCCAGCACTCTATCTTTCCCAGTCTGGACTTGGATCTTCCCGTTTTAGACTTCCCACAATTACCTTGGCTCTTTCCTCTCTCCTTTTGTCTTCCCCTGGTCTCCATGGTCAACGCATTACCTGATGTCTCACCTGTGCTTTTTCTTCGCATTTCCTCGCTAAGAAGAACACCAATAACATCATCAAATTTCAAGGTGTTTGAACTAGAGACAGAGTTACTTACAGCCATGACCAAGCTATTCCAACTTTCTGGCAATGAACACAAGATTAGAAGAGCCCTAACCTCATCATCAAAGTTCACACTTACGGAACTTAGTTGATTTGTAACCGTATTAAACTCATTTAAATGATTAGTAACAGATCCACCTTCAGACATCTTCATATTAAGTAAACGCTTCATTAGAAATACCTTGTTGGAGGCCGAGGGTTTTTCATATAGCTTACCCAGTGCGCTCATCAAACCCTCCGTTTTCATTTCTTTTGAGATATTGAAAGCCACCGATGAAGCCAGGCTCAGCCGTATTGTTCCCAGAGACTTTCTGTCAAGAACCTCCCATTCTTCGTCCTTCATAGCCGCCGGCTGCTTTGCTCTTCCTCCCAATGGTAGGAATAGATCCTTTTGGTACAGATAATCCTTCATTTGCATCTTCCATAACTGGAATTTTTGGCCATTAAACTTCTCAACCTTAAACTTTCCTTCTTCTGCCATTACTCCCACTTGAACCAGAAACCCTAGCTTCCTACTGGTTTATCTGCCAAATAGACCTTTGGCTCTGATACCAATTTTTAGAAAAATAGGATCGCAGAGAAATAACAATAAACAGAAATGCAAATATAATCACACATACACATTACAAGAGAGACACAGATATATCGTGGTTCACCCAACTTGGGCTACGTCCACACTGAAGTTTCCAGTCCTTATTATTATTCCGTCTAGCAAAGTATAGGGATACAACCTGCAACACAACCGCTGCACTTCCTCTTCACTGTCTCATAGTCTCTCTTTTGATCTCAGATATCTTTACAATGCATAAAACCTAATACATCATTAACCCTAGCCGTGTTACGATGTCTTTCTTTTATAAGGGAAATACCATGGGTTACCCAAAACCATGGGCCCAAAAACTGGTGGCAAAAACAGCCCCAAAAAGTTTCCTCGGGGGCTCTGCCCCCAAACCCCCCCGGACCCCCTGAGCGTCGTGTCGGGATCATAACCAAACCTGGGGTACGGAAACGAATGAATAATAATATCTTTGAATCTAGAGATCAGGATCCACAACCAACAAAGAATACTAGTGGACCAACGAGTGCAATAAATCATTCGACATTTTGAAGCGAAAGTTAGTCGAAGCACCCATACTAAGATTTCTGAATTGGTCGAAGAAATTCCACGTACATATAGACACTTTAGGCATAGCAGTTGGTGCAATTTTAACACAACCAGGTGATGATGGAATGGACTATCCCAACGCATTCAGCAGCAGAAAATTGAATAAAGCTAAAAGGAACTATTCAACGACAGAAAGAGAAGCATTGGGTATGGTATTTGCACTGAAAAAGTACCGACATTATTTATTATCTAACCCCTTTTTGTTTTACACAGATCATCAAGCACTCAAATACTTGGTCAATAAACCGTTACACCACGGAAGACTCTATCGTTGGATGATGTTATTTCAAGAATTCAAGTTCGAAGTTATAGTCCGACCAGGTAAAGCAAATGTCAGACCTGACCACCTGTCGAGAATAGACATAGGAGAAGATCATACAGGAATTGAGGATGACTTTCCTAATGCTCATTTATTTAGAATCAAAGTTGTCCCATCAGATTTAGAAGAGATCGCACAATTCTTAGAAGATGGACAAGCACCAGAACGAATGCAAGAGAAGAAAAAGAGGATCTTAGCAATGAAGCCTGCACTGTATACTATAATTAATGGGTTACTCTATAAACTTGGAAATGAAAACATATTACGATGTTGTTCTCTTGACCATGAAAGACAAATCATACTCACTGGGGCACATTATGGACCGGTGGGAGGACATTTTCAGGTCGACATAACAGCATAAAAAATTATCAATCTGGATTATGGTGGCCGACAATACATAAAGATTGTCGAGAATTTATAAGCAAATGTAATAGATGTCAACGAATGGGTCGACCTATGCCAAGTACATAAATTCCCCTTGTACCAGTAAATCCAAGCTTAACATTCGAAATATGGGAAATAGACTTCATTGGACCTTTCCCAGTACTTGGAAGGCGAACAGGAGAAAGATACATTATCACTGCAGTCGAATATGTCACCAAATGGGAAGAGGCAAAACCTGTCGAGACCTGTTCGAGTGAAGTAGCCACTAAGTTTATATATGAGAATATAATTACAAGGTTCGGATGTCCGCGTACTTTGATTAGTGACTAGGGATCACAATTTGTTTGTAAAACTGTCTCCATTCTCATGAAAGAATTATCAATTGATCATTGGATAAGCACTTCATATCATCCGCAGTCCAATGGAGTCGTAGAAGATTTAAAAAAAACACTCATTAGAGGTCTAACAAATATGTGCAATGTCGACAAGGATGACTGGGACGCTGAGATACCTGTAGTGCTATGGGCTTGTAGAACAACATACAAAATATTGACAAGCCAGACCCCATTTAAGCTTGTCTACGGCCAAGAAGCAGTCATCCATTTGAACGTTCGACAAAAAGATCCTACAATTTCCGAAGTACTGTTGGAATATTCTCACCATCATCATGAGAATTTGCATGCATTGCATGCATTCTGCATGCATCTAGTCATCAGTATGGTAGTCTCCCCAGTACCTGGTGCTTATTTTCATCCCCCCTAGAGCCTGTTTTTAGCCATCAACATCCCTCCTACCTAGTGCACCTTTTTTTCATCATCTAGATGACAAATGCTCCCTACTACACCCTCTTGGATTCCAACAGTCAGTTTTCCATTGATTGGTAAGTTCATGCATTTATTGCTCAGTTTAACTACCTGTAGCTTTCAGTTGTCTGTATCGAAGTGCCACTTGACTATTGACCGTCCTCATGTGCCCTCCTTGGAGTCTCCTTCCCTACATTTGTGCTCACATGGTTCAGTTAGACTCACATTGACTGACATTTGACTATTTGTGACTACTACCACTGATTGGGTGATGTCTCCTATGTTGTCCAAGCCACACCTTGAGGAGAATTTGAATCATCTTTGAGGTATTTGAATTCATTGTATTGTACACTCACATTTTTTCCATCTTACAGCTGATGAACATGATTACAGTAGTTTTCCACATTCTTTGAGTTTCATGTGTGAATATTGATTCAATTCTTCTTCTTCTTCTCTGCAATTCTTTGAGTGAATTAGTGAGGTTTGTTCAAGCTAAGTGATCTACACCTGTAGAATTTCATAATTAATACATATCGATGTCGAACGTGCTAGAAAAGAACGACTGATCTAGCTGTCGAAGCTCAAATAAATTCGACAGATAGTTATACATCACCATCAAATCCAAAAGCAACAACAAAAAGCTTGGCATGATAGAAATATAAAGTGAAAGAATCTATCAATTGGTGATTTGGCACTACTATACAATAGTCGAATAACAAGGAAACCCAAAAATTTGCACACGGAATGGATGGGTCCACATGTTGTCAAAGAAATCAATACCAATGGATCAGTTCAACTAAAAACATTACAAGGAAGCATGCTTAGGAAGATTGTCAACGGTGCCCGATTAAAGGGGTATAAAGCATAAAAAACAAAAAATGTTATAACTACTTTGAGGAAGAAGCAATATCAGCAATCATACAAAGCAAGTTAGGTAGAAATAGCATCATGACAAAATACTAGAGGAAGAATGCTGACAAAGGCCATGCAAAAAGTTGCAGACAACAGATTCCAAAGCACGATCGATGGTATGAGAGGAATCGACAAGAAGGAACAAGTCGACAAGGAAATGTTGACCCCCGACTTCAATGACCTATAACCAACCGAAACATCACATCAAAAGAAGTAGTCTGACATATCGCCAATGGAGAAAGAATAGAGAGAATTTCCCACGAAGCCCGACATGTAGAATGGAGAAGTCAAAATGTGGCACTAGAAGGACCAACGATCTGTCATTCAAAATTAACTTCCTCACCAAAACTTCCATTAATGCAGCCACCTGCTATGTGCTCTCCCGTGCAGAACAGTCCCTCTATAAATATCGAACTCATGGACTCTTTCTTGTTATTCTGCCAAGAACTTGAACTCTATAGCACAGAGCCATCTGAACCCTTAGAGCACAATTCCAAATTTGAGAAACCTGTAACAGAGATGGCGCCCAAGAAACCCCAAACAACGACCAGGTCCACAGCCACCAAAGTCATAGATCTAGAAAAATCCACCTCGCCATTAGAAACTAGACTGAAACTCATTAGAAATGCCAAATTGGTCGAACAACAATGGGGACGAATCTGGAATTAGATTCAGTATTGGGGGAAATAATCAAATAACAGATGGAGAGATGAAGCACAGAAGCTGAGGTCCAGTACCATTTTGCAATACATGAATGCAAAATTAATGGACAACTTCTCCATTTTAAAATACATTATTGCATAATTCATTGTGAGCCTGTACCACAACGACAATCTCCACTTCGACATACATGTCGAAATAACTAGCACACTAATCAATGAGATCACTAGACTATCAAAAAAAAGGAGACAACTTTCCAGTGCGACCAAATCGTGCTTTGGTCAAGGAATTCACAGGAAAACATTCCAGAGGGTTGGTCGTCAACCAAATCATATATGGCACCCACAAGATAATAGCCCGCATTTTGTCGGCTACATTAACCAGTACTGGTCAAGGTTCCGACCTTAAACTGGACATGCTTGAGGCTTTCCAAAGCATTGCATCATGCAGGTAGGTTTGCAACTAGGCCGACCATCTCACTGAAATCATAATAAACATATGCCACAAATTCCAAGAGGATGGGTCGAAAATCTGGTATCCGTCCTAGATCATTTGGATCGCCATGGCACATTTCCGACCAACGAGCGACAAGGACTTTACAGCACAAAAAGGACTGTTGATGCAAAATTTTTGCTCTTTCACCCAAGGAGGATGTCGACTAGGAGTAGCAAAAGCCAAGCTATGGCTGGAAAAATGGTTTCAAAACCTCAAAGTGCAGACAGCTAGATGAAGAGTACCACAAAATGTTTGACGAAACTTTCCACCGACTGCACACAATTAGTTGGCACTCGACCACACATCGGATTGGAATCTCGAAGGAGTGTCCGGAGCAACAAAGGAGCTCAAATTTTTCCCTTCGATCGAGCGGATATTTGGATATCTTAGCAGGAAGTCACGCACAATTCTCCAAATACCATCATAGGAAAAAAGAGTCGACCACACAGTGGTAGAACGCCTGACGGATGCGGAAAAAGAAGAGGATTATGAAGTACAACTCCATCTAAACACATTCACACTTCAATCAGACCAAATTGTCGACATCAATCCTTTATGGATTACAATGATGGCTCATCAATACCAACCAGACACAGCAGAACAATCGGACGAGAGCACATAGTCGGATACTCCACTCTTGGAGTATGCCCTCACAAAAGAAAACATCCAACGAGTGGTCGAAGAAATATACATAGCCCGATAGAACAGGAAGGAGAGATTTCAAGGAAAATGGAAATGAAAGCTTACTATACAATATACTACATAGGAGGATAACGCAGAACTCATCAACAGTGCAACACAAATTTTAGCAGATGCAGCTAAAAACAAAGTCCCCGTCGAAGAGCAATTCAAGAAATTCCTGGAAGAAGAAACAATCCAAGATTCGACACCTCCAAAGATGAAAAACAAGACTATGGTCAGACCTCATGTCAACCTCACACATATTCCACCACCACCTTCATCGGCCATTGTTTTGGAAGAATAAATTATTCCGACCCCTCTAGCTGCCACCACTGATTCAATGCCACCAGCAACTACTCTCCCATATCTAGTACAAACACTTCCTCAACCATTAAGAGCTAATATGCAAGCTGACAATGACTTAAAGGCGTTTATCAGTCAGCTCCCCTGAATTTTTCCCAACTGGCGAACTTTAATCACTAAGAAACCGGTCGTATCCGACCCAAACCCCCCGATCGATTCTGCCCCTCTCGACGACCTCATGACCAACTAGCCTTCCCCATTGACCATCTTAGAACCTCAAGTTGTCGGATATACCCAAACTAGGCTGGAAAAAGACATTGATCCAGAAAGTAACATTTTTGCGCATGAAACTTCATCCTTTACACCCCTCCCAGTCGACCCAATTGTGGAAAACCCAACCCCAACTCCACCTATAGTTAACCTGGTCGACGAAACAGTCGAAACAAGTGTCCCTAAATCCCCTTCAACTCAACAAATTATGGTTCCGTCAGGAAGACCCGACCCACTTCTTCCACACTCGACAGAAGAATCCACTTCCACACTACCGACCACTCCACCCCTTTCACCAGTTACTACCAGTCTGCCATCCCCTACCCCTCCCGACGGAACACACACAACTTCAGCAGAAGAACAAACAACATATTTCACAAAATAAGTCAACACAACAACACAATAAGAAGTCGACTCAATAAGGACAACACAAGAAACAACAAACAAAGAACACGCAAAACAAGAAGCCATCAACAAATAGACAGAAGCATAAAAACAACCAGAAGTTGTTGACCAACAAAAGAGACCAGACCACCAGAAAAAGGCCACAAACAAAGTACAAGATAAAAGAAAGAGAATGCAGAGGAAATGAAACAGAAGGCAACAGAAAGAACAATAGAAGCAGAGGGAGAAGCAACATCTCCAGCATATCCAGCAGGAAAGACGACTGTCTATGCACTTAGACCAGTTTGGCCCAATTTCTACGTATGATTCTCAGGAATCAAATTAGTATGAACTCGACATTCTTGTAGATGTAGTCACCAGAGAGAAGATACACAGAAGAATTGAAAATCGTGAGAATCTACAGAAACTGCAAGAATAACAAACAATAATTTTTACTAAGTGCCAGGAATTAGCACATCAAGTTATACCGATACCATCGAGTTCTGACACGACAAACCCGCTTGGAAAATAATACACCATACTGGAGAGTGTCGTGTCGACTCTAAGAGATAAACTGGATAAGAACCAACGAGATCAGGCTGCAGAAACATCTATCTTAATGGAAAATCTGTACACGGCTTTCACAGAAGCCCACATCCTATTCGCATAGTATACCCAAGAATCTGTGATAATCTGCAAGCTAGATCACACAGCTAGAACAAATCTCACAAATCTCACTCAAGAATAGCAGAGAGAAGAAGAAGAATAGACTGAATCAATAATCACTCATGAACACAAAAAATGGAGAATAGAAGTATAATCATACATTAGATATGAGCTGGCACTGTGAAAAATGAATACAATACAATAATTGTGAAGTGAATTTGAATAAGTTAAAGTTCATTCGAATTCTCCTCAGTGTGTAGCTTGGATGGCATTGGATACATCATCCAATCAGCGGTGGTAGTCACAAATAGTCAAAATTAAGTCAAATGAGTCTAACTGAGTCTAACTGAGCCATGTGAGCACAAATCATGGGATGGAGACTCCAAGGAGGGCACATGAGGCTGTCCGAAGGTCAAGTGCCACTCCAAAATAGACAACTAAAAGATACAGGCAGTTAGAATGAGCAATAAATGGAAGAACTAGTCAATCAATGCTCTAACTGACTTTTAAACTCCTGGTAGGTGAGATAAGGTGCATATGTCATCTAGGTGAGGAAAACAAGGCACATCAAGTAGGTATGAGGGCTACTGAGGGCTGAAGATAGGCTCCAGGTGCTGGGGATACCACCAAACTGATGACTGGATGCATGCAGATGCATGCAGGCATGTAAATATAAAAAATTATGGTGATAATATTCCAACACCCCCTCTCAAGCTATACTATGAGGAAATAACAGAAGAAACTAAATAGTAGGGCCCTTGTGACTGAGACCAAAGGTCACCCTGTATAACAATCTAAGTAAAACAAATGAGGAAAGAGGGAAAACCCAGTGGAAAGAAATCCCTCCCTCAAAAATAGACTGAAGGATGCTAATGTAGCATGGCATCACTCACCCCAAGAAGAGATCTAAGGAAAGTGAATCTCTTCACCGTGATGTTCTTGGTGAAGATATCTGCAATCTACTCTTCTATAGGACAGTAGAGCAGTGTGATGGTACTTTCATGCACTAATCCTAGAATGTAATGCATTTGTATCTCGATGTGTTTGGTTCTCTGTATCAGAACCGGATCTGTGGAGATCCTAATGGCACTCTGATTGTCACAATAGATGACTGGTGGAGTACTGAATCGAATCCCAAACTCTGACAAGATGGCACGCAACCAGATGCACTGTGTGGTTGCATTCACTGCACCTCTATACTCGGCCTCAGCTGAAGAAAGAGCTAAAGCAATCTGATTTTTGCTCGACCAACAGATAGGTCCAGATCCAATCATGAAGACAAAACCAGATGTAGACTTCCGATCTAAGCTATCTCCAAACCAATCAGAGTTTGTATATCCAACAAGGTCCAAAGGAGACCCAATTGCATAGTGAAGACCATAGGTATTTGACCCTAGCAAGTAATGCAAGATCCTCTTTGCTTCCTTCCATTGAAGCCCATGAGGCTCCTGCATGTATCTGGAGACAATACTACATATGGTCTAATTTGCCATGAAAGTTCGTTGTAATAGCCACAAATTTTCGTCCCTGTTGCAACGATTGGTGTTTCTTTTTTTCGTGGAAAGTGATTCGTGGATATAGGGACGAACATTCCATGTCGTGGAAATAGAAACGCTTCTTTGATGCCACATGTCAACAACACAACTTTTCTCATATCTACAGAAAATACATCCTGCCACAAAATTGTGTCTCTATATCGACGCACAACTCCTATAAATTTCCACACTGGCGCTGAATCTTCCACGAAACTTCATCGTAGTATCCACGTATCCATTCACGATCTTTCATGGCAAATTTAGCACATGCGTCAATGATTATTTTATAGTCCCATGAAACATCATCTCAGTATCCACGCATGGATTCCCAAAATTTCGTGGCAGGTTCAGCACCTGCATGGAATATATTTCATAGTTCCACGAAGCATCGTTGCAGTATCCACGTAAGGATTCACAAACTTTCGTGGCAGATTCAGCAACTGTGTGGAAACATTCTCTATAGCCTACATTGTTGTTCGTCAATATAGAGATGATACCTGGAAGTGTTAAAAAAAAATGAATGCGATGATACAGTCATAGATTTGTTTCAGATAGACTAAAAGCACTTCTCATGAACTAGCTCTTACATCTACAATCAAATCCTTATCAATGATTCCTTTCAAATCTGCAAACAAGTCTGCTTAATGATGGTTTCCAATTCTATCAAAACTTCATCAAACAAATAATCTTGCATTGTATTCCTTAAAGTAGTTACCAAGTCTTTATAATAAGCAATAACACAAATAATATTTGTTCAAGTAGTTTTCATACTTATCCCTTTTCAACAATGAATTCTTCAACTTCAAGTTTTGTCTTTTAATGGCACAAATATTCAAACTCAAACTCAATTTTCTCACAAAGAATAGGCTCGGTCTTCAAGTTAAAACTGATGTTCTCCCATAACACTATTCAAACTCAACTTCAATTTGGTCACAAAGAATATGCTCAGTCTTCAAGTGATAACACAAGTCCTTCAAATATGCTATCAATATGTTTCAATGCTTTGCAAATTGTTCTTCTTCAAGCTCATATTTCACATCCTTGTGTCCTTTGAATAATCACAAGGCTTAAGCAACATTTTGCAATGTATGAGCTCGGTCTTACAAAGAATTATACCTTATCTCTATTCACTTCTTAAGAATGTCTATATGCTTATGTAATGGTATATATTTAGATGCTTAATAAAACTTTCTCAGAGTCATTTATCATCAAACTTTTCATGAGCTTGTAAACAACAAACACAGTCCTAGATAGATATCTCAAGAACTTGAACTAAATGTATAAACATGAAGAATTGTAAGCCCTAGTCTTAAGCACATGTGGATAGTAGTTGAATCCTAAGCCCCAGTATCTTGCATTAAAGAAATGACATGATAAAGTTTTACTTTAAACCCCTACAAGGAAATAATATCGCAATTCTACATGTCATGAATACCCTACTTGTCATGAATACCAATGGTTGAAAATATTTTTGAATAAACTTTGAAGTCAATTGATATAATCAATATTACCTCTACCAAAGCCCTTGTTTACCAAGTCTCCTAGAATCACACTAAGCATGTAGCAACAAACAATTATTTAAGTTACAACAAAGGAATCCAACCAAAATAAATTCTAACTTGTGTGGATATGAAAAAGGTGGGAAGCAATGCACCAAAAAGAATGCATAGAGAAGGCATGTGCAGGTTGAATGCAGAACCCCAAAACTACATCACGCCACAAGATAACAAAATGGAAAAATACTTTAGCTAGGGCACAATAGAAGAGCCCAACTTAGCTTCCATGTTAGAGGCCACCTGATCCAATGAATGTACCAACCCAACAAAAACCAAAACAAATAAAGATCCCAATTGCAAATTTTGATGAGCTGCATAAATTTTCACTATCAAGTACACTTTATGTAATAGGATTTGCCAAAAATACCATCGAACTATATAGGCACCACATGCAAACAATGCAATTACCATGCACTCAAATGGGAAGATGTATTCACTTAAGACCAAACAACTTCAAACAAAGACAAATTACACAATTTTACATGTAGCACAACCATGTTTACATCTCCCATGCAAATATTTCTGACTCCATGCAACACTTCATGGAGATGGGATTTTCTCCATAATATATTGCCATCTTCTTATGTGACACATGAAACTTCTCTGCACTTGCTGTTACCCAGAATTTCATTTGATTTCATGCCACCTTCTATATATTTTCTAGCTGCATATGCAATCACACACAAATCAGCATCATCATGTGTTTTCCCACAGTGTTTATATCTCATTCTACGATCAGTTCTGGATGAAATCTCTCCACTATAATGGTTTAGTCTCAATAAAGGACTCCCAATTTCATTGAATTTCCTGTCTGAAGGCCAAGGCATGATACAATTAGAGGAAGCCTTCTATCTTCAAATGGACCATCTTCCCTCATTTGGAAGCAAAGATTTGGTTCATTAACAGTGGGCACATTACTTGCAGCCCCCCTCAGGGGACTCACTGCTAGAAGATTCCCTAAATGGAGATTATCCTAATTTCCTGTCAATGGAAAAGACCAGGTAATCAATTGGGTGTTGAGCGAGGAAGAATGGAGATCACTGTCACAAGTGAGACGTTATCAAATTCTTGAGTTTTCCCAAGTTTTCTATGTTTTTCAACTCACCAATTTTTTTGAATTTTTAAGGTATGAATTTATACTTGATGAGTTTTGTTGGTTTTCTCTCAATTTTTCTGATTTTCCAAGTTAATGACCCGTGCCAACTTTTTGCCAGTTTTTTGTTTTGCAACACTAATATTATCTATTGGTTTCGAAGACCTTTTGTTAATTAGTATAATCTACTTGACAAAAAGTGGTGTGCACCTCTCTTCTTGAGCAACTAGGGTTTCATGTGGTGATTTTTAGTGTGTGAAGGCTTCTATACTATGTTACGAGGCTTGTCTAAAGGAAGGTGCCAAAGTTGGAGTGTGCCACATTCCAACTTTGGGTTTCCCAATCGCCATCGAATCTCCAAATTTCGGTAACCACCATAATTTTTGTAGCTTGCAATTTGTAAAAGACCACAATGCCCAGATTGTCCATAAAAGACCACAATTTGATATTAAATAAGTAGTGAATACTCAACTGTGTAGAATAAGTCTTGTAGGTGACTATTAATTTTGTGAGTATTTTGATCACAGAAGATCGAGGAGCTATGGAGAACCTCACAAAATCGAATTAATTTGCAAAAACAGTGGAAAAATTTAAAAAAGATGATAAATTTACACACAATGTATGCTCAAATCTTTGATTAACTGACTGTCTAACATGTGAAAATGTTAGTAACAGGTTTTTATTACATCCATGAGAAAATAGAGAGCATTAGGTGGCTCAAGCTGAGTGTACAAGTCATCAATGCCAAATTGGCCTCAATCCCCCCTAGGTGGGTCCAACTCAATCCCAATCACCCCAAACAGCTACGAATTCTGGTGTGGAGGTGGCTGAAGCATGCTGAGTCATTAATTAGCTCAAGGAAGGCGTGGGTGAGCAAATAGAGGAGGTTTGGGGGCCCAAGGGAGCATTAAATGCTCCAAATCTAGCCAAAAGTGGGCAAAAATCCACCCTAGCGCCCTTGGTCAACTAAATTCCCCAAAACAAGGAGAGAGGGCGCACCAGCAATAAATGAGGGCGCACTTGTGGACAAAACTGGAGGCTGGGTGAACTGGTTTGCTCAGAAGTGGGTGTGAACACTCTCAAAGTGGGTTTTTGACCAACTATAGTCACTTAATCCAAAACATGGTTTAATTAAGAACATGGGCAATTAAAAATTTATGGATTATGGTACTAAGTGTGGTTACTGTTCTAACACCCCCCCTTAACCATAACTTTGTACATCTCATGAAAGATAAGTGGGAGGCCTTGGCAACAAAGGCTCAAGTCACCTCAATACAACAGAAATTTTATTTGTCCATATGAACCGAGGAAAAGAAGTAAAACCTCATGGGATAAAAACTTCCCTCAAAAATGGACATGGGGCTGAACCTGCAATTAAATTGCAGCAATCACCATCCATCACTCACTCCAAGCAAATCTCTCAAGTAAGTGAAGGTCTTCTCAGTAAAGCACTTGGTGAAAATATCAGCAGTTTGCTCGGTGGATGGGCAATACTGCAGTGAAATCACCCTGTCATGCACCAAGCCCCGAATGTAATGCATGTGGATCTCAATGTGCTTTGTTCTTTGCCTCTGCACTGGATCAGTAGATATCTTGATGGCACTTTGATTATCCACCCAAATATTGGTTGGAGAATCAATAGCAACACCAAACTCCCGAAGAATGCCTTGCAACCAAACACACTGTGTGGCTGCGTTCACTGCTGCCCTGTACTCGGCCTCTGCTGATGAAAGAGAAATTGTATGCTGTTTCTTACTTGACCAGCAAATAGGTCCTTCAGCAAACATAAACACAAAACCTGAAGTGGACTTTCTATCGATGGGATCTCCCGCCCAATCGGAATCAGAAAATCCAGCTAGTTGAAGTGAAGAACCAGCTGCATAGTGTACCCCAAAGTTCTTTGTTCCTTGGACATAATGAAGGATTCTTTTGGCTGCCTTCCAATGGATCTCATGTGGCTGCTGCATATACCTTGCTACAGCACTTACAGCATAAGACAAATCAGGTCTTGTATGTGTAAGGTACAGCAAACTTCCAACTAGCTGCCTATAGAGTGTGCAATCCACCACCGGAGAGTCTTCAAATTCACCTAGTTTTATGCCTGAAAGGAATGGGAACTTGGATGCCTTACATTCAGCCATTTTGAACTTGAATAACAGGTCTGAAGCATACTTATATTGACTCAGCAATATACCTCTCTCAGATTGCTCAATTTCCAAACCCAAAAATTGCCTTAGCAATCCTAGGTCGCTCATGGCAAATTCACTGTGCAAAGAAGCTTTAGTTGAGCCAATTTGTTTGGTGCAGCTCCCTGTAATTAAGAGATCATCAACATACAGTACAATGACCTGCAAATTATCATCACAATGCTGCAAATAAACATTTGGATCAGACTTGCATCGACATAAACCAATTGAGAGAAAAAAGGCATCCATTTTGGCATACCAAGCCCTGGGGGCTTGCTTGAGTCCATAGAGTGACTTCTTCAACCTGCATACAAGTGTGGGATCCTCTTGGAATCCTTCAGGCTGCTGCATATATATCTCTTCCTGTAGCTCACCATGCAAGAATGCACTTTTGACATCCATGTGGTGAACTTCCCAACCTTTACTAGCTGCCATGGCTAGAGCTAGTCTAATTGAGTCCATCTTTGCAACCGGTGCAAAGGTCTCTGTATAATCCACACCATGGATTTGTGAGTATCCCTTAGCCACTAACCTAGCCTTATATTTCAGATCAGAACCATCAGCAACAGGTTTGGTTCGAAAAATCCACTTACATTGCACTAGTTTCCTCTTGGGAGGAAGAGGCACCAAATCCCATGTTTTGTTCTCTTGGAGAGATTGGAATTCTTCTTGCATTGCTGCCCTCCACCTTGGATCATGATGAGCTTCCTGATATGATGTTGGATCAGATCCAATCATCATATAACAGTGATCAGCAAGTTCATTCTCATTAGCAAAGGAAGCATTGATTGTTTGAGATCTAGTCTTCCTAGGCTCTTGGGGATTGCCTGCCAATTCACCTGCAGCTTCTATGATTTTTTCAGCCCACTTGGGCCTTGATGGTGACTCATGTACAGAAATGTCATCTTCAGCTATGTCATCTTCAGCAATATCAGAAAAATCAGAGGAAGAATCATCACTAATCTCATTGAGGTGTGGAGGAGAGGAGCTTTCCCCCGGTGCAAGCTCAAAATCTGGAATTGGTTCTTCTTCGAATTGCACACTTCTCTCAATGAAAGTTTTAAGTGTGGATGTGTCAAAGAGCTTGTAGCCCTTTGTGTCCTCACCATAACCAACCATGATACATTCCCTGCTCTGTGGCTCCAAATCCTTCCTCTTTTCTGATGGAATTCGAGCCCATGCTCTAGACCCAAAAATCCTGAAATTTGACACATTTGGTTTTTGGCCAAACCATGCCTCATAGGGGGTTTTTCCTTTGACTGATTTGTGAAATGCTCTGTTCTGAATATGAGCAGCACAATTGATGGCTTCAGCCCATAGCTTAGGGCTTAGATCCCTAGCTTCAATCATGCAAGTAGCCATCTCCTTGAGAGATCTATTTTTCCTCTCTGCCACACCATTTTGCTGAGGTGTGTAGGGGATTGAATGTTGCATTTGGATGCCACATTCCTCACAAAGGTGCTGAATGTAATTATTCACATATTCCTTTCCATTATCAGTCCTAAGGATCTTTATCTTATGACCACTATGGTTCTCCACTAGGGCTTTCCAAATCTTCAGTTTCTCAAACACTTCTGACTTCAATTTAAGGAAGTAAACCCAGCAGAATCGAGAGTAGTCATCTATGAATGTAAGTACATACCTTGATCCACCATATGATGGAGTGGGAAGAGGACCAATGAGGTCTGAATGTACCAATCCAAGTGGTTGAGTGGCTCTCCTTGCCATTCCCTTCTCATAGCTGCGCTCAGGATGCTTTCCAACTACACACCCAATGCATGCACCATTTGATGACTTGATTTCTGGAAGCCCTTCCACCATCTCGTCCCTGTGCAATTGCTGGAGATATTTGTAGTTCATGTGGCCAAATCTTTCATGCCACAACTTGGAGGTCTCGTTGGCATGAGAGACAAGAGCATGGTCACTAGAATTTGGAATGAAATTTGAGAATTTGTACATTCTCTCATCATGATCTGCATACCCTACTGCCACAACTTGATTTGAGGAGATTTCTGAGATTTCTACCAAATCTGGAGTGAATGTCACTCTCTTGGCTTCTCCTGTATGAGTCATTTGATAGACTGATAGCAAATTTGCAGCCAATGAAGGTACATAGAGCACATCACTGAAATAGCCATGCTCCATGTCAATCCTACCAATCCCCTTGGTCTGGAGTTCTGAATCATCTCCCATTCGAACTGTTGGGCCACCATTCGAATGCAAAGAGGAGAAGAGCTCTCTGGATGAAACCATATGTCTGGAAGCTCCTGAATCAATGATAAAGGATGAGGGATTTGAAGTACCTGCTACCAAAGCATGACACTTCTCCTTATTGTCAGGGTTTGAGGTGCTCTCTTTCTTCCTTGCGCCCTCAGGGACTGGGATGTTGTTCTTCTCCAGCAGCTGCGCCATTGAGTCAATGGTTTTCTTCATACATGAGCTCTCTGGATGCCATCCCCTATGACAATAGGTGCATTTGGTCTTTTCTTTTCCCTTCTTGTCCTTCTCCTTTGACAGATTCGAACCCCCATCTGCAGACTTGGTCTTGTCAAACTTCCTCTTCTCTTGCTGCTTCGAATTCTTGGCTTTCTGCTTTCCTTTGCTTGCATTTGAAACACCCATTGCCAATGCTTGGTCCTTTGATTTTATGGTGCCCATCTGAACTAGTTTATCCTGCTCCTGAGTGAGACACTCCATGAAGGTAGCTAGTGATGGCATTTGCCAATTTCGAAGGGTCATTTTGGCTGAGTGAAATGTGCTAACAAATACTGAAAACTCTGGGCCTAGCTTCGAAAGGATGGACAGAATCAGTTGTTCCTCCTTCTTAACAATTCCACATTGTTGCAGTTGAAGCACCAGTGACTTGAATTTCGTGAAGAACTCCTGGATGGTTTCAAAATGCGCTGGGCTCAAGCTAATGAGCTCGTTTTCAAGCTGGTGGCCTCTCAGTTCATCAGTTTTCCCAAAGAGTGATTCTAGCTTCACCCATACTTCATTGGGGGTTGTCAAACTGTCTGTATGAAACAAGAGTTCCCTTGAAATGCTCAGGCATAGCAATCCATAAGCTTCATCAAGTCAATTGTAGTACTTTGCTTTCTCCACAGCAGAATTTGGCTCCACTTCTGTGCCCATGGTCACTCTATAGAGACCCTTAGATCTCAGCTTGATGACCATCTCAGCCTTCCAATCGAAAAAATTGAAGGGTGTGAGCAACATTTGGTTTGCTTCCATGACTGCTGCGTTGATGGTGAGAAAACTACTGAAACACCTGCAAAAAACACTCAATTTTTGTCTGGAAATCCTCTCTAGAATGCAGTTCAACGCTCAATGTTGGCCTGCAACTCACTAACTCCACGATGGATCTGATACCATGTGAGTATTTTGATCACAGAATATCGAGGAGCTATGGAGAACCTCACAAAATCGAATTAATTTGCAAAAACAGTGGAAAAATTTAAAAAAGATGATAAATTTACACACAATGTATGCTCAAATCTTTGATTAACTGACTGTCTAACATGTGAAAATGTTAGTAACAGGTTTTTATTACATCCATGAGAAAATCGAGAGCATTAGGTGGCTCAAGCTGAGTGTACAAGTCATCAATGCCAAATTGGCCTCAATCCCCCCTAGGTGGGTCCAACTCAATCCCAATCACCCCAAACAGCTACGAATTCTGGTGTGGAGGTGGCTGAAGCATGCTGAGTCATTAATTAGCTCAAGGCAGGCGTGGGTGAGCAAATAGAGGAGGTTTGGGGGCCCAAGGGAGCATTAAATGCTCCAAATCTAGCCAAAAGTGGGCAAAAATCCACCCTAGCGCCCTTGGTCAACTAAATTCCCCAAAACAAGGAGAGAGGGCGCACCAGCAATAAATGAGGGCGCACTTGTGGACAAAACTGGAGGCTGGGTGAACTGGTTTGCTCAGAAGTGGGTGTGAACACTCTCAAAGTGGGTTTTTGACCAACTATAGTCACTTAATCCAAAACATGGTTTAATTAAGAACATGGGCAATTAAAAATTTATGGATTATGGTACTAAGTGTGGTTACTGTTCTAACAAATTTTGTCTCCTTCAAACTCCAAATGTACAACTAGCAAGTTCTTAACATAGGGTCTTTGGTTCTTGTCAGTGTAACTCATTATAGTTACACTGACAAGCAAACTATAACGATAAACCAATATTCAGTAACTTGTAATAAATTAAACATATATATCATATAACAAAAAGAGAGATTTAGTTGAAGATACCAACCTCAGTGTGAAACCATTCTTGAAAATATACTCAGAAGTATTACTTTCAGAAAAGACTGCGTGTGCCTCGAAGAGGCCATTCATCTCTAGGAACCAGCTGACCCTTCAAGAGGGTTTGTACAAACCAGAGAGAGAGAAATGGCTGGAGTTGATTAGGTCAATGAAGTCAACATAAACAAAGTTACAAAAATTATAAACTTCAACCAAGTCTCAGCAGAAGAGAAGTGATTATCACCACACCACAATTGATCGCAGGTGATCAAAGTCAACTTCTCTATAAGACCAAAAATTCAACAAGGTGGTATATAAAAAATGAAGGAGGGTAAATGCCCGCATTAACCACAAGTCAAAGACAAGGTACCACAAGTCCAATAATATCTCAATAAATGTGGGGAAGGTACATTAAACCAAAAATGAGATCTGAAGTGTTGGTACAAATATAAACAATGGTCATAAAAAAACAAAATATAAAATATGGTCATAACATAGGTATGGGTAGTAGAAGACCCATGACCCTTAGAACCAACGGTAAGCTGATCCAAATGTGGCCAAACAACCATAGTAATCTATAAGAGAAAAACTTCAACAAGGTGGTTTTAAAAAAGTTGCTCAAGGAGGTTAAATGACCCCATTAAACACCAGTGAAAGATAAGGTACCAAAATACCAATCATATCTCAATCAAGGTGGGGAAGGTACAACCAGTCATATCTCTCTCAAATGTACAGTCATTCTATATAACCTGAAATTTCATCATCACAGTATGAGGAAGGTTCGTGGGATGCCAAATAAAAATATCCCTCATTTCTCTCTATGTAATCCTGAAAGCATCACATAACAGATAAGTACCTTGTACTATAGAAAATAAAAGCCACATGTGTTAACATAATTTAGATCTCTATCAACTTAAGGACTCCTCTGTGGTCCCTGTGCTGAAGTTGGTCCTCGAGATGTAATGGGCAGTAATCTTATAACATAATTTTCATCTCTTTCAGTAAAAGATGATAAAATAAACATATTGATCATATAACAGTAAGAGAGGTATAGTTTAAGATCTCAATGTTAACATTTAACCAAAAATCAGATCTGAAGTGTGGTACTATTTCTGAATAGCGCTAAAGCAACACTAAAATATTTTACAACATAAATTTGATCTCTATCAACTTCACCACTCCTCTGTGGTCCCAGTGCTGAAGTTGGTCCTAGAGATGTATTGGGAAGTAATCAAATTATAAAGAGTGATGATCATCGAAGTCATGATGAACATATCTAATATATCTAATATAAAGAGAATCAAATTTTCAGACTAATTTATCTACATGCAACACATACAGGAGTGATGATGTTTTAGAAAACACAGAATTTGAATATTAAAATACAAAATAATTATAAACAAGCATACAATGACTTGTCATGACATTTAAATTTAAATTTCAAATTCTACGAAAATAAAAGATATAAATGGGAAAATTGCAAAGAGCATCACATAAAAGATAAGTACCTCGTAACTAAACCAGATAAAAGTTATCTATGTTACATACTAACAATGTGTCATACTAACAACATCTATATCCATCAAAATACAAGTCATGAACTACTTTTTCGTTGATTTCTGTTTTTTTGCATTGAAATAACTTGCGAGTACAGTATCACAATCATCAATTGGCGCAGTATTTACTGCGATATCTCCTATTATTGTTTGTGTTTCCATGCCCTCATTTGTGCCACTTCTTGTACGTTGTTGAGCAGGGCATGGAGGTAGTTTTGTAGGGGTGTGAACTGCAACAACGGAAATGAGGTGCATATATATATGACGTTGAATTATTATTGAAATAAATATTTCATTATTTTGATTAAAATTACAATATTTCTCTTTACCAGTCTTTGTAGATGTGGCAACTAGGGTGTTAATTGAAGGTATAGTTGCTTCCCCTTGCACTTCATGCTCCTGAGCGGCATGGTATTCCATTGAAAGAAGAAAATTTATAAGTTTAGGTCAGGAAATATATACATCTAATATCAGTATACTTTTCTATTTCCAAAGCATACATACCGGAATGGATACTATGCTCCACACTATCATGGGAAATGTTCACCCCAACATCAACTTGTACTTGCTGAGTAGCGCTAGATTCACTACTGCGGTTGCATTGTTGCCTAAAAACAAACATAAATTTTTAGTTATGGGTGATATAATCAGAAGTACTGAATAGACTTTAATAGTATACTACAATTGGTGATATACCTACATTTGCGTCATTGGGGAGATTGGAGTCTTCCCCAAGCTTTTCCGATGTTCAACCACACTTTTAAAACCAAGCTTTAGGTCTTCGTCTGTGGCTGCAGCTTGGAACATATTTCCCTGCAATGCGTGATAACACATTTTAAAATTTACAGTATCAAAATCAGATATTTGTTTGGTACTGTTAAATAAATATTCCCGACAACTAATCATTTAATACTTACAATTCTTGCTTTTAGTTTTCTACAGCCACCCTGGCCCAGTCTATGTTGCCCGTGCTTTTCCATTCTAGCCTTGGTTGCTTTGGAGGTGTCAGGTAGCCTATATATGAAAATTTTCAAAAACCTTAGATATCAAAAATATTACTTAAAACAAAAAAGAAAAAAACAATTGAGCTTATTTCAGTAAAAAGGTGATATATGTTGTACCTTGCTTTACCAGGTCGTGGTTGTTTTCCTTGTCTTTTTTGCAAGTTCTCCTTTGCATCATCTATCAGCACCTTCCACTCTTTCTCAGGAACCATGGGAGGGCGCTCATGCCTGAGGTCAACTTGCAATCTTGCCCTATATTGGGCCCTGGTATATTTCAAATTCTCACCGGCTAACCTTGCAACAAATTTCCTGTTGAAAGTATTTCCGAACAAGTTGACCATGTGGTCAATCAACTCATCTCTCTTAGTGCTATCTTGGCTATTCCACCGTGTGCGAATGGTGGGGCCAAACAGCTCCAAGGCTTTGTCATTCAAATGCCTGTAGAAGACATTGTTTCCTGCAGAAACATGTAATCCATTAATCTATAATAATTTCAACGTATGTCTATTTCAATTTCATGATTAAAATCAAAAAAATAATGGATAAATACCAGCAATTTTCTGGATCTTGATAGGAACACAAGAGTCATCCACCATAAAGGTGAGATCTAGTTTTCCAGTGCTTTTAACTAGTGTCTCACCAGGAAAAGTTTCCTGGTTGTCTACAGTACATTCATCTCCAGAGTCATGTGGAGTCCTAGGCTCTGTCTCATCATGCTCCGGCATGGCATCATGCTCTCTCTCACCATGATCCAGCATGGCATCATGCTCTCTCTCACCAGTGTCGTCATCAATGGAATCGAGGCCAACTACAGGAGTGGAAAAAAGCCTCATTGGTACATTGCTTTTTTTTGTTGAATTGGACCATCACTGCTACCTATACCTGTCGTGGCAGGTTCTATAGTCACGGGTTTTAAAAAATCCTACAAACAATAAAATTTACTTTATTAGATCACTTGGAATGATAAAAAAACATAATATCATATATGAAATCACAACATAGCTTAAAAACAATTGTAAAGATGCCACTTACCCCATAAGACTTTATAACCCCTTGTAGCTCTAGAATATTTGCCTTGTTCTCCTGTGACAAGGACCTTTGGTGAGCCAAGGCAAGCATTTCACAATTTTCCTTTTTCAAGGCTACTCTAAAAGTGTGCATTGGGTTAATGGAATAGAAAATATCTTCCTCAAACCCCTCATCACCCAGAGCTGGTGCACGTGACTAAATTCATCAAACAATAAATTTAATTATGCATTATAATTTTAACATCATTCAAATATTGATATTGTAATGAAGATTAAGTTACTATTATGCACTAACATTTACCTGAATCGGTGTTATGACCAGTGCGTGTCCACGAGGAACCGTCGTTGTGGAAGCAGCAGGTGCCTTTCCATGGTCCTGAATGAACCAATAATCCGTCATAATGTCAGAAAAATGATCCAATAATCCATCATAAGCTCAGAAAAATGTGAATGTACTAAATCGAAACATTTACTTATTTTACTAAACAATTACCTGACGGGCCACAGAGTGTGACCTTCCACGGTCACCCTCGACCATGGAAGCAGCAGGTGCCTTTCCAATGGCGCCACACCGACACAATAAATCAATAAATAAACATTTACCTCAGACTAAATAATTGTAACATAAAGAAAAATGAGATATTGCATTAATATTAATTTTTACCTCAGAAGTAGAAGATACACGTTCTGCTCCAGGGCCATGAGTAGACTCCTTCCACAGTTTAATAAGCATGCTTTCATATGGAAATATTAACAATAAGCACGGAAAACGTGAATGCTAACAGTGAAAATTGGAACATCTTGTTATTGTAGTCATATTTATTTACTATATTTAACATTTACCTGACGATGCGTAGATGCTAACATTCCATGGTCACCCTGGACCGTGGAAGAGGCATGTGCTTTTCCACTGTCGCCAACCTAAAAAAAAAATCAGTAGTCAATAATTGCATCAAAAACAAAAATGAGATATTCATAGCAATGTAATTACCATGTAATCACATGGAAATATTCATAATAAGCATGAATAAAGCGAATGGAAACAATGGAAATCGAATGTTAACAGAAGAAAACCAAACATTTAGTTATTGTAGTCATGTTTGGTTACTACTTTTAGTATTTACCTCATGATGCATATTTTCTGACGGTCCACAGTTCCCCTGGACCGCGGAAGCCACATCTATTCTATTTAAGTTATAATCGATCAATGACTCTTCACCTGCAAGTATTGTTTTTATTGCACATACAAATATACGATGGTGTTCGCGTGCCTCGAACTCGCAATTTGGTTGCTTATTTCTTGTCACTGGTCGTGTACTATTTATAAATCCAGCAACGTTTCCGGACGCTTTTGGTCTCCCATCAATATACATAGTCGCCCCTTTGTTTTTATTTTTTTCTGCTATTTGAATATAATTCGTGGCAACTCCGTATCTCCACATACTTCGAGTATATTGGACCAAGATCAACCAGTTAATGTATCTATATAGTGGTCCTACATACTCCATCAATTCGGTTACAATGCCATAGCGGACCGTTATTCCATCCATGGAAAATAGCCCCAATCCATGTAAGGATGAAGGAGAAATGCGATACATCCTCCCTTTGATGAGGAAATTTGTTTCCACTTGAGGTAGCATATTAGGTACCCATCGTTGCACTAGATGTTTATACCTCAATGGCAAATCCATGTCTCCTATGCTCTCAGCATCATAATTACACAACCCACCCTTGGCAATAAAATATTTCATGCGTCTATGAAATCTTTTCCTTATCTTTTCAGATTTGGTTGATATAAAACTGGTAGATCTAGTACAGCTCGTCTCACTTTCAACCTCTCCGAGTATATCTTCATCATCACTTGAGGAAGATAGATCATACAAATACCTATTTGGTGGTACCTACACTCCATAAAACAAGAATAAATAGGACGGTCCTTTCTCTCTTCTTTGAAAGTACACATTTACTTCCCTCAAATATGAGGCTTACGAGGGACATGCCTAACCCATTTACTTCTCCTTCCAACACTGCTAGGCATATTATTGGCAGCCTACCCTCTTTCTTTGAATGTCATATTTCTGGCATCCTACCATTCATTTTTAAAATTTACATGTTGGTATTTTATGCTAATGCATATGAAAACTGTTTGTTAGTGAACTGTTTGGCAAAATCACTCAACTAAGAAACATTAATTGACTATATCAGCCCAACAAACCATAACTACAGTCAGATGGTCCACTCAGGAGTACATTGCAGCAGTGTTCGCAAATGTTTCATGTCAATACATCTTAACCAAAAAATCTATAAAATACTACAACAGAGAACGCAAAATAAATCAGTTAACTTAGGTGAATTATTACACCTTAGACATGTTGCAAATTTCAAATCCATGCAAATTGGCACTCAAAAGGCCATGAGAAATTTGATTTTCAAAGACTATTTTCAGACATTATGTGTATATTGATTTTCTGACTATATTGGTTTTTTTATTTAAAAAAAAAAAAAACTCAATCAATAATGAGTGTATCCATCAACCAAGCAGGAGGACCAAACCAGAAAAATGTCAACCTGAGAGCAGTCCCTAGTCAGTCACTCATGTGTTCAAGAAAATTCAACACTACCAGTTAGGTCAATGTTCTAATACAATTTTCAGTGACATGTAATGTAAGATAAACACAATAATCACAAAAAGGGGGTAACACACAACATCAAGAGAACTAGGCCAAATGTAGACAAGGAAAAAATATTGATTTCAGGAAGATTTTGAACATTGGTTTTTTACTCTATAAGTCTTGGAATCCCTTATGGTTCAATTCTCTACAATAATGTGGTTCTTGATAACACTTGGGTACCATAGGACTTGGCCAGCCCCTCTCATTAGTATTTAAATCCCCCCCACGAGATTTTCACAATCCTCAACTATGGGCGAGGGAGGAAAAATTGCACCTTCAATTGTGAACCCCCCCTTGATTATTCGATGGCTCCAAGAGTTAGAAGTGCAAGTCAAAATGATTCGCTCTGAGAACCTAGAATGCAAAAATGTACTCCTCCGTCTGTACAATCTGGTTTCTACTGGTGTCTCAAAGAATAGAGGGCAAAATTCTGTGCTTTCTGGAAAATTTGATCACTTAGAGGCCTCCCTGGACCTTGCCTTCTCACATAGGGCTCGTACTCGGGAAGTTACTGCTGGGGAACTTGAGGAAATCAGCGGAAAGATAACAAAGCTGCAGAAACATATGGAGGGTAACGTGGACCTCAGAACTGAGAAGAGAAAGACAGAGGATCCTACTGCAACTGTCAAGAATGGCTTCCTAATTCAGGGTTGATTCAGGTCCAGGATAGACTTCTTTTTGTTGGTTTTGTCTTTACAAATATTTAATAGTGTTGTAATTAATAGAATAAGTTTCACACTCCTAAGACTGGAACTACCTACAAATGTATTTCTCTTGCTTGCTTTTACTTGGGAAATTTGTTAGATATTATAGCTATCTTAGGACAGGAAGTTATAGTGCTTGTTATCAAACTGATCAGGAAGAACTGGATGCTAGGCTTGTCTTCCTTCCATGGGAGCAATTAGACCTGCATTTTGCTGTGTAACCCATCTTCTTCTTTTTTTAAATCATCAATATATTTGTTTCAGTTTTTAAAAAAAAGTTGTAAAACAAGTTGTCGGTGGGTTTTCTAATGAAAAATAGTTTCCTGTAATAGCTACCAAAATGTACTTTCATATTCAATTCACGAGTCTAAAGTGTGATTTTTCCTTTTTATTAGTTGTAAAATGATTTTTGGGCATCCCATGCCAACTGTGGACAATGGAAGGCAATGAACATGCTTTATACCTCACATCTGGGAAGTTCTAGGCCCTATAATGACATGCTACAACAGTAATTAAACATATATGGGTAATGTTATGAACATTAGTATACACGTTTCACCTTTTACCTCATCATTTAGTTCTGGGCCGGTTTTGTGGATGTGAGGTAGTTTTGAGTGCAAATTAATACTATCCATGTCTTCTTACAACATGAGACGCTTGCAAAATATGAGGTATGGAAAGGCTAAGAGAAGAAATAATGGGTGTGTTGAGTGGAGTTTGGACTTCATAGCAACGGTAAACCTCCAATGTTTCATGCTATAGAATTGGATAACATCAGCTATTGAGGACTTTAAATTGATTGTACCAAGGCTGATTTCCTCCTGAATGCTGTTATTTATTTATTTATCCAAATGGTAGCAATGACCTTTTTAATAGAATTTTATTAAGTTTTCTATGCCTCCAAATAACTAAAAGATATGCCTAATAAGGGGAGCACTCTAGTCTCCCAGGAAAGCAAACAACCGAAGGATGCCACCTCAGCACCTGATAGTCAAAATCATATAGGTCATTGATATTACCATTACGATAAATAATTAAATAACAACATTCGGGACCAATGTGTTAGTTGCAATTAAATGTGTGGGGAATGTTATGTAAGACCCTCAAACAACCCTTACACACCACATGTGCTTGATGCAAACATTCAAATCCTTGACAATTTAAGCCTTAACTTAAGTGAAATCAACGAGAGATATAAGTGTTGGAAACAACCAAACCATGACTAACCATTATGGAAAACATCTTAAAGTTATTATGACTTTCAATAGTAAGATCTAAAAAAATTTATGACTTTCCTTACAATCTTCATGACAATTTGAATGGACAGGCCCCACTCATAGCCAAATACTTTTGAGATATTTACAAATCATCGGAGTATGGTGGACCAAAAATTTCTCGATAGGCGTTGTCTTCATTGCACCATGACTTTGAATAAATAGACCTCTGAACCACCCATCTATGATGATGCATGTGGACGTCTATGCGGGTTTTGACAAGCCATGTTGTATTGTATTTAATGTAGTACCCAAGGATTTGATCCTCAGTAATCTTTGTCTGCAAAATATCTTTGACCTGTTCGAGGGACTCTCCAACTACCCGTTTCAGATTATAAATAGCATCTGGTGATAATGCTATCAGGTTGATTCCGAATGACTGCCACCAGTGTCTCATCCAATCAGGGATGTAGAATGCAGGGTCCTCATAGATTTGAGGAATTTGAAGTCCAAAGTTCAGCATGGTATAATATGTTCTATTTGTATTTTATTTTCTCAAGAATTTCCACCATAATTTTCTATATTTTTCATAAGTGTGTGTAGTACTTGGAAACTAGAGACTAGCATATTTATGTGGCCATGCTTCAAGAGAATGTATCTGGTTAATACATTAGTACTATTGGTCTAGTTGTATCCCGGGGTGGCGTGTAGATCCCTCTGGCGAGATTAAGGTAAGATCATGGTATAGGTTTGTTAACGAATTGCTTGCATCGGCTGCTTTTCTCAGGGAGTTGTTGTAAATCATCTCTGGTACAATACTGGATGCCATAGGCATTCTTCTGAGTTGTGGCACTAGTATATTAAAAGCGTCAGATCCCTGTAAGTTAGCATCTAACACTTCAGTATGTCGCAACTCCCACCTAGGTTTCCAGTCTTGCATATAATCCAACCACATGATATTATCATCAATAGTATAGATCTAATGTTTTCCATTGGTCCAAGCAGAGATTTCCATGTTTACTTCTGGGTTATAGGCCTCGGGCTCGCTTACACCAGGCTAGCTTGTTTCAGGCCCGCTTGTTAAAAATTAGCATCATTCTTCTGTGTCAAATATTCTCTTATTAGTAACCATTGTGAATCAAATATTCTCTTATTAGTCATTGATACATTAAAACACCTTAGATCTAAGACCAAGGTGAATCAATATTCATAGTCAAATCACTATGGATAGTACCTTGTAGTTGCAATCAAATGTGTGGGGAATACTATACACATGGGAGCATCATCTAAATACTATGTGCAGATGGTTGTGAAAGACAAGCCATGATTGATGCCTAGGAGGCCTGTTATGTGCTATAAATATGCACATTGTATCAAGTATTATTTCAACCAAGTAATATGAAGTGAGTCTCCCAGGAAAGCAAACAACCCAAGGCTAAAAGGAGATAATCTGAGCAGAGTTTGGCATTGTCAAGATGTCTCAGCAGATGCAGGGGGGTCATTTGAAATATGCAAATGAAGAGGTGAGAGTGAACAAGGAGCACGGTAGGCAGGACTGGGAATTACCACACCGTCACTGTGGTGAATTAATGAGAGACCTAGAGTAGGTGGTGCCCTGAACAATCTAACATAGAGGTAATTTACAAGCAGGTGAAACTGATGTGTGTATGTTTTTAATAACATTTCCCATCATAATCTCTAGAAGGAAATGAACACAAGTGCATATTTTCTATCAAAAGGAATACAATTTACATCTTACTCAAGTTTTCTTATGGAATCTATTGATGGTGTTCAAAGCAGTGATATCCAGAGCACTTTCAGGGCTAAAAGTTGAAATTCAAGACCTCGTTTGAAGCAATCACATTAATATCACCAATTAAAACAACTATCATATCCAAAATCTACGTATAAATCTAGATGAGCTTAACATACCAAATGAGAATTCACATCCTAAGCATTGATACCTAGAAACATAGTGTTTTATTTTAAAAAATTATTAAAATTTTCACATACAACTTGGAAAGCAATCTGGTTCAAATTCCAAAACCAAAATCTAAAAGCTAGGTACAATATCATTGAGACAATCATTCTTCTATGGCCATGAAGGTTAAACTATGCCTTCAAATCATGGGCAGAGAACCCAAGAAATGCTTGTAGGATAACAAAAAAGCCTCAAACTCTCACCAGCTCAAATCAAGAGAATGTGGCAAAAGGCAGAGATACAAAACTGCTTAAACCAAAATTGGGATTACAACAAAGCTCCCAACTCACATCATCTCAAACCAAGGAGAATGTTGCTACCAGCAGAGAGATTTAAAATTGATTAAAATCAAAATTAAATTGCAGGCATAAACACCCTCAAAATGTGATAATGAGCACATATCTAATTCATATTCCTAGAATCCACTTGCACAAAAATATCCAAATAAAACTGCTTTGCAACTATTTTCAACAACCATATCAATGAACTTTGGATCACTATTTATGTGTTAAATAGAACTACAGCCTTTACATCAATCAACAACGAGCATTCCATGTATATTGGTTTAGTTATAAAATCAAAACAACCCAATTAACAACTGAAATCAACAACACCTAATTCGAACGCATAAAATGCAGAAATTTGACTTAATAGAGGAGGGTTTCAAAATCCCAAAGGAACACACACCGTGAAGGAGGTCACGGACCAAGAGTCGGTTGCAGGGGGTGGAATATCTATGAGGGAATGCTTACGTAAAACCCTCCCAACTCAACCCCAAAATTCACCTCCCTACTTGCAAACAAGTTTATCAAAAAGGGTTCCACATACTCACATTTCAATGCATAATTTACCACAGCATTCATAATCAATTCAGGATTGGACATATCTCCAACACAGATATCGATAGTTGGCAGAGGACGAAAAACCCTATCTCAACAACCAACACAAGCAACCATTTAGGGTCTACCAATACTAGCTCTATCTCCAACATTGTTTTTTAGACAAATTTGAGTTCCACTACTGCAAGTCTGGTGAATTAGAATCCACTTACAGTTGCAATTTAGGGTCTGCAGGGATTTGCACAAATGGCTGGAGCAAACGAAACCAACTTCAACCCCCCTCGTAGCAATTGCACGGTGAGAGTTGCAAGAGGAAATGGAATTGTAGCCGGTTGCATGCACTAGCTGGTGCGGTCGAATGAGAGCAACAGAGTGTTTTCATTAAGCTCGACAGAGACAGTTAGCAAATGGCCAAAAGTAATCACATCAAACCCGAAACCCTACCAAAGCATAATGAGTAACAAAGGACCACACATAACCTGTAAAAATACTCATTTCCATATCGAATTTACCACAACATTCATAATCAATTCATGATTGGACATATCTCCAACACAGATATCAATAGTTGGCAAAGGACGAAAAACCCTATCTCAACAATCAACACAAGCAACCATTTAGGGTCTGCCAATACTACCTCTATCTCCAGCATTGTTTTTTTGACAAATTTGAGTTCCATTACTGCAAGTCTGGTAAATTAGAATCCACTTACAGTTGCCATTGAGGGTTTGCGGGGATTTTCAAAAACGGTCGAAGCACACGAAACCAACTTAAACCCCTCTCGTATCAATTGCACGGTGAGAGTTGCAAGAGGAAATGGAATTGTAGCAGGTTGCAAGCACTAGCTGGTGCAATCGAACATCAAGAGCAACAGAGCGTTTCACAGTTAGCAAATGACCAAAATGAATCACATCAAACCCGCGGACATAACATATGTTTTTGTTTTTGCTTTTAACCATCGACAATGTTAAAGGTTGTCAAATATATGACATTTGTTATAACATAACAATTTTACATAGGTTCTCAAATATATGACATTTGTAACATAGATTTTTTATTTTGTTTTATATAACAATTTTATCAATAACAATACTAATTAAAAATTAAAAATAACGATACTAATTAAAAATTAGCATATTAATTACCATACCCATAGGAATTTCAATAAATGGATAGAGAGCAATTAGGATGCAGTCGATCACAATGATTGGGATGTTTAGACCATTGACATGTAGATATTGAAGAATGATATAGTACTAGATGAACTAAAAGTGTACAATTTGATTCCGATGAAGTGGATCCAAGTGTCAACATATTTGCAAAAGACATCATCAGACGATGCAAGATCTAGTTCTCACGAAACAAAAGTGGTTGATTGATTAAGAGGACTTACAAGTAGTGATGAATGATCAACATTAAGATTAAAACTAGCTTAGAAGACCAACAAGGATAGAACCCCTTTCAAAATAAGTTTTTTATGTTTCCAATGAAAGACTCAAAATAAGTTTTTTATGTTTCCAATGAGTCTAGTAGAGTTCTAATATGAAATAACCCAAAACATAACACATAAATCTTATAACACAATTTTGTATCTTGCTCAATCGACACATGTTCGATTCAAACCATTAACACTACAACCTCCAGGAACACCCACGCTACTGCACATGTAGAACATAATTAGATTAGAAAACTACTTTTCAAATATAACCAAGTTAATCAACAAAATGAACATATGGTGAGTGCATTTAATTTAACTTAAAAACATTTCGTACCTCTACTTTTCAACAATTAAATATCATTCATATTCTTCTTCATCCAACTCAACATCTGTATCAGGATCTGGTTCTGAATAGATATTGATGAAAGGATCATTCACATCGTCATCAGCATCAAAGTCATCTTTGCTAATATAGTCATCCTCATCGTCAATGAGATCGTCGTCTTATACATTTGCATGATCATCCTCTTCAACTTATTCATCTAACACATCGACTGCAGCCTGATTTGAATCATCATCATCCTCTTCTTCTTCGTGAGTATCTTCATCATCTAGTACATGATTATACTTACTGGTCTTCCTCTTGGATCGTATCGAACAACATATGACCAACCTGCTTTACCTGGTACCTCAGAGTAGTAGACTTGCTCACATTGACTTGGAAGAACATAAGGCTCTGTACCTGGTTCAAATGCCCTTGTATTAACCATGGTAAATCCATTAGCATGCTCAATAACAGTTCTTTCAGGATCACATTCATGCATCCGTAGCCTGTACCACTTCACCTCAAACAAAACTATTTTAAAGGAATTAAAATCACACTCAACAATGTCCTCCAAATGCCCATAGTACCTATTCTCAGTTTCTTCTGGATGTCTATCACTTCTAGAGGAAACATTGGTGACCTTAAAGACTGCAGTTATCCCACAATCCAAGGTTTTCTTGTTATCATCCAACTTTTTGATATGAAATTTACGACCATTACACAACATAGCCTTGTGATGTTTGAGCTGCAAAATTGACAACGGGTTAAAAATACATTGTGAATTAATAAACACATATAGGAGGTAGTAAATATATTTGAAAACTTAAACAAACGAAATGTAATAATTGGAAAAATGGATGGAAGTAACTAGAAAAAATGTTGGTTAAAAAATTACTTGCCTTTTTATATTTTACACCATAGACTAAATCAACTTCCCTTTGCGACGTAAGGTTAGGAATATGATGTCGAAGACGATGAACTATTTTAATCATGTTACTGACCCCTTCCCATGATAACCTACCGAAGATTTCTTCACAATATTTTATCCAATGCTCCATCCAATCAAGGTTGTTTGCAATGTATAAATGTAAAGCATCCCACACTCGACCAACTATAGGATAAAAAAACAATTCAATTTCATATTTAATTAGATCATCATTAAAGGAACATAGTTTAATATAGTTAAAAATGCATAATTATTAAAGAGTCAAAAACAGTATGATAATAAAAAATTGGAAAGAATAAATGTGTAACATATTAATTCAACAACATATAATAATAATTACCTTTCACATTCCTAAATGTACCTCTCCCCAGTAGGACCTCCCCTTCAAATTTGTTGATGGAGTCGAGATGCCAAATGCGAGGCACATTCATATTTTCTGCTAATTTAGGTAGATATTCACTAATGTACACCATGCATTGATATACCATATATCCTTCAACCATAGAACCTTCGGGACGCGCTCTTTGTCTAACAAAATCCTTCAGTGACTTCAACTGCCTCTCCACCATCCACATCGACCTTGTGTGTACTGGTCCACATAATTCAATCTCCTCAACTTGGTGTATGAGGCAGTGTTCTTGTGCATTGAAAAATGTTGGAGGTAGATACTGTTGGATTTCACACATTAGTCGGGGAATTTCTCTTTTCCAGTGCCTTATATCTTCTTTATGGATTTCTTTTGATGAAAGCCACCTAAAAATGATGCAATAAAACAATATGTCAAGGCATATATAATATTTGTGGGAAAAACATAATATATGTCAATAAGTTCCACTACAGACCACAGACCAAGTACATTTTCGAATTAAAACATTACTTACCTCATGTATTTTCCAATAACATAAATAATATGTTTTATGTTGTTGTCAAAGTCATATGGGAGAGATAAAGGTAGAACATACTGTATCAAAAAACCGTTAATTATTAATATTTATTTCTAAATAAGAGAATAGAATTAATAAAATAGTGCATACCGATAATGAAATATATTATAGACTAATGATTACCTTAATGAATGTATACCAATCATGTGTTTTAACCCCTGCAAAATCACCTTTTTCGTCAAGATATTCTTTATGTTTGACGAAAAACCCATCGGAAACCTGATATTTTTTATGACCTCTCTCACAATATTGCTCTATTGCTCCGTCAAGCACCAAGGAAGACTAATATTTTGTTGACGGCCATCACCATTAGAATTAATGATCACACTTTGCAATGCGTGATTAGATTCTTTAATGTCACTACAAATCTTTCCAATTTTTTCTTTGTCAGTCCTTCCATCTAATATACGCCATAACATTTCTGTTATGTTCTTCTGGATATGCATTGTGTCAAACAAATGAACTATTTGCAGGTGCTCGTAGTATGAAAACCTACTAAATTGGATCAGGTAAATTTTGATTCCTCGTGTGCCTTAACAACATTCATGAAACATCAGTACATAATCAAATTAAAACCAATTAATCAATAATGGTATAACATATCGCGTTGAACATAATTCAATACAAAAAAAAAATGGCATACCATGACGGTTTCTATTATATTCCACCTTCCATAGGTGAGGTGTCATTCTTCGTGGTTTTTTTCCATTCTCTTCTTTACTGTTAATTTTTTCTTTGTCTGTAGTTCGATAACTATGGTTCTTAGGCAGAAAGTGCCTATACTCATTGAACACTTCCTTTGCTAAACTCCTTGAACGGCGAGATTTTATCCTGGGACCGCAAAATGGACATGCATATTTACCCTTGGTTTGAAGACCTACAAGATATATGAATTGGTGTAGAAAATTAGCATTACAATTTAAAATAATGCATGATATTATCAACAGATATATAAAATATTAAGGAACAAAAGAAAGTAACAACAATATACCACAAAAATGTGTTAACCTAAGAGCATCATGAATTGTAAATGTAAGTATTCCATGGAATTGAAATCGTCTTTGCCTGATTGGTCTAGAAATATCATACATAGTGATGCTAGCCCATAACTTCAGCAACTCATCGATAAGAGGCTCAAGATATACGTTCATATATTTAACCTGGTACTTGCCTAATCAATGAAAGACATAATTATCATGCACGAAACAAATCAATGAAATATTTACTGATCAGATTTTCAATTAAAAAAATACCTATTAATTAAATACTTGGAACAATCATTGCCAACATTGTGTGCTCTCTCTTGATCGACATCCAAAGAGGAAGGTTATTGTTTATAACAAAAACAGGCCACACTAAGTAGGTAGAACGAAGCTCTCCAAATGGATTGACACCATCAGCTGCCAAAGAAAGTTTAACATTACGAGGATCTTCTTTAAAAATCGGCCACTTTTCTTCGATGTAACTGAATGCAGAACCATCTGCAGGCATTCGAAGAACATCGTCGCGACTTCTGTTCTTTGCATGGAAATCCATAAACTATGCTATACTTTGACACCTGAACAACCGCTGGAAACGTGGGATTATCGGAATATAATGAAGAACTTTTTGAGGCACCTTTTTTGTCACTTTATCGGTTCAATACCTACTTGTTTGAAATTGTGGACATTCATTTTCTAATGCATATTGTCCATAGTATATGATATGATCATTAGGACATGCATCAATAGCTTGATACTCCATACCAAATGCTTTCATAATGACATATATCCCTCAATATGTGCGTGGTAAAATATTTGAAGTTGGTAATAGAAATTCACCTAACAATCTACAAAATTCAAAAGAATAAATCAATGAAAACAATATTAATCATCAATATCGCATCCAAAATTTACACATTGATTACAATAGCAACAATATAGGAAAAAAGTCAACCCTTTCTATATATAGATATTGTGAACATGAAGACAAAAATAAAATAAAAATCAAATTACATACCTTAGTATCTGTGTCATACAGGTGTTTGATAATCCATTCAAAACCTTCAAGTTCACTAACAACAATATAGCAGATAAAAGATTTGTTTTTGAGCCTTCATAAAGAGGTTGACATGACTTCTCAAGTAGAGGATCAACATCATCACTATCATCCTAGTTGTCCTCATCCATTGGAGCAAATGTGTCTTGGATCAATCTATGTATCTCATCTTCCTGATTTGTGTCACTAATGTTATCTACATCCATTATATCATCATAAATAACTACATCATCTTCAATGTTCTGATGTAGAAGTTCATCGGGCTATACTGAATGAGTATTTCTACTAGTAATTGGAAAATAACTCTCTCGAACGCAACATTTTGGGGGCATTGTCTATAAATTTACAAACAACATAGAAAAATTAGTTTTTATAGAACATATAGTAAAAAAATAATACATTTTACTAAAATTCATGTAGACATGATGAATATTACAGTGAATATATTAAAAATTGAACCCCAAAAACAGTCTTACCAGGGGACGATATTCATAACCCCCTTCGGCGTGCCCCTTCTCCCTACAATGTCTTTCAACTGTTTCTATTAAAAGTCTTCTTTTTTGCAAGCCCCTGCAATCAAAGCAAGGACAATAACATTTTCCATCTCCTCTCGCCTCTAATGCAGCTCTAAACTAAGAAAGATTCCTTGCATTTTCATTCATAGTGACAAATCCTTGTAGTGGTCGTACAAGTAATTGTCTTACCTACACCATACAAAACAATAACTTGTCAATTACATTAGATATTATAAGTACATTTCTGAATATAGTATATTATAATCCAATATTTTCTATATTTATAAAGAAAAACGTGAAGACTAAAGTTAATATGAATGGAAAGATGGTAAGTTGGTTGTGAGAAAGTCAATTGAGAATGGTTGGTTACTAAAAAAAATGGTAAATGTCAAATGTTAAGGAACCAAAAATATTGGGAAATTGATAACTACTTGTATAGTTTGAAGACCTCATATAGTTTGACCACCAAAGAGGGTAGGCTCTTAACCAATATTGTAGTTATAATCCCTAGCTTAGTAGGACACATCAATGTGGTACGCATTAGAACTAGGAGAAGAGATTATGTCACTTATAGTGTTTCATAACTTAGGAAGACAAAGAGAATTGGTAAGAGAATGGGTTCAAGTGGCCTAACTTGGAGATGTAGTATTTGAACAAGAACCTTTATGCATTATAGATTTTTATCTTGTAGATGAAATAGGGATGGGCTATTTGTGAACTCTCGTGAATATGTTTTCATAAGCTTCTTGAATATGTTGCATAGCTTAAGAAGCATCACAAATTTTTTATAACAAAAAAAAAGCATCACAAACACAATATTAATCACAAGCAAGAAAAGTACCACTTAATTTAATTTTTAAAAAAATGACTTTAGTACTAGAATGAATATTATTTACCATGAAAATCAACTTGTTACCCTAAAATATTTAACTAGAATCTAGATTTGACAAGGTGATGCAATTCTTAAGCTAGAAGTATGTTGGACTTAAAATAGCATTTCCATGAATTTCCTTGCCACAACCGTTTTATAATGAACTTTTGTGGGTAGAAAGGCAAAAAAGCAAGTTAACATGACCTAAGCCAAAAAAAACAAGTTCTTGAAAAAAATATAGCAAGTTAAATGAAAATGATAGCAAGTTCTTGAAAAAAATATTAGAAAGGCAAAAAAAAAATTAACATGACCTAAGCCTCATTACTTATAAACAATATTAAAATCTAACCATTATAAAAATATAGACAAAAAAATACACATTCCTAACCATGCAAGTTCAATATCAGACTTATGCAGAATATCCAAGCTCATACAATCACCCCGCAAGTCCAAAATCCGTGCTCAATGTGCCGCAAGAAAAGAAAATGTGAAAATTATGGTGAGAGTGTGTAGTTTATATAGCTCAACTTTCGTCCCTGTTTCCATGAAAAGTGAAACCTAAAAAATTTGTCGATATAGGGACGAATGCTCGTGGAACTTTAAAAATCGTGGATATTGCCACGTTTTTTCCTCCCTGAAAAAAAAAAAAAATTTAAAAATCATTTTTTTGACCCACGAATGTTGAAAACGTGGAAAAATTTCGTGGAACAATCTTCCCATATGTAGTAGTGAGACAGCACTGACTGCATAGGAAATATCAGGTCAAGTGTGTGTAAGAAACAATAGACTCCCAATCAACTACCGATACATTGTACTATCCACCAAAGGTGTGGAAGAACCATCCTCAAGGTTGATCCCTGAAAGAAAAGGAAATGTTGTTGGTTTGCATTTGCTCATATGGAACTTGTCAAGCAGATCTGAAACATACTTGGGTTGTGCAACCTTGATTCCTAAATCACTCTGAGTGACTTCAAGACCAAGAAATTGTCTCAATAATCCAAGATCTAACATGGAGAAGGAGTTATGCAAAGTTGTTTTTATAGATATGATGCATGAATTTTTGCTCCCTGTAATCAATAGATCATCAACATATAGAAAAATCAGGAGTAGAGAGTCACCTTCATGTCTCATATAGACATTCGAATCAGATTTGCATCTCATGAAATTTTGTGACAGAAGGAAGGAGTCCATTTTTGCATACCAAGCTCGAGGAGCTTGCTTGAGTCCATACAAGGACTTCCTCAATCTGCATACTAGTGAAGATTATTCAACATACCCCTCAAGTTGTTTCATGTATATCTCCTCCTCTAGATATCCATGAAGGAAGGCACTCTTGACATCCATGTGATTCACTTCCCAGTGCTTGGATGTAGCAAGAGCAAGAACAAGACGGATGGAATCCATCTTAGCAACAAGAGTGAATGTCTCTAAGTAGTCAATCCCATGGACTTGGGAGTAACCCTTTGCAACCAGTCGAACCTTGTAGTTGCTAGTAACCCCATCAGAGTCCATATTAGTTCTATAAACCCACTTACATTGAACAAGCTTCCTCCCAGGGGGGAGAGAAACAAGCTCCCAAATTTCATCTTTGAAGAGACTCATACTCTTCATCCATAGATGCTACCCATATTGGATCTTGGTACGCTTCAAAGAATGTTTTTGGATATGATCCAATCATAAGAAAGAATCTCTCAGCTAGAAATGGATCTGTGTGAGAGAGAAAATCAGATCTGGTTGTTCTTGAAGATGGTGGATCTCCAACAAGATCACTAGTGGATTCAGCAGTGGTGGTGGCCCATCTTGCAATAGGAGTTTGAACCTTAAGTGCTAGATCTTCAGGTTCTTGCGGATCTGGATCTAGCATCTTCTCTAGCTATCAATTCTTCTTTTTCTCAACCTTCTTTGCTGGATCTTTTCCATTCAAGCAACCTTTGCAGGTGCCTTGGGAAAATTTGATCTTGGGAAGCCCTTCAACCATCTCTTGTGTATGCATATCTTCCAGGTACTTGTAGTTGAGATGCCCAAATATTTCATGCCACAGTCTGCTCTCTTCATTTGCATGAGTGTGAAGAGAAGACTGCTTGGAGAGAGGAAGAAAATTTGAGAACTCATACAGTTTCAAACTGTGGTTTGCAACTCCTTTTGCAATGGTAGATCCTGATACCATGTCTTGAATTTCGACCTCATTAGGAGAGAACATCACCCTCTTGGGCTCTCCAGTATGAGTCATCTGATATACTGAAAGTAGATTAGCAGTGAGAGTGGGGAAATAGAGCACATCTGATAAGTACCCATGATCTAGTTTGATTCTTCCTATCCCTTCGGAAGAGACCTTAGAATAATTCCCCAACATGATGGATGGTCCAACAATAGATTCGAAACCAGTGAAGAGATCCTTGGAGGAAGACATGTGTCTTGATGTTCCAGAATCTATGATGAAGGAGGATTGTGATGATGCTCTTGCCATGAGAGCATGGCATCTCTCTTTGTCCTCATATCTAGATGGTTCACTCTCTTTCTTTCTAGCACATTCAGGTACTAGAAGATTTTTTTTTCAAGAAGTGAAGCCATGATATCTATGGTCTTCTTCATACATGAACTCTCAGGATGATATCCTCTATTGCAGTATGTGCATTTGGATTTCCCCTTCTAAGTTTGCTTGCCATTCTTAGGATTTGAAACTCCATCTGACTGATTTGGAGTCTCCTTCTTTTGTTCATTCGACATCCTTTCAGAAACTTTTTGTTTCCCTTTACCATTCTCTCTTGTCATCTCAGTGGATGCAAGAGCTGAATCCAATTTGGTTTTTATCACTCCCATGTGCACTAGCTTCTCCTCCTCAAGTGTGATAGATTGAATGAAGTCTTCAAGCGAAGGGAACTTCCATTTTGGAATGGACAACTTTGTTGAATGGAAGGTCAAAACAAACACTAAATAATCAGGGCCTAGCTTCAACAGTATGGAAAGGATGAGTTGTTTTTCTTCCTTCTCAATCCCATATCTTTTCAACTGTGAAATCTTGTTCTTGAACTTATTGAGAAACTCAATGATAGTTTCGAAACTGGTTGGGATCAAGGATATGAGCTCATTTTCTAATTTATGACCCTTCAAGTCATCCTTATGAACAAGAAGAGATTTGAGCTTGTCCCAAACCTCCTTTGGAGTCTTCAGATCGATAACATGAAAGTGTAGGTCTTCAAAAATGCTAAGTAGCAACAGTCCTACTACTTCATCAAGCTTGTCTAAGTAGTTGGATTTCTCTACTGCACCAGTGGGCTCAACTGAAGAGCCATTCACCACTCTTGAAAGGATATTATACTTCAAGAAGATGTCCATCTTTTCCTTCCATTCGAAGTAGTTGAATGAATTCAACTTGAGATCCATGATACTGAAGAATTCGAAGTTGAAGAGGAGATAGTCCTGCAAAACAAATGAGAATTATGAAATGGATATCTTCTACAATTCGAATTGAACACTTTCTTAGGACAATGAGAACATGTGACTTGGTCTTTCACACCTTGATAGACCTCACTGGATTTCTCCAGTGAATTCAAGGAAATAGCACTAGGATTCACTGTGGAAACCCAGAGGCTTCTGGTGCTCAATGAAAGACAACTACTCAAAGAATTGTTGTAACTGCTACTGTTGCAATTCGAATAGATGCTTCCAGCTCTGATACCATGTGATAATATGCAAGCTAGATCACACAGCTAGAACAAATCTCACTCAAGAATAGCATAGAGAAGAAGAATAATAGACTGAATCAATAATCACTCATGAACACAGAAAATGGAGAATAGCAGTATAATCATACATCAGTTGTGAGCTGGCACTGTGAAAACTGAATACAATACAATAACTTTCAAGTGAATTCGAATAAGCTAAAGTTCATTTAAATTCTCCTCAGTGTGTAGCTTGGATAGCATTGGAGACATCATCCAATCAACGGTGGTAGTCACAAATAGTCAAAATTCAGTCAAATGAGTCTAACTGAGTCTAACTGGCCCATGTGAGCACAAATCAAGGGATGGGGACTCCAAGGAGGGTGCATGAGGCTGTCAGAAGGTCAATTGGCACTCCAAAATAGACAACTGGGAGCTACAGGCAGTTAGAATGAGCAATAAATGGAAGAACTGGTCAATCAATGCTCTAACTAACTGTTAAACTCCTGGTAGGTGATATAAGGTGCATATGTCATCTAGGTGAGGAAAATAAGGCGCATCAGGTAGGAAGGAGGGCTATTGAGGGCTGAAGACAGGCTCTAGGGGGATGAAGATAGGCTCCAGGTGCCGGGGATACCACCAAACTGATGACTGGATGCATGCACATGCATGTAGATGCATGCATGATGACTGGATGCATGTAGAATTCATGCAGGCATGCAAATATAAAAAATGATGGTGATAATATTCCAACAAAATCCACCATAGTTGCTGAAGTCTTGCGTAATTGGTATACTTATAATGGAAAAGTGTTTGAAGAAATGCAAAGGATGAGAGATCTACTCGACACGCTTCTTTAGCAATGAAAAAATGTCGACGAAGTACTCATTGCAACCGTCGATGAACAAATTATCATGGAGAACAGAAAGCTCGCAAAGTTGGAGAAACAAGAAGAACAGTGGATCATCCAAGCCCGAGTTAGCCTCACCAAACTTAAAAAGATCCACACACACCTCCATATACTTCTTTCCACCGCTGATGGAAAAATGAAATTATTTGGCCATGACATGATAAATCTACAAGATAAATCGACGCAAGACAAAATGGAAATCCTGTCGAGCCTAACTACTCTAACCATCGACATCCAGAATGCATTACACGCCTGGGAGGACTTCTAGCATCAACTATCAGTATCTGCAGAGTCCATTGTCCAAGTCTTCTTCCAAAAGCAAGTACCAGCCAACTCTAGTCGGCCATAGCCGTAGTAGCAAAATTCACTACTCACAGTTACATTGCATCTCCTCATTTCTTCGGGACAAAGAAAGATTTTGTGGTGGGGGAGATGTTGGAGGATCCTAGGTCGACCTATCGACTAGGTCCTCCATCCGACTAATTGTAATATATGTCGACGGCTTGTGTCAACCAATAACATGTTGAGTCGGTCAGTTGAATTGACAGGTAGTTAGTTATGTAACTGTTCGCTAATTGTATAAATAGGCTGGTGAGACAATTTATATGAGAATATTAGATTGTTCAGATATCTGTAACTCTTCTGCATATCTTGTTGAATAATAAAGGGCTTGTTGATTCATCTCCACTTCTTGGTTATTGTGTCTGTATATTTTTATTGCTTGCATATAATATTATAATATGTATCATTGGTAACCATGCGACCCTCGCAACTACAACAATTCCCAATTATATAATTCATGAAACATAAATCAAAACACGATTTATTGGGTGGGGGAGTTGGGGGGCAAGGAGTGCAGGGGTGGGGGTCAGGGGAGGGGGGGTGTTAAAGATATATTTATGCTATTATAATCAAAATATGAAAGAAACAACTTATTAATATACCAAATCTTAATTGTTGGCACATTCTTCACCAAAATCTAGATTCCTCGGCCAAGACCACTCATGGACTATTGCCCTACTTCAACGTCTTGGTCATCAAGGAATTTGATGATCCAAGGGAATTAAGATCCCAACTCTGAACCAAGGAAGAAAAAATTAGAAACTAGGTTTTTTATAAGGGGTGGGACAATAAAAATCGTAAGCTACAACTGCTTCTCAATTCTCTAGCATAAGAGTGCTTCAATAGCTTCTCTAACAATTTGTCTTCTTAAACACTCTTGAGATTTGTTTGGACAGATGGTTCAATTTTTCAATAGTGTACCGATGTATAAACCATATAAAACCCATGTAGGAGCATGCATTTTGATCCGGATTTATGTGGGAACGAAACAAAAGATAGCATATACATAATCATATACAGAGATATATTGCAAATAACACAGTGATACAGTAAGCACATATTCTATTAAATAGTGGAAATAGAACAGACTGTAAAATACAATAGCTAGAATGGTGGTAGCTATCTCTGAGAAGAGATGTGGCCGCTATGCTCATTCGTGCCAAGATGAATACAAAGAGAGGCCGAAAGGGCCTATTTATCATAAGCATGAGGGGAAGAATCCCAAACATCCAAAAACCTAACCCTAGGAGATGAAGCGCCAAAAGTCATGTGGGCCCCGTTTGGGTAAGTTAGTACATCACTTCCCGGGGTCGTAACTTTTGCATACGATCTCTGTTTGGGGCGCTCGGTAGCCCGTTGGAAAGGTCTATCCAAGATTTACCACTTTCGACTGGGCCCAAATGAATGCCGAAGGCAGCCATTTGGTCCCCCAAATCGCCAAAAAATGTCGTTTAGGGCCTCAAAATGGCTCCGGAAGTTCAGGACCCGAAAAACTGCTAAAAATAGTAATTTACCAAAATTGCCAGAAGACTGTTTTGAGCCAGTTGGAAGAGGTGGGCCGCCACCGATATCCACCTGGATCAATCCTCCCTTCTTAGGAAGCAATGGTCTCCATTGCGTTAAATCCCTTATCATATGTCAAGCTGTGTGTCGAGTTGAGCTCTTGGTGCGACATTTGCTGAAGTGGAAAGGTTGCCTTACTTTGACATCTTCAGAGGGTTGTAATTGTTGTTGATGGATGAGTTGGAGCTGTTCAACAGTTTTGGTTGTTGTGGTATCCTTGGTATGCACCGGTGTGGATGGTTTCTTTTTGGAGGGGCCCCTTGAATGCGTGGCCTTGCACTGTAGAGGTACCCGAATAGGCGATGCTGCACTAACTTTGTGTTTTTCTTGTTTCTGCTGAGTAGAAGGATAATTTGCAGAGGTTGTGGATGTCTCTGCGATCTGATGTTCACCTTTAGTGGCAATTGCGAATAGGGAAAATTTCCCAGTGTGGGAGATTATCTTCCTTCCCCGCTCGTTTGGGGTAGGTGCAACTATCTCTGGTATCCGATAGAGTTGTCCTCCCAAAGTGACAATGACACTGCGAGGTCGTGATTCATATACAGCATGACCCTTCCACATATATGGTTGTCCTAAAAGAACATCACATACTTCAAGTGGGGCCACATCACACAATACCTCATCTTTGAAGGGCTTGATGCTGTATGGTAGGCGACATTGGTGACTGACACGGATCCTTCGTCCTTGGCTTAGCCATCCAATGGTGTATGGTTGTGGGTGTGGCGTTATTGGTAGCTCCAATCTCTTGATGACTTCTTCTGAGATCAGGTTCTTCTGGCTGCCGCTGTCCACAACAAAGTGTAGGGGAATTCCCTTCACCCACATCTGTGAGTGGAAAAGGCACTCCTCTGCCTCCGACTCTTCAGGCTCCTCTGGCTGAATCTGTGTGGTGGAAACAACGGCACTGGGTTCTGCATCAATGATCTGCTTCCCTTTTCGTGCGGCTGTGAAATTAGGTTCTGAGTCAGAATCAGAACTGGGATCTGATTCTGAAGCTTTGATCTCAGCCACCAATGACTGTTTTGAGCGACAATCATCAGTGTTGTGCCAGGGGCTTTTGTGGAAATCGCACCACTTCCCGGTGTCCTTCTTTGTCTTTTCTTTACCCTTCTTTGCCTGTGGTTGGGACTGGTTGTCCTTTTCCTGCCCCGTGTTCTGCGAGCCAGAGTTTCCCTTGCCCTGCTTCTGCGTAGGTCCGAAGTCACGCTTGTTCTTTTGCTGAAATTTCTGCTCAATTTTGACAGCATATCGATAGGCGGATCCGAGTGAAGAGATTTCCAGGAAATCCATCTCTGTTCGGATGTACCGGTGTAGGCCGCTGCGATATTTCAGTACTAGGTGCCGCTCGGAGTCCTTGATACCTAGCTTTGTGCGCGAGGTATGAAATTTGTTGGTGTACTCCGACACCGTTTGGTCCCTCTCTTGATGCAGAATGGTCCATTTTGTGTACTGGTCATCATAGTTTCCAACAGGGTAATATTGTTCCTTGACGGCATCTATAAAAGAGGCCCAAGTGGGATTGGAATATTCAAACAATCCAGACTCGTCTGATGAGTTTTGCTCACAATAAGTTTCCCACCAATTTTTGACATGGGGGACGGCCTTAAGGAGCGCAAAGATGATCTTTTCCCTGTCGGAAAATTGGTGGACAGAGAAATACCCTTCTAGTAGATTCAACCATTTATCTAGGGCATCGGCATCGATTTGGCCTTCAAATAAAGGGATATCAAAATTAACTTGTACCTTGAAGGGAGTCGTATCTCCGAAATGGCTACTCGTTGAGGGTGCATTTGCCGCTGTTGGCATGCGTTGAAGGATCTGGGCGAAATTATCCATCATCTCGTTCCTCTGTCGCGCGAGGGCTTCCTCGAGCAACAACTTGATAGGATCTACTGCTCCGTCGTCTCTCTTTTCTTCCGCCATGGGAGGCCGTTTGGGGCGGCGAGAGTGGTCTTCCCCAAGTGAAACTAGTTCGAGACCCAACTCTCTGTATCCTGACCTCGTCGGGGACATGCACCGAGAAACAATCAAAGAGCAGACCGCTCTGATACCACTGATCCGGATTTATGTGGGAACGAAACAAAAGATAGCATATACATAATCATATACAGAGATATATTGCAAATAACACAGTGATACAGTAAGCACATATTCTATTAAATAGCGGAAATAGAACAGACTGTAAAATACAATAGCTAGAATGGTGGTAGCTATCTCTGAGAAGAGATGTGGCCGCTATGCTCATTCGTGCCAAGATGAATAGAAAGAGAGGCCGAAAGGGCTTATTTATCATAAGCATGAGGGGAAGAATCCCAAACATCCAAAAACCTAACCCTAGGAGATGAAGCGCCAAAAGTCATGTGGGCCCCGTTTGGGTAAGTTAGTACATCACTTCCCGGGGTCGTAACTTTTGCATACGATCTCCGTTTGGGGCACTCGATAGCCCGTTGGAAAGGTCTATCCAAGATTTACAACTTTCGACTGGGCCCAAATGTATGCTGTAGGCAATCATTTGGTCCCCCAAATCGCCAAAAAATGTCGTTTAGGGCCTCAAAATGGCTCCGGAAGTTCAAGACCCGAAAAACTGCTAAAAATAGTAATTTACCAAAATTGCCAGAAGACTGTTTTGAGCCAGTTGGAAGAGGTGGGCCGCCACCGATATCCACCTGGATCACATTTAATGCGCATTTATATATTATTTTCATTTTTTGTAACACCCCCGTACCTTGCTTAAAGGAAAGGCACTAAGACAAAGATACATATTTTTTTAAGAGGATTTCTCAGTGATTAAAGGGTACTTAGGCCAAATAGCCCTTATATGTAAAGGATGACCTAATAATGCTATAACAATGTGAGAATTCATTCCTTATTTTCAATTGCAAATGTGTTATTTTCCCTTTAATTGCATCTCTACAGAGACATTGATGGGAAGAAGAAGAATAAGAAGATGATGGTGTGGCTTTAGATAATGAACATGATGTTGAAAACATATCAATATTTGATGAGCTCAAATCTAGTCAATATTTTTTATTTTATTTGTGTACTCTTATAGCTAAGTTAATGTATACCTAGTGTAGTAGGAAACAACTTTTTTATGGAAAGAACATATAATATTACTATATACATGATGTAGATAAAATTATAAATTCCCATATGATGGTGGTATACCACTTATTACATTGTCAATTACATTTAGCTCATGTGGTTGGGAGGAAACGTTTTCCCCTCCCCACTTGGGTTTAAATCCCATTTCTTTGTGACATGTTTGTTCTTATTGAATTGATTATTGGTGTGTTATAAATTATATATTCATGAGTTTTTGAATTGGCCTTGTTTCTTTAATAATGTAATATCCCTCCAAAGAAAAGTACTTGGATTCACCTTGTTTCGACTCTAGGGGTGTAGTTTACAACTGATTCCAAACACCTCCAAATTCTTTCGAATTTGGGGAGGAAGGTCTTGATGGGTCATAAGACACATTAACACATCTATAAGACACCCAAACAATTGATATACCCATCCATGGTATGCAATTTTCAAGGAAAGAAGTTTCGGGACAAGACTAGTCAATTTGAGTAGTGGAAATCCACCCTAGGTCTTCCATTAATTGCTCTTCCAAACACTGTACGGACCTCAATAATGTTGGAATATTTAAAACCCACATATATGCCATTGATTACCTTAGTGGTATTAATCAATCATTTTATGATTAATTCCTATGTATTAGACTAGGTAGTTGACCACAAGTCAACATTGTGTGGACCAAAAGCTTCCTAAACCCACTTGTGCACATTCCTTGAGATCCTGGATAAGATTCTGGCTATTTTTAGTTCATCCTGGAATAGAAAGGTGCATTAGCTGCTTTTATTGCTTTTTACCACTTTTTGGTGAAAGGTAAAAGCTAGTTGACTAGTCATGACTGTTTTTTGGCCAACTCATCCTCCATGATGTTTCCAAATTCTGGATTTGGCATGTTTTTTCATCACACATCACTATCTGATCACTAAATCAAAAATTCGTGAGCCTTTGGAGTGACTTGGAGAACACACTTGCCACCTAGGGGGGTTTCGCATTATTTTAGTAAGTCCGTTTTTGTGAGGAAGCGAATGGCATCCTTATGCATTTGAATCTTTGATGTAATTATATATATTGACAGCCTATTACATTCCCAAGGTTGGATGATGTATTATTATTCATGAGAGTAATTTTTTTTGCATCATATGTGATTGATTTTCAGTGTTCTTGACTAGTTGTGTGAGAATTACTTGTGAGAGTTGTAATTTATTGATCAGGTCTTGGTGTGAACTAAATTTCACCTGGTATCATAGCTATTAAGCTATTATTTTCTCCATTGATTGTCTTGCAGGATCCAACCAGTCTCAAGGAGGGCGCATTCAATCACCAAAGGGCGCAACAAATCATCTTGGGAAGCACCCAAACCACTCCAAAATCTATTTCATAGATGCCATGGATCAATCACATCAGATAATCCTCACTCCATTCAATTATTTTGACTGGAAAGTGCAGATGGAGATCATGTTGAGGAGCAAAGGCCTCTACAGGGTGACTATGGCAACTGAACCTGATCCAACCTCAGCAATTGAGAAATCAAAGTGGCATAATCGAAGAGATGAAGCCTATGGTATACTGTGTCTCACTACATCCAGGGATATTTTATTCCATCTAGATAGTATTACCCCAATGAATTTTGGTTAAAGCTTCAAGAATTGTTTGGCAAGACAAATGAATTAAGAGGCCACCAACTGGATAATGAACTTGTTTCATTGAGTCCAAAGAATTTTGATAACCTCCAAGATTTCTTCTCAAAGTTCAAGTCACTTGTTCTACAGTTGAAGCAATGTGGAATTGATAAAAAGGATGAGCAACTAATCTTGGCCATTCTCTCCAAGCTTGGCCCTAATTACTCAGTCTTTGTTTCGGCCTTCCACTCCACAAGAAAGGTAGTTCGAAACTGGAAGAGTTCTACACTCTCAGAATTCATGGAGTCTCTTACACAAGAACAAGAAAAGTTGGTCTTGATGGGAGCCATCAAAAATCCATCAAAATATCATTTTTTGACTATTGTATATTCAAAGAGTTCAAAAGGAAAACAGAAGGGCAATTTCAAGAATCCCATTGATCAGAGGAAGGACAAACAGAAAGTCCATGAAGACTCATCAAATTTCAAGAGAAATCCAAACAAGAAGAATAAGAAGGCAAAGTGTAACTATTGCTGTTAACACCCAAAAAGTGCTCACTAGCTCATTCCCTTATTCACATGACCCATTTGTCCACTTTTCCACCATTTAAGCCTCTAAAGCCATCAAAAGGTCACCAAAAAGACCATAATACACCTTTTTTCCCCTCAAAACATATATTTTTCCTCAAAATACACAAAAAACCCTAAAAAAGAGTCCAGAATTCCCAAAAATATTAAAAGGGAATAAAAATATTCAAAATATTCAAAAAAGGAAAAAGAGGGAAAAAGAGACCTAAACCATGTTGGTTAATACCATTGGTTTCCTCAAAACCATAATAGTATTCCCCATCACCAAAAACTATAAAAAGGTGATAGGGGCTCCTCATTTTCCATCCACATTTCATCCTATCCTTATGCTGCCAAATTCCCATTGAGAGCCATTGCCTCCCATTTTGAGTTTGAAGACCCCCATTTCAGCATCTTGGATAAGAGACCATTGGAGCTTGGAGCACCTCAACCTTGGAGCTGCTCAACACCAAACATCCTCACCATTTGAGGTATTATAATACAAAAGTCATTTTTTACTCTTGTTCTTCCATAGATATCTTGTTATTGATTTAATTCTTGTTTATTTACACATGCTTATGTTAATGTTAGATTAGATTTATAATTGTTTTCTTTTATTCGAAGACTACTATTACAAGTTAATAGGTGCATCCTTGCACATGCTTGTTGAAAAACCAAGCAACAGTTTTTTGGCGACTCCACTGGCTTTCGAGCTTTAAATTTTTTCTTTAGATCTTAGTTTTTTACTTGTTTTACCATTCCAATTAGCAGATCTACCATACTAGATAGCATACTCATTGCTGCCCTAGCTATTGGCCCTTTCTGTAGCCTTTAACAGACCGAAATTTCACTTTTCGGTTTCGTTTCCGGCGACATGTTTTTTCCGTTTTCACATTGCAAATTTTCGCCCGACAGTCGCGTGGCTCATCACGACCTCGCGGCCTTTTTCCGCGCTGCACACCACGGCTTCGGGGCCTTTTTTTGCGCTGCACATCGCGGCTTCACGGCCCTTTTTCGCACTGCGCGCCACGGCTTTGCGGCCTTTTTCTGTGCTTCCCATCGCAAATTCGCGGCCTTTTTCTGCGCTGCCCATCGCGGCTTCACGACTGTTTTCCGCGCTGCACATCGCAGCTTCGCGGCGCAAACCCGCGATTCCCATCGCGGCTTTTGTGATAAAACCCATGATGCTATTATTTTTCATTCGGCCCAATTTTTAGAAAAAATTAAGTGAAAGAAAGGTTTTTAGCACTTTGTTTAGATCATAGATTTCATTTCTTAGCAAATTTCGAACCATCTTTCAGATTTGCTCAATAGTTTTGCCCAAGCAAGCACTTAGAAATCCATTTATTTCTTACAGTATTTGCTTTCCTTGAAAATGTTATTTCGAAAATCCATAGTTTTTGAATTACTTTTGTTAAAGCATTTACATTTCAGAAAAAGCCTTTATTTTTTTTTTGCAAGTTGGAATCATCTTGTTTTTCATTTGTAATCAATCGCCCAAGCGAGGAAAATTCATTTTCAGTTAAATAATGACACTTGCACCCAATCTGTCACATTTTTAATTAACTGGGCCTTAAAATCTACCTAAACTCAACCAACACTTTAACCCCACTTGGGGAGCACTTAAAGAATCTTGTAGCTAGGTAGGATTGGGGGGATAGGTGTTCCAATAACACCCCTCAATTATTTACATCTGAGACATAGTGGTTGTCTTTTACAGTCCCAAAAATCACTTATTATTTGTTGACACGGTTATACACCAATTTATCGGGAAGGCCTCTCCCTTAGGAGGGTTGAAGTAGCCAGACTGGTTCCGGAAGCCTGAGTGGAATACCGCAATCCATTCAGTAATCGAAGGATACCTTTCAAAGTTCTCGGTGTACACCCATATGGGAGTACAGCAGCGATAGAAGCAAACTGCATATTCACCCAACCGAACATGTCATGAACGGGGTATCCTAGTTGCCATTTTTTAAGATTGACTACCCGGTGTCCCTCCCGGTAGGGGGATATCTAGCCTTTGATTCCACTACCCATATTGTCTGACTTGGATTTCATCACTTTGCAGAGGATATGTTTAGTTGAGTCATAATACCACTTTTAGTTAGGCGTTTGCATGCTCTACTACCCCCCTTGGTCGATTCAACACCATTTGTTTTCTAGGAACTGTTTGATTTTTGGTATTCTGACCACTTTTATTGATTCCTCCACTTATTATAGCACAATTGTTAAAATAAGTGCTTTTGAGGTTGGTTGTTGGCCTGAGAGCCATTATTTTTCACACTCCCCTCCTGCACACATTGTTGCACTAGGGTTTTGAGTTTTTATCTCACCACCATCCATTGGTATTTCTAGACATAATTTTCACACTCCCCTCCTGCACACATTGTTGCACTAGGGTTTTGAGTTTTTATCTCACCACCATCCATTGGTATTTCTAGACATATCTCACCATTGAGAACTTAAGACGATCCCTCCATTTTCAGGGTCAACCCCCTCAGTTCGCTACACTTGACTCTACACGTCATAGACGTAGAGCTTTATCCCTTAACTCCACACATCATCGAAACAGAACACAGTCATCCGATTCTGACGTGCCTCATTTCACATCTGATTCTGAGGTTGAATCCGAACACCCTACCGAAACATCACCAACTGACCCCATGAACGGATCACAATATGACCCCCTTTTCACCAGTGCTATTGGAGCTACATCAGCAAACCCCACTACTACTGTGACAACCACGGTAGCCACACCCCCCTTAGGCATGCCTAACATAGGGGCCACACCCCCTCTAGGCATGCCCAACACAGGACCACCACCTATTTTAGGTATGCCCAACATGGGCATCACCCCCCCCCTCATCACCACTACCCATATCCCAGTTATTACTAGAACCATTCCTAACCCATCTGCAACCCATGTTGCACTTCGGAACGCAGGCACCTCCCACACCACATTAGCTGGAGGTAACATCCCTTTCACACCTAACATACCCTTAGGGGGCACTAGACCACTCCGTAATGCTACCATTAATAGTTATGCCCCAGTGACCATGCCACACCCATCTGCCAGTCTGCCATACATGGCTAGTCTAAACCTACCAGACCTAGCAAGGTTAACCAACGACCCTATTAGACACAAACCTACGTGGCCACCCATGCCCACAAAGCTTCCCTCAAATATCCCAAAATTTGAAGGCAAAGTCGGGGAAGATCCCCAGAACCACATCATGTCGTTTCACCTATGGTGTTCCTCTAACTCCATAGTAGATGATTCCATTAGACTGAGACTTTTACAAAGAACCTTCACTGGCTCTGCAACCAAGTGGTACATTGAGCAACCACATGGGACCCACAACACATTTACGTCCCTCACCTCAACTTTCCTCCAGTTTTTTCAACTACCTATACGCTATGATGCAGGAGTAGAAATACTTTTGTCTTGTAGACAGAACACCGCTACACACATCACTGATCGTATCCATGAATGGCGTAAACGCCATAGCCTCTGCAAGATAAAACTTGACGACCGAATATTTTTGGACTGGTTTCTCAAATCACTCCTCCCCCTCATAGCCAAAGATGTAGCTTTCGAACGACCCCAGTCAGAAGAAGAAGCTATCTTAAAAGCTCAGCAATTCGACCTCATATATGCCCAGTCAGGATATCTATACACTATTTTACCTGACGCCCCGCGCGGCGATCCATCCCACCATGACGCACCGGGGGCATCCCATGCCTCCGACGGTATTATCGGTCAGGTTACGACGCAAAACAAACCTTTTACCATGATGAGTACAAACAACACCCCATACCTTTCTAGGGCCTCATCTAATTCTGGAGCTACAACTTCGTATGCTCTAGTAACACACACCCACCACACTCATGGACCCTCATGTCCACCACAGTGTTATGGGCAAGCACCATCAGCTTATGCACCAACTGTTAACACCCAAAAAGTGCTCACTAGCTCATTCCCTTATTCACATGACTCATTTGTCCTTTTTTCCACCATTTGAGCCTCTAAAGCCATCAAAAGGTCACCAAAAATACCATAATACACCATTTTTTCCCCTCAAAATATATATTTTTCCTCAAAAAACACAAAAAAAACTCAAAAAGGGTCCACAATTCCCAAAAATATTAAAAGGGAATAAAAATATTCAAAATATTCAAAAAAGAAAAAAAGAGGGAAAAAGGTACCTAAACCATGTTGGTCAATACCATTGGTTTCCTTAAAACCACAATGGTATTCTCCATCACCAAAAACTATAAAAAGGTGATAGGGGCTCCTCACTTTCCATCCATCCATCATCCTCTCTTGAGTTCTTGACCATTGTAGCAATCTTAGAGAAGAGACCATTGGAACCTGGAGCATCTCAACCTTGGAGCTGCTCAACACCACAAATCCTCACCATTTGAGGTATTATAATATAAAACATTCTTTCATTTCTTATTCTTTCTATGAATCGTTTTAAGTTTATTATTATATGCACATGCTAGTTTAGATTTAATTCATAATATTTTTTACTTTCTATATTGAAACTGCTATCACATTGTTGATAGGTGCCCATTGCACAAGCTTGGTTGCAAAACCAAGCAACAGTTTTTGGCGACTCCGCTGGCTCTGAATTCTTGGATCTTGGTTTTTTGCTTTAGATCTTAGTTTTTGTTAGTTTTAAATCATTTTAATTTACAGATCTGCCATACTAGATAGCAGATCCATTGTTGCTCTAGATCTTGGCCTTTTCTGTAGCCAATAACAGCCTAAAATTTCCATTTTCAGGTTCGTTTTTCGGCGTCCGTTTCTCGGTTTTCGCATCGCGGCTTTTCGCCCGACAATCGCGCGGATCATCGCGGCCTCGCGGCCTTTTTCCACGCGGCGCGCCGTTGCTTCATGGCCATTATCCGCACTGCACATCGCGGCTTCGCAGCCATTTTCCGCGTTGCACATCGCGGCTTCGTGTCCATTTCCCGCACTGCACTTCGTGGCTAAAAACCGCGATACACATCGCGACTTTTTCCCTAAAACCCGCGATGCTGTTTTCCTAAATTCGGCTCAATTTTTAGAAATTTTTTGCTGTATTTTTTGCCCATTTAGCTTATTTTCCAGCATTATTTTCTCTACATCATTACATCCACAGTGAAAAAATTTCTATTTACATGTGCTCCATTAAAATGTCTTTTTAAAAAATTTCAGTAAGTGAAAGAAAGATTTTCAGCACTATTTTTAGATCATAGCTTTCACTTTAAATTTGCTCAATAGTTTGCCCAAGCAATTTCTTAAGAGATCCATTTATTTTTTGAAATATTTGTGTTATTTGCTTCCCTTTAAATTATTTCAAAAATTCCATTACCTTTTTGAATCGTTTTTATTAAAGCATTTACATTTCGAAAACGCCTTTATTTTTTGCAAACTGGAAACGTCTTATTTTTTCATTTGTAATCAATCGCCCAAGCGAGGCAAATCATTTTCAATTAAATAATCACACGTGCACCCAATCTGCCACATTTTTAATTAACTAATCCTTAAAATCTACCTTAACTCAACAAACTTTTTAACCCCACTTGGGGAGCACTTAAAATAATCTTGTAGTTAGGTAGGATTGAGGGGATAGGTGTGCCAATAACACCCCTCAATTATTTACATCTGAGACATAGTGGTTGTCTTTTAGGGTCCCAAAAATCCTTTATAATTTTGACACGGTTATCAACCAATTTATCGGGAAGGCCTCTCTCTTAGGAGGGTTGAAGTAGCCAGACTGGTTCCGGAAGCCTGAGCGGAATACCGCAATCCATTCAGTAACTGAATGATACCTTTTGAAGTTCTCAGTGTACACCCGTATGGGGGTACAATGGCGATAGAACCAAACTGCAAATTCACCCAACCAAACGTGGCATGAACGGGGTATCCTAGTTGCCATTCTTTAGGATTGTCTACCCGGTGTCCCTCCCAGTAGGGGGATATCTAGCCGTTTATTCTACACTCTATATTGTCTGACTTGGATTTCATCACCTTGTAGAGGATATAGTTTTTCGAATCACAATACTTCTAGTTAGGTGTTTGCATGATACAATACCCACCTTTGGTCTAGTGAGCACCACATTTTTTCTAGGAATTGTTTGACTTTTGGTATTCTGACCATTTTTTTTTATCCCTCCACTTATTATAGCATAGCTATTATAATAAGTGCTTTTGAGGTTGGTTGTTGGCCTGAGAGCCATTATTTTTTCACTCCCCTCTTGCACTCATTGTTGCACTAGGGTTTCGAGTTTTTTACATCACCTTCTTACACTAGAATTTTTATACATTTCTCACCATTGAGAATTTAAGACGATCCCGCTGTTTTCAGGGTGAACCCCCTCAGTTTGATACACTTGACTCTACACATCATCGACGTAGGTAATTATCCCTTGACTCGACACGTCATCGGCATAGAACGATGTCATCTGATTATGACACGCCTCACTTCACATCTGATTTTGAGGCTGAATCCGAACACCCTACTGAAACATCACCAACCAACCCCATGGATGGATCACAATACGACCCCCTTTTCACCAGTGCTATTGGAGATACATCGACAAACCCTACTACTACTATGCCACCCACGGTAACCACAACCCCCTTAGGCATGCCTAATATAGGGGCCATTCCCCCTTTAGGAATTCCCAACACAGGACCACCACCCATTATGGGTATGCCCAACATAGGAGTCACACCCCCTCTCATTACAACAACCCAGATCTCAGGGTTTCCTGGAACTATTCCTAACCCCTCGGCAACCCATGTTGCACTTGGGGGCGCAAGCCCTTCCCACACCACATCAGTTGGAGGACACATCCCTTCCATACCTAGCATACCTTTAGGGGGACCTGGACCACCACATAATCCGACTATTAATAGTTATGTCCCAGTCACCACGCCACACCCATCTTCTAGTCTACCATACATGGCCAGTCTGAACTTACCAGACCTAGCCAGGTTAACCAATGATCCTATTAGACACAACCCCACGTGGCCACCTATGCCCACCAAGATTCCCTCAGAAATACCAAAGTTTGAAGGAAAAGCTGGGGAAGATCCCCAAAACCACATCATGTCTTTTCACCTATGGTGTTCCTCTAACTCCATAGTAGATGATTCCATCAGACTGAGACTCTTACAACGAACGTTCACTGGCTCTACAGCCAAGTGGTACATTGAGCAACCACATGGGACCCACAATACATTTACGTCCCTCGCCTCCACTTTCCTCCAATTTTATCAGCTACCTATACGCTATGATGCAGGAGTTGAAATACTGTTGTCTTGTAGACAAAACACGGCTACCCATATCACCGACCATATCCATGAGTGGCGTAAGCGTCGTAGCCTCTACAAGATAAAACTAGACGAACATATATTTTTGGATTGGTGTCTCAAATCACTCCTACCCCTCATAGCCAAAGATGTAGCTTCCGAACGACCCCATTCAGAAGAAGAAGCTATCTTAAAAGCTCAGCAGTTCGACCTGATTTATGCCCAGTCAGGCTATCTCTACACCATCATACCAAACGCCCCATGAGGTGACACTCCGGGGGCATCACATGCCGCTGATGGTATTATCAGCCAAGTCACAGCACAAAATAAACCTTTTAGCATGGTGAGCACCATAAACACCCCAGACCTCTCTAGGGCTACATCCAATTCTGGAGCTACGAATTCATACGCTCCAACAAATCAGACTCATCACACTCATGGACCCTCTTGTCCTCCACATTTCTATGGGAAAGCTCCATCAACCTATGTACCACCCACATACTATAACCAACTGGCCACCCAAGACCCAATTCACTTACCGGCCCAACCAATGTATTACACCCAGTAGGCTACACCAGCTAACCCAACACTTCCAATAGGTCAGGGTTACGAACAACCCCAGCAAGCAAATGGACCTCCTCCAGCCCCACCACCTTACTATCCACCGCAACCTGCTCCCGCACCTGCGGCACCCCAAAATCCTACAACTACTCAATGGCAAGTGTACACACAACACAATCAGCCCCAGCACCAAAACAACCAACGCAACCAGGGCGGACAACAAAACCGCGGAAGAGGATGTAACCGCGGAAACAACCAGCAACATAATCAAGGACCACCACCACCTAATCCTCCAAATAATAACAACATTACTCCCCCCAACCAGAATCCTGATCGTCCTCCCAAACAGGGGAAAAACAATAACCTGAGAACAAACCATCCATGTTCTATATGTGGAGTCTATGGCCACTACACTCACAATTTCCCCCATTGAGAGAAAGCATGTAAGCTTTGGGCTGACGATGCCCAACGCCAGGGACATGCTGGACAGCCAGCTCCACCTAATCAACCGCAACCCATGATATTGCAAAACCCATTGCCAAACCAGGGAGTAATAAATACCCACCCAATGGATCCCCCACAAGGATCTGCTGCACCTCAGCAGCAAATCACCTATGTCGCAAGTAATTATCAGCATATGGATTCAGGAACACACCATTTATTAATGATGTCATCCAATGATATCAACCTCCAGACTCGCAGGAATCAGTACGGCCCACCCTCGGAAACTCCTCCCACTGACGCATCAACCCCCCTTCCATCAGATCAACCACTACACATACCAAATATGTTGTTGGACAGAGGACCTAAAATCCCTCGCATACCTTTGCGAAGGATTAACAACAATCCTAATGCTCGTGCATCATCCAACTATAATGTCGTGGAAGATTTAACACAATCCCCTGCTGCTATGTCTGCTTTAGAAGTATTGAAAAAATGCCCTGCACAACGAAAACTACTATTATCCGCCATCGGAGGATTAGACCCTAACGATACACATATGATGGCTTTCGACTTAGACCAAACCGAACCTTGATTACCATCAAATTTGGCCTTCCAAGTATCCATCAACATTCAGAATCTTGTTGTGCATCGATGCATCATCGATGAAGGAGCTTCAACTTGCGTTATGTCCACTCTTGTGTGGCAAAAACTTGGCTCCCCCACTTTACAACCATCCACCACAGCATTACGAGCTTATGACAGGTGCTCAGCTCAACCACAAGGCCTCTTAGTGAATGTACCCATAGAACTAGGCGGCAAATTGGTTCTCATCGACATCGAAGTGATCAATGCCCAACTCGACTACAAACTCCTTCTTGGACGTAGCTATATGTACAAAATGAAAGCCGTCGCTTCATTTGTGTTCCACCTCATGATGTTACCACATGAAGGACGCATTATCAAGATTGATCAACTCACATATTATGATCCTAACGCCCCCGCAGCCCCTCAAAATGTGCTACCAATGATTGAACAAACCGTTCAAACTGCACAGACATCAATTGTCTCGTCAATTGGTCCTAGAATCTACACCGAGTCACCTATGACTTCCACATTTCCATCAATCCCACCACCTTTACCGATAACAAAAACATCTGATTTGTGCACCATGTCACACACCACACAGTAGCCCTCGTCACTACCACAAACACCCATAGTGCCTACTCATATCGGAACAACGCCAATTCACACTGTCCCATTCTTGTTCCCATTTTCAGGAGTTGTTAGTTCGCCAGTAATGGCTACACTCAACCTTCCTGGTTTAACATTAAGATTACCTGTATGGTACTTACCAGCTCCGAGCCCCCCGTCGACCCCAACTGTTATTTTACAACCGATTCAACCTATCGCTACTACCAACCGCCCACCCCCTCCTGTCACGCATCTGCAAAACAAACCACCCCCAATAGTGACTATGGAATCAACGTCTAGAAACGCCCCAACTCAATTAAGAAACACAAGGGGCAGAGGCCCACAAACTTATAACACTGGACCCATAACTCGCACCCCCCCAGCAACCCCCAAGATAGCCAAGAACCCCCCAACTATTCACATTTCCCCCTAAGTGATCGTTGTTTGACGATGTAGGCCATGCCAGTCATCAATGTCCACAATTACCTGCACTCCAAGAACACATGAATATGTTGGATGACGAAACCAGAATCCCAGTGGTCAGACTTGAGCCACCTCCTCAACCTCGCGACAAAACACTTCACACTAACCACCCTTGTGCGATATGTGGCATTTATGGCCATTATTCACATCACTGCCCCGATCTCCCAAATTATAGAGCATCTTTACACGAGATGAACAATGCCAACTTAGAGATATCTCCTCCCCTCATCGAGGAAATCTACCCCCTGAAGTCATATTCTTTGGAAGAAATCAATACCATCTATATGATTTCAACCACATACAAACCAGATTCAGTTGATTTATGGTCTGATGACTTTCATACTGACGAGAAAATTCTAGAAACACTCACTGCTCCGGACTACCCTTGGAATGATATGCACCATCGATCATACTTCCTCCCTGAGGCGTCTACATCCACCGCGGAAAACCAACTATCAGTCAAATCAAAGGAATTTTTACCAACTAAGGTTGATTGGTTCAAAGACCCCATCCCAGCACAAGATGCCTTTGAAGAGGGTAATATGTCCAACATTTCCCCTATCATACAAATCGACATTTCCAACATACCCGAAAAACCTGAGCTCATCTCGCTAGGCGCATCATGCACTCAAGCAGAGACTTGGGCATATAAGAAACTCTTCCAAGAGTTTCGTGACATCTTCGCCTGGTCTTACACCAATATGCCTAGCCTCAATCCTAACATAGTGGAACATCACATCAACACTTGGCACAATGTGCCTCCTATCCGACAGAAACAACGCCCAATTCACCCGTCTAAACTCCCAGTTGTTAAGGCTGAGATTGAGAAACTCCAAAAAGCAAGATTCATATATCTTATTGCCTATACCACTTGGGTTTCAAACCCAGTACCAGTTAAGAAGAAATTTGGCACCATCCGCATCTGTATTGACTTCCGTGACCTCAACCTAGCTTGTCCCAAAGACAACTTCCCCACACCATTTATTGACCAATTAATCGATGAGTGTGCAGGACATGAGGTACTCTCTTTTATGGACGGTTTCTCTGGATATAACCAAATCAAAATTCATAAATAATATCAATACAATACCGCTTTTACCACCCCATGGGGCACCTTCACCTATCGCGTCATGCCTTTTGGTCTCAAGAATGCGGGAGCCACTTTCCAACGAGCCATGACTTATTGCTTTCATGATCTATAAAAAATCATTAAATTTTACCTAGACGACCTCACTGCCCGATCTAAGAAACGATATGACCACTTAGAAGATCTTCGACAAGTTTTCCTTCGTTGTCGCAAATACAAAATCCGCTTGAACCCGCTTAAATGTGTATTTTGCGTTACAATAGGCCGCCTACTGCGGTTTGTCAATTCAGAAAAAGGGATCATCGTTGATCCCCTAAAAGTTCAAGCCATAGTGGACCTCCCCTCACCACGTACATTACGACAGCTGCAAAGCCTCCAGGGGAAATCCAATTTCCTTCGCCATTTTGTCCTAGACTATGCCACCACAGTACATGGTTTCCTCCGTTTGCTGTCACAAACTTATTATTGTGGCTGTTGATTACTTTACCAAATGGGTGGAGGCCATGCCTACTTACAATTGCAAAGCCGACACTACAGCCCATTTTTTCCTCAACCATGTTATTGCTCGTTTTGGAGTACCAAAACAACTCGTCTTAGACCATGGCTCTCATTTCTAGGACTCCGTTTGGAGAGAATTGTCCACACTCCTGAAGTTTGAACACCATTTCTCCTCCGCCTACTACCCCCAAGGGAATGGCCAAGTCAAAGTTGTTAACAAAAGTTTGAAGACTATCCTCCAACGCACCGTCGACAAACATAGATCCAATTGGCATCACATGATTTTCCCCGCATTATGGGCTTACCGAACGTCGACCAAGACCGCCACCAGCTTCACCCCATTCGATTTAGTTCATGGCGTGGAATTTGTCCTCCCCATTGAATGCCAGATACCAACATTACAAATGTCCGTAAAAATTCTCCCCGATACATCAATGATTGAAGAACGCTTGCATCTTTTAGAGCAGGCCGACGAAGATCGTCGTGCAGCTCTCCAAACAATCGAAGCCACCAAGAACAGATCTAAACTTCACTACGATAAACATGTTCACCCACGAGTATTTAGTGAATGTTACCTCGTACTTGCCTATGATCAAGCTCATGACAAAATGGGAAAAGGAACGTTTGTGTCCATGTGGCAATGCCCATATGTTGTACACACCTGCCTCGGATAGGGGACATATATTCTGACCAACTCAGAAGGAAACACCCTACGCAACCCACGTAATGGGTTGTACCTCAAACAATTTTACCCATAGAAAATCTGATGGACACCACAGTCCACAATTGTATAGTCTTATTTTTTATTTTTCACAAAAAATACAAAAACCTAAAAATTTGTTTTTCCTGCATGACCACAGATGGATCTTGTTCCACTTTGCTACGTTGGCTTCGATAATGGTGCAAGCCGCTGGTCTCCCAATCTTGCCTCCACAGCTTGGGTAATATATTCCCCTTACGTGAGTTGATCCACATCGATGGAGTGTGCATAGGTGTTTCCACAACCAACCAAGCTGAATACGATGCCGTGACCGGTCTCCTGGCCACTACTCTCCAAATGAGCATAAGTCACCTTAGCATTTTCTTGGACTCCCAGCTCCTTGTTTCCCAGCTCAACAATGATTACCAGGTACGTGATCCCTGTCGATTCAGAAAATTCTTGTGCACTAAACAAATGATTTGACAGTTTGAGTCCATTTCATTCACACATGTCCCAAGGAATCTCAACAGTGTAGCAAACCATATGGCAAACAACATTCTTGATTGGCACACCAATCAATCCATGTAGTAAATACAAAATGTGAATCCACATGCATAACATGTGCCTCCACAGGCATATAAAAAATTAAAATAGTGCATCCACGTACATAACATGTGCCTCCACGGGCATATACAAAATTAAAATATTGCATCCACATGCATAACATGTGCCTCCAAGGGCATACAAGAATCAAACATACCTCCACGGACAAACAAATAGACAACAAATGCATTCATGTGCATACATGACTATATACCAAAACATATATATATATATATATATAATCATATAGGCAACATGTCATAGGTGCCCTCAGCACCCAATATACAAAAATACATAAAGCCATACAAAAAGGTAAGTCCCCATATGCTCATCAGCATTTGGGGGAAAATATACAATCAACTAGTCATCATGATCCCCAGGATCCTCTGGCTCCTCCGGATCCTCCTGATCCCGAGCTCTCCTCTCGGCCATCACCACTGCTTCCCTAACCAGGATAGAACGCCACTCCCGAGGAGCATTGAAACAACACTCGACGATGTCCCAGTCCAAGTTCCTCCACCCCTCCTCGGGCGCTCTCGCTAGGATCATGTCCAGAGTCTCTCGGATACCCTCAACTGCATCATCTTGAGGGCGCACAACCCCTCGCGCATGTGGCGCCGGTACCACTACAGGTGGAGGAACCACCACCATCGCCCGTCCTCTACGGCCCACATGATCAGCCGGTGGTACCGGACCAACATCTGCACAATCACACAAGTGAACCAAGTCAATATCATATAAATATCTCTAACTATACTCATAACCAAACACATGATGTAGTAGAGAACCAAAAATAAAGACATACCATCTAAACCCCAGGCCTTCCCCTGAGCTCGAGGCATCTCCGGATCTCCTCGATAATCCATACCAGCATATGGATAGTCATCAATCAGCAGGGGGATCTGCTCCCACTGCTCATACATGTCCTCTGAAAATAACCAGCAGATACCACCACCACCACGGGGCATCATCTCACCCCATCGCACCATTCGCGGCTCACTCACCCCACCTACCCGAACTGGCACCCATGGCCGCAAGGTCGGTACCCGCTCAAAGAAAAAACAACAAAGGAAGGAGGCATAGCAGAACTCTCACCCCTCCCGACTGACCTTGTCCAGATCTCTCCAAACACCAGCCAGAAACATCTAACCCCATGCATAGTAGGTCCCTCTCAACACAGAATCTACCATCATCATTTGTCCCCCAGACAAACGATGTGGCGTTGTGGCACCCAACACGCGCAGAACACAGGCCCCAACAGCCTGCATATCCCACTCCCTCAGAGATCTCAGGCTCAATGCACTGTTCTGCGCAATAGCCCCAGGCACACAGAATCTCTCCAAGAGATCTTCAATATCTAAACCTATCGGGATCCTCGGCAGAAGATCCCCTACCTCTCCTAAGCGAGGCAACCCAGTAAGAAAGTAAACATTAGAAAGGGTGATCTCTAACCTCTCACCCCCCACCATGAAAGCGCCCTTTGTCGGAACCCAAAAACCCACCAATTTGTTTAGCAGTGGTCTGACTGAACGCATGGGCAGAATCTGAGCGAACTTCAGGAGCCCGCCTGCAACCAAAATCTGTCGGACACCCTGATCAGTCTGAATCCGCACCGTCAGGTTCTCATCCATCTCCCGCTCCCACCATGATACCAGTGGTCTCCTCAACATCTTGCCAATAAACAAAGAAATTTTTTTAGAAACTGAAAAAAAATTTCAAAAAATTCCTTCGCGGCTTTCTGGCCTTTAGCCGCGATGATCATCGCGGCTTTTCCATCAAAAGTTGCGATGATCATCACAGGTATCAGCCGCGAACCCGCAATGAACATCGTAGATATCGGCCCCACAGTCGTGATGAACATCACGACTGTCGGCCCCAAACCCGCGATGAACATCTCGGGTTTCGAGCTGAAACCTGCGATATTCATCGCGGAAAAGGACGCGAAACACACGATATTCCATGTTGGAATGCCAACGTGGAATTTCGCGGCCTTCGGGGGCCTGCCACTAACCAGAAAAGACATAATTGAAAAGGCTAAGGCACACAGTCTTACCTGAAACTCGCAGAATCGAAAACCAACGGTCGAATCTCCCAGAAATCAAGAAAGAGCTCTGACCAAACTCTCAATTGCTCTGCCAAACTCGCACGTAACAATGACACATCATATTGGGCCCACACTCTATTTATAGAGATTTGACCATTTTTCAAACAACCATTGCAGTATCATACGACATCCGTTTTTTAAACCGTTGGTACTGTTGGAATCAGCATAGCGAGAACTTCATGATAGTCCTTTCCTTTTCTCGGTTCCACCAAGATCCATTTTTTCGGAATTTTTTCATGCCCTTCGTCGCTTCGGTTTGCGTGCCACATCGACCGTCGTCCATTTTTTACGAGTCTTATACTGCCGGATTCAGTTTTCCGCACTCGTGATGATGCTTGAGATCATTTATCGCTCTCACCTCCAGATTTTTTGGGCATTTTTCCCATGCCACTCATCGCCTCGGTTTGCGTGCCACATTGGCCATCGCCCATTTTTTACGAGTCTTATATAGCCGAATTCAGTTTTCCATGCTCGTGATGATGCTTGAGATCATTTCTCGCTCTCACCTCTAGATTTTTTGGGCATTTTTCCCATGCCCCTCGTCCCCTCGATTTACGTGCCACATCGGCCGTCGTCCATTTTTTACGAGTCTTCTATCACTGGATTCAGTTTTCCGTGCTCGTGATGATGCTTGAGATCATTTCTCGCTCTCACCCCCATAATTTTCGGGCATTTTTTCAAAATGCCACTCATCACCTTAGTTTGCATGCCACATTGGTCGTTGCCCATTTTTTACAATCTTTATGTCACCAGATTCAGTTTTCCGCACTCCTAACGATGCGTGAGACCATTTCTCGCTATCATCAAAACCCTTTTGTTCAGTAGAATTTTATCCATTTTTCGGGCCCAGCAATTCTTTTATGAAAAAGGCACTTAGGGAGTTTATGTTAAGCTCTTTTCTGACTCCTAAGACAATGAAAAGATCGCTGAGCAACCTTGCTTCCTTTCATGTTCGCTAAACATATCTGAAAGGGCGTCTACCTGGTATAATTTTACCCCTTTTCTGGACCTTGTAGACTAATTACGAAAAAGGAATACTCTAGTCACATCGAATAGAAGAGTTCTCCATTTGCATCATTTTATGCTTTTTCGGGCCTTGGAGACTAACTTACGAAAAAGAATACCAATGGAGTCCACTTACCGCTTTCAGACTCTCTAAACATGAAAGCAACCACGAGCAATCACCATCTTGGGCTCGTATAAATCCACAAGACAGTACGCCACCACCATTGCAGAGTCTTCTTATCGTTTTCAGACTCCTTAAAAATGAAAGCACTCATGAGCACGAACAGTCCTGGGCTCACAAAATCCACAGGACAGTACCATTTCAGAGCACACTTTCATCCCTTCTTGGAGCTCATTAAAACTACGAAGAAGGACCCAATGGTGCTTCTCGGTGCCACAACAAATCATGTCTACTCATATGGCAGCTTCCCCATTTTGGTCACATTTGTTCAGAGTATTCTACAGTATGTCACCTTGAGAGTCCCTCTATAGCATCCATCAGCTTGTCCCCCCAGAGTCAATACATACCCTTTACCCCTTAAAGCTATGATCCCCACACCTACAAGTCAATTTCCTACGCTTCCAGGTCAACCATGTCATCATACTCTGAACAAAGGAAGTTTGAGTAACTCTGTGACCCCAGTTATTTCCCATTACCACAGTATGTTAGTCCTACCATCAGTACTACCACATTTCAGTTGTACACCTCATGCTCCTATCAAGGAAACATCATTTCCTTGATAATTGCTGGTCTCCCTCTTTCGATGCCAACCAAATTTATTCCATAGGATAGACCTAGAGGTCCCTGTGCCTTGGACTCATCACCATTTATGATGAGTGCCTACGAATCATTTCGAGAAGAGTCCTCAGTGCCTCTCCAAATGATTGTTTCTCACATGCTCGACTTCAACACCTTGATCGCATCGTTGAGATTCACACAGGGTATTGGTCCTTTCAATTATTTGTTGAAGACCCCGGATACCACCTGACTCTTCCACATTTCAGATTCAACTTATGGAAACAACCAGTTACATTTTCATATAGATATCTGGGTTGCGCATGGCAACAATATTCAGATGTACCCCAGTTTTATTCTCCCTCGAGTATACAATTACATGTACTTCTCTGAGATGACTCACAGTCATTAAATCCCTACAGATGTTGGACACATTCAGTTTCAGCAGTTCATCAACCCTTTTGAGACCTTGTTCAGAACGGTTGCCGCTTTATTCCAGTGTATCAGTTATCGAGATCAGTCATGTTATGATCATGAGTACATCCCAAAATAGTGTCCCCTTTGGACCATTATGATGTACCACTAGGTTTTTTATGTCTTATTCAGGTCCCCCTTCTTGGGACTAATTGTTATGTATACGTCTTGATACGAGCATGGGTATACCCACCTCGTCCATTATCAGAGATTATTCCTCATTCATATTGAGGCCATGTAATATTTTTTTGTTTTTGCAGCTTCCAAGGGGCTGTTGATCCAGTCTCCAACTGGTCTCTTCTCTTCCCCAAACCCCAGGAAAAACACAAAAGAACTATGATGTCTATCGGCCATACGATGAGCTCCTGCCCTCACACATCAGGGGGCAATCTGTTAACACCCAAAAAGTGCTCACTAGCTCATTCCCTTATTCACATGACCCATTTGTCCACTTTTCCACCATTTGAGCCTCTAAATCCATCAAAAGGTCACCAAAAATACCATAATACACCATTTTTTCCCCTCAAAATATATATTTTTCCTCAAAAAACCCTCAAAAAGGGTCCAGAATTCCCAAAAATATTAAAAGGGAATAAAAATATTAAAAATATTAAAAAAAGGAAAAAAGAGGGAAAAGGGTACCTAAACCATGTTGGTCAATACCATTGGTTTCCTTAAAACCACAATGGTATTCCCCATCACCAAAAACTATAAAAAGGTGATAGGGGCTCCTCACTTTCCATCCATCCATCATCCTATCCTCAAGCTGTCAAAATCTCTTTTGAGTTTTTGACGATTGTAGCAATCTTGGAGAAGAGACCATTGGATCCTGGAGCATCTCAACCTTGGAGCTGCTCAACACCACAAATCCTCACCATTTGAGGTATTATAATACAAAACATTCTTTCACTTCTTGTTCTTTCTATGAATCGTTTTAAGTTTATTGTTATATGCACATGCTAGTTTAGATTTAATTCATAATCATTTTTACTTTCTATATTGAAATTGCTATCACATTGTTGATAGGTTCCCATTGCACAAGCTTGGTTGCAAAACCAAGCAACACCAGCTCCATATTATAACCAACAGGCCCACCAGACTCTGATCCAGCCACAAGCCCAAGTGGCTTATTATCCTCAATAGGCAGCACCTCTTGCTCCAACACTTCCAGCAGCTCAAGGTTACCCACAACCACAACAAACACCAGGGCCACCACAAAACCCTCCTGTTTACTACCCACCGCAACCTGCTCCAGACCCTGCAGGAACTCAAAACCCACCTACTTCCCAAGGACATGTTTACGTGCAGCAAAACCAACCTCCAAACCAGAACCATCAGTGTAACCAAGGAGGTCAACAAAACCGCGGAAGAGGACGTAACCACGGAAACAACCAGCAACATAACCAAGGTGCACCACAACATAATCCTCCAAACAACAATAATGCTGCTCCCCCCAACCAAAATCCTGACCGCCCACCAAAACAGGCTAAAAATAATAACTTGAGAACAAACCATCCATGTTCCATATGTGGAGTCTATGGACAGTACACACATAATTGCCCCCATTTAGATCGAGCGCCTCAACTCTGGACCGACGACGCCCAACGGCAAGGACATGTTGCACATCCAGCACCCCCCCCCCAGCAACAACCCATGATATTGCAAAATCCCCAACCTAACCAAGGCATGGTAAACACTCGTCCAAATGATCCCCCTCAAGGATCTGCTGCAACACAACAGCAAATCACTTACTCAACAGCTGACTACCAGCATGCAAAGTCCAACACTCACCATTTGCTCATGATGTATCAAATGATGTCAATCTTCAAACCCATCGCAATCAATATGGATCTGCCCCTGAGGCCACACCTACCGACCCATTTTCGATTACTCTCCCAACAGATCAACCACTTCGCATACCCACTATGCCCATGGACGAAGGCCCCAAAGCACCTCGTTTTCCTTTGAGACGGATTAACAATAACCCGAACGCTCGTGCAGCTTCCAACTATAACATTGTAGAGGATTTAGCTCAGTCCCCCGCTGCTATGTCTGCTCTTGAAATTTTAAAAAACTGTCCTGCACAGAGAAAATTGTTGTTATCTGCTATTGGTGCCATAGATCCCAACGACTCTAACATGACAGCGTTCAACTTAGAACAAGCTGAACCTCGCATGCCTGCATCTCTAGCTTTTCAAGTTTCAGTATCCATTTGCAACCTCGTTGTCCATCGATGCATAATCGATGAAGGGGCCTCTACCTGCATCATGTCGACTTTCGTATGGCAGAAACTTGGATCCCCAACACTACAATCGTCCACTACCGCATTACGAGCATACGATGGCCGTGCAGCTCAACCTCAAGGTTTGCTAGTGAACGTACCCATACAACTTGGGGGAAAATTGGTTCTCATAGATATAGAGGTCATTAATGCCCAACTTGATTACAATCTCCTTCTGGGACGAAGCTACATGTATAAGATGAAAGTTGTCGCTTCTTCAGTTTTCCGCATCATGACGTTCCCCCATGGAGGACACGTAGTCAAAATAGACCAGATTACATAGTATGATCCCAATGCCCCCACAGCACCAGAAAATGTTCTTCCCATGATCGAACAACCCGTTCTTAGTGCACCAACATCCTTCGTCTCATCAGTCGGACCCGGGATATATTCAGATACTCCCATGACCACCTGATTCCCATCAATCCCACCTCCTCTTCAGGCGACTGCAGTATCCGATTGTTGCACCCTATCGCACAACGAACAACAACGTCCTCAACAACCTCAACCACCGCCACAAGCACCCATCGTTCCTATTCATATCGGAACAACACCGATTCACACAATCCCGTTCTTGTTTCCATTTTCAGTAGTTTCCAGCACGCCAGTAATGGCTACACTTAACCTTCCAGGTTTAACGTTAGGAATACTTGTATGGTACTTACCTTCCCCAACTCCCCCACCAACTCCAATCGTTGTTCTACAACCGGCACAACCTATGAATATGTCGAACCATCCACCACCTGGCATACCAAACCACCAAAATCGCCCACCACCTGGTGGTTCGAACCCCCAAAATCGATCGATTCCAACAAGGGGCACTACATCGACATCCACTTATGTCCCCCCTCAATCTCGCCACACTGGGGGAAAAGGTCCACAAACCTACAACACCGCACCCACAGCTCGCACCCCCCCCAGTGACTCCCAAATTAGCCAAGAATCCCCCAACCCGTGTACTCCCTAAGTGCTCCTTGTGTGACAATATTGGCCACGCCACCCATCTATGTCCACAACTACCAGCACTTCAAGAACACATGAATATGTTGGATGATGACATCAACGTTCAAGTTGTCAAATTAGAATTACTAACCCGAGCTCGTGATAAATCATTGCGCACAAACCACCCTTGTGCAATATGCGGAATCTATGGCCATTATTCATATCACTGCCCCGATCTCCCAGATTATAGAGCAGCACTATACGAGATGAATAATTCCGACCTAGAGATATCCCCCCCAATAGTTGAGGAAATGTTTCCTCCAGAATCGTCCCATTTAGAAGAAATCAATACCATTTATATGATTTCAACTACCTATAAACCCAAGCCAGTTAATTTGTGGTCACACTACTTCCGTACTAATGAAGAAATCCTAGAAACACTCACTGCACCGGACTACCCTTGGGATGATATGCACCATCGATCATACTTCCTCCCTGAAGCATCTACGTCCACTGCGGAAAACCAACTATCCATTGAATCTAAGGACTTCTTACCAACCAAGGTCGATTGGTTCAAAGATCCAATACCAGCCCCATAATCCTTCAAGGAAGGTAACATGGCTAACATTTCCCCCGTTATAAAAATCGACATCTCCACCACTCCCGGAAAACCTGAGCTTATCTCTTTGGGTGCTTCATGCACTGAAAAAGAAACCCAAGCTTATAAAAAAATCTTCCAAGAATTTCTAGATGTCTTCGCCTGGTCTTATACCGAGATACCTGGTCTTGATCCTACCATTGTGGAACATCACATAGACACTTGGCCCAACATATCACTGGTCCACTAGAAATAACATCCCATTCACCCACCCAAGCTTCCAGCCGTCAAAGTAGAAATTGAGAAGCTTCGAGCAGCAGGTTTCATATACCCTATTGCATATACCACCTGGGTTTCAAACCCAGTACTAGTCAATAAGAAAGTCGGCACCATCCGCATCTATACTGACTTCCGCGACCTTAACTTATCTTGTCCCAAAGACAACTTCCCCACACTATTTATTGACCAATTAATCGATGAGTGTGCGGGGCATGAGGTACTCTCTTTTATGGATGGTTTCTCCGGATATAACCAAATCAAAATCCATAAAGAAGATCAATACAAGACCGCTTTTACCACCCCATGGGGCACCTTCCCCTATCGTGTCATGCCTTTCGGTCTCAAGAATGCATGAGCCACTTTCCAACGGGCCATGACTTATTGCTTTCATGATCTGCATAAAATCATTAAAGTTTATCTAGACAACCTCACCGCCCGATCTAAGAAACGATCTGACCACTTAGAACATCTTCAACAGGTTTCTTGCGTCGTCGCAAATGCAAAATCCGTTTGAACCCGCTTAAATGTGTATTTTGCGTTACAGCAGGCCGCCTACTGCGGTTTGTCATTTCAGAAAAAGGGATCACCGTTGACCCTCTAAAATTTCAAGCCATAGTGGACCTCCCCTCACCACGTACATTAAGACAGCTGCAAAGCCTCCAAGGGAAATCCAACTTCCTTTGTCGTTTTGTCCCAGACTATGCCACCACAGTACATGGTTTCCTCCGTTTGCTACGTCTTCATACCCACTTTGTATGGGATGACCAAGCAGAAGGAGCCTTCACGGACCTAAATAAAGCACTTACAAGCGCCCCTTTGATTTCTCCACCAAATTTCACAAAAGACTTTATCCTTTACATTTCGGCATCAGATCACGTCGTCTCTGGAGTTCTTGTCCAAGAAGACTCCGCCCGCCAAGAGCATGTCATTTACTACGTGAGCCAGACCTTGTCAGGCCCACCACTCTGCTACCCACATGAAGAGAAGATGGCCCTCGCCATCATCTTTTTAGTACAAAAGCTACGACATTACATTCTCCTCAGCCACACCATGGTTGTAACCCATTCCAATCCAATGGTCTATCTCTTGAATCGTCGCCTTCTACAAGGCCGTGTTTCCAAATAGGTGATTATCTTACAAGAATATGACCTAACCTTTAAAACCCCGAAGAGCACAAAATATTTAGCACTCTCTCAACTCATTACGGACCTACCATCATCGTCGTCATCACCCATCATCCACACTGATCTAATCGACGAACATTTGTTCATCATCTCGTCGGACGACCCTTGGTATGGCGACATTTTGGTATACCTCCGCACACAGAAGTTTCGACCCAACATCGACCGTGACGGACGCCGTCGCATCTGTCACCATGCCCCCCGTTATCTCTTCTTGGGTGATGTCCTCTATCGACGTGGCGTCGACACAATCTTACGGTGATGTCTTTCCCAAGACGAAGCAAAACAAGTCCTTAACGACTGTCATAGCGGTGCCTGCGGCGGCCATTTTTCAGGAATGGCCACCGCCCAAAAGGTAATCCGCGTAGATTATTTTTGGCCATCATTATTCACTGATTGTATCACAGAAGTCAAACACTGCCAAAACTGCCATCTCTTTGCCCCAAAGGCAAGAACCCCCCCCCCCCCCGCCCCCCTTCATCCGGTCGTCACCGCTGGTCCATTTGTAAATGGGCCATCGACTTCATGGATTGCAATCCCACATCAGTCGGCGGTCACAAACACATTATTGTGGCTGTTGATTACTTTACCAAATGGACAGAAGCCATGCCTACTTACAATTGCAAAGCCGACACTGCAGCCCATTTTTTCCTCAACCATGTTATTGCTCGTTTCGGAGTACCAAAACAACTCGTCTCAGACCATAGCTCTCACTTCGAAGACTCCATTTGGAGAGAACTGTCCAGACTCCTTAAGTTTGAACACTCCACCTACTACCCTCAAGGGAATGGCCAAGTCGAAGTTGTTAACAAAATTTTGAAGACCATCCTCCAACGCACTATCGACAAACATAGATCCAATTGGCATCACATGATTTTTTCCGCATTATGGGCTTATCGCACGTCGACCAAGACTGCCACCAGCTTTACCCCATTCCATTTAGTTCATGGTGTGGAATTTGTCCTCCCCATTGAATGCCAGATACCAACATTACAAATGACCGAAGAACTTCTCCCCGATACATCAATGATTGAAGAACGCTTACTTTTTTTAGAGCAGGCCGACGAAGATCGCCGCGCAGCTATCCAAAAAATTGAAGCTTCCAAGAACAGGTCTAAACTTCATTATGATAAACATGTTCACCCACGAGCATTTAGTGAAGGTGACCTCGTACTTGCCTATAATCAAGCTCACGATAAAACGGGAAAAGGAAAGTTTGTGTCCATGTGGCAAGGCCCATATATTATACACACCTGCCTTGGACAGGGGGCATATATTCTGACCGACTCAGAAGGCAACCCCCTACGCAACCCACGTAATGGGTTGTACCTCAAAAGATTTTACCCATAGAAAATCTGATGGACACCACAGTCCACAATTGTATAGGCTTATTTTCTTTTTTACAAAAAATACAAAAAAATACGAAAACCCTAAAACTTTGTTTTTTTTGCATGACCACAGATGGATCCTGTTCCACTTTGCTACATTGTCTTCGCTGATGGTGCAAGCCGTTGGTCTCCCAATCTTGCCTCCACAGCTTGGGTAATATATTCCCCCTCACATGAGTTGATCCACATTGACGGAGTGTGCATAGGTGCCGCCACAAACAACCAAGCTGAGTACGACACCATGACCGGTCTCCTGGCTGCTGCTCTCCAAATGAGCATAAGTCACCTTAACATTTTTTTGGACTCCCAGCTCCTTGTTTCCCATCTCAACAATGATTACCAGGTACGCGATCCCTATCTATTCAGAAAATTCCTGTGCACTAAACAAATGATTCGACAGTTTGAGTCCATTTCATTCACACATGTCCCAAGGAATCTCAATAGTGTAGTAGACCATATGGAAAACAACATTCTTGATTGGCACACCAATCAAACCATGTAGAAACAAAATTTGCATCCACGTGCATAACATGTTCCTCCACAGGCATACAAACATAAACATACACTAGATATATATGACATGCCTCCACGGCCAACACAATATATATATGACAAATCCTCCATGGGAAAAACAAATATTTGCCTCCACGGGCATATACAAGAAATTAAAATGTTGCATCCACGTGCATAACATGTGCCTCCACGGGCATACAAAAAATCAAACATGCCTCCACAGGAAAACAAAAAGACAAGATGTGCATCCACGTGCATACACGACTATATACCAAACATATATATATCTATATATATATAATCATATAGTCACAATGTCACAGGTGCCCTCAGCACCCAACATACAAAAATACATAGCCGTACAAAAAAGGTACATCCCCATATGCTCATCAGCATTTGGGGGAAAATATACAAACAACTAGTCATCATGATCCCTAGGATCCTCTGCCTCCTCCTCTGCTGGCTCCTCTGGATCCTCCTGATCACGATCCCTCCTCTCCACCATCACAACTGCTACTCTAAGCAGGATAGAACGCCACTCACGAGGAGCATCGAAACAACGCTTGATAATGGCCCGGTCCAAGTTCCTCCACCCCTCCTCTAGCGCTCCTGCTAGAATCTCGTCCAAAGTCTCTCGTACGCCCTCTAGGGAATCATCTCGAGGGCGCACAACCCCTCGGGCACATGGAGGCGGTACCGCTATAGGTGGAGGAACGACCACCATCGCCCATCCCCTATGGCCTACATGATCAGGTGGTGGCCTCGGACCATTATCTGCACAATCACTCAAGTGAACCAAGTCAATATCATATAAATATCTCTAACTATACTCATAACAATAATCATCTAACGACATGATATAGTAGAGAACCAAAAACAAAGACATACCGTCTAAACCCCAAGTCTGCCCCTGAGCTCGAGGCATCTCCGGATCTCCTCAATAATCCATGCCAGCATATGGATAGTCATCAATCAGCAAGGAGATTTTCTCCCACTGCTCATACATGTCCTCCAAAAAGAACCATCGGATACCACCACCACCACGGGGCATCATCTACCCCCACCGCACCATCTGCGGCTCACTAACCAACCCCTCCCAAACCGGCACATGAATCCGCAAGGTCGATACTCGCTCAAAGAAAAAACAATAGAGGAAGGAGGCATAGAAAAACTCCCCCCCATCCCGACTGACCTTGTCCAGATCTCGTTGGACACAAGACAGAAACATCTGACCCCATGAAAAGTAGGTCCCTCTCAACACAGAATCTACCATCATCGTTTTCCCCACAGACAAACGATGTGGCGCCACGGCACCCAACACACGCAGAACAAAATCCCCAACCGCTCGCATCTCCCACTCCCGCAAAGATGTCAGTCTCAATGCGTTGTTCTACGCAATAGCTCCCGGCACACAAAACCTCTCCAAGAGATCCTCAATATCCAACCCAACCGGGATCCTCGGCTGGAGCTCCCCTACCTCCCCTAAGCGAGGAAACCCAGTCAGGAAATAAACATCAGAAAGGGTGATCTCCAAGCGCTCACCCCCCACCACGAATGCAGCCTCTGCTGGGACCTAGAAACCCACCAATTTGTTCAATAGATCTCTCACTGAACGCATTGGTGGAATCTGAGCGAACTTTAGGAGCCCACCTGCAGCCAAGGCATCCAAGACACCCTAGTCAGTCTGAATCCGCTCCGTCAAGTCTTCATCCATCTCTCACTCCCTCCATGATACTAGCGGCCTCCTCAACATCCTGCCAAAAAACAAAGGAAATTTTTTTAGAAACAAAATTTTTTTCAAAAAATTCCATCGCGGTTTTCAAGCCTTTAGCTGCGATGATCATCATGGGTATCAACTGCGCACCCGCGATGAACATTGCAGGTATCGACCCACAGTCGTGATGAACATTGCGACTGTTGGCCCCAAACTCGCGATGAACATCGCGGGTTTCGAGCCCAAACCCGCGATGTTCATCACGGAAAAGGACGCGAAACCCGCGATATTCCACGTTGGAATGCCAAAGTGGAATTTCGCGGTTTTCAGGGGCCCGCCGCCAACCAGAAAGCAAATAAATTGAAAGGCTAAGGCGAATAGGATTACCTGAAACTCGTGGAACGAAAATCCAACAGTCGAATCTCCCACAAATCAAGAAAGAGCTCTGACCTCACTCAATTGCTCTGCGAAACTCGCATGTAACAATGACACATGTCACTTTGGGCCCACACCTTATTGATAGAGATTTCACCATTTTTCCAACAACGATTTCGGTATCATACGACGTCCGTTTTTCAAACCATTGGAATCAGCACAGCGAGAACTTCATAATAGCCCTCTCCTTTTCCCGATTCCACCAGGTCTATTTTTCGGGCATTTTTCTCAGGCCCCTCATCGCCTCGGTTTGCATGCCACATTGGCCGTCGTCCATTTTTTACGAGTCTTATATCGTCGGATTTAGTTTTCCGTGCTCGTGATGATGCTTGAGATCATTTCTCGCTCTCACGCCCAAATTTTTTGGGCATTTTGTACATGCCCCCTCGTCGCCTCGGTTTGCATGCCACATCGGTCATCGTCCGTTTTTAACGAGTCTTCTATCGCCCGATTCAGTTTTTCATGCTCGTGATGATGCTTGAGATCATTTCTCGCTCTCACACCCAGATTTTTCGGGCATTTTTTACATGCCCCCTTATCGCCTCGGTTTGCATGCCACATTGGTCGTCCGTTTTTAACGAGTCTTATATCGCCGGATTCAGTTTTTCGCGCTCGTGATGATGCTTGAGATCATTTCTCACTATCACACACAGATTTTTCAGGATTGTTTACATGCCCCCCCGTCGCCTCGGTTTGCATGCCACATCGGTCGTTGTCCGTTTTTAATGATTCTTATATCGACGAATTCAGTTTTCCGCGCTCGTGATGATGCTTGAGATCATTTCACGCTCTCACCTCCAGATTTTTCGAGCATTTTTCCCAGGCCCCTCATTGCCTCGGTTTGCGTGCCACATCGGTCATCGTCCATTTTTGACAAGTCTTTTATTGCCGGATTCAGTTTTCCATGCTCGAGATGATGCTTGAGATCATTTCTCACTCTCACGCCCATATTTTTGGGGCATTTTTTACATGCCCCCTCGTCGCCTCGGTTTACGTGCCACATCGGTTGTCGTCCATTTTTAACGAGTCTTATATCGCCGAATTCAGTTTTTCGCGCTTGTGATGATGCTTGAGATCGTTTCTCGCTCTCACATCCAGATATTTTGGGCATTTTTTTCATGCCCCCACGTCGCCTCAGTTTGCGTGCCACATCGACCGTCGTCTGTTTTTAACGAGTCTTATATCATCAGATTTAGTTTTCCTCGCTCGTGATGATGCTTGAGATCATTTCTCGGTCTCACCTATAGATTTTTCAGTCACTCTTTCCCATGCCCCTCGTCGCCTCGATTTGCGTGCCACATCGGTCGTCGTCCATTTTTTACAAGTTTTATATCGTCGTATTAAGTTTTTCGCACTCGTGATGATGCTTGAGACCATTTCTCGCTCTCACGCCCATAATTTTTAGGCATTTTTTTAAAATGCCACTTATCGCTTCGGTTTGCGTTCCACGTCGGCCGTCGTCCGTTTTTAACGAGTCTTATATCGCCGAATACAATTTTTCGCGCTCGTGATGATGCTTGAGATCATTTCTCGCTCTCACCTCCAAATTTTTTGGGTATTTTTCTCAGGCCCCTCGTCGCCTCGGTTTTACAAGTCTTATATCGCCGGATTCAGTTTTACGTGCTCATGATGATTCTTGAGATCATTTCTTGTTCTCACACCCAGATTTTTTGGGCATTTTTTACATACCCCCTCGTCGCCTCAGTTTGCGTGCCACATCGATCGTCATCCGTTTTTAACGAGTCTTATATCTCCGGATTCAGTTTTTCGTGCTCGTGATGATGCTTGAGATCATTTCTCGCTCTCACGTCCAGATTTTTTGGGCATTTTTTACATGCCCCCCCGTCGCCTCAGTTTGTGTGCCACATCGACCATTGTCCATTTTTAACAAGTCTTATATTGCTGGATTCAGTTTTCTGCACTCGAGATGATGCTTGAGATCATTTCTCGCTCTCACCTCCATATTTTTTGGCCATTCTTTCCCATGCCCCTCATCGCCTCGGTTTATGTGCCACATTGGTCGTCGTCCATTTTTGACAAGTTTTATATCGTCGGATTCAATTTTCCGTGCTCGTGATGATGCTTGAGACCATTTCTCGCTCTCACACCCATAATTTTTGGGCATTTTTTCAAAATGCCACTTATCGCCTCGGTTTGCATGCCACATCGGTCGTTGCCCATTTTTCATGACCTTTTTGTCGTCGGATTCAACTTTCCGTGCTCATGACGATGCTCTAAATCATTCCTCGTTCCCACCAATGTCAAAACCCAGAATTTCCAAAAAATTTAAAATTTTTAAAATAGCATGTAATATTATTAATTGCAGTCATTTAACTGTTTGATTAGCTTAGGTGATCATAATTATGTCTAAATGATCTTTTGTTATATCTAAATTTTAATATGAGTTTCTTTACAGTTATTGATTTTTTTTTCTGATTTGCAACCACAAGGGGGAATTGCCATAGCAGACTAGGCTTACTTAGCTTCCGAGCTAATGCAACAATTTTTCTTTCTCTTACAGATATACAGGTAATGTGCGGGTCGCTACATTTAAATCTTTAAAGAATTATAGTTAATTAGCTGTACCAAATCATTCAGTAAAAAGTCTAAGCATGCTAGCCAGGTTATCAAGTGTTTAAAGGTAGCATTCATCCTATGACCTCCTCAAGATCTTACTGTTATAGATTTAGAAATTACTAGAGAATATGATAGCTATGTTTCTTGAGAACAAATGAATTAACTAACTCTATGGAGTATTTGTTCTTTGGGGATATTACTGTAATGCAATGATACTTCATAATTAACACTGTAAAAATACAACTGGGGAACCATACTCAGACCAGTTTTTACTCACTCATTGTTATCGCATCATTACGAGTTTTAAAGTTAGAATGTATTTTGATTTGCAACTGCAATTGTAAAGGATCTGGAGTGGTCAATATATAATTTTTTTATTTCTAGCATTTGCAAGATATTCTGTCAGTTACAGGTCTCCTCTTAACATCTCAGGGTTTGTAGAGATTGATAAACTATTCTTATTTCTATGATTGTCAATGGACTAAAGACTAGAAGCTATCTTGATTAAACTCATTGAGCCTTGAGGATAACAAGAGTCTACTTGTTATCACATGAAAACTGAAACAATTAAGTGATTGTTATTATATTGTAACGTCAAATGAAATGGGCTAGAGTAACTTAAATCTAAAACTGTGGGTTACGTATCTTGAGTGCTACAAGTATGAGTTACATAAAAGAAATAATCTGACAAGTCTTTCCTTATCTGTGCAAGCTATAGCCAATGGCACTTTAGTAGAATTGAAAGCAATTATTCTTAACATCACCCCATTCTCTGATAGATTTTAAAAGAAATGATATCTCCCTGGTTTGTTCACTTGAGACTAAATGATGTGGAATTCTTGTTATGAACTACTTGTATTTTATCAATGTTCCCATGTTCTTGTAACTCTTACAATTAGAAGTAAAATCCTCTATGTTTCAACACTTCAAGACTTAATCCTTGAATGTTATCTACATACATGGTTTTATGAACACCTTATAATTCAAAATTGTACCCAAAACCTTACAAATTAGAATCCATTCACTATATCTATAGATACTCCAAGACTTAATCTTGGAACGCCCTTATGAAGAATGGTTTATTTGACTATAAGGCAAATATTTATTATATATTATGCAAAGTTCATAGTTATGGTTCTAACTCCTTGATTTTGTAAACATGATAGGTGATACTATGGTATCGTGTTCATAATGGATATTCCAACTATGATTTTGTTTTGGAAACAAATGATAGAGAAACTCATTGCAAAACTATAGCTCGTCGACCCACTGCATGGAGATTATTAAACAGCTACGTGGTTACTCGAAGGCCACGCATTTGTGATATTAAAACGTTGACTAACCCTACTTTGCCATTTCTCCTTTGCCTTCGGGCTTGGCCACTCTGCGAACCCTCCTGGTCCAGTCTCTGTTGTTACTGTGTGCTAGCAGCTTCTATGTTGCCTCAAGCCTTGGTGTTTGTCCATCGTATTGTTGAAGCTCATTATAATTTTGTTGTTGGCAACTGTATTTTGTTAAGAATCTAGGGTTTATCCTTTGATTATCTAAATTAACCCTGTCACGGCGTGACCATAACTCTCTGCTTGGTTTTGTTAAGGCCTCCATCGTGGAAAATATCCCTTGCTTCTGCCAGCTTAATCATTCGGTGGCAAAGGTGGGGTTTTACACTTATTGTGTTCGTGGTTATCAGGCCATTTACTGTATTTGCAGCCTCCTTCAACTCTGGTAAGCTACTGTATTTCTCTTTCGTGTTTTCAGTTAAAAGAAATTGTTTTAAAAAGGAATAAGGTTTTTAACTAATACCACTCTGTCTTTACAGGTCCTGGCTCCACTTACGGCATGGATGGCACAAGCTTCGGCATTGGTTGTTTTACCAGGTAAGCCTGGTTTTCACCATGGCGTTTCCTCCTTGCTGGTTGTTTTTGGATGGTTAGGGTTTTGACTTAGAGTAATGCAGCTCTGAATAACTCTAGCTTTAAACAATCTTTCGGCTATATGTTGAGTGGACTCTTAACAGGTTTAACCCTGCGTTGTATAATGATGTTATGGCTTCGGTTAATGTTGTCATTATTCTCCTTCTTTTGGTAGATAGGTTTTTCTGGGGAATAATTATTGTATAGAGAAAAGACAACAAAGGCTTTGAGCCATTCTGTAGATGAGGTTCAGCCTCATGGTTTTATTTTCGTTCTACACTCTTGAAAGATTCAGAGTGTATCACCCAGGGTTTTGAAATTTGACTTAATACGAAGTCATTCTTGTATAAAGGGCTTGTTTATCTCCTGTGTTTTTACTTCTAATGCTATGTACAGTTGTAAGTAAGTTTGAGTTGTTAAACCACTTATTCGGTGTATTTGTGGCGCGGCTGTAGGTGAAGATATTGTCTTACTATTTAGCATTAGTTTTGTTTGTACAAGTGGGGCTAGTAGGGTTTGACTAGAACTATTTTACAGTTGGTATTTCAGCTCGAATGCTTAAGCTTTCAATTAAAATATGACTCTGTTGATAATTGTGAGCTGAATAATTTATGGGGCTCGATCCAAAATTTACAGTTGTGAATCTATTTGATTGCTTGTTTTGTCATTTCGATTATGATTCTGTAGGGAAATGAAAGTTTTAAGGAAGGATAATACTATATCGTTTAAGCTCGATATCGAGCTAGATATTGTTCTGTTACTTCTTTTGTTTTTTTTAAAACAATAACTAGTTTATTTAACTGTTGATAAATTCCTTGTGATGAATTTTTGTTAGGGTTTTTGCACATTGATTTGATTGATAGGTAATGACTGGATAATTTTTAACTAGGGTTTGTGCATTGAATTAGTTAATAGATTAAGACTGATCAAACTTTGACTAGGGTTTGTACCCTGACATAAATATTCTAACTGTGGCTACAAATTTTCTGCAACGTTATTGATAATGATATCAATACTGTAATTTATTTGGTTATACTTTAATACTATCTCCTATAACTATCTATTTGGTTTTTGTAAAACACAGGGTATAAATATTTGGTATCTAAATCTTACTTATTATCTCGTCAAGTACAAATAACTAGGTTTATAAGTACAATCATAAATTATTACTTACTGTGTTAGTTCTATATTGTACACATTATAAACACAATATTAGTAATATATTAACTACATTACTTCTTACTAAGAGATGCTGAAAAACATAATAACTCTACCAAATCTATCTACTGCTATTTTGAGATACTAACTTTACTAACTAATTACTCTTCAGACATAAAGAAAATAAACTCATCATACAACCATTCATACTTAATAAACATAGTGAAATCAATGGCAGAACCTGTTTCTGTGGACAACAACTGCAATGGGAGGTTGTTCCTCCCTACCAACTCCTGGAGAGTGCCCTGGTCTCCCTGGCTGGAACTAGGTGCAGCAAAGTAAATTCTCTCAGCCAAATAAGCTATAATGGAACCAAGTTACTGCAGCAATCCTCTCAAACAACTTCCTTACTGTAGATTTCCCTCTTCCTCAATGGGATTCCTGAATAACATTCACCTGAATGAATTCTCCCTCCATAACCAAATTTGAGCTCCCAGCTCTGTTCATTGAGTACTATTTAAAAGATTGCCTAGGTCTTTGTTGGGTTATCTGTCATTAATGAGCCACCTGCTCTGATTCCACTTTCTTGGGGAATCATGACCCCAAATATAGGGAAGTTGCCACCTGCAACTTAGGAAGTGTTTGAGGATGCTGCCACTTGTCCTTTTGCCTTTCCACCTAGTTCCATCCACCAGTTTGACCAGTAACCTCTTTTTAAAATCTCTCCCATGCTGTTGTCTCCACAATATATTTATTATTAATAAAATATTCTGAATTACATTCCATTCTAGTGACTCTTCTAAGTCATCAATTCCTACTTAGCATTAAATTTAACATAATGTCTCAGGAATATAATAAAACAATTACAAAATTGGGGTATGTGACAACCAATAACCTTTTTGTTTGGTATAATTTAATCCCTTTTTCGGGCCGAGCAATTCTTTTACGAAAAATGCACTTAGGGAGTTTCTGTTAAGCTCTTTTCTGACTCCTAAAACAATGAAAAGATTGTTGAGCAACCTTGCTTCCTTTCATGCTCGCTAAAAGTATTTGAAAGGGTGTCTACCTGGTATAAGTTTACCCCTTTTCCAGACCTTGTAGACTAATTACGAAAAAGGAATACTCTAGTCACATCGGCTAGAAGAGTTCTCCATTGTTAGGAACCTATGTCAACCCTTCTCTTTACTATGTTAGTATATTGTTGTTGGACGCATATGCTTTGTAAGTCGTCCCATAGTATTTGTTGATCCGTAGTTTATATTAGCCCATAGTATTGGACGCATATGCTTTGTAAGTCGTCCCATAGTATTTGTTGATCCGTAGTTTATATTAGCCCATAGTATTGACCCATAGTATTGGACGCATATGCTTTGTAAGTCGTCCCGTAGTATTATATGTCCCATGGTTTTGACTCATAGTATTAGGCATAGACTTAGTATATAAGTGTGTGTTGAGGTCATTGAAGGCACCGTGAAGTTAATTGTATTGAGCTTGCTCAAAGGAGGTTTCCCCCTTGAAGTGGCCCATGATCAATATAAAAGTGATTCTGTTCTATTATTTCTGATATCTCGTGTATTTGCATTAATTAATTATTGCAGGTTCATCACATCCATTTGCATCATTTTATGCTTTTTCAGGCCTTGGAGACTAACTTACGAAAAAGAACACCAATGGAGTCTTCTTACCACTTTCAGACTCTCAAAAAATGAAAGCAGCCATGAGCAATCACCGTCTTGGGCTCGTATAAATCCACAGGATGGTACTCCACCACCACTACAGAGTCTGCTTATCATTTTCAGACTCCTTAAAAATGAAAACACTTATGAGCATGAACAGTCCCGGGCTCACATAAACCCACAAGATAGTACCATTTCAGAGCACACTTTTATCCCTTCTTGGAGCTCATTAAAACTATGAAGAAGGACCCAATGGTGCTTCTCGGCGCCACGACAGATCATGTCAACTCATATGGCAGCTTCCCCTTTTTGGTTGCCTTTGTTCAGAGTATTCTACAGTATGTCACCCTGAGAGTCCCTCTACAGCATCCATCAGCTTGTCCCCCCAGAGTCACTCCAATCTACATTACATACCCTTCAGTCCTTAAAGCTATGATCCCCACACCTACAAGTCAGTTTCCTACGCTGCCAGGTCAACCATGTCATCATGCTCTGAACAAAGGAAGTTTGAGTCCACCCACTCTATGACCCCAGTTATTTCCCATCCCCACAGTATGTCAGTCCTACCATCAGTACTATCACACTTCAGTTCTACACCTCGCGCTCCTACAAAGGAAACATAATTGCCTTCGTAGTTACTGGTCTCCCTCTGTCGATGCCAACCAAATCTATTCCAGAGGATAGACCCAGAGGTCCCTGTGCCTTGGACTCATCACCATTAGCAATGAGTGCCTACTGATCATTTTGAAAGGAGTCCTCAGTGCCTCTCGAAATGATTGTTTCTCACATGCTCGACTTCAACACCTTGATCGCATCATTGAGACTCGTATAGGATATCGATCCTTTCAGTTATTTGTTGAAGACCCCGGATATCATCCGACTCTACCACATATGAGAGTCTAATTAAGGATACAACCAATTACATATTCCTATGGATATTCGGGTTGCGCTTGGCGACAATTTTCATATGTTGGACACCTTCAGTTTTAGCAGTTCATCAACCCTTCTGATACCTTATTCAGAACGGTTGTTACATTTTTTCCAGTGTATCAATTATTCAGATCAGTGATGATATGACCATGAGTATGTCCCAGCATTGTGTCCCCTCTGGACCATTATGATGTACCGGCAGATTTTTATGTATTTCTTCATGCCCCCCCTTTGTGGGCCTAATTGTTATGTATATGTCTTGATACGAGCATGGGTATGCCCGCCTCGTCCATAGTCAGAGATTACTCCTTATTCATTTCGAGGCCATGTAATATTTTTCAGTTTTTGCAGCTTCCAAGGGGTCGTTGTTCCAATCTCCAATCGGTCTCTCCTCTACTCCAAACCCCAGGAAAAACACAAAAGAACTATGATGTCTATCGGCCATACGATGAGCTCCTACCCTCACACATCAGGCGGCAATCTGTTAACACCCAAAAAGTGCTCACTAGCTCATTCCCTTATTCACATGACCCATTTGTCCACTTTTCCACCATTTAAGCCTCTAAAGCCATCAAAAGGTCACTAAAAAGACCATAATACACCTTTTTTCCCCTCAAAACATATATTTTTCCTCAAAAAACACAAAAAACCCTCAAAAAGGGTCCAGAATTCCCAAAAAATATTAAAAGGGAATAAAAATATTCAAAATATTCAAAAAAGGAAAAAGAGGGAAAAAGAGACCTAAACCATGTTGGTTAATACCATTGGTTTCCTCAAAACCATAATGGTATTCCCCATCACCAAAAACTATAAAAAGGTGATAGGGGCTCCTCATTTTCCATCCACATTTCATCCTATCCTTATGCTGCCAAATTCTCATTGAGAGCCATTGCCTCCCATTTTGAGTTTGAAGACCCCCATTTCAGCATCTTGGATAAGAGACCATTGGAGCTTGGAGCACCTCAACCTTGGAGCTGCTCAACACCAAACATCCTCACCATTTGAGGTATTATAATACAAAAGTCATTTTTTACTCTTGTTCTTCCATAGATCTCTTATTATTGATTTAGTTCTTGTTTATTTACACATGCTTATGTTAATGTTAGATTAGATTTATAATTGTTTTTGCTTTTATTCAAAGACTGATATTACAAGTTAATAGGTGCATCCTTGCACATGCTTGGTTGAAAAACAAAGCAACAATTGCAATAAGGGCTTTCATCCTAAAAGCTCATGCATGAAGAAGACCATTGATCAAATGGCTCAACTCCAGGAGAAATCCAACATTCCTCTCCCTGAGAGCGCGAGGAGGAAGGATGGAGGAAAAAATTATGAAGATAAGGAGCGCGTGCATACACTGATGGAAAGCACATCAAATCCTACCTCATTCATTATTGATTCTAGAGCTTCAAGGCACATGGTTTACACAAGAGAGAGCTTCTCATCTCTTGATTCTTCCAGTGGTCCAACCATTGTGTTGGGTGATTATTTTGAAACTTTAAGCAAAGGTAAAGGCAACATTGATATATATTTTGTTACATTCACTAATGTTTTGTATGTTCCAGGACTTGTTGCTAACCTTTTGTCAGTATACCATATGACTCACACAAGATCACCCAAAAAGGTGATCTTGACACCTAATGATGTTGAAATATGTGAAATGTCAACAAGCCGAATTGTTGCCTTAGGTTCTGCTGACCATAGCTCAAAAATCTATAGGTTTTCTCATTTTGTGCCATTCCCCTCACCTTCTACTCTACTAACCCATGCCAATGAGTCAAGCAAATTATGGCATGAAATATTTGGCCACCTAAATTACAAATACATTTCCCAACTCCATGAGAAAGAAATGGTCATAGGGCTTCCCAATATCAATTTTTCCAAAGGTGTCTGTCAAAGTTGCATCCTAGGAAAGCACCGAGAGCATAAGTTTGAAAGAGCCAAAACTAGGCGAACCTAAGCACCCCTGGAGCTTCTTCACAGTGGCATATCAGAACCATTCCCCCATGAGTCTTTGAACCATGCCAGATACATCCTTACCTTCATAGATGACTTTACCAAGTACTGTTAGATGTATTTCATCAAGCTAAAGTCTGAAGTGTTCGGTCTGTTCAAGCTTTTCAAAGCCTCAATTGAAAACCAGTCTGGTAGACATATCAAGATCCTTAGATATGATAATGGTGGGGAGTATATCAAATCTGAGTTTTAGCAATTTTGTGCCTCCTTAGGCATAAAAATGCAACACACTGTTCCCTACACACCTTAGCAGAATGGTGTTGCTGAGAGGAAGAACAGATCACTGAAGGAGATGGCCACATACATGCTTGAGGAAAATTGTTTATCTCCAAGGATTTAGGATGAGGCAATAAATTGTGCCACATACATTCAGAATATATTTCCTCACAAATATCTCAAAGGAATCACTCCTTTTGAGGCTTGGACTGGGCACAAACCTGATATTTCTCATTTCAGGATTTTTGGCTCCAAGGCTTGGGCTAGAATTCCACTTGAGAAGAGGAGGGCTATGCAGCTCCAAAGCCAACCTTGTCTTTTTTTTTGCTATTCAGAGGAATCCAAAGGCTATAAGTTGTTGAACGTGGCTGCTCAAAAATATTTCATTGAAAGAAGTGTTTAATTCGAAGAAGAGCCCTCTCAGAATGTTGAAATTGGAGAGCCATCCACACCACCACCTGAAGATGTAAGTGAAGTTCCTATGTTGGAGAAAACTTCCTATAGCTTGGGGTGGACCACAACAGACAGCTAACTACCAAAATTTAACTCAATTTACAGTGATAGGCTATACAAATGGCAATGCTAAGATAATGAATAATATAACCAACCTCGATCCAAACGTTTGATGTAGATCCCCGTTGGAGGTTTCAACTCGTGCACTTGAACCTGCAAATTAGTCTTGACAACCAATATACAACAAGCGCATATAATATATAAAATAAATTAACATCATCAATAGAAATGGTCCATGATATTATAAGTAAATGCAACCCAATGTAATATAAACAACATTCACAACATTAATGGACGATAATATGAGTATTTCTATTGATAAATAACAAGAAGTACAATGTGATACGACCTCTTGTCGGTAACCAATCTGAACCAAGATCTGGGTCAATCCACTTGTGCCTCCACCACTTCAATCCTCCATGGAATGGAAAACTCAAACTATGATAAGAGTTTGGAAGGTGAACATAAAGGGTTCACGACTATAAGGATCAATGAGTGTAGACTCAAGATAGGGAAAAAATCCACTAGAGTTCTCTTGCTCTCCTTTTTCCTCCCGTCCATAAGCCATATGTGCTCAATATATAGTCCTCCCAAAGGTAAGTGAAAGGACACATCGAGGTGTTTCGGGGAAAATGGAGGGCCAAAGGTCACCCTATGACCGCTTTTTGGGAGTAAAAAGTAATTAACTAGTGATTTTTACCATTTTACATGCTACCCGTGGGATATAGTGATGCAACTCGCGGGTACACCCAATGTAGTGATACAACTAGCGTACAGGGGAAAAAATAGGGAAAATAGTGTGTCTGAAGGATATAAAGTGGATCTGAGTCAATAAAATGGATCCTGCAGGCCAAAGAGTGTTGATGCTCACAAGGTGGAAGATTACGTTGTAACAGATGCCCCCTAATGTGTGAGGTCAAATACTAATGCTACGATGGTCGAAATACATTATAAATCTCAGAAGTGGAGTGATGGAGACACAAGTGGAAGGAACAGCTCACTCATCATAATACAATAATATCTATAAGTACATGTCGGTATAGTACAACAATCTGATACAATGGCCATGAATAGGAAGTACATAGTGAATACATGTCATAAGTGATCATAGCCATGATCCCTCTATAGTAAGATATGGTCTCAACTGAAAAGGAAACAACTGGTGCAAAATGGAGGTACAAACTGTAGATATCTGAGAGGTGATATCTTAGATGTAAAGTCACGATCATAAGTAGCATACTGAATGCCACTATCGCCTGCGGTCTTCTACACAAATCATCTATGGTGCAAGTCCCATCGAGTGAATAAGGGAGTTGAGGTCGAACCTGATGTGACATCGTTTGATCACCGGTCAATGATGTATACCGTTAACAAACGCGAGATAACCCACCAATAATGAAAATGGGCATCAAGTCACAGAGTACAATCATCGAAGTGTGAATAGATGTGTTGAAGTCGAATACTAAGATGAATCCATCGATCAAGGGACATTGATGTATTCCCAAAACTTTCGATGGCGAGAGAACCTACCACTAATGACTGCAAGCCTCAAGGTACTCAACCGAACTCTAAGTCTCAAATTCCGAAATAAATGGGTTGAAGTTGACGGAACAAAACTCGCTAGAAGGAGGGCATTAAGGCATCCCCCATCAACCAGCACGAGGCACCAGCTATGCTGAAAGATTTGGAAGAACTCAAGTGAAATGGACTGACTCAATAAGGATGGTCGACATGCAATAGTCAAGAAATCTGAGGAGTGACCGACTCTGGTTTTAGGACTTCCTTTGAACAAGAGCATGAGAAGATGGATAGACTCAGGCAGCATAGACTCAACATAACACTGTGCGATGCAGGAGGCATCAACAAAGGGATCCATAGTGAATGGAAGCTTAACCAATTGGTGGAGTAAACTGAGAAACAAGTATGACTCCTAAATTCCAACTATAGTCCCGACTCATAATGTATGGAGTGGAATGAATGCTTTGTTCAAAGGCGACACAACAGCTGCCAACTAGAAGTAGTAACCATAATTCCATCCGGCATTTTGGAATATTTTTTTTTTTGGTCTTTTTCATATTTGGAAAAGCTTAAAAAAGAATAAAATTGCTTATAGTACAACAAGTGAGGGAACGAGTGTCAAATAGCAAGCAGACTAGTCCCAAGTAGTGGAACATACCTATGATCAATGCAAGGAAGCATGTGTAGGATGTGGACACTTAGGGGAATGTTCCCTCAAGGTAAAGGGTCATCAAGATGCGAAAGATAAATTAAGGCTCTGCTTGGCTCGGAAGGTAAAGTGCTCAAGCATATGGCTAATAAGTGAGTAAGCGGGAGCTATCACAAGGCTCAAGCGACAAGTAGGATAATGCAATGCAATCACAACTCAACATAAAAGGGGAGTCCTTTTTCGTAAAGTTAGTCTCCTCGCCCGAAAAAGTGTAAAATAATGAGAGAAGAACTCTTCTAGTCACGTATGACTAGAGTATAAATTTTTCGTAATTAATCCACAAAGGTCCGGAAAAGGGGTAAACTTATACATAAGTGGATGTCGCTTCAAATCCTTTAACAAGTCTGAAATGACAAGTATACTCGGCAATCTTGTTTGATTTGAAAAAGTCTAACAAGGGCTTAAAAAAGACTTTATAAAAATATTTTCTGTAAAAGTTTAACGAGCCCAAAAAAGTAAAATTGTGACCTCCTTACTATTTTTAATGAGCTCAAAGGAGAGATGGAATAATGCTCGTAACGGGAACATACGAGTGTCAAGGACATGCGAGACTAGTTCCAAGTGCATGGAACAAATCTATGCATAATGCAAGGAACATGAGAAAGATAAGGACACTCAGGGGGTTCCTGCGAATTCGGATGGCAAAAGGTTCAAATGCATCATAACAATGGGGAGGCCTAAACCTATATGAAAGGTTTCGAATATGCCTTCCATGACCAAAGCAAATGTCGAAAAGGACTAGTAAACAAGTATAATTCCAGCTAAGAATTTTGTCTCCAAGAAACATAAGTGCCAATATCATCTCTAAAACATATGTAAAGAAGAATCTGATACAAGTCGTTGCGGTAGAAACATTTTCAACTTCACTATTGTTAACCTCAGACAAGATGCAGGTAGAGATAACCACTGAAGGTGCCATAGTACCAATACCTGAGGGATCAAAATGATCAACTTCGGAATGAAGAGAAAAGCTGAAGGATGTGAAGGAATCTACAGTGGCAAATTCATCATCACGGGAGTTGGAAATTCTAGAAGTAGAATCGAACTCATCAGGATTACCGATTTGCGGATCTATAGGAGAGTCTAAAGACTCATCACTAGGGAGATAAGACTTTAATGTCAAAACAGGGCTAGAAAAAACTATGCCTGGATCAAAATGTATGGCAGACTGTATTCTAGACTCATCTTGTTCAATAAGATCAAGGGGAGGAGGGGAATGAGATCTATGATAAAGATACCCCCACGGCTTGTCATCACCACTCATGGCCTCAATAAAAAATTCATCTGAAGGTAAAATACCATCGAGGAAACCATGTGAACAAGATAGCTCGACTGCACACACGGGAAGCATAACGGTATCTTCTTCCCGTGTCCGTGAAGAAGAGAGATCCGGCTCTGTAGTGGCTTGCTGAATATCTTGAGAAGCAAGCTCGACTGTAGACAAGGGCATATCCATTCTAATGTGTGAAACGTCTCCAGATGGGGAACTCGTGGGAGGTGGATCCCACGGATCGCTAAAGTATGATGTCCAGAAAAGTACATGATTCAACAAGGAAGGAGCATCATCGGAGATGGTTCCTACAAAGGAGATTGGTGCAAGGAAGTCAAAAGATCCCATCAAAGAAGGGTACAATCCTACACCAATGTTCCCAATTGCCAACTTGGAATCTGCAACATGCGGGACCACCGATCCCGTGGATGTTGTGGGAGAAGGATTAACAAAATCCAGCTGATCGATTGTCACAATCTTTCCTTAGTGTGGAAAGAAAATAATTCTGAATACAGTAGACGCGACAGCTTTCATAGCATACATCCAATTCCAACCCAGTAAAAGGTTGTAGTTGATGGGCTCATCAACCACCTTGACCTCAATAGGCACAGGTTTACCTCCCAAGTGGACAACAAGGGAAGGGATAATCCCATGCGGCTTAAATGACCGACCATCAAATGCAGTGAGCATGGTCCTAGACGTGAGTAGAGGAGGAGAGCCAAGAGCTTTCCAACAAGCTAAAGACATCACTGACGTGGAAGCACCTTCGTCAACCACCGTTCTTTTGAAAAAATTCTGAAGGCACTCCACATGGATTTGAAATGCCACGTTGTAAGGTAAGCGAGGTTGAACATCAGTAGTGTCGAACTTGATAGCATTGGGACTCCCCCCATCCTGAACTCCCAATGCACTCAAAAGGGCATGCCTTTGAGAAGGACACGCCTGTAAAACTTCAAGAGCCGACATGGCACACGGAGTTTGGCCCAAATATTCTACAACGGAGTAGTTATGGGCAGCTCGAGCATTGGGATTATGCGTAGAGCGCTTAAGAATGCCTTTCGGTATCCGTGGCATAATAGAGGGCTTCTCGATATGCAAGGAATTATTAGGAGGAGGGGGAGGCTCACTCCCCATATTAGGTTGTGGTGCACCATAATCGCGTTGGCGAGTAGCAACACTAACCTCCGATTGAACCATATTCACGCATCCATAACCACTAGTATTGGAAGAATATGTGGTAGTCTCAGTAGGTCCATAACCAGTGGCGGGAGCATGCGAAGCCATGTTCTGATGATAAGGAAGGGGATCCTTCAACACAGCCGGGATCTGTGCAAGATGCTTCGATGCATCTTCGATTCGAGGACACAAGTGAGTAAGATGATCTTCCCCACAAAGCTTACAAGGAAATTTCACCTTACGCCTAGGTTTACGGTCCTCGCCATCATTTTTGCCTTCCCGAGGAGGGTTGGAATTCTCCTTACGAGGGGTATTGCGATTGCTATTATTGTTCCCATTGTTTCCACCCTTACAGTTATTTCTCCCCTTCTTCTTACCACCAGACTGCTGGTTACCCGATGGGTTTGTCGTTTGCACAGTGTTTACATCGGACGATGGGGTGGAAGTGGACAAGGTGTGAACCTATCCGGGATTAGACTACTTAAGCGACAAATTTTTCATTTGATTAGCCACCAAATCTACAGGGCGAGTACTTGTGGATCCCACAGCGCCATCGGCATGCAGTCCAGGAGCTGTCTTGGGCTCATGTCGTGTTCGCGGTGCGTCAAGAATAATGTCATACAAAGTGCCAGACTAAGAGTATAGTAAATCTAACTACTGGACTTTCAAGATGCCTTGTTCCTCAGTCATAGTACCGAACATCGAAACATCCTTATCAATATATGGAAGTAAAGACTTGAGAAACCATTCCAACAGAAACTCTGGAGGAATGTTAGCTTTCACTAATCGCTTTCGTCGACGCCACTCTTGAACGTGGTCAGAAATATGTGTGCCCTTATTCTGATGGAAGTTAGACAAAAGTTCAGTACCAGTATCGTAATGAACCGGCAACTGGAAATGATCCAAGAAAACCAAAGCGATCTCATTGAAACCCCTATAAGTGTTCCCAGGCAACTCAACATACCACTTCGCAGATGCCCCCGTGAGGGTGCATTGAAATAGTCGTAATCGAATGGAATCGTGATTCAATGAGTTGGAAAAGCACCAAAGGTGAAATGTTGTGACATGATCACCCGGATCCTCACCACCTTTCCCCTCGAACTTAGGAATGTTCGAAGGGAGCTTGGTCGAAACCGAAGGCCAACTAGGGTTGTGACACACCGGATCATTTGTGAGCTTCGAAAGATCCGGAAGATTCAAATGTGCAAGGAACGGGAGCTACGGCTGGAAAGCTTGATTATAAGCCCCCATAAAAGGTTGGTTGTAAGAACATGAAGGATAAGAAGGACCAAATGCTTGACCATGAGCATTAAACTGCTGATTATATGAACATGTTTGACCACAAGCATGACCATGGCCATAAGGTTGATAACCTCCTCCGACCTGACCCGTGTGAGAGAAAGCAGGTATATATGTGTTTTGAGCACCATATTGAGGCGGGTTGTACTGGTGGCCAGCACCGACTGTATTGTAGTAAGGGTTGCCACCATAAGTATGGGGCATATACGTACGATTTGTAGCGGGAACCATGTTGTAATGACCATGATGGTAAGGTATGTTCCCACCCCCAGCGTAAGCATTAGGATTAGCATGAACAGTTGTGCGATGACCATAAGTATGAGATGTATTCCTAACCCCAACATTGGTGTTACTAGTAGCAGGAATGGTGGTATTCTGACCATGAGTATGAGGTATATTCCCACCTCCTACATTACCATTACTAGTAGCGGCAACGGACGAAAAATTATGCGGTATATGTCCACCCCCGTGATTGGGAGGAATGTTCACATTTGCGAAAGTGGTCATAGGTTGACGGGTAGCGGCATGTGTAAGAGGTGGTGGATGGCAAGTCGGGTTGCGAACAACATTCCTATTAGGTTGGGTAGTCCTAGGAGGCATTCGTCTTCCAACATTAGCATTGTTAGGAGGAATGTGACCGGTCCCCATACTATGTGTGTGAGTGGGCAACATGGTGCCCCCAGTGAGGGTATTTCCCCACATGGGTGCAGTGTTTCTAACACCATGACTAGTGCCAACGTGACTACCAAAAGCAGTGGAAGGATCAACTGTGTTGTAATTAGGCATACCATATGAGAACACGGTAGGGTTGATCGTAGGACCTGTGTCATCATGTAACTCTGGCATCCCATATAAATAATTATGTGGATATGAAGGATCGAACGGGTCGTCTCGGGTGGATCCGGACCAAACAAATTAGGTTGAGTCTCGGGTGGATCCGGACCAAAAAAACTAGGTTGGGTCTCAGGTGGATCACCCCCCCACGCCTCACGAGGAGTAGGGGTGTCTGAAGTGTGTTCGACTCTACCTGATGGAGTCGTAGGGATTTCTCCCATGTCAGAGTGTGCATCCGTCATGACATCTAGGACGTATGTTTCGTAAGAATCCGAAGACTCAGAGGGAGTCCACTGGAACCCCCTAGCAACACGGCGTGAAAACTCGGTCGGTTTTAAACCAGCCAACCGATGGGATCGGGGGAGAGTAGGAATCCATGCCACGATATCTCCAGAGAGAATATAAAATCACGGCGTCCCCTAACGGTCAACTATCGATAAAAAACAGTAAATCAAGAGCACACACCTAGAGAAACTACAGCCAAGAGTAGACAAACAGAGTGGCTAAATGAACTCTGGACACTAGAGCCAGTATGTATCACCTAGGAGAGGCTTGATACTCCCAAACTATAGCCGGAGGTAACAAAATCAGTTATAACGGCCCCCAGAATTCACTACGTGCACAGGGTCAAGTCCCTACACAACAACAACTATGTTGTCCGACCCCTATCTGACTCAGGATACAAACAGTATAACCACTGCAAGTACCCTATGCGACACCTAGGTAAGGAAACTATGGTCACCGCAATATAACCAATGCTCAGGGGGACAGTCGCGGGTGGGATCCGTCGTATGGGCAGGGTAGCTAAGCCCCAAACACAAGAGGATGAACCTTCGGTACCCCCAGATATGAACAAACCCTAGAAATATCTCCCACGTTCAGCCAGTATTGGAGGGATATCTCCACAACCAACCTCCCATGACCTCATGCTTAACTTTGGTCTGAGTAGAGATTCCTGAGAACACCAATGTATACCATGGATTTCACCACTCCCTGGTCAGACACATAATGTTTCGTCTAGTAGTCTTGGATTGTTTACTCACAATGATCTATTCCAAGACTCTAAACCTATGCTAGTTGGTGTACCCTATAAATAAATCGTTCTAATCAATTTTAGATTAAGCATTAATTTTAATGGTTGTGGTTACTCAAAGGATATGGTCGTGAAATTAGTGATGTATATGACTCGATAGTATGCAAAATCGTCAAACTCTAGACTCATCTATCCAATAAAAACAATGCCACTAACATGCAAAATTAATCCAACTGTTTCAAAATAAAAATGCAACTCTGTTATATTTTCAATGCACAAGCAGAACCTAAATGAAAGCAGCAAGCACTCAATGCAAAATGCAGTACATAAAAGTAAATTTTTTTGTATTTTCACTTATAAGCAAAAGGAAAATGCAAAACTATTTTTTTTGTATTTTTCAATATAATGAAATGAAAAATGCAAGCAAAATCCTACTATTCAGTTACAGAAATGCAAAGGAAATCACTCAGACAACCTAGCAAATCCTAAACAGTAAGACTCGGCCAATGGAATGAGCTTAAAAATTAAAAATGGGTAGAAACCAATGAGGCTCAAAACCAAGAGAAAAATAGGAGTTCTGGTCACAATCAAGGCTTGGAACAGTCAGGAACAAGGCCAAAGAAGACTCAAGAGCACTCAGAATCAACCTAGCAACAACCGAAGGTCACAAACAAATCACCCCCAGAGTTGTACGCTACTATCAAAGGAATATATGCGGGTACCTGCGGGCTATAGTGCAGACAGGAGCAGGTAGACGCGGGCAGAACTAGGCTGACCCGCATACAGGGAAAAGAAAATGAGCAAACAAAGAGTCCAGTGGCTCAGAAAAAGGGTGTTTTCTATAGAGTATCCTAACGGCCAATCAGTAACACAGAGACTCAACACACAGCAACTCTAAATAAGGACTAATGCCTAAAAATCCCCAAAACTGGATGTTATCCCTAGCGGAGTCGCCATTTTTGTGTTGGAGAAAACTTCCTATGCTTGGGGTGGACCACAACAAATAGATGACTACCAGAAATTAACTCAATTCTCAGTGCTATGATATACAAATGACAATGCTAAGATAATGAAGAATATAACCAACCTCGATCCAAACGTTTGATGTAGATCCCCGTTGGAGGTTTCAACTCGTGCACTTGAACCTGCAAATTAGTCTTGACAGCCAATATACAACAAGCGCATATAATATATAAAATACATAAACATCATCAATAGCAACGGTCCATGATATTATAAGTAAATGCAACCCAATGTAATATAAACAACATTCACAACATTAATGGACGAGAATATGAGTATTTATATTGATAAATAACAAGAAGTACAATGTGATACGACCTATTGCCGGCAACCAATCTGAACCAAAATCTCGGTCAATCCACTTGTGCCTCCACCACTTCAATCCTCCATGGAATGGAAAACTCAAACTATGATAGGAGTTTGGAAGGTGAACATAAAGGGTTCACGACTACAAGGATCAATGAGTGTAGACTCAAGATAGAGAAAAAATCCACTAGAGTTCTCTTGCTCTCCTTTTTCCTCCCATCCATAAGCCATATGTGCTCAATATATAGTCCTCCCAAAGGTAAGTGAAAGGACACATCGAGGCGTTTCGGGGAAAATGGAGGGCCAAAGGTCACCCTATGACCGCTTTTTGGGAGTAAAAAGTAATTAACTAGTGATTTTTACCATTTTACATGCTACCCCGCGGGCTATAGTGATGCAACTTGTGGGTATGCCCACTGTAGTGATACAGCTAGCGTACAGGGGAAAAAATAGGGAAAATAGTGTGTCTAGAGGATATAAAGTGGATCTGAGTTAGTAAAATGGATCTTGTAGGCCAAAGAGTGTTGATGCTCACAAGGTGGAAGATTACGTTGTAACAGTTCCTCTTGAATTTTTTGGTTTTGATCTTTCTGATGATGAATACCATTTTATTACATATCCTAATTCACCAACAAGGCCAAATTGGGATGTTAATACTCTTCAATAAGCTGTGAACTAGTGGGAAATCCTCAGGACACAAGGAGGACTAGATCACAATTTGAGATTGCTTTCAATGTGAATGATCCTTAATTATCTAAGAGATTTTATTTGATGGTGGATTCTAATCCTCAGACATATGAGGAAGCCTCACATGACCCAATATGGTAGGATTCTATGGATGAGGACTTTCATTCACTGCAAAAGAATGAGACATGGGAGCTAATCAAGCTCCCCTCGGGCGGAAAATTGGTAAGGTGTAAGTGGATCTTCAAGACCAAGTGTGCAATTGATGGTGCAGAAATGAAATATAAATATAGTCCAGTGGAAAAGGTCTTCTCCCAATTCCATGGCCTTGACTACAATGATACTTTTGCACCAGTTCCACAGAAGGATTCGATAAGACTAGTTCTAGCAATTTCTGCTACCAAGCACTGGGAAGTACATCATATGGATGTCAAAAGTGCCTTCCTCCATGGATATCTTGAGGAAGAGATTTATATGCAGCATACAGAAGTCTATACATTTGATCCTAACTATGTGTGCGGGTTGAGGAAGTCCTTATATGGGCTTAAGCAATCCCTTAGGGCCTGGTATGCCAAAATGGACAACTTTCTCTTGTCACAATCTTTTGCTAGATGCAAATATGATCCAAGTGTTTACATGAAGTTGATTGATGGCTCAATTCTGATTATTGTGTTATATTTTTATGACCTTCTAATCACAGGTAGCTCTACTGATCAAATTGCTTCATTAAAGACTGCTTTCATCAAGCTTTTTCCATTACTGACTTGGGAATTCTTAAGCAATTTTTGGGGCTTAAGATTTCTCAAACTGAGAATGGAACTAAGTTATCTCAGTCCAAATATGAATCTGACCTGCTAAAGAAGTTCAAGATGGCTGATTGCAAGCCTTCAAATATTCCTTTCCTTTCAGGAGTTAGACTTGAAGAAGCAGAATTAGTACACCATTGGTGGACAGCACCTTGCATAGGCATCTTGTTAAACTTGACTCATATTCGATCTGATCTTGCATATGCAATGAGTGTGGCATCAAGATACATGGAGCAGCCACATGAGCTTCATTGGAGGGCTGCAAAAAGAATCTTTCATTATGTGCAAGGCACTAAGACTGATGGGATTCACTATGTTGCAGATTCTAGCCTAGATCTTCTTGGCTTTACTGACTCAGATTGGGATGGTGATAGCCTTGACAGAAAGTCTAGATCTGGATTTGTATTCATGATTGGAGGTGGTCATGTTTGTTTTTCTATCAAGAAATAGAGTGCAATTGCACTATCTTCAGCAAAGGCTGAGTACATAGGAGCATTGAATGTTGCTACTCAGTCTGTGGTTGCAAGGTATTCTTTTAGAGTATGAGATTTCCTTTAGTAATCCTACTGTCATATTTTGTGATAATCAAAGTAATATAAGGGTCTAAAGTGATCCAGTACATATACAAAGGACCAAGAATATTGAGATCCATATGCACTACATCAGGAGTTTAGTGCATGACAAGATCATTGATTTGAAGTATTGCCCAACAGGTGCGCAAACTATAGACATCTTCACCAAATATTTTACTGAAAATAATTTCAGTTATCTGAGATCACTACTTGGGATGGTTGAACATGTGGTGGAGTGAAGGATTTATCAACAATATTTCAATTTTGATGATTTCTATTATTTAGGGAATTTTTTTCTCATGAGGTTTTCCTTCTTTCCTTGTTTCATGGACAAGGCAGTATTTGTACAGGGTGACCATGTCTTGTTACTGGGCCCTAGTTTTTACTTCTGACTTTTAGCACATAAATTCAAACTTATGGGGGGGTGTTGGAATATTTAAAACCCACATATATGTCATTTATTACCTTAGTAGCATTAATTAATCATTTTATGATTAATTCCTATGTATTAGACTAGGTAGTTGACCACAAGTCGCCATTGTGTAAACCACAAGCTTCCTAAACCCACTTGTTCACATTCCTTGAGATCCTAGATAATATTTTGGCTATTTTTAGCTCATTCTGGAATAGAAAGGCGCATTAGCTTCTTTTACTGCTTTTTACCACTTTTTGGTGAAAGGTAAAAGTTAGTTGACTAGTCATGACTATTTTTTGGCCAATTAATCCTCCATGATGTTTCTTCCTTCCAAGTTCTGGATTTGTCATGTTTTTTCATCACACATCACTATATAATCACTAAATCATAAATTCGTGAGCCTTTGGAGTGACTTGGAGAACACACTTTCCACCTAGGGGGGTTTTGCATTATTTTAGTAAGTCTTCTTTTGTGAGGATTCGAATGGCATCCTTATGCATTCAAATATCTGATGTAATTCTATATATTTATAGCCTATTAATTTCCCAATTTTGGCCGATGTATTAGTATTTATGAGAGTAATTCTGTTTGCATCATATGTGACTGATTTTCAGTGTTCTTGACTAGTTGTGTGAGAATTACTTGTGAGAGTTGTAATTTCTTGATCAGATCTTGGTGAACTAAATTTCACAAATAATTCTTGTTCTGAGACTTGGTTGTATTAGGGGACATTAATGACAACATATTTGCATCATTATATTTGTTTTTAGGGTCGAATAGGTATCCCAATGAAAAGCAGCTTCTAGATTCTAGAATTTGGGGTGAAAATGGTGGACAAGGAGTCTCGAATTTAGTCATAAACCATAGTGACACTTTATGGGTATGAAAAAATAATTTGGGCCATAAACTTAGCTTTATATACATCTCATGACATGAATAAATATCTCAGAGAACTATGATATAAAACAGGTACAACATCATCCCAAAATTACTATGAAAATGCTATGAGTAAAATGGCTTGAATTTCATTTTTGATTGGAAATATCGCTTGAAGTACACGGTATTTAGAGTTTTGTCTCTCATTATATGAATATTATAGATATATGCAACAAATAAGATTTCCATGAAGTCGAAATAACAATTCTCCAATAACTATATGCAACAAGAAGTGTGTCCTTGCACATTTACATGACATTGAGAGAAAGATAGTAGATCAATAGGTATAGAGAAGAATGAGAGAATATGAACTCGAAATCAGTTGGGGTTTGAACCTACATCAAAACATCTCCATGAATCTCTGTTGAGAGGTCTGAATTTCCTCTCCATCAACCAACTTGGATGGGAATCTTGCACCCTCGAAATTGGTTCTAAGGCAGGGAGGATGAACATCCGTTCTGCAAGGACAAGCTATTCTTTCCAATTGTGTCAAATGAAAATGATCAAAATCTGGTCTGCTTCTTTATTATTGTATTTTATTAACCTCCCAAGGCCTACATGGCTTGAATTCCCTCCAAGAGCCTCATCCCAACTCGAATTAGGGAGACATTCCCATGAATGCCACTTGTCCAACACTTTCTAGCCTTCCTCTTGCATCAATTCAAATGGGGAGAATCTTGGCTGCCATAACTCCCCTTGTGCGCCCTCTTGGAGACTAGTTTTATCCCTGACATGTCATATAGGTCAGATGTCAGCAACCAGGTCTGATCTTTGTCATAAGTGTCATAGAATATTCATCATTGTTGTCATAGAGGTTAGGGAATCTAGCTCCAACTGTCACAATACTTCTAAGATGCATCTTCCTCTTCCATGGGAGTTATTATTCCACTCTACTTCGACCCTCATAGATTCATGCCATGAATAATGCCTCTCCAACTCCCCCAAGAATGTTAGACTCCACCTTGTATTCGAATAGGTGAGAATAGGATTCCATGTGGCATGGAGAATCTTGCCTTGTGTGGGTCCCACACCACTTATGCGCCCTCATGACCAAGTGCCACCTTATTTTATTCTTATTATTATTTATTTATCCCCTTTAATGTATATTTTTCAATCTAATGTCCATTTGGGGTCTAATAGATCCCTTATTCCAAGTCTAAATGTTTCAACTCCAACCTAGGGAACCCTTTCGAATTATCTTATATGGACCATAAAACCTTGGTTTAAGATTTTTTTATCCTTTCCCTTTTAAGGTAGTTTGCTTATATGGTTGCAGCCTCAAATAAACCAAATCATTCACTTGAAAATTTCTTTCTTTCCTATGTTGATCCACATACTATTTTTGTTGATTTTGGGAAACCTGCAAATTGTCTTTTAAAAGCTTCAAAATATCTTAACTTTCTTCAACCAAATATTTATATTTTGGATCTCTACTATCACCAAAAATGTGATCAACAAAGGTGAGTTCTTCATAACCATAAATTTCTTTTAAAGGAGACATGCCAATGGACATATGGAAAGTAGTATTGTAGCAAAAATCACCCAAATGTAGCCATTTAACCCATGCTTTTTGCTGCTCACCAACATAGTTTCTCAATTACCCCTCCAACCATTGGTTCACCCTTTCTGTTTGGACACCAGTTTGAGGATGATAGCTTGTTCTAGGATTCAATTGAGTTCCCACCAATTTGAATAGATCTTTCCAAAAATCACTCATAAATCTGTTATCCCTGACACTTACAATGTTTTTGGGAAGTCCATGCAATCTGAAAATATCTCTAAAGAATAGCTCAGCTACTTGTGCATCAGTAAAATATGATGTAATAGAAAATAAATTAGAAAATTTGGTGAGTCTATCCACCACAACATAAATACAATCCTTACCAAAATCCTTGGGAAAACCTGTGATGAAATCCATGGAGATGCTTTCCCACTTTTGTTCTGGAATAGGCAATGGTTGTAAGAGATCAACAAGATGGGTGTGTTCAAATTTGTTTTGTTGACATATCTTGCATTCATTCACATACTTTAAAACATCTTCCTTCATCCCTTTCCAAGAGAACCTTTGTCTTAGCTGCCTATATGTTTTAAAGAAACCAGGATGGCCTGCTAAGGGAGAAGCATGAGCTTCCTTCAAGATATTGTGCTTTAAATTTGAACCATGAACTAAGTATATTCGGTATTTATAGTATATTAGGCCACTCAATATCTTGTACCTATGATCTCCCTTGACCCCATCTAACAATTCACAAGCAAATATATCTTTGGCATACTCTACTATTAGCACATCTTTCCAATCTTTTGGAATGTCCATAAGGGAAAACGAAGGTCTCCTAGACAATGCATTTGCTACAATATTATTCTTCCCCTTTACATATTCAATGTCAAAATCAAAAGCTTGAACCTCACTTACCCATTTTTGTTGCCTTTCATTGAGATCTTTTTGTGTAAGGAAATGCTTTAAACTGTTATGATCAGTTTTGACCACAAACTTGTTCCCCACCAGATATTGTCTAAACTTGGCCAAGGCATGCATGATGGATAACATTTCCTTGTCATATGGAGTAGAGCCTCTCATGTGGCTGCAATTTTCTTCTCTCAAAACCTATGGGGTGTTGATTTTTCTTTAGGACCGCCCCTATGCATTCCCTTGATGCATCACATTCCAAAAAAAATGGTTTAGAAAAATATGGTAATGCAAGTACTGGAAAACTACTCATTACCTCTTTCATTCTTTGGAAATCCTTTTCTACCTCTTCATCCCATTTGAAATAATCCTTCTTGGTCAAATCTCCAAGTGCACCTTTACCCCATCTTTCCCAATGATGTGCCCAAGATACAAAAAAAAATTCAATCCAAACTCACACTTGGACAATTTAGTAAACAAGGATTGTTCATGCAATATTTTCAATACAACTTCTAAATTATGCAAGTGTTCCTCCCATGTCTTACTGTAAATCAAAACATCATCAAAGAATACCAAAACAAACTTACGAAGTTGCTTGCAAAATATTTTGTTCATGCATTATTGGAAGGTTGTTGGAGCATTGGTCAAACCAAAAGGCATGACACGAAATTCGAATTGGCCATAGTGACATCTAAAGGCAATTTTATGCACATCTTCTTCCTTCATCTGAATCTGATGGTAACTAGATCTAAGATCAATTTTGGAAAAGAACTTTGCTCCAAATAGCTCACCCATGAGCTCATCTATCTAAGAGATGGGATATCTACTCTTTATTTTCTTTTTGTTTAAGGCCCTAAAATCAATGCACATTCTTAAGGTTCCATCTTTTTTCTTCACCAAGACAATTGAAGAAGCATAAGGACTTGAGCTTGGTCTGATGAGCCCCAATTCCAGTAGTTCTTGAATAGCCTTCTCAATCTCATCTCTGAACCTTTTTGGGTGTCTATATGGGGGTATTTGGATAGGTGAAGTACCTACCTCCAAAACAATGGTATACTCAATTCCTCTGTCAGGTGGCCTTCCAAGGGGGAGGTATCCAAAAACCCTTTCATACTTGTGTAGTAGCTTCCTTATCTCCCTTGGATGTTCTGCAATATTTATGTTTGGTTTGGGGGAACTGATTAAACATTATGCGGCCCATTCAATGTCCCCATGTCTCAATATGGACATCATACTGTGGGAAGACACCACTTGGTTAGGATAGGTCTGCATCCCTCTCACTAACATTTGTATTCCTTCCGAATATTTGAAATTCATTTCATGTATTTTGTAGTTCACTGTATGTTATCCTATAGATTACAACCATTGTACTCTCAAAACCATATTTGTATCAGCAACATTCACCACATAGAATCTATCAAAAAATGTGTAATTTCCTATGGTAAGTTGTAGCTTTGGAATCCATGTGTTGCATTCCATAGAATTGTTACCTAGAATGATGACTGTGAACCCTTTGAATGCTTCAGTAGGTAATTGTATCCTCTCCACCAAGACTGCATCAATGAAGTTATGAGTTTCTCCTCCAATCTACCAATACGAAACGTCATGCCCTTGTACCACTCCCTTGCATCGGATGGTGTGAAAACGAGGCACTCCTGAAAGCACTGCCATTCTCCCTTTTTCGGGTGATGGATGATCTTATTCTGTTGTTCCATATCCCTCTTCTTGGGATGAAATTTTTTCTCTTCCTCCATGTCCCCTTCATCATCAGAAAATACTTCAATGAATTGTGCTTTCCCTTAGCACATTTATGCCCTGGTACCCATGGTTGATGACATGTGTAGCATAGTTTCTTTCTTATGCGTTATTACTTGCTTAGTCCCCTATTTATTTTCCTTCTCAAATGAATCTGTTTTCCATGGTCTCTTATCAAATCTGAACTTGGAAGGAAAATTGGTCTTGGGAGGATACCTTGTCTTGGGTATCACATTTTGTAGATCTCTTGCCAAATTCATGGCATATTTTAATGAAGTAGTTTTGTGAGATTGAACTAAACCTTTCAAAGGTTCATCCAATCCTTCAGTAAAGATAAATACCAATCGAACCATAGATACATCAACCACCATAACTGATAGTTTTTGGAATTCCAACATGTACTCCTCAGGGGTTCTAGTTTGTTTCAACTGTGTTAGTTCCTTGAAAGGCATCTCAGGGTCTTTTTGCTCAAATATTTCCACTAACCTATTAACAAATTCTTCATATGATGTGACCTGGTCATGTACCAAGGTTTTAAGTCCATGGAACCACCAATTATTTTCTTCTCCCTCAAGATGCAAAATAGCTATTTTTAAAGCATCCTCTTCAACCATTGGATCCAGCTGAAAATATACATCTAACTTTTGTACCCAAGTATTTGCAGAAATTTGGGATGAGCTATTAAGGTGGGAAGGGAAATTTTACCTATGGCATAATTCAATTCTTTATTTTGAAAAGGATTTATGTTACCTCCTCTCATTTTGAGTTTGTTTGAGACAGTAGAGAATTGATCAAATGGTAAGGTCCTCCTACAATTTTCACTCAACTACTGCCATTCTCTAGAACTTCATGCATTCCACATTGGATGTTAGGATCCTCTTTGGGATCAATAAAATTGGGTGTGGTAGCTTGTGTTGAGCTCTGGAATTCATTGGGTCGGTTGTGAGGCCCTGTCTTTGAGAAAATGTTTTCACCAAATGCCTTATTTTCCTAGAACTAAGAACTATTGTTGCCTCCTAATGCCAACTTGCTTCCAATTTGACTAGCCATCAATTAGAACCCTTGCATTATATTCATTTTCATGTCCTCAAAAAATGGTTTCATGAATTTCCTAAACTCCTCTTTCTCCTCCATCTCTGAGGTTCCTTTCTCATCCTTAGTCATAGTTTCAACAGACTGCACCTCTTCTCCTGCTTCTTTCCTCTTCAGAAAAGGTACTTTCAGTTTCGGTTTCTAAGGGATTGGGATGACTAGTTGACCTCATAAATGGTCACCTAAAGCAGGTACAAGGACCATGCTCCGATACCACTATAATATCCCTCCAAAGAAAAGTACTTGGATTCACCTTGTTTCGACTCTAAGGGTGTAGTTTACAACTGATTCCAAACACCTCCAAATGATTTAGAATTTGGGGAGGAAGGTATTGATTGGTAATAGGAAAAATTAATACATACATCATACACCCCAAACAACTGATATACCCAATCATGGTCTGCAATTATCAAGGAAATAAGTTTCGAGACAAGACTAGTCAATTTGAGTAGTGGAAATCCCCCCTAGGTCTTCCATTAATTGCTCTTCCAAACACTGTACGGCCCTCACTAATTCTTGGTATGAGACTTGGATCTATTAGGGGACATTAATGAAAACATATTTGCATAATTATATTTGGTTTTAGGGTTGAATAGGTATCCTAATGAACCTCAACTTCTAGAGTCTAGAATTTGGGGTGAAAATGGTGGACAAGGAGTCTCGAATTTAGTCCTAAACCATAGTGACACTTTAGGGATATGAAAAAATAATTTGGGCCATCAAATTAAATTCATATACAGATCATGAAATGAATAAATATCTCAGATAACTATGATATAAAATAGGTACAACATCATCCCAAAATTACTATGAAAATGCTATGAGGAAAATGGCTCAAATTTCATCTTTGATTGGAAATATCACGTGAAGTGCATGGTATTTATAGATGTGGCTCTCATGATATGAATATTACAGAGATATTCAGTAACTAACATTTCCATTAATTTGAAATAAAAAATTCTCCAATAACTATATGCAACAAGAAGTGTTCCCTTGCACATTTACATGACATTGAGAGAAAGATAGTAAAATAGGCATAGAGAAGAATGAGAGAAGATAAACTCGAACTCATTTAGGGTTTGAACCTGCATCAAAAAATCTCCATGAATCTCTTTTGATAGGTCTGAATGGCCTCTCCATCAACCAACTTGGATGGGAATCTTGCACCCTTGAAATTGTTTCTAAGGCAGGGAGGATGAACATCCACCATGCAAGGACAAGCTATGCTCTCCAATTGTGTCAAATGGGAAATGATCAAAATATGGTCTCCTTATTTATTATTTTATTTTATTAACCTTAGGCCTCCATGGATCAAATTCCCTCCAAGATCCTCATCCCAACTCGAATTAGGGAGAGATTCCCATGAATGCCACTTGTCCAACACTTTCTAGCCTTCCTCTTCCATCAATTCGAATGGGGAGGATCTTGGCTGCCATAACTCCCCTTGTGCGCCCTCTTAGAGGATATTTTTATCCATGACATGTCATATAGGTCAGATGTCAGCAATCATGTCTGATATTTGTCATAGAGGTTAGGGAATCTAGCGCGAAGTATCACAATACTTCTAAGATGCCTCTTCCTCTTCCAAGGGAGTTATTCTTCCACTCTAATTCGACCCTCCTAGATTCATGCCAAGAATAATGCCTCTCCAACTCCCCCAAGAACTTTAGAATTCACCTTGGATTCGAATGGGTGAGAATAGGATGTCATGTGGCATGGAGAATATTGCCTTGTGTGGGTCCCACACCACCTATGTGCCCTCATGACCAAGTGCCACCTTATTTTCTTATTATTATTATTTATTTATCCCCTTTAATGTATATTTGTCAATATAATGTCCATTTGGGGTCTAATAGCTTCCTTATTCCAAGTCTAAATGTTTCCACCCCAACCTAGGGAACTAGTAGATTGGTGGAAATTTCCCTTCATGTGATTTATTTGGATGGGAACATTACAAATACTATAGGGTTTACCCTAGGTACCATCCTGGGAATGAGAGGAAGTGCTCAAGTGGTTTCACCTATGATATATTAATTGGGATAAAAACACTTATTACATGCAGAATGTGACAATTGTACATCAACTAGTATGAATTTATAGATGTGTCTTTATTTCATCCTATATATTAATATCTGTTAAAATATATTGATTTTTTTAGAAAAAAATGATAATGAATATATTGCTTGATAAATAATTAATCAAGTGATACAAGCAATGTAAAAGTGATGTCAAAGTGCCACGAGCGATGAAAATAGATGTGAAATATGCAAAACAAATGTATGCATTGAAAAAACAACTTAAAAGAGATGCAAGCAATGTGAAATGGTGCAGCATTAAATTTTAATCACTATGCAAAATGTGATGCAAAGATGAACTCTATGGTGCCATGCAATGCAACATGTGATGCAAAAAAAATTTTGCATCACCATTCAATGCAAAAATTACAATGACAAAAAATCAACACAAATGGGATGCAAAATCAATGCAAGGTTCGATGCCCTAGAAGCATTGGATTTTGCATTGTATCTTCAGGAAATAATAATAACAAAAAATGTACATCATACTTATGGTCTCCCTTTAGCGTGTGGTTTCCACCTTGTGCAGAGGGAACATTAAATCCTAACTGGATCTCGACAGCCTGTATTGGTTGGGTGTGCATGACTCCCACATCCTAACAGTACCCAGGACAGCCACTGACTAGCATGAAGGTTGTATTTTTTAATAATAATAAAAGAGAACAAATTTAGATTTTAAGGTTATGTATTGTAGTAATGTAAATACATGGAAAAAGGATAATGGAAGGCCATACTTGCCACCTAAGAGGAAACCTACATTTCACCATTAAAAACATTAAAAGAGTTGGAAGAGTTGAAAAAAGAAATAAATTCATATATTACTCATTTCAATATAGTAATGGAAGATGTAGGGGAGGGGTATTGGATTCCAAATATTACGTATAGGGAAGATGTTATGAAGGCTTTAAATGTGCCCTTAGATAATCAAGTGAGGCTAAAAGGTTATTTCTAGAAACAAAAAAGACAAGAATCAAACACTAACAATGATACTAAGAAATGACCTTATCTCATGGATGGTTTACTTGACACCACGGTCCTCACAATTGATGAAATATATGTGGGACCTCCTTGTAATAGTGCTAAAGAAAAATTTAATCTTGTATGCTCATTGTATGATAAAGTGATAATAGTCCAATATGGATAGGCGAGCTATCATGTGATGTCTACAAAGATATAGATGAGGCTAAGATATACGAGGTTTTGGTTCATTGGTTGAAACCAATTAAGGATATGCAGGTTGGGACCAACAAAATAAAGGGCGGATAGTAGGAAGAGAGAAAGATGACAACATTAATATGGATATCATCATAAAGGCATGGAAACTATGAGAAAATGCAAACTAGATAAAGTAAAAATAAATGAAAAGGAACATGGGGAAACTAGGATACATCAACAATGGAAAATGTATGTGATAATGAATGAGAATTTATTTCTAGTGTTTGGGTAAATAGAATAAACTTTTCTCAACCTAGGATGTGGGTTTTATGAGAAAGTATATGATGAATGTGCCTTGGAGTTTTGTGTTATGGGGAAAAGATGGTATAATATGGTTTAAATATCAATGAAAATTAACATATTTTAATGGATTCATTTGACTTGTCTGAGATTTTTTTTTCTAAGTAATATATTACGTCATGATATAAGACCTAGTGTAAATATTAAAAAAAAGAATGTTAAATTTGTAATTGTGGAAAATGATAATCACACGAGATTGGAAATTGATAATGACATTGTTAGAAAGTGAGAACTCACTTTTGGAAACTAATAATAACATTATTGGAAATCAATAATCATACTTTTGAAAACCGATAATCACACTTTCAAAACATGATTTAAGTCTAGATTCTCACTAGGGAGTCTAAATTTGATGAAATAGGTGTTGATGAGTTGATCCCATACTAATAGGCAGTGTTAAATGCACGAACGATAAGTTACCCCAAGCAGCAAAGTGGTACAATGCATAAGGGTTAGTTCAACATTTGTTTCTAGACTTGCAAATATATGAAGTTTATGCATACCATTAACCTCCCAAGGGGAGGTCCAATCCATCAACGATTAGTTGAACTAGACTTAGGAAATTGGTTAGGTAGCAAGGAAAATTTTAGGGGCTAGAATTCATCATTTGGCTAATTTTCCATCTTTTCCCCCCAAAAGGGGGAAAAAGATTCACCAATTTCCATTTTTTTTAAATTGTTCACCCAAATTTTATAAGATAAATTTATTTTCCTCTAGAAATTGTCAAAAATTTCTAGAAACTAAAAAAAATCCTTAGAAATTTGAATAATTTTACAAAAATATTGCCAAACATTTTATAGTTGTCATTTTAAGAATTAGAAAGATTCACCAAGATTTTTACACTTTAAGATAATTATGGATCCTTAAATTTTCCAAAGTACAGAGATGGAAGTATTATTCCTAAATGGATCAAGCAAATCTAGACAAGAAAGTCTTTGGAGGAAGGTTGATGAGGGAAAGTTGAATGACAAGGAGGCTAACAAAGGCAGTGGTCAATGAAGGGTTCATCATGACAATTTGTCAATGTTGGCCATGACAACTAAGAATTTGATGATGTTGGATCACATAGTGATCTAGGAGGATCTTTATAGATCAATCAGTATAGAAGTATTCAAACAATAAATCAAATATTACAGTGGTAAAGAGCTCGTCAGCAGCTTTCCGTCAATGCTCGTTTCGCCTGAAACGGCCTCCATATACAGAAGTTATCAGGGTTTGAATTTGCAATAAAAATGGTTAAATTGGCAAAAAAAAATGTAATGGTTTGTAAAACTTTGTGGAGTCTATAGGAATTGAACCCATGACCTCCAAGTCTTCCCAAAGCCTTCACAAAGCCTACCTAGCCATCTACCCCACATATGTTCCTTGTTATGTATAGTTGAAAACTTGTATTTAAGATTGATCAAAGATTATTTTGGAAAAAAGGGGGGAGGTCGAGGGCTAAAGCCCTCAACCCATAAGCCAACACCAAGGCTATTGGAACAAAATGGAGCGGTGGAGACAATACAATGGATCCAAGTCAAACGATGGTCCAATACTATCAAACCATATCGCCATAACCATTTTCCAAAACCATTGCCACATGTTAAACCATATCATATATACCTTGCCACATATCTATTCACCATTCAAATCATTTCAACAAAAGCGTGTGGGAAGGGGATATGCCCGCGAGTTTGACCTCAAGACCTCTACCCCTGTATTGCACTGCTTTAACATTGGGCCACGACCCATCCATTAAGAAAAAAATGGTGGAATATGTTTAAAAAGTTGTTATGGAAATCAGGCCAAAGGAGGGGCGCGTGGCTCCTCCACGTGCGCCCAAAACCACTATTTAAACTAGTTTTGAACCATGGTTTGCAGAGTTCAGAGACCACAAAACACAACGCGAGCACAGAGTTCGAGGCAAAGTTGGGAATAGTTCCTAAGGCGTCGTACAACCATTAATGAGCATGAATACCGAGGTGGGAATCCGTACATTTTGCATTGTTTTGTCTTTTATGCAGGTAGAGTTTCTCGATTTGTGTGCCAGAGGAGGCCCCATGCATATATAGTCGACTTTATACTGATTTTTCTCATAATTTCGAGAGGAACGCAGTGTTGTTGTCTGTTTCTGAGTTTGACTAACAAAATTCAGAAGTGTTTCCAGAAACTCATATATGTAAAGCTTTGAAGACAAAATAAGATTGGACTTCACATTAGAAGTGGCCTGGAGACGTAGCCCAAGAAGGGTGAACTCTGTTATCAGCTCTTGTCTACAATTCTGTGGGTTGCATATCTCTTTTATGTCTTTATGTACTTCAATTATGCTCTCTAATTTTGTCATTTAAAGCCTTTTTTTTAATGAAATTAAGCATTCAAACTTTCACATGCAAATAATGGTTATAAAGATCCTGTCATTTTCGGTCACATAGACAAAGCCCAAAAATTGGCAATGTGAGATTCCATCGACGGTGAAATTGACTCCCAATAGTATGAAGACATCTAGTTTGACAATGATGATGACTCTCGAAACCTAATTTGCTGATGATAGCAACAAAGGCATACATGCAATTAGGTTGATTGCTATAAGGAGTCAAATTATCGTAATTGATTCTTATTATAGAGATGTATTTAAAGAGGATCTACAAAGGCATATTCTTCCAATTATCTTGTTTGGACAAGATTCCACTTGGTTCTATAGTTCAACAAGCAAATCCAATTACCAGTAGTTAGGTATAGTGAGGTTGTGTCATTCATTTGGTTTTTTCATGTTCTCTCTTGAACCAAGACTATGCTTGGGATACCATTGCTTATCAAGTTGTAAGGTCCTAGTGGCTAAGGAGATCAGGCGTAGTAAGGTCTTGTAGGTCTCAGTAACTGAATGAAGGGGAACAGTGTACCAGTAACCAAAACATCATATATAGTGGTAGCAACTCCCTTTGGTTGGAAGGAAGGGGCATAGTAGAACTAGCGAAAAAATCCCTTGCATGATTTGCCTCTATTGAGACCAAGACTAATCAGCTCTACTTGGTAAGAAGACCCACAAGGATTAAATGTTTAATTATAATTCATCTAGCCAATATTCTAATTGAGTTTGTTACATTTATAATTGCGAAGCATTGTTTTAAATTTTGGTATCAAATTGATCATGAATTTGTTGTTCCCATTGAAGGATATTTTCTAATTACAACTGTGTCTTTGTTACATTCATTTGAATGATATGTTTGTTGTCGGTGCATAATGGATAAATATTGTGTTTTGATAATATATTTTGTAATTTCCCTTTAATACCCCACTATGAAAAAACAAAGCTCTATGATTCTATGCTAGTGTATTGGTTGTATACCACAATAAGATTATGTGAGATTCGTTAGTACAAGGATTAAACATATACGAAACAAAACAACCAATCAACATATTAATCATTCCTAGCCATTCACAACAAGACAATATCATTATGAAGTGATAAGTTGGAACTATCATTTTTAGCACCATTACTAGGGATGCATATGAAAGTGGGAATGATGTTAACTTAATAAAGATACTTTAATAATCAATTGATGTGGTGGTTTCACATGAACATCTAACTTGTTGGCATGAATCAAACTTAGTTGTTGACACACTAATTGGTCACACAAGTATTTTAGTGCTAGCACAAGCATTGAATTTGGCAGAAATGAGGTGCATATATAAGAATGGCATAAAATTTGGCAGAAATGAGGTGCATATATAAGAATGGCATAAAATTTGGCAGAAATGAGGTGTATATATAAGAATTGCATAAGTATTGATGTTAAGCGATTAAAATTCACTCTTACACGATGCACATAGATTGTTAACCATCATAATGCCATGCACGTTGATGGTTAACCATCATAATGCTAGTTTGAAAAAGTAATATTATAAGTGAAAAGTAGAATGCATACATGAACTATACATACAAAGAATTATTATTATTATTATTAAAAAATTGAAATTTCATAAAATAGTATTATTATAATAATCAAATAACAAAGATCGTTATAGACATGCACCATGCTTAAGAATTAGTATCAAATACGTTAGGTATGGAATGTTTCAAGCTTATGAAGCTTTGAACTTTCAATGATGGAGATTGATTGAAAGTTTCTTAACATTGAAGCAATCAAATATTCCAACATTGTTTATTTAGAATATGAACGCCTAGTATGTGTATAGTGGCTTACAATATTTCAAATGTGATGATGTATATCTTATCCTTAGTCTCTTGGGATTGAATCAATCAAATATTCCAAAATTCTTCTATAATGGCATAAAGACCTTCAAGGACCCTTAAACCTTAACAAAAAGGAGTTTAATATATTAATATAAAGTACTATGTATCCTTTATTAATTCTATATCTGGCCTCGAAAAATGTAAAGACGAAAAAAATCCCAACTAACCCCACTACACAAAGGCATTTAGCTTAGAACCCAAATCAATTGAAGATGATATATTATTCTTGGTTATAAAATTGAGAGAAAACGTGGCAACTGATAATAACGTAATTGCATCGACGTAACGGCTGATGATACTTTTTTTTTAGTGGACAATATTATAAATTTGGATATTGTTGGGGTTGACAGGTGGGCCCGCCCATGTGATCCCTGAAGCGGCTGCGTTACGCAGCTTAATTTAATAGGTTCAACTGGGGATGCGTGTGGAACAAAGATGTCGGGAATCCACATGTGACATGCATGTGCATGCGCCGCTTTCAAAAGTCTCTGACCACACGTGGGTGACGCTTGACACGGGGGCCGGGGTCTGGGGTCCGGGCCGTGTTCAAATTTAATCACAATTAAATATATTTATATCTGTTATCTTTAAAGTGCATAAATAGAGTATTTTTATTTTGTATTAGTTTAAACATTTTATGGTTTGAATTTTTTTAGTGAATATATGTTTTGTATTATTTGTTTTTGTAAGTATTGTTTTTTATAAATATTGTAAAAATTTAAGGTAACTATTATTTATCATTTTTAGTATTATTAAATGTAATGAGTGTTAAGTAGATTATTTAAAATTATGAGAAATTGGTCAACGATTAGTAAGATCATATATCATATGTTGGACTTTGAAATTTTCTAATTTAAATGGTAAATATTGAAAAGAATTGTTAGAATTGTAAATATAAATTGTAAAGATAGGATAATTAGAATGCAAATAGATACTTTAGGGTCTTGAATCTATTTATGTATTCAAAAATGCAATTTTAATAATGAAAATTTACAATCTGACAAAAGATTATATGAAGAGATTTGGTAATGAGCTTTGAAAAATTCCAAAGTTTAAATTGATTTATTATTTTTTAATAAAATTAAGATGATCTGAATCAAATAAAAAATTTGATGAAATTAAATTAAAAAAATTATTTGATGAGATTATAAAAGATATATCATTTTTGGGATTAATGTAAGCCATTAATCTATGACTTCCATGACTATAGTGGCTATATTATGTAACTAAGTTCTTAGGCTTCACTCAACCAGAGGTGAGATCTCTCATGTTGATGTTGGAAGCAATGTTGAAATTTGACCAATCTCGGTGGAGTTGATGTGATCAATCTCCAAGTGGGAGATTGTTGGTTGTGGGTCCTGATCTTCCTGATTCAAAGGCCGTGTTTCAGTCGTGTTTGGATCCTAGACCATGACGAGGGGTGGGGGGGAACTTTCAACCCCAATATAGTCGCCATGGGGTGCCCAGGGGGGGCGGTGACTACTTTTTGGATCCCCTTTGGCAGGGGTTCAAGGGTAGTGCCCCCATAGTGAAAATTTCAGAAAAAAAATGCCTTGTAAAATGTTGTAATTTCATTGTCATGAATTGGTCTATAATGGGTGATTTACGGACCCATGGTATTGGGTATCCCATGATGTTCCCTATTTAAAAGGAAGGCATTGTAATACGGTTGTGTGTGGTAGTATTGTATTGTAAAAATCTATGTGATTGTGTGAGAGAGAATGTGAGAGAGTGAAGAGGAAATCGTAGTGGATGTGATGCGGGTTGTATCCCTTCATTTGATGGATGGTATAATAAAAGAACTGGAAATTTCTTTGTGGATGTAGCTCATATTGGGTGAACCATGTATGTTGGTGTCTCTCTTGTATTGTGTTTATGTGTTTTATTTATGCATCTTATTTTATGCTATTGTTCTGCGATCCTGTTTTTATAACACCTCTAAGGGAAGATACAATCCCTCATTTGGTGCTTCTAGACAAACAATTTTCTCCTTCTCTAAATCAATAGTGTGTTTATTGGTAGTGGTATGTGTATCATCATCCTTTAGATATGGTTTCTCACATGCTTGCCAATTTTTTGGTTTATATCTATGTCATTTATTCCTTTTTGACTAGGCATGTGCTCAAGGACAAGAACCCCTAGAGATGCCCTATTTGTTGGCAAGCTTGACAATGAAAATAAGTAGTCTCATAATCTAGAACCTAAACCCATCTAAAATTGTCCCATTGTAAGAGCATCCAGTCTGGGGGACCTTGGCTAATGTAAATTGCAACACATATTCTTTCATATCCGTGCAAGCAAATTAAACCATTCTAGATCTATTTACATATTTTTTTTTGTAAATATTGTTTTTTTATAAATATTGTAAAAATTTAAGGGAACTATCCTTTGTAGTATTATTAGATGTAACGAGTGTTAAGTAGATTATTCAAAATCATGAGAAATTGGTCAACTATTAGTAGGATCATATGTCATATGTTGGACTATGAAACCCTCTAACTTAAATGGTAAAGATTGAAAAGAATTGTTAGAATTGCAAATATAAATTGTAAAGATTGGATAATTAGAATGCAATAAGTGTATTTTAGGGTGTTGAATCTATTTATGTATTCAAAAATGCAATTTCAATAATGAAATTTTACAATTTGAGAAAAGAATATACGAAGAGATTTGGTAATGATGGCTTTGAAAAAGTCCAAAGTTTAAATTGATTTATTATTTTTTAATAAAATTAAGATTATTTGAATCAAATAAAAAATTTGATGAAATTAAATTAAAAATTTATTTAATGAGATTACAAAATTATATATCATTTTTGGAATTAATGTAAGTCATTAATCTATGACTTCCATGAGTATAGTGGTTATATTATATAACTAAGTTCTTAGGCTTAGCTCAACCCAGAGGTGAGATCTCTCATGTTGATGTTGGAAGCAGTGCTGAAATTTGATGGGTAAATAGTCGTCATTTGCCATTTTACACGTCATAAAATGAAACGTCATTAATGAAGTGTGAATTTTAATTTCACTTGTCATTTTGAAGTGCATTTTTATTTTTACACGTCATTAATATGTATATCTCAAGCTTTTTTATTTCTGGATCATAACTTTTTGGGGTGGTATATATATATAACATTTAATTACTAATAACTAATTAAGTAAATTAGTTATTAGTAATTATATATATATTATCTTTATATTTCTATTTCTAATATGGAAATTTTGATTTTGTCATGGTGTGGTTGTTTTCCTCCTCTTGTTTGGTAAACTTGACTCGTTCATGGTTTTTTTGGCCCATGGTAATGGCCCATTGTATTGCTTGTGAAGAAGCCTATTTAAAGGTTTGAACCTTCTTTGTCATTATGTGTGTGCTTGGTTTAATTATTATGTTATTATTATTATTATTATATTTTTGTATTATATGAGGCAAGATATGAGAACAATGTTTCATTTACTTATTATAAATTTTATTTCAAAAAATAATCAATTATTATTATGACTGGTAAAATTAAGATTTAAACGTCAAATGAAAGGCAATGTTAAAATTAAAAAGTCGTGCAAGGTAGGATGCCAAATTTCAACCCTGTTAGAAGGTTATTGGTTTGACTGTAATGTTGGGAGATTATTGGCTTAACTCTCTTAAGTTAAGCTTAATCTTTTATAAAATATTGATTTTACAAAATTGAAAAAATTATTTGATGAGATTACAAATTATATATCATTTTTGGGATTAATGTAAGTCATTAATCTATGACTTCGATGAGTATAGTGGCTATATTATATAACTAGTTTTTAGGCTTAGCTTAACCCAGAGGTGAGATCTCTCATTAATGAAGTGTGAATTTTAATTTCACCTGTCATATATATATATATATATATATATATATATTTCTAATATGGAAATTTTGATTTCTCAATCATTACTTTTTGAGGTGGTATATATATATATATATATATATATATAATTAAACATATATAACAAATTAAACAAATTAGTTATTAGTAATTAAATGTTATTATATATATATTCTCTCTTTATGCTTTTTGGGCCCATGGAATTTGGTGGCCCATGGTAATGGCCCATTATATTGATTGTGAAGAAGCTTATTTAAAGGTTTGAACCTTCTTTGTCATTACAGGTGTGTTTGATTTAATTATTATGTTTTTGTAAAAAAAAAATTATATTATATGAGGCAAGATATGAGAACAATGTTTCATTTACTTATTATAAATGTTATTTCAAAAAATAATCAACTATTATTATGACCTATAAAATTAAGATTTAAACGTCAAATGAAAGGTAATGTTAAAGTTAAAACGTCATATAAAAACTTCTAATCCGTTAAATAATTCTTTAAAAAAACATATCTATAATATAAATTGCATAAATTGAATTCATAAATAATTTCAATATATATATATATATATATGGAATTAATACAAAAATTAACAAAATTAAACAAATGAGAAAATCAATATCATAATCTTTTATAAAATATTGATTTTACAAAATTGAAAAATAATAAATATATTTCAATCAAATAAATAATTAAAACACATTTAAAATACAAATTCAAATAACTCCCAGATGGGGTGTTTGTTTGCTCTGGAGGATTATTTACTAGATGGCAGAGGTCATTATTTTTACTCACCAATAGCTGGGTTTTTCCTTTGGTTTTGACAGCAGTTTTATTCTCCAGGGAAGCAGGTTTGGCATTTTCCTTCATTAACGTATATGGTCCTTACGAGCATCCTAAAGCCTTTTGGAATCGGCTTTTTACAGTCGGGAAACTGGAGGCGGAAAGGATTATCATTGGAGGCAAATTGAATTCTACTTTGGGGGAATCTGATCTCTGGGGCCCCCATGCCCAATGCGACCCACTTTCAGAGTTTTTATGTTCACTTTTGGACACTAATTCCTTCATGGACATCCCCCCTGTACAACTCCATCCAACCTGGCGGAACATGAGAGCTGGAGATTCCTATCTTGCCAAGCACCTTGACAGATTCCTCGTCAATGATGGCATTATACAATATGCCTCTACTATTCAATAGTGGGTGGGGTTGGGTGGTGAATCCGACCACCACCCCATTCTCTTGGAATTAACCCAAAATGTGAAAAGGGAGCCTAGCCCCTTCAAGTTTGATCTCAGATGGTTGAAGGAGATGGATTTTTGAGATATGATTGTCAAGGAATGGGTCCCCCTGGACCAAGCCATTGGCTTATCAGCTACGGTTCAACTCAATGATAACCTTAAGAAGTTAAAGGCCCTTTCAAATCCATGGATCGATAAGAAAATAAAGGCTTTATCGAAGGAGCTATGTATCTTAGAATACGAGCTGGATGTTTTTCACGCAAACAACCCTGATGGTTACTCATCCTCTGAATAAAAACATGATATTCTCAACAAAGAAAAGAGACATAAGGAGATCCCCCATGATGAAGAGGCATCATCCTGCCTACAAAGAAGGGCACTATGGATAGAAAAGAGAGATGAAAAATCGAAGATATTTCACAACCATATAAAGCACAGAAAGAAAGTCAATTCCATCTGGGAACTGGCGGACGATGAGGGACAAGTCCATCACGGACAACAAGATTTTTCCATTTTGGGGATCAAACATTTCAAGGAAACACACTTACAAGCACAACAGCCCTCGATCCTCCAAATGATGATCTTGGCTTTGGAATATCCCCAGTTGGTTTTTGAGGATGATGTTATTCAACTATAGGAATTGGTCTCCATGGAGGAATTGAAGACTACCATATCGACTATGCAAAAGGACAAATTCCCAGGGCCCGATGGATGGGTTAATGAGTTCTACGAAGCGTCTATGGACTTACTTAAGGTAAATATTCTTGCGGTCATAGAGGAGTCACGCATCAGGGGTCGCATTCTATGCGCCTTCAATTCGAATTTTATTGTGTCAATCCCCGAGAGGGATAAGGGGGTGACCTTTGCAGATTACCAACCAATTCCCCTCTCTAACTGCATATACAATATGATCGCTAAAGTCATTGTGAACTAGATCAAGGTTATTCTGTCTAGAGGTATATATCTGGAACAACACTTTTCTCAAAGGACGGCTTATCCATGATGCAATTGGAGCAGCCCAAGAAGTTTTATATTCTGCAAAAATCAATCACGCATCTGCGACTTCTTCAAGATTGATCTTAGAAGAACATACGACCAGGTCAACTAGATGTATCTGAGATTGAGCCTTTTACAATTGGGTTTCCCATCCCACTATCTACGGTCAGTTGAATCATGTCTTCGATCCAGACAGTATCATTTTCCATCCTCATCAATACAAAAACCATGACCTTCTTTAGACTGGAGAGGGGTTTACGACAAGGGTTCCCACTAGGACCTCTACTTTTTATTATGATCGTGGAGGGTTTGAGCCGGGCTATCAATAAAGCTAAAGATTCAAGTATGTTTCAGGGTTTCAAATTTAAGATTGGATTACGAGTGACCCACCTATTCTTCGTGGATGACATCTTAATATTCTCTGATGGGTCACGAAGGGACGTGTGCTTCCTGAAAAGAATCCTCGAGCTATTTGTCTTAGTTACTGGTATGCCTATCAATTATCACAAATATTTTTTTTATCCTATGCTACTGACCGCGGAACAAACTGAATGGATCTCACAAGAACTTCCTTTTGCAGTGGCTAATGTTGATGAGGGACTTTTATACTTGGGCTATAAGATCAAACCCAACAATTATGGTTTTAAATGATCCACTCAGCAGTTGGCATTGTTGTTGAATGCTAACATTAACTGCGACAAGTCATCAACTTCGACACAACTTCGACAAGTTCTGAATTCGACACGGCTTTAACAAAATCAACAACTTCGACAAGTTCAACAACCTCGACAGTTTCACAACGTCGACATGCAACATCGACTAGCTACTAACAAACCACGATAGATTCTCTCTCTGTCTTCCAGTCGACTGTAACGGTTGAACTTCCGAAACTGTTCTAACTCCTTTTGTAACTAAACGTAACGGGAAGGCACCCAAGCATCTCAACATTCTATATAAATATGTATAATATTGTAACATACATCATCAATCTGAATCGATCTTATCCGATCTATCTATTTTTCCAGTAATAGAGAAGAACAGTTCGCATTCCTGTATATTGTCTACATGTACTTGTGTTTATCTATGTAGTGTAATCCTGCTTTGCTTATTCTATTTATTATGCTTCCACCATAACAGATCCGACTCATTCAGTCGAGTTGTTGACCCCCCTCGTTCACCTGGGCGCATGCGAATCATTGGTATCGGAGAAAACTCAATCAGAGCGCATAAGCTTTGTTCGTGCTTAAGTTTTGCGTATACACTTCCATCGAAGTTAGCTGACTTATGCATGTTCAAACATGCTCAAAATATCAGCAATCCAAGCAGAAACTACCTCCAGAGATGGCGAAAGAAACAGATGATATACATGTAGCCAACGAGACAACACAACTTATTCAGCAAGCGCTGGCTCAACAATGGACTGAAATGTTCTCCCAGTTCAATGAGATTCTCATGCGATTTTCTTCGACATTCGGAGGATTTCTGATGAGAACTAACTCTGACAAAATCATCCCCTTCAAAGTGCAAATGAACTTGGATATACCGAATCTAGAAGGCAAGATTGACGCGAAATCCGTTGACAATTGGGTACAAAAATTGGAATCCTATTACTCTGTGAATCAACTCTCAGAAGTTGACAAGATCACCATTGCATCCTTAAAGATGTCAACATCTGTGCACTGCTAGTGGGAGAACTTGTCGACAAAGATGGAGAAAAGCGGAGACCCCATTGACACATGGGATAAATTTCTCGAATACGTCCGAAAGGAATTTTACCCGCCCAAATACCTTGAATAGCAGTATAAGAAGTAGCAGCAACTAAGGCAATGGAAATACCAATCAGTACAGAGCTACATCGACGAGTTTTATCGACTCATGGCTAGACTTGGCATTCAAGAAGAAGAGAAATTGCTTGTTCTGAAGTACATCAGTGGATTGTCCCAGTACATTCAGCAAGAGATGGAATTCCTGACTATCAATACACTCGTGGATGCATTCCACTATGCCAGCAAACTTGAAACTAAGTAGAAAGGAAAATCACACATCGTAACAAAGTTGACATTAGGACGACCACCTGACAAGAAGGCACCATCTAACTTCAGCAAGTCAAAATATTCTCAGCCGACACCACCAAAGCCAGATCATGGCAACAATCATTTTCAAAAAAGGGAACGTAGAAAACAACCCCCTACCAGGAAATGGTGTGACTACCACCACTCATCTTGGCATGATACATCTAAATGCAAATCTCGGAAGACATTTTTGGAAAAAGTGTCAACATCCGACGCATTCGACAAGACTATGGAAGAATTTGATCTAGATGCAACGACCCTTTTGAAATCGACATCACCCACTCCAGCAGCCTCGAATATCGTCGACGAGGAGGAACGGGAACGCCTATTCCATACACGGATATGGGTTTAGGGAAATGCATTACATCTGATTGTGGATAACGGTATCCAAAAGAACTTCATTTCGAAAGATCTCGTGAAGAAACTAGGTCTTGTCACCACTCTGCATCCTCAGCCTTACAACTTCGGTTGGATGAAGGATGGATAGGAACTACGGATCACTCGACAATGCAAACTCGCCCACTTCATAAAACCTTTAGAAGATGAAGTTATCTACGACGTGGCACCACTCTCCGTAGCCGACGCCCTATTTGGGAAGCCCTACCTATGGGATCGCCATGGAAGTTATCAGTCACGGCCTCAAAAGGTGATCATCAAAATCTGAAATCGATGGTACAGCATACCAAAGCGACGACCTACACCAACGATCTCAATGATATCAGCTAAACAGACAAAGAAGCTCATCAACCATGCTCAGAAGTTCGCATTAATCATGATCAAACCGCAACATTCTACGAAGACTGCAGTGACAAGTTGACTCATTGACCAGTGCAACTCCCAACAGAAGTAGTTGATCGACAATGTTCTCTACGAGTATCGGATTTTATTCCAATATCCAGACGGAGTACCTCGAAATTGCTAGGTAAAACACTCCATTGAACTTGCTCCTGGTTCTTCTTTGCCTAACGCATCTATTTACAGAAGATCCTTTCTCGAAAATGAAGAGATTCGCAGACAAATCCAATATTTGATCGAAAAAGTTCATATCTGACCCAACTCCTCTCCCTGTGGAAGTCCAGTCATCCTGGTTCCAAAGAAAGACAGGACTTGGCGCATGTGCATCAACTACTGGGCCCTCAACAAAATTTCGGTAAAGAATAGCTACCCTCTGCCGCGGATAGACGATCTCATCGATTGTCTGAAAGGTGCCAAATTATTTACTAAGCTCAAGCTCAAGTCGGGATATCATCATATTCCAATCTATCCCGCAAATGTGTGGAAAACTTCTTTCAAAACCAAGGAAGGATTGTTTGAATGGTTAGTCATGCCTTTCAGCTTAACCAATGCACCTGCGACCTTCATGCGATACATGGACAACATCCTTCGACCTTTCATCGACAAATGGGTCATTGTTTACCTTGACGACATACTTATTTTCAGTCGATCATGGGAAGAACATGTCAAACAGCTTTGACAAGTCGTCGACACTCTCCAGCAACATCGACTTCAGTTGAACATGGACAAGTGCACCTTTGCGATGAACCGCATCAAATATTTGGGGTATGTAATTGAATCTGCAGGCATACACGTTGATCTAGAAAAAGTACAAATCCTCAAAGATTGGCCCACTCCTCAAAGCATTCAAGAACTAAGAATTTTTCTGGGTTTGGGGAATTTCTATCAACGATTCATACTCGGATTCAGTCATATAGCCTGGCCCTTGAATCAGTTGACAAAGGGAAATGGGAAAACGGTCTTCAAATGGACACCAACACAACAAGAAGCTTTTGAACAGCTCAATCACAAGCTCTGCACTGCACCAGTACTTGTGTTACCTCATTTGCATCAGCCCTTTGAGATTGAGACGGATGCATCAGACTATGCCTTGGGCACAGTGATCACTCAGTCTGGTCACCCAGTTGCTTTTCATTCCGAAAATTTTAATGACACAGTGAGAAGATATTCGACGTATGAAAAAGAACTCTATGCCATTGTGCAAGCTCTCAAGCAATGGAGGCATTACATCCTTGGGAAGGAAACGATCATCCTCATCGACCACAATCCTCTACAGTTCACTCTGACCCATTCGAAATTACAAACAACTCGACAACTCAAGTGGATTAATTACCTACAACAATTCCAGTTGGTGATTAAGTATTGGAAAGGTAAAGCTAACGCTGCCGCCAATTGTCTAAGTCGGCCACCCATTAATCTCCTTTTCACAGTGATGAGTATGCAGGGATACGACACGAACACTTGGCCTCAATTGTATCAGGATGACAATGAATTTTCATCAGTCTACCAACAACTACAGACCGATAAGTCGTTGACCTCTGACTATTTCTTGAAAGACACCTTGCTATACAATCTTGGACAGCTTTGTGTACCGATCGGTGAGCATCGACAGCAACTCATTTGGGACGCGCACTACAGCAAGACTATAGGACAATTTGGAGTAGCAAATACAATTGCTATTCTCCATAAGTATTTCTTTTGGCCTTCACTTAAAACCAACGTCAACAAGTACATTCGATCATGCGTGGTTTGTGCCATTGCTAAATCGCCTAATCGACAACAGGGATTGTACACACCTTTTCCAGTTCCTAGTTGACCATGGGAATCTATTTCTATGGACTAATTGATGGGATATCCTACTATTAGACATCAACATGACATGATCTTAGTAGTAGTCGACATATTTTCCAAGATGGCCATTCTCATTCCATGCAAGAAGACGACGACAGCGCAACAAACCGCTCAGCTCTTCTTCACACATGTTTGGAAACACTTTGGTTTACCAACAACCATTACTTCTGACCGAGATGCCAGATTCATCAGCATATTTTGGAATACTCTCTGGAAACAGCCAAATACATGACTCTCATTGTCGACAGCTTTCTATCCTCAGACCGAAGGACATACGTAAGTTGTGAATCGCTTGGTAGTGCAACTGCTTTGCATGTACAACCACAAGCATCAACAAACGTGGGATGAAATTTTTCCATACATACAACACAGCTACAATCGTGCTCAGCACAACTCTACAGGAAAGAGGCCATTTGAGATCTGTTACGGATTTCAACCCTCAGCACCTATCGACTTGATCAGCTCCTTGACACAGTCGAACCCTGACACTGAATACAGCTAGCAAGAAGTTGATAAAGCCTTGAAGTTTCAAGATCGGATTTGCGACATCCAGAAGCAAGCACAAGAAATGTTGCAACGATCAAACGCAAAACCTAAGGCCCAACACGACAAGAATCGCATTCCTCATTCATTCCAAATTGGGGATAAGATCGGTTACAGCTCAAGAAGGAACGCTTCACCGGTCCATACAAAAAGCTCAAAGCTTTGCGATATGGTCTATACAGTATTCTTCGGCATATTGGAGAAAACAATTTTCAGCTTGACATTCCTGCATGTCTGGGTCTGCATCCAGTATTCAATGTGGATCTGCTTCGACCATACCATGCACCACTGTTGGAACATAATGACTTACCGATAGCAGAACCCGAATACATCCATCCAGATGTTCAAGAGCCTCTTCCTTGCAACACCATCGTGGGACGACGAGTATGCAATACAAGGACGAACACAATTCCCTTGTTTCAGGTTGCTAAAGTTGGACAGCTCCCATCCCAAGGAAAGTGGTACTCTGCTGCTGAATGAACTGACAAGTTTCCTCACCTGACCGAGCAAACAATGGGGACCATTGTTTCTTAAGGAAGGAGGTCTGATCCACTCAGCAGTTGGCATTGTTGTCGAATGCTAACATCGACTTCGAAACAAATTCGACAAGTTCTGAATTCGACACGGCTTCGAAAAACTCAGCAACTTCGACAAGTTTAGCAACCTCGACAGTTTCACGACATCGACATGCAATGTCGACTAGCGACTGACAAACCATGACAGATTCTCTCTCTGTCTTCTAGTCGACTGTAATGGTTGAACTTCTGAAACCATTCTAACTCCTTTTGTAACTAAACGTAACAGGAAGGCACCACTGTTGGAACATAATGACTTACCGACAGCAGAACCCGAATACATCCATCCAGATGTTCAAGAGGCTCTTCCTTGTGACACCATCGTGGGACGATGAGTACACCATACAGGGATGAACACAATTTCCTTGTTTCAGGATGCTAAAGTCGGACAGCTCCCTTCCCAAGGAAAGTGGTACTCTGCTACTGAACGGACTGACAAGTTTCCTCACCTGACCGAGCAAACAATGGGGACCATTGTTTCTTAAGGAAGGAAGTATGATCCACTCAGCAGTTGGCATTGTTGTCGAATGCTAACATCGACTTCGACACAAGTTCGACAAGTTCCGAATTCGACACGGCTTCGAAAAACTCAGCAACTTCGACAAGTTCAGCAACCTCGACAGTTTCACGATGTCGACATGCAGTGTCGACTAGCAACTGACGAACCATGACAGATTCTCTCTCTGTCTTCCAGTCGACTGTAATGGTTGAATTTCTGAAACCATTCTAACTCCTTTTGTAACTGAACGTAACGGGAAGGCACCTGAGCGTCTCAACATTCTATATAAACATGTATAATATTGTAACATATATCATCAATCTGAATCGATCTTATCCGATCTATCTATTTTGCCAGTAATAGAGAAGAACAGTTCGCATTCCTGCATATTGTCTGTATGTACTTGTGTTTATCTGTGCAATGTAATCCTGCTTTGCTTATTCTATTTCTTATGCTTCCTCCATAACAAAGCTGACTCATTCAGTCGAACTGCTGTCCCCCCTCATGCACCTAGGTGCGTGTGGATCATTAAAGACTAGAAGCGGCTGGTTGATCAGGTAGAAAGGAAGACACTACTCTGGTGTAACATTAAGCTATCCAAAGGGGGAAGATTGATTTTGGTCAAATCCATACTCGAGGTCCTCTCGTTTTACCGGAAGACTTTGGCTCACATCCCAACAGGTATTTTTCATTACATCCGTAAAATTTGTAACAATTTTCTATGGAAAAAATATGATCAAGCTCATACTTTCCATTGGATAGCTTGGGATGGGATCACCTTCCCCAAGTCATGGGGAGGCTGGGGCATAAAACATATGCCTACTTTTTCCAAAGCTTTGGCTTCCAAAGGCATATGGAGGATCCTCAATGTTAAAAATATGTGGACCTCTATCATATTCCACAAATACATCTCCCTCTCTTGATTGAAGATTGGTTCAGACTGTGGCATCAATCTTATAGGGACATTTCCATGATGTTGAGGGCAACTTTGAATGCTTTTGAGCTGGTGGCAGACGATCTTAGATGGAAGATTGGTGATGGGATGTGTTTTCGACATGGAATCGACCCTTGGATTGGATGCACAGATGTTTACAAGTTACCTGATCATATGGTCGATTTGCTACAGGAGAAGGGATGCTTTTATTTGGCCAACATCCAGTAACAGGCTCAGACTACCTACTAAGGTCAAGGTTGGCTAGATGCGGCTTAGTTTGGCTTTAGAGGCAGAGACAAGGAAGTTTGGGACTCGTATATAAAGTGCCTCCACGGACAAAACATTCGGTTGAGAGACACTCATGATGAGATTCTATGGCAACATAACCCTAGTGGTGGTTCATACTCCCCGAAAATTGGATATGAGATCCTCTATTCTGATCGTGTAGTCCCGGAGGATTCATACATAAATATCATATACTTGGACCCTCCAAATTTATTTTCCTTAGTTTATCCAAAGTAATAAATTTCTCCTTTAAAATCAACCACATGAAAATTTTGCATTTCCGTGGAGCCAAAACCTGCCAAACGACCTGCCACCACCATAATCTTTGACTTTCTGTCCTTATCCAAGACAACTTGTAATACAGCTTCACTAAGTACATGCCTCCCTCCTTATTTCCTATCCATATAAGAGAATCTAACTCATTATTTAGCAAAATAAAACTCCTCCGCATTTCCTGTAACCATCCATTCCATTCATCTATCCATCTTTCATTTAGTTCCAATATCTTAGCCAATTTCCAGATCTGTATCATGTTGTTATTACCCACTGAAATTGTTGTGTCATTTACATAACCCACACCTTTGTCGTTTAGATGGCTTATCAGCTCTACTGAAATTTTAACATGGGGGCCACAAGCCATTATACTATCTCTCCCGATTAAATATTTTGTTCCATTTCCCAATTTCCAAGATAGCAAATCACCAATTATTGGGAAAGCCAAATTTATAGCCTTCCAAAACATTGAAGCTCCTTTGAGACTTTTATTTAGATTTTTTATCCAATCCAAAGTAGACCCTCCATCCATATATTTAATTATGAGAACCGATTGTCATTTACCTTCCTTTGCTATGAAATTCCAAACCGATTTGGCCGCAAGAGATCTTCCAAAACTAAATAACTCCTTTAATCCCCAACCTCCAACTTCTTTTAGTTTTTTTATTGAATTCCATGTAGCCCAGTGAATTCCTTTCTCCGATTTATCTTTCCACAAGTGATCTAGGAGGATATTCACCAGTCAAAAAGTGGTTAGATTTATAGTCTTGGAATTGGAAATGGGCAGTGCCATTGCAAAGAAATCCAGGTATGGCCGATGGAAGTTGAATAAATCCAGGTACAGTGTTGACACATGGACCAATCACATGTTGACATGTGTTCCAATTAAAAACTAACAAGTGGCAAGGTTGAGCTCCAATTCCGTGACAATTGACATCATGTGGCAAGGTGAAAATGTGTGAATTTATTTAAAGTTTTAATATTCTAAATATTAAAAAGAGGAATGAATTAAATATTACCATAATTATATGGAAACACACCACCTAAATACTTGGAAACCATATCCAAAATTTAGGGATGGTTTAAGATATGTTCAAAAGGAGGCAACGAATCCCATGGAGTAAGATATGGATACATGGGTGGTTCAAATCCTAAAAGGAGGATAAAGCATTAAGAACCAAAACAAATTCCTAAATTTTGGAAGTGGCACGAATTTGCGAAAAGTCCATATATAAAACATTATGCCACCAATTTCCTAAATATGATATGTGGAAACAAATTCCTAAATTTTTGGGTGGTGTTAAGATTTATGCCACAAGATTTGGTTTTAAAACAAATAAACCATATGTTAATTATTTGCTAAGTTGTTTGGTGGTTCAACATATAATAGTTCGATGTTAAAACTAATGCCATGTACGGTATTTGGTTTTAAACAAACGTTGGAATATCTTTTAATGGCCTAACCATATATTATTGGACTCATTAGACCAAGTACTTATCTTCTTGTTTCTTACCAGAGAAAGAAAAAATATCCCCACAGATTCTTTCCCTCCATCCTCCTCAAGAGATCCTTTTGATCTTAGTGTTGTTGGAGTATCGGTTATAACTGCCACACCTCTAGGAATATAATGTGGACTGATCTCCCACACTTGGATCCTTGGACTTGTGCTTGGTTGCAAATGTTTACCAACATCTGCAGGTTTTAGTGTAATGGAAAACCTTACATGGTATAAGAGTTGAGGTCCCAGGTTCAATACCCCCAAGCTACACCGGAGGGGGGGTGTTGGAGTATCAGTTATAACTGCCACACCTCTGGGAATATAATGTGGACTGATCTCCCACGCTTGGATCCTTGGACTTGTGCTTGGTTGCAAATGTTTACCAATATCTACAGGTTTTGGTGTAATGGAAAACCTTACAAGGGCATAGGGATTACTGTCGTCCCATTTAACCACAAGAATTTCAAGATTCTTCTTAATAGGACCAGGAGAAAAACATCTAATTAGTCTTTTTTGGTCATGCAGAGATTTTTTATTCAAAGGACTATCTAAAACCTCATCCCCTTGGGTTTTTCCCCTTTTAGATCTAGAGGAAATAGGAGTTACATTTGGTGTTTCCCCCATTTTTCACATTCAAGAAAATCTGAAGAAGATTTAAGACAAATAGACTTACTCGAGACTTGATCTGTTGATTCTTTAGTGATCTTTGAGAAACCACCACTTATTCTTTGAATTCACCCATCGAGAGCGACTGTGGAATAGGAAATTCCTCAACTGGAGTCTTTAGGACAATTATTTCTATATTACCCTCATAGTTATTTACCAAAATTTCTTGTTATGATATCTTCTGTAGCCCTACCTTCACTCTCTCCTCTTTTTCAAACCATCCCCAATTTATATTAATGAAGAAAGACGATCTATCATCTTATCCTTTCTCACCCATATCTTCTTCTTGAAGGAGAGATGACAATATTTAATAGTATGTCCATATGAATGACACCTCACACATCTGAAAGGAATGTTTACATAATCCAATATTTGTTGCAGGGTTAGATCCCCTACTTCAATATTGATGTACTCCGAAAGCCCTTCAGTCAAATCCGTCGAGATTGAAACTTTTGCAATTGATCTCATAGTTTGGAATTTATAGGAATGATCCATACACAAACACACATACTCAATGTGATGTGAGTTTTAAACCTATTGTAGAGAAGCAAAACATACAGATTCTTTTAAGCAAAATAGAGATTACACCACAACATACACACATAATACACATATATTTACCCCGGAAACCCTTAACCAGGAAAACCAACAAAACTTAGAGCCACACCTCTTATTTTCTCAGATTGATTATTAACCACTCACAACACAAATATAGGTATTCCATGGCATCTAGAACCCTAATCCGTTAACCTGGATTAGAAATAGACTCTAACCCCTTAACTAAGATTAAATTACATATTTTTAGAAAGTACCCAAAAATAGGCCGAAAATAGCCAAAAAAAATTGAACTCGCTTCGCCCATTTCCGATGTCCGCTTCGCACACCCCCACCCACACTTGCAAAGAATAGAACACATACTCAATATGTGGTTCACGTCCCTAGAGCTCACTACATCCATAGATCCAAGCCAATGGGGGCCCACCCAAAGGGGCCTCACCCCTGTCGGTACTAATTCGATGCCTAATGCTGAAGGACCCAAAGAATTGAACCCTCGGCATCAACCTTGTGCCATCTTGATCCCAGAAAATCCAACCAACTAAACTACCCCTATATATATATGAAATAAAAAAACAAATTAAAAAATTAAAAAAAAAATCAAATCAAATGATAAATTAAACATTGTTGTGTTATGAAAATGCTATCATATATATATTATAAAATTTAAAAAAAAAAATCATACTATAATTATAAATTATAAATCAAATAATGTTATGAAAATGCTATCATGTAATTACATAATATATTATAAAATTTAAAAAAAATCATACTATAACTATAAATTATAAATCAAATAATGTTATGAAAATGCTATCATATAATCACACAATATTTCATTAAAAAAATAAATAAATTATATTATGTTATGAAATTATTAAAACAAGCATCATACTATGTGATGGCTTTTCTTTATTTAAATAAAAAATATTTAATAGGTTATGATCAAGTTATATCATGAAAAAACAAAACAGAAACTATCTTACTATATCATTGAATATATAAAAATCAAATATTGTGAAAATGTTATCCTAAAATTACAGAATGGGTCATAAAATTTTAAAAAACATAGTATGTTACGAAATTATTAAAATAAGCATTATACTATGTTATGAATTTTGTTTAAAGAATACATTGTACTATGATCAAATTATATCAAGAAAATAAAAAATATGATCAATTTATATCGTAAAAAACAAAACACAAAATCAATTTATGCCATGAAATAAAAAAAAAAACAATTTATGCCATGAAAAAAAAAAAAAAAACAAATTATATTGTGAAAAAAGAGATATCTCACCATGTCATGGACTCATAAAAACAAAAAGAGCAAACCATGACACATACTAAGTATCCCCTTTATTTCAAGCATCTTGGCATTACCCACTAGAAGTATTATCCAACAGAAAAGCATTATGCCACTCTCACAATACATTGGCATAATAATTTCTGAAGAAGCGTTCTAACATGATTTGGGGATAGTCTTAGAGAGAAACAAGTCAAAATTACTCTAATGGGAGGTTACATTTAGGGAGTATAGTATTAGCCTATGATGTAATGTTTTGAGATTTTTATACAAATGTGATTCCAGTTGCATAGATTAAAAAGAATTAAAATAGAAACAAGTGTTGTTATTGCATTGAAGATTTATACATTTTCATGAATATTTAAAGTATAGTATAATAACGATAATTCATGTCAATGAAAATACATTCTATGTTTATGCATGCAAAATCATGACATTTACTTATGTTTAACAACTTTGTCATTTTATCTACAAACACTATAACTACATTATTATAAAAATACAAACCCTATAACTACATTATTATAAAAATATACACAAGTCCACATCTTTGGCGAAGATAGAAGAGAGCAATTAACCTTCAATAGTTTTAGTGTAAATAGTAAATAAAGATTGTTAATGTCTAATCTTGCAATTCTACCATGATAAATGACATTAACTAATAACAAATATAGAAGTTATTTTTTCAAATAAAATCTCAATCATTGACATCACTCTCACTCTCACCATTTTATCCTTATGTTTTTGTTGTTCCCTAATAAGTATGCACATCCTACTTTGGTGACCATGCCAATATGTTGTTATTCACATCAATGGGTGGTGTTCCTTCTATTTCATTGATGTGCATCATTTTCACTCTCACCATTCTTTTTCGTTTGAGATAATTACTTCTCAATTGTTGCAAATCCCTTCTCATTTATTTTTATTTTTTTTCCTAGTTATCCTACCTTTAATAACCATGAAGAACATACCATGCCCATATGATGTTATTTACATCAATGGGATTTCTTCCTTACATTGTTGAGTTTTTTTTTAATAATTTACGTACAAAAGTTTGTTTATCTTTAATGTTCTAGTGGCTTCCACCATTCAAACTCTACCTTGTGAGACTCAAGAGTAATACCTTAATCTGGATAAACATTTATCTTTGCCCTTCCCAACCATATTTTATAATATAGATATAATGGAACATTTTTCCCTCAACAACATTATAATTTGGAGAGATTATTTTTTAGGCTTGTTACAAAGTGATCCTTAATAGTGTGGACATTTTGTTCAAAAAATAGGGTATATGCACATAGGTCAAACACTTTAAGACAAAATCTCACACACATATCAAAGATCAATTGGTGTTTACATGGTTAAAACCATCAAGGAGGGAAGTAACACCATCACACTTAGGAAATATATTAATGAAAATAATAATTTACATGAACATTTTCTAATTTCATTATCAACAAATGATCCTCCATGCTCTTTAAATAGAGATCATGGACCAGATGGGTGTTAAGCCATGGATCAAGTGTCGTTAAAATCAAGGATATGTTTGAATCATTGAATCACACATGTGTATGACATGATTATGACCATTGGATTAGTACAATACAAAAGCATATTAATGAAATACACTAAAATCACACTTTAACATAACATTATACTGAGATGACCTTAACTAAGTCCCACTGTTGAAATTGTTGACATCCCCCCTTAAGAACAACTTGGAATGGAATTGAAGGATTTACAAAGTGGAAAAGGAGAAGTATGAACTCCTAAAATCAATTGAAGCTTTAAGAACATTCCTTTACAAGGTTTTGTAAAAAGTCAACAATTTGACCATTTGTACGACAAAATGACACTTCAAGGGTGAGCTATTGAAGAAGCTTCTAAATGAAGTCTATGTGTAGCTTAATGTGTTTTCTATGATAATTTTGAACTTGCTCCTTAGTGATATGAATGGCACTCTAACTATTGCACTAGAGAGTGGTCATATATTGTTCTGGAATCCAAACTCTAAAAGGACATTTCCAAGACAAAGAACTTCTTAAGTTGCACAAATTGTTGTTCAATACTATGCTTTTGCAAAAGAAAGCAAAAGGGAATTTTGTTTCTTGCAATCCCAACCAGTGGTAGGTATAGATCCAAAGTAAGGACATATACGAAATTAGACTTTTGATCATCAGGACCATCAACCTAGTTAGAATATGTAAAACCAACCAACATAGGATATCCCTTTGAACTATACTAGATACTAAACTAAACTATACCCAAATATACGAAGTGTCATCTCTACTAATTTCCAATGGATTTTGAGAGGTGCTTGCATGTAGTGGGAAATGAAAAGAACAATAAAGGACATGTCAAGGTGAGTATGAGATAAATACAAAAGGTTGTCAACTAACTATCAATACAAAGTGGAACCCATGCTTTAGGTGAGATGTGGGTGGTAGAAATTTTAACTTCAAACTAAAAAGGAGATGGGGCTAGCTTACAATTAGTCCATGTGAAAGTAGAAAAGAATGGTGCATGCATACTTAGGTTGGTAAAGAGAAATATAAGTTCTTGAGTTTATAAAACTTGGAGGAGGCCACTAAAATAATGTGAGTAGCCTAAGCATGTCATGCCAAAATCCTTCTTAACATTGTATTTCATATGGTTTAGAAGTTTGGTATCGCTACTAGTGAGGATAAGGTCATCAATATAAAGAAAAGGTATGATAAGATGATTGCTTACTTGGTATAAACATTAGTGTTAGAGTAGCATCTAGAAAATCCATAGTCAAGAAGGAATTAGTCCATTTTTTCATACCAAGCCCAAGGAGATTGCTTCAGGCCATAGACAAAAAATTTTAGGAGACTAACAAGATTGGAGTCACATTGAACAAATCCAAGAGGTTGTACCAAATAAATTTATTCTTGCAAATCCCCATGCAAGAAGATGAATTTTACATCTATTTGATGGACCTCCCATCGATATGAAGCTGGAAGGGAAAGAAGAAGGAAACTAGAATATTTCATTTTGTAAATAGGGGAAAATGTCTCACTATAGTAAAATATTTCTACTTGTGAAAATCGTTTGGAAACTAACCAAAACCTGTGTCTGTTAACATTGCTATTTCTTGCATACTTAGTCCTATAAACCAATTTCCATATGATAAGTTTTCATCGTTTCAAAAGAGAGAACAAATACCAAGTATAACCCATCATAATTAAGAAATGAAATTTTCATTCATGGTAGCATCCCATTAAGGATGGCCAACTCTCTTTAAATGTTTTTGAATCTAGAGTCTATAGAACTTGGCCCAATAGAGACAAGGTTTGCTAGAACTTTGAACTTTTCAACATTGATCATAAGGATCATCGATTTATTCCCCAATTGCTTCCATTATTGTACAAATATATCTTGAAACGTGTGAAGCCAATGTATGTTCAAGTTCACTAGACTCGTATGAAGGATAAGGATGAGTAGGTAAAGCATTCTTTTCATCCTCATTCTCATTATTTGAAGAAGAAGAAGAAGAATGATCAAGAATAGAAGAATAAAGATTAGAAGAAGAAGAAAAAGTTGGTATTAAGTAAAAGGAGATAGATCATAGGTCAACGATGGTACATATGTCGAATCAATGACACATGCCAAGAGACCTTCATCAAACTTAACTTCTATTCAAAAAATTCCATCTATTGTATTTGGTATAAGAAGTTGCTAACCTTTCATATCCTCTAAATAACCAATAAAAATTCATTTCTCGCTTTTAGGAGGTAAACATTTCCTTTTCTCATCAATAATGTGAACCCATTCTTTATTGTCAAATGTGGCTTACACATGGTTTTCTGCTACTCCATGCTTCTTCAAGTGTTTTTCTTAAATCCTTAGTTGGAGTGTGGTGAGTTACTCTGTAATTTTCATAAATGATAGCCCCTACACAAAAATGAGGACATAGTTCTTAGATTGGAACATGTAATTAGTCATTTCCTTTAAGGTGTGATTCTTTCTCTTAGAAACACTAGTTTGTTATAATGTGTACAAAATATTATGTTTCATATAGATATGACATGCAATGAAATAAGTGTTAAACTTTGTGTTGATATATTCACCCCCATTATATTTTCTAGTTCCGTTATAACAAAACTATTTCATTAGTGTCATTTTTACCTTCCTCTTTTGCTTCCATTTATCTTTTTAGTGATTTTTTTTATAGTTTTAATGAAAACTCAATGCTAGTTCAGGGGATGATGCTAAAATTGGTATTATTTCATGATTCAATGCTAAAACTGATGTTGTTAGCACTAGATTTATCACCTAGCTTAGCATTGGGTTTAGTGTTGACTCTTGCACTAGGTTTAGCATTGCATTTTGTGTCAAGTTTACTGGGTAACTTAATAAAATAAATGGAAACTTAGAAAAAATAAATTTATTAAAGATCAAGCAAAAAAACCCTTGTCTCAATCCTCATGAGTGTGAGGGCATTTCTATTATTTTAATTAAAACATTTATTTTCCTTCATAAAACCCCTCAAATCCCAATCTCTCATTGTTTTCTCGTTTCTTCTATTTTTCTCTACTCTTCACCTCCCTTCTTCTTTCTCCCTTAGGTTTTCCTTACTTATAGCGTCATCCTCATGGAGGCTAGGGTTTCAATTTCATAGAGAAAGCTCCATGAGAGAGGCATTGGATTCTCTTCTTGTTTCTTCTCATTCTTTCCTCTCTACTTTTCTTTCTATTTATTGATTTGGCAATGTTTATTGTTGTTTTATTGTTGTATATTTAGCGTTTTATGCATGGAGGCTAAAAGGCGTCATGGAGGAACCTCCATGATGAAGGTAATGGATTCCCCCTTCCCTTCTCATCCTTCCTTCATCTTTTACTTTATTGATATGGTAATGTTTATTGCTCTTTTGTTGTTGCAAGTTTAGGGTTTCATGCATGAAGGCTAGGTTTCATGGAAGAGACTCCATGAGGAAGGTAATTGCTTATCCCTTCCATTCTCTTCCTTCCTTCCTCTTAAACGATGTTTTTCCTTTATTGATTTGCTAATGTTTATTGTTGTTTTGTTATTGCAGGTTTAATGAAGAAAGAAGAAAACTATGACATCTTATGAGATTTGTTTAATCTGTAGATCCAGCTCATGGGTGTGACGTAAGGAATTTCCTTGCATTCCTGTAAGGAAATTTGGGTTCAAATGCTAGCCCCCAAAAATCTCATATTACTTACTTTTCTATTAATATTTATTATCGTTAATTATCTTAGATCTACATTATTCACTTGTTTGCATGCATATGTTAGGCTACTTTCAATCCAGATTTACACTTTTAATGGCATATTTATGTGGGAATATAGCTAAATAGAGTTATTTCCTTTTAGCAAGTGATGTGGCTTTAAATCCCAACATTCCCTTACCATTTTCCATTTAAGTTTTCATTTTTTACCATTTACCATTTATCTTTCCATAAATTACAATTTGCATTAGATTAGCCTAGTTTAAGTTAAGATCTGCACTTTTAATGGTAGGTTTTTGTGGGGTTGTAGCTCAAGCAATAATCCCACCTTTTGTTAAGTGATATGGATTCAAATCCCAACACTCCCTTACCATTTTTTGTTTTGTTTTGTTTTTTCTTTCATTTTTTCCCATTTTTCATTTTCATTTCTATAAATTTTAATTACAAATAGTCATCGCTAATCCCAACATTCCCTTAGTATTTATTTTTTTCATTTTTCACCATTTTTCATTTTTATTTCTATAAATTTTATATTGCAAATAGTCAATGCTAAGGGCAATGTTAAACTCTACACTAAACCCAATGCTAAACTTGGAACTAAACTTAAAGGTAAAATTGGTGCTAAACCCGATGTAAATATGAAATGTGGTTTAACATTAACTTCTACACCAAGAAAATGCTCCAACTTGAAAAAAAGTGCACTATGATTCAATACTAAGCTTGGAGCTAATGACCTATTTTGTTGTAGTGTTGATAGCTATATTTTTTATTGGATAAGGGCCTTAAAGGCTAAAACCATGTCAAAAGCTCCACTCTAATTTTTTAAGAAGTAAACCCAAATGTGTCAATGAAATAATCAATGAAGGTTGAAAATTAAGTAAACCTAAAGAAATAAATAAAAGGAAGGGGACCGTGAAAATTATTATGTATAAATTGTAAGGGAGTCAAAGCATGACAAGAGGCATGTTTGTCAAAACTAACCCATTGATGTTTGCTAAGAACACAAATAGATTAAACACCATCCATACAAGAAATGAGAGGAATACTAATGACCTTATTATGCTTACACAGTTCTAATAAGTAGTGGTTTAGGTGGCCAAGCCACTCATGCCAAATTCTATTGATATCATCACTTTGAGCATTAAAAATTGAAGAAAGAGAAGATTACCCAAAGTTGTCAAACTTGTAGAACCTAGTAATACCCAAGTAATACCATTGACTTTTTCTAATGCTAGAATATGTTGAGGATTCGTTAAATTATTAATCACAACTTGTTGATGTGAAGATTCTATGCATATTTTTTGTTCATAGGAATAAGTAATTTGATAAGCCAAAAAAAGGTCACATGAAACATTAGGAACACATATTACATCATTATAGTGACTAGGGATAACAAAACCATTTATGATCCTACAACACTTACAAATCTATCATCAACAACAAATATTTGTTTGATTTTACATTGTTTTAGTAAAAAAAATTTGATTGATTCTTAGTAATATGATAAGAGGCCCTTGAATTATAAAGAATTCAATCATTTGAAGAACTAAAATTTGATGCATTGAAGAAAAGTAGTCCTTTTGATAAACGAGAAGAAGAGTCATCCAACTGGAAGGTTTTTCTTTTTCATGGTTTCTTTGAGTGCTTCAATCTTCTCAAAGCAGTGCTACTTTCAGTGATCATCTCGTCCATAAAAATTACAATAATTGGCAGCATTATTTCCTTTTGGATTATCTACTTTATTAGCATTAGGAGTAGGACAAGGTTGAGAAGTTTTGGGACCCTTGTTCAATTTTTTGTTGCTAGAATGTTGCTTCTTGGCATGCTCGGAGCATTGTTTTGTTGTGCCAATAAGGCTTTGTTAGAGGTACCCGTAGAACTGATAATATTGGGATCATCCATAGGGGTTTAATGAGAGAGTTGAAGGGTCCACTAGAGTAACAATAGATAGTTATGGTGACCATTCATTGTAAATTGGATCAGTTCCACTATGTTTGTTATTATTAAATAAGGTCCACTAGTTACTTAGAATGGAATAAATGTGAATGTGGCCTCATTTAATAATGTGCACTAGGTAGTTAAGAGGTGGTTATGAGAGGAATAACAATGACCAATGAACTTATTATGCTTACATAGTTTCTAATAACTAGTGTTTCAGATGGCCAAACCAATCATGCCAAATTCTATTGATATCATCACTTTGAGCAATAAAAATTGAAGAAAGAGCATATGACCCAAAGTTTTCAAACTTGTATAACCTACTAATAACCACATAATACCATTGACTTTTTCTAATGATAGAGTATGTTGAGGATTCGTTAAATTATTAATTACAACTTTTTGTGGTGAAAACTCTATGCATATTTTGTCTTCACTTGAATAAGTAATTTGATAGGCAAAAAAAGGTTACATGAAATATTAGGAACACATATTACATCATTATAGTGACCAAGGATAACAAAACCATTATGATCCTACAACACTTACAAATCTATCATCATCGACAAATATTTGTTTGAATTTACTTTGTTTTAGTTGCAAAAAATGGATTGATTCTTAGTAATATGATAAGAAGCTCTTGAATTATAAAGAATTCAATAATTTGAAGAACTAAAATTTGATGCAATGAAGAAAAGTAGAAATAGAATGTCCTTTTGATAAAGGAGAAGAAGTGTTATCCAGCTGGAAGGTTGTTCTTTTCCATGGTTGCTTTGAGTCCTTCCATCTTCTCAAAGCAGTGCTACTTTCAATGACCATCTCATCCATAAAAGTTACAATACTTGGTAGTGTTATTTCCTTTTGGATTATCTCCTTTATTAGCATTAGAGAAGGAGAAGGTTGAGAAGGTTTGGGACCCTTGTTTAATTTGTTGCTGTGAGGATGTTGCTTCTTGGCATGCTTGGGGAATTGTTTTGTTGTGCTAATAAGGCTTTGTTAGAGGTACACATAGAACTGATAATATTGGGGACATCCATAGGGGTGTAATGAGAGAGTTGAAGGGCCCACTAGAGTAATACTAGATAGTTATGATGACCATTCATTGTGTATTGGATCAGGTCCACTATGTTTGTTATTAGTTAGTAAGGTCCACTAGTTACTTAGAATGGAATAAATGTAATGTGGCCTCATTCAATATCATGCACTACCTAGTAGTTATGAGGTGGTTATGCTTAGGGTTCTCTAGTTAGCTATAAATATGGATGGAGTCCTCCTTATGGAACACATGTGGAGTATATTGTATTTGGATCTTATCTCATTAAGAGGTTTCCCTACCTTAAGAGGCAAGTGAATAGGTGTGGGTTCCTTCCATAAAATGATCATTATACGATGTTGCCTTACCGTAAGGGTATTTTGATAAATATAGTATTGGGCATTTTCATATCTTGTTTGTGATTCAATTTTAAGGGTTAAGGATCATAACAAGTGGTATCTGTAGCTCTTTTTTAGGCCCAAAATGAGAAATTTATTATTTTACAAGTTTTCCAATAGAAAAAGAGGGTCACAACACTCATATCCATTCTTGTAGCTTTCTGTGTAAAATTTGAAGAAAACAATTCCATATATGAGTTCCTCTTGAAAAAACATCCAAGTTCAAAAAAATTATTGTCCAAATGGAAGTTTAAAAAGTGAGGATATTATTGATTTAAAATAAGCTCTTTTAAGGTTGAAGTGACGACTGTGCATCTTGTAGAGCATATATATTTTAATAGTGTCTATATTTCCACCAAGACAATTCTATCATATGCATAATAGTTGCGACAATTCATAGTCATGGTCACAATAAATATTATGATCAATATTGAGGGAGTTAGGGCCATTTCAAGTTCGTTGCATCAAACCCTTACATAGGCAAAGAATGGCCATATTGAGGAACATGACATGGTAGGATTGAATGTACATATTAATATCCTTACATGATATACAAGTGCACTTTCAAGGGGCTCAAGATTTTGTTTGACAAAACAAAAAAATCACTCCTTAAAGCAACATATCCTTTCATCAATGAAGATTATAAACAAGAAATATATGATTGGTATTATTTAGAGGTTGTTTGTGATGACTGGTACATTGATAGTTATCAATTATGGGAAGAAAACTAATTTCATCTTCTATTTGATGACTCTACTCCACTTTATAAAGAGAAAATCATTAAGGGACATCAAGAGAAGGTTATGACTACCAACTTTTAACTTGCATATTCTCCATTAATAATATCCCTTACAAATATGCACCTACCATTTTGCAGTGATATGGATGATCTTCTAGATATGGAGTGTTCCATTTATTTGGAGCCACATTACCATGTCAATCATTTGGAGCACAACACTCATCCATCCGTCAAGCTTAGGTGTCTTTAGTTGCATGTCAACATCAACACTTGGACATGGGATCGAGGTTTATGGATGAGCTTTGTGGACTTATTTAACCTTATAATAAGAAATTCTACATGAGATATTAGTTTCTTGGTCTACTTCATTGTTGTTGTCAGCACTCATATTGGACCCAGATTTACGGGGGATCTTCTTGGACTACTTCAGTATGGTGGCTAGCACTTGTACATGGTTATACCCTTTTTCTTGAGCATACTTCAACATTGTGGTCTTATCTCATCTATAGGACCTTGGTTTGTATTTGTACATCCTCACTACAAACATTGAGGTCAACTCTTTTCTAAGGGGCGTAGAGTGTTGGTATCCCCCTTAGGGGTGTAATAAGAGGTTTGAAGGGCCTACCAAGGTTATCATTAAATAAGGTACAATAGTTAGTCAACATGGAAAAAATATAATGTGGCCTCATTGAAGAAGGTCCACTAGGTAGTTAGTAGATGGTTATAATCAGGGTTTTCTAATTACCTATAAATAAAGATGGAGTTCTCATTATGGATCATGTGTGGAGTATTTGTATTTGGAGCTTATCTCATTGAGAGGTTTCCCTACCTTAACTAGAGGCAAGTGAACAATAGTGGATTCCTTCATAAAATCACCATTGTATGGTTTTTCCCTACGTTAAGGCTATTTTGATAAATACAATATTGAGCATTATGAGTATCTTGTTTATGATTCAATTTTAAGGGTTAAATATTATAAAACATAACTCTAGGTTGTAAGAAATTACCTTGTTCTCAAACTAGATAATCACAGATTGTGTCAAAAGAGGGAATTATATAAATAGTACCTTGACTAAGAAAATACCCTCTAGGAGAGGAAAGGTGGATAACATAGGCATTTCCAAGGTTATAAAGAATAGTGAAAATTAGTTGATTGACATCATTAATGATTCCATGACCTAGAAGTAAGATCCAAGTGTCTTGAGTTTTGAAAGAAAATATTAAATGCAACTAAAAGTTATTAGAATATAAAGTTATGATTTGATTTTCAATCTAGTGGGCTCATACCTGGTTGTGTTTACAAAAAAAAGGTTCCAACTTTGTCCAAGTTGCATCATGAGTATCACCTTAAAGATGAAAATGAAATCCATTGGAAATGGACACCCCTGTGAGTCGGTGTGCTATAAGTCATTTATATTGTCCCATTTTGCTCTCTTTAATCCATCCATGGGGATATCTTATATTCCCAAGGTGACTCTACAAAATCCTTAAATTCTCAATAAATCCACCAAATGGGATTGATTTCCAAGATAAATAGTTGGTACTTGTAAGTAGGATCTCACTTAAATAAGAGTGTATGCCACATCACACTAGCCTATGCCATATCACACTAAGTTAGAGGTGTTATCTAGTGAAAGTCAATCTATATTTCTCTATTAATGTCATTTACAATATAACTTGAATTAATGTAGAGTTAACAATAATAAAAAGTTTAGATATTTTGTATACACACAATAAATAATATATTAATCATATATTATACATAATGCAAATTCATTAAATGATGTATTGATATTTTTTATAGTTTAAATCATTGTATTTATACTCATTTATAATTTATTGTATTTTATTATCATATTATTATTATTATATTTAATAATTAATTTAAAATTCACAAGAGTAAATAATGATTTAATTTCTAAAATATTTATAAAAATAAACATAGTTAATCGTTATTATTATTATTATTATATTAAAATCGCCATACAAGCAATAATTTAAACTTAAAATAGATTATATAAATACTTATTCATGATGATGGTGATAGTTAACGTCCATTGGGACCAACTTTGGTCTATGGGACCTTAAGACGAAAGACATAAATTACTTGGTTTTCTATAAAATTTTATTCCTATGCTCAAAAAGATTAGAAATTAGAAGCGTACCGAGGTCACCATAGTTTTGACAAGTTAGAAGAGTAGAGAAGTTAGTATTATAATAAAGATTGTGAAACTGCGATCTAATGTACGTAGGGCATTCTAAGAAAAAGTGACTTTCATCCTCAACACTGTTAGTCTCACAGAGATGGAAAATCCTTCCCCCCCATGGTGTTTTATGAATTGTCCAACGCCATGTTTCATGATGAAGCTCATGAGAGTTCGTTCTTATTTTGGATATATTAATTTTCTTCTTTGAGTTAGTTAATATATAGAGATACTTTTGGTCCTCTATAATAGGGTTAATGACCTCCTTATAGTATATTAACTTCCTTTTAATCTCTAAATCCTTTCTGCCTCACACTTTCTCTTTAAACTTAAATGTAATAGTATTTTTAATGTTATTGATATTTTGTAAAGTGGCATTTTCGTCTATCCCCCAATGGTTTAACCAAGCCATGTTATCTTTATTCCAACCTCTCTTTAGTTGTAGGTGGTCTTGACTAGATTTTAAAGTAATTTTAGAAGAAGGCTAAACATTTTATGAATTTGAATTTTTCTAGTTTGTTGTCACCAAAATTTGACCAAGTAATCTTTGCCAAATTTGCAAATTTAGATTGATTAAATTGTTGTTTTTAATGCAAAAATGGATTCAACATTCTCAAATACCCCTATTGCAACTAGATTGTGAAATGTAAACTTATAATATATGCAATTCCATCAATCCAAAATTATTCATGCAAGATTTGAAATTAAAAACACTAGTTTATGTCCTCGTTATTTTGAGCAACCAAAAAAGAAATAAGGTAGAACATTTAGATTATGGCCTATGTTTATAATAAAACAAACTTTTCTAACCATAATATAAACTTCCATTTAATCATTTTTATGTATTATCAAATTTCCAATTACTATGTGAAATTTCTTGTAATTTCTATAGTTTGTTTATAATTACAGTATAAATCTAGCTTTATACTAAAAATAAAACATCTCTATACAACACTTTCTATGTACAATGATAAACCTTCCATCCCCGCAATGTAGCATCTTTCCAAATAAACTTCTGAATGTGTGACTCAAACGAAGATTGCAGTGACGATTTCGATCATTTCTACCCCATCCTATGAAAACCCCACTTGAATGATTAGGTCTCAACAATAGAACCATTTGTTGTTGTAACTAGCAGATCAGGATCCACATTAGGGTCTAGTGTACTCTTGCATTGACATTATCAATCCTTGTAACGAGTGGAAGCACAAGGCATATTGCCAAGACTTGTGATAGGTGGGAAGTGTCATAGATTGAGGTATGTCTAAATTCATACATTCCATTCAAGGATCACCAACATATAATAATAATAATAATAATAATAGTCTAATTTTAAGGTTACAACCTATCCAAACACTAAATTGTTGTACGATACCCCCTTGTTCGTGGGACTCCAAACAACAATTTAAGCATTGAAGTCTACAAAGGTGTACATTCTCTACTCCCCTCTAGATTTGAACTTGTGAGTTATTCAAAGGAAACACATATGATTAACCATTAAGTGTTGATGTAAATGTAAATGCAACTTCAGAAGATATTCCCTTGTATTTTATATTGTTATTATTATTGTATTTTATTTGTACCTCCGACGGAGATGTTTTCCCTCCGGTCAGAGATGTCATTATTACTTTTGGTCATGTAAAGTAATTGAGGTAAATCCTCCAATGTAAGTCGGGGCAATAGATCCCCTAGATTCAAATGTATTAGGGTTATTGAGTCTCCTAGAAAAGTCGGCCCAGTCAGGTTTAGCTAGGACTGACCTAGCTAGTGAAAAGGTCAAGTGAAAGATAAAGTATAAATAGAGAGTTGGGCTCTCTCATTTGGACACACACTCACTCACTTGAGTTCACATTAGTGTGAGAGAGAAGACAAGTTCGCATAGGAGAAAAGAGAGAGAGTTGTAGAAGACTATCTTGTTTTGGGGTTTTCCATTTTGTGATATTGTATTGGTGACGATTCTGTCTCTGAGGAAGTTGCAAGGTTTTCTCCTTTATGGTTTCCCCAAGGAAAATATTTGTGTCTCTTGTGTTATGATGTGCATTATATTATTTTAGTTAAGATCCTAGATAATATTGATGAAAAGTAGAAAATCTAACATGGTATCAGAGCTAACCTGAAAAGAAGACATTGTGCAGCTACATGAAGTGTTGACACAAACCCAGTCGACAGTTCCTCACACTCTCGACACCCAAACCACCACGATCTCCCTGAGCACCGACCCAGACAGGTTTTACCCTGTCCAGTAACACCTGCGGAGCAGATGAAGTCTCACCCGAGATGTTCAAGGGAGAGCTGACGGAACCACGTTTCCGTCGAATGAAGGAGGACTTTGTGCATCAAATTATTAACTTATCGCAACATTACATAATAGATCTAACCATTCAACTTAGGCATTAAACATAATTACATCATCATTCAACAGATCTTATCATTGATAGAACCACTAATGCGCAACAGATATAACAGTAAAACATTAATTGCAGCAAGAAAACATCGCATCATTCACAGATTCATATCGCATAATGCATTCATCACATGGAAATGTTGATGTATTTGTAACTTCGGAATTTATTTCCTATATGTATATTGTATTCCTATAGAGATGTTATTATTCCTCTATACGGAAGTGTTTGTATTTATATTGTAAGTGTCATAACTTATACTTGATGGGTTATTAGACCACCTTGGTGGGGTCGGCCCTGTATAAGTCATGTGGGTCAAAGGGTTATTAGACCACCCTATTGGGGGTTGGTCCAGTCAGCATTATGTTATGTGGTTAAGTTAAGGCCGACCTAGTAAAGGTTATTAGGCAAGTCAAGTCAAGTATCAATAGAGTGCAGGAGGCACTCTATTTCATCATTCAGTTTCTCAATCATACTCTCATTGGAGAGTGGCGCACTTGTGGAGGAGGAGAAGCTGCTAGGAGAAGACTATCTCTTGTACTTGGGTTGTATCATTTCTCTATCTATCTCTGAGGAAATTGTGGGGTTTTTCACCTTCTTGGTTTTCCTCAGTGAAACTCTCTGTCTCTTGTGTGCTTGCATTATTGTGTCCATGATTGATATGCTGCAGATATGTTGTAGATATGTTGTACATGTTATTCTCTTAGTTAAGATCCTAGATCAGATTGAAATTTCTGAAAAACTAACAGGAAATAGGAAAGACACAATGATTATGCTCAAAATGTTGTCATATCATATTCATCTTTGCAAAAACCCAGATACAACAAGATAATCCTTCTGTCGCATACCCAGATTAACAGAAAATAACCGAAAAAATCATCCGTGCTTAACTGTCTCTTCAATTCATCGGCTCATGTATCTCCAAATTGGTATCTCAACACTTATAATGCTATGTCTATTTATAGGTTTGCGCCTTTACATTTGCGGTCCACTGAGGGAACCACCTAACTACTTCTTAACAAACTCTACAAAAATATGACCCAAAAACCCACATAATGCGGTCCCAATGACCCAAAATGCATAAAGTATTATTGCCGCTTTCCTCCTTTTGTGGTATCTTTGTCCCTTCGCAGCATCCACGATGCTGCACAGCTGACTCATCCAAACCGCCTGCCAACAGGCCCCAAACACAATCTTATGGCTCGCCCTCGAGCCACGTCAACTGGACATGGTGTACTCAGTGGTCTTCAGCCTAAAGTCCTCGTATTGTTGATCGACCTCCTTGACCTGCTCCTTTACTGCTGTAGCCACTGCTTGACTCTCTGTCACATCCTGTGCAGATGGATGTTCCCTCATCTTCTCAGCAACTTGTCGACGACCCTCTTGCACAGCCTGCAGCGCGGAAACGGGCTTGAGCGAAAACTGATCACCAATCTCTTGGAACTCATCAAACTGTGTGCTGCGCTTCTTCTGGCGCTCTTTTGCCTTTGCGACACGCTACTGCAACTCTTTCAGTTCCACCAATTTGGTGACCTGAACAAATGGTGGCAATGTTTTTATTGACACCATTAGTGTTTCCAGATGCCCCTCCGCCTCTTTCCGCAACTTGGTCAGCTATTCCAATTGCTCGTCTTGGACTATGCTGCCCCAGAAATGCACAGTCTCCGTAGTGATTTTTGTCACCATCTGTTCTAGCTCTCCCAGCTGGGTTTCCAACTCCTCGATGACGCGCTTCCGTTCATCTACTTTCTCTTGCGGTGTGCCTGGGTTGAGTAGAGTTGTTAATTCGGCATTGTCATGCTGTAACTGAGTAATGACATCCCCAAGCCGCTATGCGTGCTCGACCGGATCCAGCTGCGTGGTGGGCTCTGGTACGTGCTGACATACTTCAGAGACGACCTCCACCAACCGCACGCTACTGTCCCATATGGCAACTTTCTCCACTGTCAACTGATCCTGATCCTTCTTCAACTCCTCAATCGCCTGAGCTTTCTCAGGAATCATATGCTCTAGCTTGTCTTCCAGTTCATCTACCACCTCTCTCGCTGCTACCGCCTTCGCCGTTAACTCTTCCACTTCCTTTCGAGCCACTGCTTCGTTCTCCTGCAACCGCAAGACTTGACCACTAACATCCTACTCTCGGTCCGCCATTTCCTGGTTGGCAAGCGCCACTCGAGACTTCGACCACTGGCTCACTCGGCATCCCACACCAAGGCCCCTCTTGTCTCAATAGTTACTCACCTTCCGAGGTTGAGCAATGTGCAAAAATCCCTGCTAGCAAACACACGACACTCGACTCTGCATCTCAACTCAGGAATGCAACACTGAACTATACTTCACACTCTGCACAATGGCCCCTTCCGAACGTGTTCAGCGCCTTCTTTTAGTGTCAGTTCATTCACTTAATCATCATTACCAAATCAAATCACTCATAATGACCAAATCATGCCTTAATTACCCAAATCTGTCATTGATCCTTTCAATTCAACGACCGGATCCACCATTAATTCCTATCATTTCATCATGCGCCACTAATTAACTGCATTTATTACTTATTTGATGGGGTTGTGACCTTGCAGTTGTCGTGGCACGACTCCCAAACTGTGATACCCTTGCTCCTGCTTGCGCATTATGTCCCTGCTAGTGCGCCAGCCTACCACCTAGCCTCTTGCTCTCTCTCTTTTTTTTTCTTTTTTTTTATCGATGTTGTTCAGACATCGCACTGCTCCGAGCCCGTCCTGTAGGGATTCAACCTGCTACCATTTACTAGCTTTGGTAGCATCACTCTGTCTAACTGTTGCAATTGTACTACGCCTCCTAAATTTATGCAACTAATGCGATATGGACCGAGCCAATGCATCTGTAACTTCCCTGGATGCTTCATGAACTTGCTGTCATACAACAACACCAAGTCTCCTTGCTGAAACTATTTGTTATTGATATGGCGATCATGCCAAGATTTTTACCGATCCTTCTCCACGCTCTGGTGAAACCCTACAATAAAGCGGCCTTCCTCAAGCTGGATCCGCTGCTCTAGTTGTTCTTCCAATGCTGCTTCATCATTCAGACCTATCACGGCTTCTATGCACAGACTCAGAACAACGTACTCCATAGGCATAACCGCCTCTTTCCCATACACCAATTTGAAAGGTTTCTGGCCCATCAACCTTTTACAAGTGGTGCGATATGCCCACAAGACTGTTGGAATCTTCAAATCCTAGTCATCGTGATTCGCATTACAAACCTTAGTAAGCACATGCTCCAACACCTTGTTGAAGGCCTCCACCGTGCCATTTTCCTGCGGATGATACGGCGTACTCTTCTTATGTTGTATCTAAAGCTCTGCTGTCAATGCACTGATTGTGCGATTGATAAAGTGACTGCCCTAATCACTCATCAATACCTTCGGGCATCCAAATCGAGTGACAATATAGTCGAACAAGAACCACAATGTTGTCGCAGCTGTGCAATCTACAACTGGTGCAGCCTCTGCCCATCTTGTCAAATAATCTCTCGCTGTGATTATGTATCGTGCACCAGTGCGCTTCCCAGGTGGGTTGATAGGTCCCACAAAATCCACATCCCATTTATCAAATGGCTGTAGTGTCACTTGAGGTATTAGTGGCATCTCGTCCCTCCTGAAGGGTTTTCCAATCCATTGACAAACATCGCAAGTTCGCGCATAATCTGTCGCATCATTGTGAAGAGGGGACCACCAAAGCCCTTCACGAAGCACCTTCCTGGAAGTCGCCCGACCGCCACAGTGTCCACTAGCCACTCCTACATGTGCTTCTGAAAATATCTGCCCTTGCTCGTGAGGTAGGACACAACGCCTCAAGATCTCGTTTGATCCTAGCTTGTACAGCTGTCCGGAAATCAACTGGAAATATGCAGCCTTAACCACCAGCTGTTTCTTCTGACTTGTGGTGAACCCCTCTGGTGTGGTTCTTGTCGCCATAAACTGAATGATTTCTTCATAATAGTCATTAGCTACTTCAACCCTGAATAGTTGCGCATATGGAAACCCATCTTCAATGTTGGTGGGTTCCTCCCCTATCTCAATCCGCGACAAGTGGTCTGTCCCTGCATTCAAGCGGCCCCATTTCACAATTATCTCAAAATAAAATTCCTGAAATAGAAGTAACCTGTGACATATCTTCCCCCCAACATAGGCTTATTGACCAGATACTTCAAATCAGAATGGTCTGTGAACATCTTGAAGTGACCTCCCAATAGGTAATGCCTAAACTTTTGCAGCGTGTATACCATCGCCAAGCGTTCCCTCTCTGTAGTGGAATAATTCCTCTCTACGAATGACAACTTCTGACTCGCAAAAGCAATTGGGTGATCCAGATCTCCTTCCCCTAGTTGCGCGAGCACTACTCCCAGCGCAATCAATGATGCATCTACATGAACATGAAATTCCTTGCTCCAGTCAGGAAATACCAATATCGGTGCAGAAGCCATCTTATCCTTCAACATCTTGAAACTAACTTGACATTTGGGACTCCACAAAAATAACGCGTCCTTCTTCAAAAACTACTCCATAGGGGTCGTGATCGCTGCATAACCCTGGATAAACTTGCGATAGTACCCGGTGTGTCCCAACGTTGCTCTCAACTGCTTGACATTGGTAAGCGGTGTCAGGCTCAGAATGAGTGCGATCTTTGCTAGGTCAACCAAAAATCGTTGCTTACAAACAATGTGGCCCAACAATATCCCAAATGGTGCACAAAAGATGCACTTCTTCAAGTTCAGCGATATCTGATGCTGCCAACAGCACTCCAACATGAGTTGCAGGTTTTCCAGATGATCCCTGATCAATCCATAAACTGTCCAGTCATCCATGTAAACTTGCTGAAACTTCTGAATAAAATCCCTGAAGGCAGCAACAACAACCCGAGAGAATATCGCAGGTGCGTTCTTCAACCCAAACTGCATCCCCGTGTACTGGAAACAACCCCATCCAGTCACAAATGTTGTCTTGTGGCGGTCTTCTTTCGCAATCTTGATTTGATGATAACCAGAAAATCCATCTGTGAAGGAATAGATCTCTTAGCCACCCACGTCCTCCAGTACTTCATTAGTGAATGGTGTCATAAATGGATCATGCATACATGCGTCATTCAGCTTCCTCAGGTCAATAGAAATCCGGACCTCACCTGTCTTCTTGTCTTGCACCACCATGGGACTAATCCATTCCAATTCTTCGACTCGTTCAATGATGCCAGCATCCAATATGCAATCAAGTTCAACTTTGACCTGTTCGTTATGTCACGGATTTAGTCGATACGGTCGCTGCCGAATTGGTTTTGTATATGGCTTCAAAGGAATTTTCATCTCCCCTAGATCCCCCAAGATTCCCTTCATATCGAAAAACTTCATAGGGAACAAGTCTTGGAATTCATGCAACAGGTCTGTGACCTTCGCCATCATCTCTTCATCCTAGTAGTCCCTGACATTGGCAAACTTTGGGTTCTCCTCTATCCCAATGTTGATCTTCCTTAGTTTCAGCGGTTGACTGATCGGATCCGTTGGTGCATCAGGAGCTACAACGTCGTGACTTCCTTCAGATTCCAGAATATTGACATTCCGTGGGTCATCACCATCCTCTGGCCCTCCAGTAATATTGTAGAATTCCAGCATCAACTGCATCGGCCAATGCAAATGTGGATCCACTGGGTAGGCAACTGGAACTACCTTTAGAACAACATTGCAGATGAGCTGCAAGGCATTGTGAACATCGGGATTGGCATCCGTGAAACTGAAGGTGTGCGTAAAGCAAACCATCAACTCTAACCAAGTGGTAATCTCTCCGCGCAACTCAATTGATTCATACCAAGATCGCGGCATTTCTTCCAAAGTATGGATAAAGGCATGGACCCACTCATCCTTTGGTCGTGATGCCCACAACATCTGACATTCAATCATATGACTTCCAGGGTCATTATGTCCATCATATTTCCTTGTGTGGTATATTTCTGTGTCGCCAAAGCGAACAGTCATCAACCTTTGACACTATGACCAACCAGTAATCGACTTCCTATGGGTCACCCACCATCGTGCTGGAGTAGCCTTCAGTGCCTCCTCTAATGCCAACAATCGCTGCGGTTCTGACACCTTAGTTTCAAATGTGACTAGAAACTCAGACAATCCAGGGAGTCCTTCATACATCGGCAACTCAACGGTCTTAGTCGCAACACGACGTAGGGACTGTGTGATCAACCCACACTTTCGGAACGATACCTCATGCAGGAGATTCTGCCAATTCTCTAAAGCATCATCCGAGTCAGAAGACGCAGAGCTGGAGCTGCGCCAACCAAGTTCTCCACCAGTAGTCGGATGGATGTAATATTCTGAAACGTTATATGCATGATCCCATCCTTTTCCAACTTCATCCTTGACAGGTTCAACATATCGTCACCCTTCAGCTAGATCCAACGGAGCGATGATGTGGAGATCCTTATTTTCAAAAGTCATCACCCGATTCTTAAAATTAATGACTGTTGCACTGTCATTAGCCCATCCAATCCCCAGCAACGCGGGATAAGAGATTCCACCTTCGACAACCTCAATGACATCAAAATCCACATATGTCCTCATCCCCTCAATATCCACAACAAGGCACAAAACTCTCCCAATTGGTGTCACCTTGGCCTGATTAGCCAATGGCAGTTGTACAGGACCAACTCAACGTTGGGCTCCCCATCTTTTGCCATGCTTGCTTTGTCAATATGTTAACATTGGATCCTATATCCAGAATAACTGAATTGACCTCATAATCCCCAATCTGGACATTCATGCGCATTTCTTTACCCGTCTTCTTCCTTTGCAAGGAATTCACTGCGGACTCCCCCCGTCCTTGAGTCGGTCGACGCAACAAACTCTTGATCTTGGCTAGAGCATTAGGATCTCTTGCTAGCAATAAACAACTTTCCAATAAGTGTTTTAAGGTACCGTACTGACGCAACGGTCTTGCTTCCGCCGTTGAGTCAAAATCCGGGGGCATGTCATAAATAATTGACTTACCGCGAACTTTTTCCATCGCACTACATGCTTGAAAGAAGGCATCACGCTCGGCATCAATTTCAAACTGCACCTTATTCTTCCCAGCTAACTAGATGAGTGGATGTAGACCATCTTCTCCTATCGTCACACCTCCGTGAGTGATAACTAGAACAACAACATCTTGTGTCCTTAGTTCCGCAGAAATTGTCGTGATAGTTGCGCCCTGAGTCTGGTTCAGCGGTGGATTCCCAGGTTGGTTCGCATTCTGGTTGGCGTTCCGATTCAGATGTTGATTTTGGTTCTGCGGCTGGTTTTTATTATGCACTGGTTGTTGATTCTGCAATTGATTTTGATTTTGCAACTGCTGAACGTTTCCTACCTGCCATCTCTCAATCATTTGTGGACAGTTCTCAATAGTGTGATAGCCACCAAAGCAATATGTGCAATGCGTTTGTAACTATGGGAAATCTCTCTGGTAGTGTCCCAACACTCTGCAATTATAACATTGGACAAGTCCGTGACCTCTTCCACCTCCGCAACTAAATCCTCCACTGCGTCCTCCCTGGAATCCTCTGCGGAATCCCCCTTGCTGTTGATATTGTGGTTGATTGAACTGTTACTGCATGGGATTCGGTTGCAGCTGAACACACTATGCAGTCTGAACGTACTGTGGCTAATGAACATACTGTGGTTGTTGTGGAGCCATCTGCATCAGAGTATACTGTGGCATAAACTGTTGTTGTGGTTGCAGCTGCAGTACAAACTGCATCTGCGGTTGAGGTAGCGGCTGGGCCACCTGTGGCTGCGGTTGCAGTTTCTGTACTGCACGCTGGTCGTCCTTCACATAGAATGCATCGTACATTTTTTCTTGAAGTAAGCCATATGCACAACAATCCTTATCTTCATTTCCCACAGACTCGCAGAAGGTACAATACAAATTCATCGGCTTTGTGACCATCTTCTGCATGTATTGACACTCCTCATGTCGATGTCCATATACCTAACAGATGCGGCACCATGGCATAACTCCGCCATTTAATGGATTCAGCACTCTTGATACCATATAGTTGCGGAAATCTAGGTAGCTATACTTATTATGCCCCTCTACACGACATCGCGTACACCAAGCCTCTTCACGATGTTCTTTACCCTTCTTAAGGTCTTGCAACTGTACTATCAAGTTGGCTAGCTGTGTCTGAATCTGCGACATGCTAGTTGCATTCTCACCAATCGACAAAGGTTCTAACCGCATCGCAATCTCCAGAGCTTCACTCGGCGTTGTGATGTTTTGTTGCATCAATGGGAGTCAAATATGGGGTAGCAATGTCACGATGAACCATTCCTTGTGTTGGACATCGCTCATTTCAAAGCTGACCCTTGCCATCAGTGTTTTGAACCGTTGGTCAAAATCCCACACAGTTTCATTTGGGTACTACTTAATCTCTTTAGTTCTGTAATATACTGCGCTTCATACTTAGGTATTCTGAACTCTGCAATCAATCCTTTTCTGACTTCTTCCAGCATCTTTTCTAGAGTTCCCATAGGAACCTGCACAAATTTCATGAACCAGTCTAATGCACGACCCCGAACAGTCGTCACCAATTGACCTTTCTTATCGTCATCATCTGTAATTTGCTTAACAGACCATACTGCTTCACATAAGAACCAATATTGCTTTGGGTTTTCAGTGCCATTCCCATGGAACAAAGGTAACTTCGCATCTTTGCCTGCCATCTTGGGCTTCCTTCCTACAGTCATTGAGCTGCTAGCAATCAAATTTTGTTGACACAATGAACACGGCGGTGTCAAAGTTGTATTCCTTCCTGGTTGTGAGATAGTGAGTGGAGGTGTGGGTACGTTGATACTGGGGATCGGTCCTGCCTCTATCCTGGGCGTAGCCTAGTGGTCCTTGTTGGCACTGTGAGGTCACTTCGTCCTATGTGGTCTTCCTTCACGGTTTTGCATTTCGATCGCAGCAGGACCTTCTCCTGTCCTCTACTCCTTTTCTTGTTGAAACCTTGCTCCTTCCCTCGTAAGACCACTCTCTTCCTCGGCTTCCTTCACACTCTAGTCATAACTTGCACCCATCTACTCCATATCATTCCATTCGCCTTCCCCCTTTCGTCGCGGTATCCACAGCCTCCACCCACCAAGATTCTATTGGTCGAGGTGCATCTTCAGTATGCCCTTTTCATAGATAAGCATCTTAATGGACAATTGTAGCGACAATAGGAACCTACCTCTTGGTCCGTTGAAGAATTCCCTTTCTGCTTCACTATAAGACTTTGTCGTATCAACCGCAAACTCAGTGATATAGCCTTCCAGTATACTGTCGACCTAGACCTCAACAGCCTATGATGCTTTGGTGTCGACCTCTTGCAGTTCCTGGATCAGTTCTGGGGTCCAAGATGTCGGCTCACCACCTTGGAAGTTTCGCTTCTGATAGGTCAATTTTGCTAACCATTCATACAGGATGATTGGGAACTCGCAGGAAAAATATTTGTGTGGACCGTTGTGTATGTACTTCGCCAACCACCAATCCGTCTACAACATAGGGTTCTGATTTTCTTTTTCAACAAACTCTCGCAACTTTAGGTCAAACCAATCTTGAATTTACGGTCTCGTCGGATGCCACAACATGTCCTCCTTTCACTTTGCGCTATGGTCCCGGCAACGGAACCATTTGTTGACACAAACCCAGTCGACAAGGGTTCCTCACACTATCGACACCCAAACCACCACGATCTCCCTAAGCACCGGCCTAAACAGGTTTTACCCTGTCCAGCAACACCTACGGAGCAGTTGAAGTCTCACCCGAGATGTTCAAGGGAGAGCCGAAGGAACCACATTTTCGCCGAATGAAGGAGGACTTTGTGCATCAACTTATTAACTTATCGCAGCATTACATAACAGATCTAACCATTCAACTTAGGCATTAAACATAATTACAACATCATTCAACAGATCTTATCATTGATAGAACCACTAATGCACAACAAATATAATAGTAAAACATTAATTACAACAAGAAAAAATCACATCATTCACAGATTCATATCGCATAATGCATTCATCACATGGAAATAGGAAAGACACAATGATTCTGCTCAAAACGCTGTAATATCATATTCATCTTTGCAAAAACCCAGATACAACAAGATAATCCTTCTGTCGCATACCCAGATTAACAGACAATAACCGGAAAAATCATCCGTGCTCAACTGTCTCTTCAATGCATTAGCTCATGTATCTCCAAATCGGTATCTCAACACTTACAATGCTATGTCTATTTATAGGCTTGCGGCTTTACATTTGCAGTCCACTTAGGAAACCACCTAACTACTTCTTAACAAACTCTAGGAAAAGATGACCCAAAAACCCACATAATGCAGTCCAAATGACCCAAAACTACATAATGTGGTCCAAATGACCCAAAAACCCACATAGTGCAGTCCAAATGACCCAAAATACATAAAATACTATTGCCTTGCGCACTGCTTTCCTCCTTTCATGGTATCTTCGGCCCTTTGCAGCATCCGCGATGCTGCGCAGCTGACTCATCCAAACCGCTTGCCAACATGAAGCTAGGAATTCTAAGTTTGAGATCTTCTCTCCAAAGATCATCAAGAAAAGGAGGCTAGTCTAACTCTCCCTAGGAGGGTGCATCTTTCTATCGAACTAGAATCTGATTCTGAGAATTTTCAATTTTTGGCCCATCACTACTGCCAGAGGAAAACTAGGGCATCAACTATTTTGGGATTTTGTTCACAGATTTGGATAAGTGAGTACATTGGACAAATCGCCTTGAGGAGGCTCATATTCTTGTCCAATCAAAAGTTCCAAATTCCAAAATTGGAAATTAGGGTTTCTTTGACAAACCCTAGGCCAACCAGCTCCAGAACCAGTTTGGGCCCTGGTAATTTTTAGGGGCGAAATTTCGCCAATTGGCTATTTTTGGGGATTTTTTTCAAAAAATAAATTCTCTATTTGGTCATTTTTAGTCTCTAGTATCGCCTATATTTACATAAAATATGTTTTTTTATCATAATATTCGCCAAAATTTACACATTTCAGTAGCAAGTTGTATGTTTCATATTTAATATTCGCCTACCTAACTATATACATGGTTTTTTTCAATCCAAAATATTCGCCTAGGATACTACACTTAAGTATAGTATTAGAATCCTTACAAAATACCCTAGTTTGGGCATCTCAAAAGTGGTAAGACCTAAAAGCTTTGTTATGTCCATTTGAAGTACTCATTCAATATGTCTCACCACATCGGGCTTGAGGATAAGCTTGAAGGAGCTGATAACTTCCGAGCATGGAAGTATAGGATTGCTCTTGTCCTTGAAGAAAATGTATTGGACAAGTATGTAAATGAAGAGGTTCCAGCACCAAAGGGAGATGAGGCTAAGGATATCCACAAGAAGAACTTGGTTAAGGCCAAGATAATTATTGCATACTCCATTAAGGATCATCTCATCCCACATGTGTCATCATTGAAGACACCTAAGGAGATGCTCGATGCTTTGACAAAGCTATTTGAAGGGAAGAACATCAATCGGAAGATGACCCCGAGGAACCAACTTAAGAATGTGAAGATTCAAAATGTACAGACCATGCAATCCTATTTCACAAGGGTCTCACAGATCAAGGAGCAACTTGAAGTGTTGATGTATTTGTGTAACTTCGGAATATATTCACTTGTATATTACATTTGTACTTTATTGTATATCCAACAGAGATGTCTTATTCCTCTGATTGGAAGTGTCGTCATTTGTATTTGTAAGTGTCGCAAGTTTCATTGTAAGTGTCGTCATTTATATTCATGGGTTATTAGATCGCAGGTGTGGGGTCGGCCCTAGTTAGGTCATGTGGTTGGGTTATTAGGATTCATTAGGAAGTCAGCCCTAGTGATTTATTGGAAAGTCAAGTCAGTGTATAAATAGAGGGTGTGCCTCTCTCATTCTATTCATTCACTCACTTCTCAAGCTCGCATAGCTAAGAGAGAAAGTGATGCACATGTGGAGGAGGAGGAGCATTTGCTAGAGACATCTTATTGGGTTTGATCCTTGTGATATTGTATTGGGGCTTATTCTATCTTTGAGGAAGTTGCGGGGTTTTTCACCTTCTTGGTTTTCCCCGGTGACACTCTGTGTCTCTTGTGTGCTTGTTATTGTGTCTATGATTGATATGTTGTAGATATGTTGTACATGTTATTCTCGTAGTGATCCTGAATGATTGTTGGGTGGGGCCCAAGTTGGAAAATATACAAGTGCTGAAAAGTGCGCATTGCGCGCGGCGACATAGGAGGGAAGCAGTTTTGAGAAATCGCACATGTCGCGCAGAGGCAATGGGTAAAGCAGGGTTGTGCAGAATGCAGATGTGCAGGTATCGCAAAGAATCTATTTTTGGTAAGAGATACCGGTAAAGGTCAGACAAGAAAAGTGACATGTTTTGGGAAAGGGACAGGTGGAAGGCAGAGGAAAGTGACCTGCCAAGGAGAGTGGCGGCAAGCAGTTGAGAAGCTAGGCCACTACACCAATGGAGACAGGCAAGCGGAAGGAGTGGAAAGGGACAGGCCATAATGCAGTTATAACCGTTTTGAGGACTGCGGCTGTCAGACGAGTGTGTGAGCCACGAGTGGCCTAGCTGGAAGGCCTGGAGTAGGCAGAGCAAGCTATCGATGGCGAAAGCTAGGGTGGAAGTTAGCCACGCCAGTTTTGGAAACCTTAGGGTTTTGGCCTACTGCTCTTAAAGACACGACCCATGGGCATGATCTATAAATAAGGTCATTTTGTATGGGAAAGGATTAATCTCAGGTAGAACTATTCATTGTTGAACTCTTCATTTTGGTTAGTATTGATTATTGTAGAATCTTAAGCTTGGAAGCCATTGTAAAGGCTCTACAGCTAAGTGCACAGAGACCTATCTGAGAGAGAAGAGAGTCTGCAGCTGAGTGCGTAGACTAAGAGCGGTTGTACCCTTCCCAAAAAGATCAATATTAACAACCGTTCTTGTGGACGTAGCCTCCATCCGGGGGGTGAACCACATTAAATTCTGTGTAGGGTGATTGATTGTGTTGGTGTATTTGTTCATTTGCTTAGTATGGATGTTTGATGCCGCAGTTATCTGTTATGTGATTGCTTTTATATGTATTTGCCGCAAGAATGATGGGAATAATATGTTAAGTAATACATTTGTGGATGAATGTTAGGTATTCAGCACTTCTAAGCCTGTGAATGTATGAATTTGTCGGAAAATCGCATAGTTGAACACTGAATTTGAGCGCAGTGTTGGAGCGCATAGTGTTGTATGGTTTATTCAAGTGCATGCACCATAACGATAGTAATCTAAGTGTGTTGAGGGGATAAATAATGTTAAGTAAGATTGGTTAGAGTTAATCAAGTCTTGAGCAGACGCGCGGTCCAGTCGACGCGCTGACCCATCATAATTGCTGTGAGGTAAGATGTTGATAGCTTATCGTCGTGACGCAAGAAGTATCCCATACCGCGCAGTCCTTGGATGCGCTGGTTGTGAAAGCACCTCAGCTTATCGAAGTATCCGATGCGAAGTAGAGACTTCACGCAGTATTTTGTCCACAGTAAGAGAGTCCATTGTCACGTTGCTCGTCAGTTCCCATCACACTCGCATCACAGGTTGTGGAAACTTGATTCCACAACCACCCCCTCAGCTTCGCCTTGGGTGAGACCTCAGGCTGCGCGCAGTCTGTTGCCGAAAGGGCCTGTGAATAGGGGTTTTGTTTGTTCCTTGAACCGCTAAGTACCTGGGTCTACACTGGAAACCTCTAGCTCAGTTATATATGCCAACAAATGGTTCCATTGCTCGGATAAGACCAGTGATGCGATAGTGTGTTTGGCGAGTAATGTGTGAAGAAGAATAGCAGTTCCCGTTGGGTTCAGACAATTGGCATCCTAAAAAGAAAGAGATCTGGGACTGGTGTGACAAGATCGAAAGAGATTTTGCAAAGAAAGAGAACAGACACCCACGTCTCTCTGACGTATAGTGGTTGAACAGATATTTGTGGAGATAAATTCATGAGATTTTCTGGGATTTGTTTGGAAACGAGCTGCATGAGTGGATCTTGCGACTTGCAGAAAGGAAAACTTGTTTTCAAGGAGGAGTACCTACAGAGTGGACTCCAGAGCTCACAGCGCAGCTCAAAGCAATAGACAACCCACTGACGCGAGCAGTCGACTTCTGGGTTGATATCATACTTGAAGGATTTGTAATAGAATTTGATGTAGACATGTTGAAGTCCTACAGTCAAGCTGAAGCATACTTTTTCGAAGGATTCATAGGTAAGTTCTTGAACAATCTCAGTCTATACATTAAAATGCTTCTAGCTAAGAAAGGCATTTTAAGAATGCAGTAATATTTTTGAATCTGTCATGGTCAATAGCATTTTTAGTGATTCTGACGAAGAGACACATAATCTGAGAAGTGGAAAGAGATATAAGTTTAATAAAGAAAAGAATCCCGGAGGACCTAGACTCCGCATCGATACCGAAATCCCATGTGACCTTAACAATCAGACCGCGCTGTCATCAGCCACCATCCACCCCATTACACCTCAGAATCTGTCGGTTGCAGAAACCGCGCCATCCCTACCTCAAAACCCACCCATTGCGAGTGTAGCGCTACCCATCCCACAAAATATTGCTAGCACCACAGGAGTGAGTGCTCAGACCATTCCAGCTCAGACTATTCCAATTCAGAATACCCAGTCTTAGAATATTCCCTTTACTTTTTCCACTCAGAACCCTCCGCAGACTCATAGCACTACTCAAGGTGCTCCACAACCAGGAAGGAGAAGGACAGATAACGATATAAAACTGTCGATATTCAAAGGAACGGGTCTAAAAGACCCTGATCAGCACTAGTTTCTATGTAAAGCCGTATGGAGTGTAAAGCAAGTTCAGGATGATGCTGTGAAGAGAGCGCAACTCATCACTACTTTCAGAGACCGAGCATTGCATTTGTTTATGAAATATTCTTAGGCATAGCCAACAGAAATCAAGGCTTCACTCGTAGCAGAGTTTAAGAAGCCGAAATCAGAATCGTAGTGCATAATAGAATAAAAGGAAATCAAGCAGAAACCTACCGAAACGGTTTGGGAATTTGACTAAAAATTTAAGACATTACTAGATCAAGTGAGATTTGAGATAGCTCCGCAACAACATAAGGAGTGGTTCATTGCTGTGTTGTTGCTCCACATCAAACAACCACTGATGCAACATAAGGTTGCGTCGCAGGCTGAGGCCTTAGAAATCACCATGAAGCTGGAGGCTTCACCGATTAGAGAGAGTAGTTCTGGGATGTCACAGATCCAGAACCAGTTGACCACCTTGACGTTAGAATTACAAGGTATGAAGAATGGAAAAGAACAGAGATATGAACCGAGACATGAAGTTTGGTATAGGATGAAAAGGAGAGGGCCACACCAGAGACCATTGCCCCCTATTTCAATATTATATTTACAGTGGCGCACCAAACCTAATGAATATGAATCACAATCAGGAGTCGTGGTGTGAAATCTGTAGAAGCAGAGGACACAGACCTGAGGACTGTTACCTAATACAAAAATATGTAAAAACACCAAAAAATTTATATTGTAATTTCTATAAATCAGTTGGACATGATGAACCCAACTGTCACGCATATGAGCTCATGAATGAAAGAAAGCGCGATATGGAAGCGATGCGAGGCGCTGGAATTTACCACGTCCAAGAAGAAAATCAGCCGAAACAAGACAACACCCACTATGATGAGGGAGGATATAGAGGCCGTGGTGGTGGATACCGCGGGAGAGGAAGAAATTCCGACCCGGTAGAAGGAAGAGGATGCGACCAGGTAATATATTATAACAGTGGCCAGCTAGGTCACGTATCTAGAGATTGTACCAACCCATGCACTACATGTAATTATTGTAAATCATTTGAGCATGTCATTGAAGACTGCCCTGTGCTTGAGGTATAAATGCAGAAACGAAGAAGGACAGAACCAATGAATCCCAACATTCAGTTGATCGCAGCAGAGAGAAGATCTATGAATCCAAGTATAAAAGTGGTAACGTGCAATGGCACTAATACAGGAAGGGATGGAGGCATAGAAGCTTTGACTTCTGGGACGCGCGATCCTAGGCAGAATCTTGGTGAGCCGGTATGGATTAGAAAAGCTCGGGGGAAAGCACCGGGTCTGGACTTACAAAAAAATAAGGGAGCTTTCGAGGAAGCGTGGGACATGTTTCGAACACCGCCACCCAGCTCCCTGAGAACCCAGTTGCATAGCGAAATACCGCAAAGATAGGATATTCCAGCGGCATATGATCAGATGAGCGCTACGGCAGACACAGGTACCTCTATTTTGTAGTTCCTACGGAGCTGCATGAAGTTATTGAAGAGCGCAAATGATTTCATGGAATTTGAAAAGCTACTGAGCCAGTATGAGCCAAACAGCGAGAAGGGGCTGCCCATGGCGCAGTCCATAATATTAGGAGTCCTAAAAGAACAGGAAGGGAAATGAGGCTCACTGCATAGATTGGGGACTATGAGATGGATGAGATCATTCTTGATCTTGGATCCGAAGTAAATGTCTTGACTAAGCAGACATGGCATTAGATGGTCAAACCAAAGCTACAGTGGTCACCTCTATAGTTAACATGGCTAATCAAGGGATAGTTATACCTTTGGGGAGGTTACCCAACACCAATGTTGACATTGACGGAGTGCGCAACTATGCATATTTTGAAGTGATTGAAATCGTGGATGACAACCATACTTATCCAGCACTACTGGGTATCGATTGGGCAATGACTAACTCTGCCATTATTGATTTGAAGACTATGAAAATGATATTTGAAGGCAATGATATTAGGGTCATCACACCATTGGACCCCTCGCAGGGTGAACGATATGTTGAACCGATTCATGAGGAATCCAGAGCCCAAGACTTGGACCGTATTTACAAGATGACAACCAATGTTGCTGACTATATTAATCCAACTATGGATGGCACACTCAGTTGGCGTTGTGATAGTTCTTGCATTTCAGACTCTGATGCAGGACTGGAAAACTGGCAAAGCAGATTACATGAAGTATCTGCCTGGAAATTCCCGCGGATCATGAAGTCACTCCGCTGGATTGGAAAAGAGGTAACTCCAATCCCTACCTATGATGGGTTATCTAATGTTTACTATTTTATCAAAGAATATACTGCAGTAGTTGCGGATGAATACCACATATCAGCATTAGACATGGCACTGCGTGGGACACCTGCCAGATGGTGGGATGCGCATAAGAAGACACTGACCACATGGGATCAGTGTAGAATTAAGATGCAAATCAGGTTCGCTGAGAAGGTTACACTATCTTTCAAAAAATATAATGGTCAGACGGATCCAAGGGATCATATTGAAGCTTGTGTACAAGCTTGGGTAGAAAGGACACAGACAAAATGGGTGCATATGTTTGTGCATACGCTGGAAGAACCGATTCCAAAGAAGTGGTACCTAGACTTGGAATTGCGCAGAGGCACAGCGGATCGGTCTGCTCTAACCGTGAGCTTCCAGACAGATTTCAGTTTTGAAGACGAACATCCCAGTATCAATGACGCGCTGCAGGTCATTAAGGAAAGAACATTCAAACTAGACTGCACATAGGGAAACGTGACACTAGAAGAATTCTTTGGGGCAATTAGCATACCTACGTGCCTACATCCTGAATGGGAGGCGCAGCTAGAGAACGCTCTTGATTGTTATCACATCGCCGAGGAAAGAGAGGATAAAGCAGATAGTGATGAGGAGGACCCGCGCAACATACAGATACCTAAATCAGAGGGATCACGCGAGGTAGAAGAACCTCCACTGGAAATTCCAGATATGAGTGGACCTGTGAAAACAAGGAAAGTGAACATTGGCACCAGCACAGAGCCAAGGTTCACAGCTATTGGAGATTATTGGGATGAAGATACAGTTGAAGAGGTCGCAGGTATACTACAGGTGTATTGAGAATTATTCCCGACCAAGTTCACAGAGATGAAAGGTTCTGGGAGACTTAGGAGTGATGAAAATTCGTCTTAATCCTAGCGCGAAGCCTGTTAAGCAAAGACCATACCAACTGAATCCATGCTACAAAGAACGAGTTAAGGAAAAACTCAATAAAATGCTCGATGCAGGAATCATTGATCCAGTTGAATAATCTGAGTGGATAAGCACGATGGTTATCCAGGATAAGAAAACAAAGGGTGAGATCAGGATCTGTGTGGATCTCAGAAAGCTGAATGATGCATTAATGCATGACCCATTTCCTACACCTTTTACAGACGAAGTGCCAGACAATGTTGGAGGGAATGAGGCGTATTCTTTTACTGATGGATTCTCTGGCTACCATCGGATCAGGATTGATTGCACAGATAGGCACAAGACTACTTTTACTACAGAATGGAGGTCGTTCCAGTAAATAGTGATTCCTTTTGGTCTGAAGAACGCACCTGCCATATTTTCTAGAGTGGTCATCGCAGCATTTAAAGATTTCATACACAAGTTTTTAGAGGTTTATTTTGATGATTGGACCATTTTCGGTTTACTAAAGAACCATGCCGCGAACCTCAGGATGATGCTAGAGAAGTGCAGACAACATCAAATTTCATTGAATCTAAAGAAGTGTGTTTTCTGTGTTCCCTATGGAATCTTGTTGGGACACATTATGTGCAAACAGGGCTTGATGGTTGATCCTGCGAAGATTGCAGTCATTGTAAACTTCCCTACACCAAATTCAGTCAAGCAGTTGCGCACTACATTGGGGCATACCGGCTATTACAGGAAATTCATAAAAGGGTATGCGCAGATAACCACAGGTATGGAGAAGCTTCTAAAGAAATATGCACTGTTCATCTGGAATGAAGAATGCGAACAATGCTTTGACACACTGAAAGAGAAGATGGTCACTGCACCGATCCTAGTTTTTCTAGACTGGGAGAAGCCGTTTCATGTCCATGTTGATGCTTCATGTATCGCATTGGGCATTGTTCTCGCTCAGCCAGGAGAGGGAGGTATTAATCATCCCATTGCATTTTCCAGCAGAAAGTTATCATCCGCTGAGAAGAACTATAACACTACTGAGTGAGAAGGACTCGCTATGGTCTACGCACTGCAGAAATTCAGACATTACTTGCTTGGTGCGCATTTCTCTATGTTCACTGACCATTCTTCTTTGAAATACCTGGTCAATAAGCCAGTGTTAGGGGGGCGCATATGCAGATGGTTACTACTCTTTCAAGAGTATGACTTTGAAATTGTGGTTAAGCCAGGAAGATTGAATTTAGGACTTGATCATCTATCAAGGGTTGAGTCAGGAGAGGAGACTATGAATCTGGAGGACAATCTGCCTGATGCGCAGTTGTTTGCTATATAGGTTGTCGATGAGTACTATAAGGACATCATTGAATTTTTAACCACAAGATTGGCACCTCAAGAGTTCACTACCCAACAGAAGAAGCAGCTGGTAGTGCGAGCCGCAGACGTCACTATAATCACAGGTCAGCTACACAAGTTGGGACGGATGAAGTGCTGCACAGATGTGTACTACAGCATGAGAAACCATTCATATTAGTTGATGTGCATTCAGGGGTCGTAGGAAGCCACTATGCAGGCAGAGCTACTGCGCAAAAGATATTGCGCACAGGGCTATGGTGGCCTACGATTCATAAAGATTCGAAGGAACATTGCCAGAGTTGCGATGCTTGTCAAAGGATAGGAAAGCCATTACGTAGAGATGAAATGCCATTAAATCCACAGTTGACATTGCAGGCCTTTGAGAAATGAGCCATTGATTTTGTGGGTCCTATTAACCCACCAGGAAAACGAACTGGTGTGAGGTATATCATTACTGCTAGTAACTACCTCACCAGATGGGCATAAGCAAAGCCAGTGAAAGACTGTAGTGCAACTACAGGCGCAGACTTTATATATGAAAACATCCTTCCAAGGTTTAGATGCCTGAAGATTTTGATGAGTGTTCAAGGCACTCACTTTCTGAATAGAACCATTGAAGCTTTGACTGAATAATTCCACATTCATCATCAGCGTAGTACACCTTATCATCCACAGGCAAATGGAACTGTTGAAGCATTTAACAAAGTTTTGGAGAATGCGCTAACCAAGATATGCCACGTCAATCAGGACGATTGGGACCTGCGCATTCCATCTGTATTATGGGCATACAGGACTACATGCAAGAAACTGACTGGCCATATACCTTTCAGATTAGCTTACGGACAAGAAGCAATAATGCCAATGGAGTACATCATTCCCAGCTTGCGCATAGCTGCATTTACAGGCATGGCAGATCGTGCAGCGCTAGAAGAAAGGCTCCTACACTTGGTTGGGCTGGAGGAAGATCGATTCATCGCAGGATTCCACCAACAAGTACAGAAAGAGCGTGAAAAAGCATGGCACGATCGCCATATCAAGAATAAGTCTTTCTAGGTAGGTGATCTAGTCCTCCTGTATGATAGCAAATTCATGAAATTTCCTGGAAATTTTAAGATGCATTGGCTTGGCCCATATACTGTAATGCATGTTACTAATGGTGGTGCAGTTCAGTTAGCTACATTAGCCAAAGATACCTTTCCAAGTATGATAAATGGTAGCATACTAAATCTTTATCGCAATAGTCCGGCTACGCAGAATTCTGTATGATTAAGGGAAGCATACCATGCAACACTGTTGAAGTTGCGAGCAAAAAAAACGAAGAGAAAAACAAAGAAAGTAGCTGCGCAGAGCAAGTTCAGATACTAATCGCACAGAAAAGATGGAATGACAGCCTCGCAGAAGAGCAAGTAGCATACACACGTAAAAGTGACACTCATACGAGGACCGCAAGCACACCATGACGGAAGCTGTTACCATTGTAATCGTTGGCCGATTAGTGGGCCGTTAACCAAATTGGTGGCAAGGGCTCACCTCAAACTTTAGGGCGGATGTGACATTTTGGAACGCCATAAAAGCCAAAATAACTCCTATAGTACCGGAATCCGACTAGCAGGTCGAGCATTTAACGCTGACTAGATGGAGTTGACGTGCTGGCTTGCCTGGCAGCCCCTTTCACATTTAAAGAAACAGCAGCGGCATGATGATGAGGATCGGATGACTCAGGTGAAATCATAGGCACGAGCTGGTAATAACTATGGCATTTAGTGCCTCAGCAACCACCGAAGGCCACATTGCAGACCGGTTGAGTCTATAAATATGGCCTCACTCGACCACTTCTCCACTTTATGAACTACTGTACATTGTTGCTAGAACTCTCAAAGAGCCGAGCGAAGAAGAGCAGCGTATGAGAGAGCTGAATGATTTACAGGAGCTATTCTGGTTATTTGAGTAGTCAAGGATTTCAGGAGTCATGACGACGACAAAGGGAGCCTCTTCCAGAAGTTTAGCAAGGCAGGCTGATAAGGGGAAGCAACCAGCTGCAGAACATAGTGGGTCAGGCACACCAGTGAAACAGAAGCTGGCTGCGATTCAAAACCATCCCATCTATCTGGTGCCCGACTATATCCCTCCATGGAAAGATGACGCATTTTCGGTGCATCTGGATAAGAATGCAAAATATGAAATCTCGGTTCCATTCATTTCTACTCGGGTGAGGGTTGTGGAGAACTTACTAGGCGAAGTGTCGAACTATAAGTTGGAGGACTATGACCTGCTAGAGAACACACTTGCAAAACCAAGGAACTATCTGTAGTTTTGACCTGATGGATACATTGACTGGGTAGCGGATGAGAAGACTAGTGCCGAAATCCTTCAAGTCCAAGAATGGCTAAAGCCTCTCCAACCATCAAGATTATTGAATCTGTTGCAAATGTCGCATTTTCCTAAAAGCACTGAGTATTGGGTGGTAGTGTGTGCATTGCTATCTTGTGTGAACGAACGATACTTATGGATGGATACGCCCATCGATATTAGTATCAACTTGATCCATCAAATCACAAACTTGAACAAGTGCGGCGAGGACCCTACAGAGCTAATGGTAAAAAGGGCGTAGGATAGAGGTATGAGCGACGAAGTGGCAAAAGAATTCGGTGTAGTGCAGAAGGGACGAGGGTTCCCAACCACCTATATCAATGATCACGCGGTGAAATTTACCGTTCAGTTGCTCGCCGGAAAGGTACTACGCAAGTGTCGACCACCTGAGGTACCGACGGTCGCGATCAAGTTAGCCGCGAGAACATTGCATGGAAAACCTTACAACTATTGCCAGTATCTACACAATGAGTTTCTAGCAGACGTTGAGGACACACAGGATGAGGGAACAACATTCCATTTTGGTTGGCTACTCATACTGATAGCCTTTGTAGGCTGGAAAGAGCCAGATGAGTATCAGGGCGTGCCAACTTTAGCAGGACAGGGCCGTGGGACACACTTCAGCAAACTATGGGCGAGCTCGAATTCATCTAGGCAATGGCAGATAGTTGAAGTCTTCTATGTGTATTATCGCCAATTGCGCGACGCCATTCTGTCGACACCGTGAATTGCAAGACCATTGAATGATAAATACACCTACATCATGAGGTTTATGGTGAAGAGGCATCGGTCACATATTCAGCCTAGGGCTGACACAAACCAAGAATTATGGTATCCAGTATTTTATCGGCTGGATGAGGACACGATCGAGTAGATGATAGAGCGATGGGATGAGGACTAGAAAGTTTCCGCATCGCGAGATGATGAATCTGATTATGAGCAACATGTCGAACCCCTCAAAGAGAAAATTGATGTAAAAGACTCAGATGAGGAGAGCAAAGAGGAAGATAAGGATGAAACAGAAGCAGGAAATGGCAATAAGGGAGGGCTACCAGCTGGTACTACCATTGAGGAAGAAAAGGAGGGAGAGTAGAGTGAGCCTACAGAGACGGCAGCGGGAAAAAGGAAGGCCATTGAAGGGCCTGCGCAACCGCAAAGCCGACGTACAAAGCGGAAGGCAGAAAAACCTGATTTTGGCTCGCAGCTCCATCCGGATGATTGCGAGATCATCACGACCAAAGTACAAGAAGTATGGGAAGAGACCCGTGTGGAGAAGGAAGCCAAACAAGAACAAATGCAGCTAAGATTAATCCAAACTATGGAAACAGTAAAGACTATGGTCACCCAATTAATTTTGGGCCATCAATCATCAGACTCCTAAGGGAGGGTAGGAGGAAGCGCCCACCACACGTAGAAATCCCCTACCCTAGGGTTGTGCATATCGAACCAAGATACTTCATTTTCCCGAATGAAACGGTGCGCGAGGCAGTGAAGAACTCATCACATTTTGACCTCAACATTGGGTCACTACCGCTGGAGGACCTGAATGAGATACATCTGCAAATCTCAGAGGAGATACAAGAAAGAGGCATTGCCTCATATGACCATAGCATCCGGATGAAAGAAAATATTGAAGATCTCAAGCAGGAATCTAAGCGAAAAGAACAAGAACTGTCTGAAGTCCGAGAAAGGGACCGCAAGATCAAAGAGACCATCTCGACGGTATGCAAAAAGATCCACGAGTGTGTAGAAGAGGATGATGTCGAGGATACTATAAAGAAGCTTGGGGCCAAGGTAGAAACCCTCACATCAGATATGGTACAGATGGAGACTTCCTACAAAGGGAAGATCGCAGAGCTAGAGGCTAGGCAACCAGTGATACCGCCAGATTAGGTCGCAGCTCCAGCGAAGGAGGTAAAGGCTACCATGGATAGCATTTCATCGGAAGTGACGAAATGCCAAGATTTACTGGAAGGGGTAAACAAAATATTGATAGGGTTGAATGAGGATCATGCGCTGCAATGGATAAAGGGGGATCTGCAGCGAACAGAGCAAAAGGTAGAAGCTATGAATGCAGAGTTGAAAAGTGCGCTAGCCAGGGAGAAAATACAAAGATATAATGAAATCAAGGACCTACAGAAAGAATTGGCCGTGCTGAGGGAGAAAGAGGCTGCTGCATCTGATAGGTTACATCCCATTGAACAGGAAGGCCTTGAATTGATATAGCAATTTGATGAGAAGTTCATAGAACTTCATACGGCAGAAGGCACCATGAAAGAGAAGGTGGCCAAAGAACAAGTCTCGCAGGGTACCCTGGAGATGCTTCGGGGATTCAAGCAAAACACAAAGGACATCGTTGTAGAGCTGGCAATTACTCTGCAAAATTTTGCTTCAAAGATAAGCACACCGCAGGGTGCGGCGCCATCGTCCGAACCTGGAAGTGGCTCGGGACGAGCCACAGGTGAGTGTTAGGGGCCTGTTGGGCGAGGCCCAAGTTGGGAAATATACAAGTGCTGAAAAGTGCGCATTGTGCGCGGCGACATAGGAGGGAAGCAGTTTTGAGAAATCGCTCATGTCACGCAAAGGCAATGGGTAAAGCAGGGTTGCGCAGAACGCAGATGCATAGGTATCGCAGAGAAGCTATTTTTGGTAAGAGATACCAGTAAAGGTCATATGAGAAAAGTGACATGTTTTGGGAAAAGGGATAGGTGGAAGGCAGAGGAAAGCGACCTGCCAAGGAGAGTGACGACAAGCAGTTGAGAAGCTAGGCCACTACGCCGATGGCGACAGGTAGGCAGAAGGAGTGGAAAGGGACAGGCCATGATGCAGTTATAACCGTTTTGAGGACTGTGGTTGTCAGATGAGTGTGTGAGCCACGAGTGGCCCAGCTGGAAGGCCTGGAGTAGGCGGAGCAAGCTGTCGATGGCGACAACTAGGGTGGTAGTTAGCCACACCAATTTTGGAAACCTTAGGGTTTCGGCTTACCGATTGTAAAGACATGACCCATGGGCGTGATCTATAAATAAGGGCATTTTGTATGGGAAAGGGTTAATCTCAGGTAGAACTATTCATTGTTGAACTCTTCATTTTGGTCAGTATGAGTGCACAGTGCACATAGTGCATAGAGACCTATCTGAGAGAGAAGAGAGTTTGCAGCTGAGTGCCCAAACTAAGAACGGTTGTACCCTTCCCAAAAAGGTCAATATTAACAATCATTCTTGTGGACGTAGCCTCCATCCGGGGGGTGAACCACGTTAAATTATGTGTAGTGTGATTGATTGTGTTGGTGTATTTGTTCATTTGCTTAGTATGGATGTTTGATGTCGTAGTTATCTGTTATGTGATTGCTTTTATATGTATTCGTTGCAAGAATGATGGGAATAATATGTTAAGTAATACATGTGTGGATGAATGTTAGGTATTCAGCACTTCTAAGCCTGTGAATGTATGAATCTGTCGGTTAATCGCATAGTGGAACACTTAATTTGAGCGCAGCATTGGAGCGCGCAGTATTGTATGGTTTATTCAAGTGCATGCACCATAACGATAGTAATCTAAGTGTGTTGAGGGGATAAAGAATGTTAATTAAGATTGGTTAGAGTTAATCAAGTCTTGAGCAGACGCGTGGTCCAGTCGACGCACTGACCCATCGTAATTACTGCGAGGTAAGCTGTTGATAGCTTATCGTTGTGACGCAAGAAGTATCCCATACCGCGCAGTCCTTGGATGCGCTGGTTGTGCAAGCGCCTGAGCTTGCCGAAGTATCCGACACGAAGTAGAGACTACGCGTAGTCTTTTGTCTACAATAAGCGAGTCCATTGTCGTGCTTCCCGTCAGTTCCCATCACACTCGCATCACCAAGTTGTGGAAACTTGATTCCGCAACCACCCCCTCAGCTTCGCCTCGAGTGAGACCTCAGGCTGCGCGTAGTCTGTTGTCGAAAGGGACGGTGAATAGGGGTTTTGTTGGTTCCTTGAACCACTAAGTACCTGGGTCTACACTGGAAACCTCTAGCTTAGTTATATACGCCAACAATGATAATGGAATGAAATTATCAAAAAATTAACATGAAGTAGTTGGAGAAAATTTAGAAGAAGGAGAGATTGTAATGACCACCTTGAATGGTATCCCAATATCACAGGACTCATTCATTCAAGGGATATGTGCCAGAAAGAAGTTGATCACATCCAGTAGACTATGGGAAGAATGTTCACAAGAATAAGCTCGACTTGTGGAACGAGAAGAGAATATGGGAGCAAATGATGATCAAGCTCTGACAACACACACCATAAGAAATCATAACAAGAGGGAGCAGGTCATAATCACAGTAAGAGGGAGAAACACCATCAAAATTAGAGGGAGAACTATAGAATATCCAGAAGAGATCTATCCAAACGTTAGATGTTATACATGTGATGAGAAGGGACACTACTACAGAGATTGTCCCACAAACAGAAGTGTCTCCCACAACAAGAAGACCAACAAGAAAAGACACCATGCTCACACCGCAGAAGATGGTGAACCTCCAAGGATAAGAAACAGAGAAGAAAGTGATGAATCTTCAAGTGATGAAGAATATGTCCTGATCTCAGCACTCACAGGCATTGTCACACATGGGAGTAATGATTGGCTTGTAGATAGTGGAGCTTCCAAGCATATGACGGGATATAAAGAATCCTTCACAAATCTATCTAAGCATGAGTCACCTCACAAGGTGAAACTTGGGGATGATTACCAATACCCCATAAAAGGAAGTGGAGAAGCTTCATACAAGCTAGACTCTGGGAAATATCTGAAGATGAAAGATGTCCTATATGTTCCAGGACTAAAGAAGAACCTTCTCTCCATATCAGCACTAGATGCTAAAGGTGTGAGGGTTGAATTTGTTGATGGCCAAGTCCTAATGTGGCCAAAGGGAAAGACGATAGATGATGCAATTGTGATTGGAGAGCAAGAGGGAGGTTTGTACAAATTAAAAGGGACATTCTGAACAAGCCTCGGTTCATGACTCCGTGGAGACAAGTGAACTATGGAATAGAAGGCTTGCACATGTGCACTATAGAGATATACCCATTGCAAGCAAAGCAATTGCAGGACTTCCATAAATTCAGACGAAACATGAAGGCGTTTGCAAAGGATGTGCGAAAGGAAAGAACATGAAGAAGACATTTCCAAGCAGTGAAAGCAAAGCGAAATGGATATTGGAGATCATCCACTCTGATGGATGCGGTCCCATGTCATCGAGTTCATTAAGTGGGTATGTATATTATGTTTCATTCATTGATGACTTTTCCCATAAGACTTGGATATACTTCTTGAAAAGTAAAGATGAAGTATTCAACAAGTTCAAGGAATTCAAAGCCTTGATCGAGAATCACACTAAGAAGAAGATCAAGACCTTTCGATCAGATAATGGTGGAGAATTCACCTTGGAATATTTCAAGGACCTATGCAGAGAATCTGGGATTAAGAGGGAGTTGACCACTCCCTACAATCCACAAAAAAATGGTGTTGCAGAAAGAAAGAATAGAACAATAATGGAAGCAGTGAGAGAAATGCTTCATGACCAGGATCTTCCGATGCACTTATGGGTAGAAGCTGCTAGGACATCGGTGTATGTACATAACCATACTCCTCATCGAGTAGTAGACAACAAGACTCCAGAAGAGGTGTTCTCCGGTGAGAAACCAAAAGTCAGCCATCTCAGGATATTTGGCTACCCAGTGTACATACACATTCTGAAGGAGAAGAGGACGAAACTAGATCCTTCAGGAAAGAAGGGAATATTCGTAGGATACAGTGAAACTTCGAAGGCCTACCGAATATACTTCCCAGGATTCAAGAAGATAAACATCAACAAAGACGTAACATTTGACAAAGACTCAACATACAACAAATCCAAAAAAATACCTATTGAAGAGACTGAAGAACTTGAAGTTCCCAGGATCAGTGATACAGCTATAGAAGAAGCAGTTCCAGAAGATCATGAAGACCGCAAAATGGAAGAACCACAAGAACCTGTAGATCCACCTCGTGAGAAGAAATCCCACAAGAGGAAACCAACATGGGTACAAGAAGTAATACAATATGCAAAGATGTATGGCGCTTCAGAGGGGATGCACATAGAAAGCAAGAGACCTATGCCATACTCCAGCTATGTATCCTTGTTGTGCGACATCATTAACAAAGAACCTTCGAACTATGAGGAAGTGGCAGAGAAGAAAGAATGGAAGGATGCCATGATCGAGGAGTACCAGTCAATTATGAAGAATGATGTCTGGGAGGTAGTTCCGAGACTAGAAGGGAAGTCTGTTGTGACTTCGAAATCGATATACAAGATGAAGCATCCTGCAGATGGTAGCATTGAGAAACACAAGGCAAGATTTGTAGCGTGTGGCTTCTCCCAGAAGGAAGGCATAGACTATGAGGAGACGTTCACACTTGTGGCGAGATACCTTCCATAAGATTTGTACTAGCACTGGCCGCAGTGATGAAATGGAAGGTACACCAGATGGACATCAAGATAGAATTCTTGAATGGTGTAGTGGAAGAGGAAGTGTACGTGGAGCATCCACTTGGATTTGAGACACATGATAGGTAGACTCATATGTGCAAATTGAAGAAGGCCTTTTACGGATTGAAGTAGGCACCCAGGACGTGGTACGGCGGGATGGATAGTTTCTTGATGAGCTTAGGATTTGCCAAGAGTAAAAATGATTCCGACCTTTACTACAAGGTTGAGGTAGGAAATCCAGTGATACTTCTACTCTATGTAGATGACCTATTTGTAACAGGGGAGGATGAGCTTATTGCATATACGAAGAGGAAGCTTGCCGCAAAATTCGAGATGAAGGACCTGGGTATGATGCATTATTTCTTAGGCATGGAGGTGTGGCAGAGTGCGGATGGGATATTCCTTGGACAAGGGAAGTATGCAGTAGAGATTCTAAAGAGTTTCAAAATGATGGACTGCAAGGATATGGCCATACCCATGGCATCGAACTTGAAGCTATTGTGTAATGCTTCATCAGATTCCGTTGATGCCACGATGTATCGTCAGATGATTGGTTCATTAATTGTAATGTCCCCATTCAAATAAGTGCATAGTAAGACAATCCCATCAATCCTACTAGTTTCCTAGGTTGGATGGGCACATGTGGGATGGTAATGAGGAAGCTAATAAATGATATTTAGACATTATAGGGATTCAAGCATTTAATAAATATGGTGAATAAATAAATTCAATATAAATTCTAAGTGGCAAGTGGTTTTGGAGACATATGGAGGTGGTGGGACCCACACTAGCTTGATTTTTCATAATACATGGTATCTCTCTTTTGCAAATTCGAATGGGAATGTGAAAACTCTTGGGTGAGTTGGTAAGTCATAACACATGTCATTGAGCATCTTAGGTCGAATTGGGAAGGATTGGTAACCTCCATGGAAGATAAAGTGTCAAAGTAGAAGTTTGTGGACACTTGGGCTAGATTCCCTAGCCCCTATGACACCAATGATGGAGCATCTATGACAACTATGACAAATTGTAGACCTGACCTCTGACATCTGACCACTATGACATGTCAGCACCAAAAATAGGCTCAAAGAAGGCGAATTTGGGAGTTGGAGAAGCCAAAGAGACTCAAAATCGAATTTGGGAGAAGATGGAAGGTTGGAACTAGGAGACAAGTGGCAAATGTGGAATATTTCCTAAATGGAAATCTATTGAATCTATTGATAGGATTTCGACCGTTAGAAGGATAATTTTGGTTATAAAATGTAGAAATGAAGAATGAGAATGGCTTTTCATGATTTGAGAAAAATTGCATTTGTGAAGAGAGAGCTAGTGGATGACTAGTTTCTTGCCTTAGCCAATTTCGAGGGTGAAAGATTCCCATCCAAGTTGGTGTTTGGAAAGGCCACTCGGGTCTTTCATGGTGATTTAATGGAGTTTGTATTTGTAGGTAGCAGCTACAGGAAGTTTCATGGTTTGGTTTAGTGCATCACTTTCTCTCCACCATTTCCAGTTTTGAAGGCATATTCATGCTCCTTGAGGGAGGGCGTTTTTGGTGAGCACTTGTGCTTCTTGAGAGAGATTCTCATTATATATTTCTGATTGTAATAGATTCATATCCTCTGTTATTGATATTCAGAAAGTCTCAGGTCGAAATACCCACTGGTTATATGCAAAACTATTGATTAATGAGCAAATAATGTCCATTTCCCCAATGCATTGATGTATGACACTATAATGTTGATTATTTCGAATGGATGGATGATTCTCTGATATATTTGTGATCAATATACTTCCATGGATTTCTTCTACAAGTTTCATGTACTGTACTTGAGCATTTGAATCATTTTTACTCAGTTTAGTTGTATTGGGAGGTGAAATAGTGCCATTTCCCCAAGGGTTGAATTGGGGGTTTTTGCTGTTGAATGTGAGAGAGTTAGAACAGTAGTAAAAATAAATTAATGGTGCATATGAGACCTTAATAACATAATTAACACATTATATACCTATGTTCATAAATTTGTGGGATTTTGGAGGCATTTGGAAGGCCATTTGCAGTGTTAGCCGGGGGGGATTTGATGCACAAATTACTAGTCAAAATTACATATATTGATCAGAATAAAAATCAAGTTTGCAGCAGTATTTGGAGGGCCATAAAACATCCTTGAACCTAATATTCAATTCTAAATACCATTCATACACTCCTACAGAATATTTGGGAGCATTTGGGTTGATTTGGAGGTCAAAACAGTAAAACTAGTCAAAGGTTGAAATTGGGAAAAAAGTGGAAAATTGGGCATTTTAATAAAATTTGAAAAAGGGATATTACAAGTGGTATCAGAGCATGGTCTTGGCACCTGATGGTATTAACAAGAATCCAAACAAATAAAACACCACCCTTTGAATCAGTAGTTGAAGAAGTTTTGGTTGAAGAAGAGATAGTAGCAGAAAAAGAGTTTTTTTTCTAAAACAATGGGTAGAGAGGAGGAGGAAAAATTAAGACATAAGGAGGAATTTATTGAAGCCTTAAAACCATCTTTTGAAGGACTTACCATGGTTATGCTAGATATGAATAAACAAATGATGAAAGGTTTCGAATTGTTGGGTAGCCAACTTTCAGGCAAAGGGATGATAGGAGATAATAGTGGTTCACACTTAGGGGAAAAGATGAAAGGGAATGAGCATATTTTCTCAAGTACAGGACCTCATAATAGACTTGATGAATTTCAAAGAACACAAAGGCATACTGCACCTAAATTTCTCACACCCAAAGAAGAGCCCAATCTTGAATTGGATTACAAGAAACTAGTAAATGATTGGAATGATTTGAATGAAGAGTGTAAAAGAGGTGTACCACTCAGTGACTACATTGATGCTATGCAAAAGATTAAAATGAAGGGAGACAATAGGAGTCCATTCCAAAACAAAGAATTGAATAGTGCTATTGGAAAAATGTCACTTCCTACTTTTGATGGTTCTTCTCAAAATTCTGCTAACACTTGGGTGCAAAAATTGGATGTATATTTTCACCTGAATCCTATGTTGGAAGAGGATGCATTAAAAATGGCCATTTTGCATTTGGAAGGAGATGCCAATGAATGGTGGTTTCATGGGATGAAAACCTTGGGTCATAATTAGGTTAAAACATATGGAGAATTTGTTGATAGGGTACTAGAAATATTTGAACAAAAATATCCAGAATTGCCTTTCAAAGAACTAGCTCAATTGAAGCAAACTGGGTCCCCTACCGAATATATGTTAGACTTTCAAAAATTATCAGTCAAGGTGGCTGATGTATCAATGGGAAGATTAGTATTGCTGTTCACTGACGGTTTGGCTGAACCCTTAAGAGGTTTGGTCAAATCCCACAAGCCAACTACATTAAAAGATGCAATGAGCTTGACTAGGGATCTCCAAAATGTGCTTCCTAGAACGAGATTTCCTCTTAAGCCTAGCTACAAATTTGAAAAGAAACCTTGGCAAAGCGATGGATATGATAAGAAACCTTGGAAAAGAGAGTCATTTGAGAGGAATAAAAAAGAGGGACTAAACAGAGATGAACTTAGAAAAAAGAAATTGTGCTTCACATGCTTCCAACCATGGACACCGGGGCACAAATGTACCAAAGGAAAGGCTGAATACATAGAAGTATTTTCTGACAATGAGGGGTATGATGGGGGCATGGATGAAGATGGACATATTTCAGATCAAGAAGAGGCATATGAGACAACAGTAGAAGAGGAAAGACAAGAAGAAAATCAGACTTCACCGGACAAAGCAAGAATGGCAGTACTTTCAGCAGTACCTCGCTATCATACTATCCGATGCAAAGGTGTGGTACAAGGACAAAGAACTTCAGTTTTGGTAGATGGAGGAGCCACTCATAACTTCATTGATGCAGAGATGGTAGAGAAAAGAAAGATACCTATTGAACCATTTGATGGCTTCACAGTTGTCATTCCCGGTCACAACACAATGCAATGCAAAACATGGGTTCCAAAGCTGCAAGTCACCGTAGGTAACTATACTTTTGTTGATAGTTTTTATGTGGTTGATGTTGCTGATACTAATTTGGTTTTGGGATTGCAATGGTTGTATTCAATAGGAGAGCATACAGTAAATTATCAAATTCCCGAAATGAAATTCCAAGATTCAAAAGGAGTACAAAGAGTTGTGAGAGGGCAACACACTTATCCAAATTAAGTAGTGACTTGCAATAGCATGAGATCTATATTGAGGCATGGGGATATAGAATGGGCTGCTAAATGTCATATTACATCTTCCAAGCCAACTATAAATATTGTCAAACACCCAAAGGAGATAGAGAGACTTTTGCAAAAATATGAAAATGTTTTTAGAGACCTTCCACATGGTAGGCCACCGGATAGGGGGGTTGAGCACAGTATTGTTTTGGAGGAGGGCACTTCACCCATTCAGATACCAACTTATAGAAATCCTAAAAAGTTCAGAGATGAGATTGAAAAAGCTATCCAAGAACTCCTAGAGTTGGGACTCATTAGACCAAGCTCTAGCCCTTATGCTTCTTCAGTAGTGCTAGTGAAGAAAAAAGATGGAACATTGAGAATGTGCATAGATTTTAGAGCCTTGAACAAAAAGACTATCAAGAATAGGTATCCTATTCCTAGGATTGATGAGCTCATGGATGAGCTACATGGGGCCAAATAGTTCTCAAAAATTGACCTTAGATCAGGGTATCACCAAATTCGAATGAAAGATGAAGATGTGCAAAAGACCGCTTTTCGATGTCATTTTGGCCACTTTGAATTTCTTGTCATACCTTTTGGGTTAACTAATGCTCCAGCCACCTTTCAAGCATGTATGAATAGGATATTTTGCAAGCAACTAAGAAGGTTTGTTTTGGTTTTCTTTGATGATATTCTCATTTACAGTAAAACATGGGAAGAGCATTTGCAACATTTAGAGATTGTGTTGAAAATCTTACAAGAAAAGTCCTTATTTGCTAAATTATCAAAATGTGAGTTTGGGATGAAAGAACTACTGTATCTTGGGCACATTATTGGGAAAGAAGAAGTGAAGGTACACATGGAAAAAATCAGGGCTATCTTGGAATGGCCATCACCAAAAAATATTACCGAATTGAGAGGCTTTATTGGCATATGCACCTACTACAGAAAATTTGTGAAAGGGTTCTCCAAGTTGACTTCTCCACTCACTGATTTGACTAAGAAGGATGCTTTCAAGTGGGATGAAGAGGCTGAAAAGGCCTTCCAAAAAATGAAAGAGGTAATGAGTAGTTGTCCCATACTTGCACTTTCTGATTTTACCAAACCTTTTGTTGTGGAATGTGATGCTTCAGGTGGAGGAATAGGGGCTGTCCTAAAGCAAGGCCAACACCCCATAGCCTTTGAGAGCAGAAAGTTGCAGCCTCATGAAAAAATTTACTCCATCTATGATAAAGAAATGCTGGCCATTATGCATGCATTGGCCAAATTCAGACAATACTTGGTGGGCAGCAAGTTTGTGGTGAAAACTGACCACAATAGTCTAAGACACTTTCTCACCCAAAAAGATCTAAATGAAAGGCAACAAAAGTGGGTAAGCAAGATTCAAGCTTATGATTTTTATATTGAATATGTCAAAGGAAAGAATAATATAGTAGCAGATGCTTTGTCAAGAAGGCCTTCCTTTTCTCTCATGGATATTGCCAAGGATTGGAAAAACATGCTACTAGTTGAATATGCCAAAGACAAATTTGCTTGTGATGTGTTGGATGGAATCAAAGGGGATGATAATTTTAGGATTTTGAATGGGCTGATATATTATAAGGGAAGAATTTATTTAGTTCATAACTCCAAGCTCAAGTACCGAATTTTGCAAGAAGCACATGATTCCCCACTAGCGGGCCATCCGGGCATCTTCAAAACTTATAGACAGTTGAGGCAAAGATTTTTTTGGAAGGGGCTGAAGGAATATGTTCAGAAGTATGTGAATGAATGTAAAGCATGTCAACAAAACAAATCAGAACTTACATGTCCAGCCGGCCTATTACAACCATTGCCCATTCCGGAGCAAAAATGGGACAGTATTTCCATGGATTTCATCACCGGATTGCCTAAATCCTTAGGTAAGGATTGCATCTATGTGGTAGTTGATAGGTTGACAAAATTTGCTCATTTCTTTGCTATTACATCATCTTTTAGTGCTACACAAGTGGCTGATATTTTTTTCAAAGAAATCTTCGGATTGCATGGGCTCCCCAAGAGCATTGTCAGTGATAGAGATAGTAGATTCATGGGTGCTTTTTGGCAAGAACTTTTTAGATTGGTAGGCACTCAATTGACTCCAAGTACCAGCTATCATCCACAAACTGATGGACAAACAGAGAGGGTAAACCAATGGTTGGAAGGATACCTAAGAAACTATGTGGGAGGGCAGCAAAAAGCATGGGCAAAATGGCTACACTTGGGGGAGTTTTGCTACAACACCACTTATCATATGTCAATAGAAATGTCTCCTTTCAAAGAATTATATGTTTATGATGCACTTACATTTGCTGACATTATATTTGGTGATAGTAGAGCCCCAAAGGCTAAAGATTGGGTGGAAGAGAGCCAAGAAATTTTAAAGCTCTTGAAAGACAATTTGCAGGTTGCTCAAAATCAACAAAAACAATATGTTGATAGGAATAGAGAAGAAAGAACCTTTCAAGTCAATGATTTAGTATATTTAAGATTGCAGCCTTATAAACAAACATCTCTAAAAAAGAATGGAGCAGAAAAATTAAAACCAAGGTACTATGGGCCATACAAGGTAGTGCGGAAGGTTGGAGAAGTAGCATATGAACTAGAACTTCCGGAAGGGAGTAAAATCCACAATGTATTTCATATTTCTTGTCTCAAGAAAGCTCTTGGTCAGCAAATCATCACTTCAGAAATACTTCCTCCTTTGAATGATGAAGGTCAGCTCACACTTGTTCCGGAAAATATTTTGAAGACACGGGAAAGAAGGTTGAGGAGTAGAATCATCAAAGAATATTTAGTGCAATGGAAGGACTTACCAAATGAAGATGCCACATGGGAAGAGGAGAATATTTTGCAGCATCCAAATTTGAAATTGCTTGAGGACAATCAATCTTGGGTGGGGAGGACTGTAATGTCCCCATTCAAATAAGTGCATAGTAAGACAATCCCATCAATCCTACTAGTTTCCTAGGTTGGATGGGCACATGTGAGATGGTAATAAGGAAGCTAATAAATGATATTTAGACATTATAGGGATTCAAGCATTTAATAAATATGGTGAATAAATAAATTCAATATAAATTCTAAGTGGCAAGTGGTTTTGGAGACATATGGAGGTGGTGGGACCCACACTAGCTTGATTTTTCATAATACATGGTATCTCTCTTTTGCAAATTCGAATTAATGGGAATGTGAAAACTCTTGGGTGAGTTGGTAAGTCATAACACATGTCATTGAGCATCTTAGGTCGAATTGGGAAGGATTGGTAACCTCCATGGAAGATAAAGAGTCAAAGTAGAAGTTTGTGGACACTTGGGCTAGATTCCCTAGCCCCTATGACACCAATGATGGAGCATCTATGACAACTATGACAAATTGCAGACCTGACCTCTGACATCTGACCACTATGACATGTCAGCACCAAAAATAGGCTCAAAGAAGGCGAATTTGGGAGTTGGAGAAGCCAAAGAGACTCAAAATCGAATTTGGGAGAAGATGGAAGGTTGGAACTAGGAGACAAGTGGCAAATGTGGAATATTTCCTAAATGGAAATCTATTGAATCTATTGAGAGGATTTTAACCCTTAGAAGGATAATGTTGGTTATAAAATGTAGAAATGAAGAATGAGAATGGCTTTTGATGATTTGAGAAAAATTGCATTTGTGAAGAGAGAGCTAGTGGATGACTAGTTTCTTGCCTTAGCCAATTTCGAGGGTGAAATATTCCCATCCAAGTTGGTGTTTGGAGAGGCCACTCAGGTCTTTCATGGTGATTTAATGGAGTTTGTATTTGCAGGTAGAAGCTACAGGAAGTTTCATGGTTTGGTTTAGTGCAGCACTTTCTCTCCACCGTTTCCAGTTTTGAAGGCATATTCGTGCTCCTTGAGGGAGGGCATTTTTGGTGAGAACTTGTGCTTCTTGAGAGAGATTATCATTATATATTTCTGATTGTAATAGCTTCATATCCTCTGTTATTGATATTCAGAAAGTCTCAGGTCGAAATACCCACTGGTTATATGCAAAACTATTGATTAATGAGCAAATAATGTCCATTTCCCCAATGCATTGATGTATGACACTATAATGTTGATTATTTCGAATGGATGGATGATTCTCTTATATATTTGTGATCAATATACTGCCATGGATGTATTCTACAAGTTTCATGTACTGTACTTGAGCATTTGAAGCATTTTTACTCAGTTTAGTTGTATTGGGAGGTGAAATAGTGCCATTTCCGCAAGGGTTGAATTGGGGGTTTTTGCTGTTGAATGTGAGAGAGTTAGAACAGTAGTAAAAATCAATTAATGGTGCATATGAGACCTTAATCACATACTTAACACATTATATACCTCTGTTCATAAATTTGTGGGAGTTTGGAGGCATTTGGAAGGCCATTTGCAGTGTTACCCGGGGGGGATTTGATGCACAAATTACTAGTCAAAATTACATATATTGATCAGAATAAAAATCAAGTTTGCAGCAGTATTTGGAGGGCCATAAAAAATCCCTGAACCTAATATTCAAGTCTAAATACCATTCATACACTCCTACAGAAGATTTGGGAGCATTTGGGTTGATTTGGAGGTCAAAACAGTAAAACTAGTCAAAGGTTGAAATTGGGAAAAAAGTGGAAAATTGGGCATTTTAATAAAATTTGAAAAAGGGACATTACATTAATGTACCTGATGAACACGAGACCATAAATATGCTGTGTTGTGAACACCCTAAGGCAGTTCCTTACGGATCCAAGACATGTTCACCAGATAACTGCAAGGCATATATTGAGGTACCTGAAGGGTACAGTTGACTATGGGCTCAAGTATGATGTGAATCAGAAGATTAACCTGCAGGTTTATGTTGATTCAGATTGGAAAGGCAATGCCGCTAATAGGAAGAACACTTCAGGATGCTGCTTCAGTATGGGATCCAATATGATCTCCTGGTTTAGCAGGAAGTAGTCGTGCGTGGCACTGAGTACATCCGAAGCAGAGTATGTTGTAGCTTGTTTGGCCAGTTGTGAGGCAGTATGGCTTAGGAGGCTACTGTCTGATTTGTTTGATCTCGAGTTAGAGGTGACTTGTATATTCTGTGACAACCCGAGTTGTGTGAAGTTGTCCGAGAACCCAGTGTTCAATGACAAGTCGAAGCACATTGAGATCAAGTACCACTATATCAGGGATATGGTGCAGAGAGGAGCAGTGAATCTCCAATATGTTGCGACAGACAAGAAAATAGACTACGTGTTGACCAAGCCATTAGCCAGAGTGAAGTTTGAATACTTCAGAGAGAAACTTGGTGGTATCCAGATCGAGGTTCCTCCTAAGAGGGAGTGATGAGTCCGGAAGACGCAGATGCACACGGGCCATTCTCACATGGTGGTAGGAAAGTCCTCCCATGTTGGTAGATGTAAGGGCTGAGCCATTCTCGCATGGTGGTAGGAAATTCCTCCCATGTTGGTAGATGTAAGGGTTGGTTCTCGCATGATGGTAGGTTTGTCCTCTCATGCTGGTAGTCGCAGGCCCCGCATGTTGGTAGACGGGGTTCTCGTATGGTAGTAGGTTTGTCCTCCCATACTGGAGACATTGTGACGTCCATTGGTCATAAGACACTGTGTGTGTGCCTAGGCAGGATCTCACATGGTGGCAGGTTTGTCCTCTCATGTTGGTAGACGCGGGCTGACCGTTGTGGGACATGTGATGTGCATCTGGGCTGTGCTCCGTGTGATGATGAGATGATCTAGATACGATGAGGCGATAGTAGGAGACGCGGGTGATTGTTGTGGCAATGTAATGACTGGTCTTGGGATGTACCTACTTGATGGCTTGCTCACAGAGATGATGAAGACCTACATGAGGGCTAGGCCTACATCCAACATGAAAAAGGGTTGGCTCTGTATAACTTTCTATGACGAGTAGATTCGATAGATGTCACCAATTGATGATCGACATGATGAGGATTGCAGCAGCAGTGACGGTGATGATCCAATGTTGATGATGATGTTCCAGCATTGAAGATGATCCAACGATGATGACGTTATCCAAACTTGTGTCCAAAGGGGTTGATGACTGTGGCAAGAGAATACCTTCCTAGTTAAGAGGGAGTGTTGATGTAAATGTAACTTTAGAAGATATTCCCTTGTATTTTATATTGTTATTATTATTTTATTTTATTTGTACCTCTGATGGAGATGTTTTCCCTCCGGTCAGAGATGTCATTATTACTTTTGGTCATGTAAATTCATTGAGGTAAATCCTCCATTGTAAGTCGAGGAAATAGATCCCCTAGAGTCAAATGTATAAGGGTTATTGTGTGATGCTTCATCAGATTTCGTTGATGCCACGATGTATCGTTAGATGATTGGTTCATTGACGTACCTGATGAACACGAGACCATAAATATGCTGTGTTGTGAACACCCTGAGGAAGTTCCTTACGGATCCAAGACATGTTCACCTGATAACTGCAAGGCATATATTGAGGTACCTGAAGGGTACAGTTGACTATGGGCTCAAGTATGATGCGAATCAGAAGATTAACCTACAGGTTTATGTTGATTCAGATTGGGAAGGCAATGCCGCTGATAGGAAGAGCACTTCAGGATGTTGCTTCAGTATGGGATCCGATATGATCTCCTGGTTTAGCAGGAAGTAGTCGTGTGTGGCACTGAGTACATCCAAAGCAGAGTATGTTGTAGCTTGTTTGGCCAGTTGTGAGGCAGTATGGCTTAGGAGGCTACTGTCTGATTTGTTTGATCTCCAGTTAGAGATGACTTGTATATTCTGTGACAACCAGAGTTGTGTGAAGTTGTCCGAGAAATCGGTGTTCCATGACAAGTCGAAGCACATTGAGATCAAGTACCACTATATCATGGATATGGTGCAGAGAGGAGCAGTGAATCTCCAATATGTTGTGACAGACAAGCAAATAGACGACGTGTTGACCAAGCCATTAGCCAGAGTGAAGTTTGAATACTTCAGAGAGAAACTTGGTGGTATCCAGATCGAGGTTCCTCCTAAGAGGGAGTGATGAGTCCGGAAGACGCAAATGCACACGGGCCATTCTCACATGGTGGTAGGAAAGTCCTCCCATGTTGGTAGTTGTAAGGGCTGAGCCATTCTCGCATGGTGGTAGGAAATTCCTCCCATGTTGGTAGATGTAAGGGTTGGTTCTCGCATGATGGTAGGTTTGTCCTCTCATGCTGGTAGACATGAGTCTCGCATGCTGGTAGTCATAGGCCCCGCATGTTGGTAGACGGGGTTCTCGTATGGTGGTAGGTTTGTACTCCCATATTTGAGACATTATGACATCCATTGGTCATAAGACACTGTGTGTGCCTAGGCAGGATCTCACATGGTGGCAGGTTTGTCCTCCCATGCTGGTAGACGTGGGCTGACCGTTGTGGGACATGTGATGTGCATCTGGGTTGCACTCCGTGTGGTGATGAGATGATCTGGATACGATGAGGCGATAGTAGGAGACGCAGTTGATTGTTGTGGCAATGTAATGACTGGTCTTGGGATGTACCTACTTGATGGCTTGCTTGAAGAGATGATGAAGACTTACATGAGGGCTAGGCCTACATCCAACATGAAAAAGGGCTGGCTCTGTATAACCTCCTATGACGAGTAGATTCGATAGATGTCACCAATCGATGATCGACATGATGAGGATTGCAGCAGCAGCGACGGTGATCATCCAATGTTGATGATGATGTTCCAGCATTGAAGATGATCCAACGATGATGACATTATCCAAACTTGTGTCCAAAGGGGTTGATGACTGTGGCAAGAGAATACCTTCCTAGTTAAGAGGGAGTGTTGATGTAAATGTAACTTCAGAAGATATTCCCTTGTATTTTATATTGTTATTATTATTTTATTTTATTTGTACCTCTGATGGAGATGTTTTCCCTCCGGTCAGAGATGTCATTATTACTTTTGGTCATGTAAATTCATTGAGGTAAATCCTCCATTGTAAGTCGAGGAAATAGATCCCCTAGAGTCAAATGTATAAGGGTTATTGAATCTCCTAGAGAAGTTGGCCCAGTTAGGTTTAGTTGGGGCTGACCTAGCTAGTGAAAAGGTCAACTGAAAGATAAAGTATAAATAGAGAGTTGGGCTCTCTCATTTGGACACACACTCACTCACTTGAGTTCGCATTAGTGAGGAGAGAAGACAAGTTCGCATAGGAGAAAAGAGAGAGAGCTGCAGAAGACTATCTTGTTTTGGGGTTTTCCATTTTGTGATATTGTATTGGTGACGATTCTATCTCTGAGGAAGTTGCAAGGTTTTCTCCTTTATGGTTTCCCCGAGAAAAATCTTTGTGTTCCTTGTGTTATGTTGTGCATGTTATTCTTTCAGTTAAGATCCTAAGTAATATTGATTAAAAATAGAAAATCTAACATTAAGCCCACTCAAGTTGTGTATGCCCTTTCCCATAAAATACCTAACAAAACATACAATGACAATTTACAATTAACCCAATGATAACAAAATAGTAACATCAACCAACATCAACTAACCATAACATCAACAAACTCTTCCCACATATGTTTATACAATTTCAACCCATACGCATCTTTGACAAGATTAAAGCCCCTGCGAACTAACCTAAACGACTACATTATTACAAATCATCATGCACGAACATAACATAACCACCTAAAACCATAACACTAAGATTATTTCCTACAAATCTAATACGTTTCAAGTTGACAAAATCAATTTACTTTCCCTACATAATACCACTCTACCTCTCCATGTGTTGCGCTAATGTTGACTTGTCATGCTAACCTTAAACAAAATGAAGGGACCAACACTACATATCTCTAGAAGTCACATTTAATGATTTAATCCTTTTGTGAAAGATTGAACAAACCACCATCCCTTAAGAGACTCAATCCCTCTTGAAACCTCGTTAGTTAAAAACTCATGTAGATTCTTTAATCAAATTTGATAATTTTGTTAAGTGGTGTAATGAAAAACGTTCTATGTTGCATGTGAATGGGAAATTTGGTTCACTAATTGATCAAAATATGCAACAACAACAACGTGTATGTATATCTTCTCTAGCATTGTGACTATCGTAAGAGCAATACCATCTATATAACTATATATTAACCTCTTACACTTTCAACCTTTGTAAATAATTGAGTTAGCTATAGATTAGCCTTTTGTACTTTCAACCTTTCTAAATAAATAAAATAGTGATGGAGTGAATTATATATACATGATTATCATTGCATCGAGTGAAATGAGGTGCTCTACAATTCAGTATGGGGGATATGTTGTAACGTTACACGTTTGTCCTTATTATCGGTTAAAAAATAAAAAGGTTTTTTTTTAATTAAAACATAATTAAAAAAATTCACGTCGGCTCATAAAATAAAAAATTATGGACAGTATTTTAAAAAATCCATGTCGGCTCATAAAATAAAATATTATGAAAAGTAATTAAAAAATAGATGTTCGTTTATAAAATAAAAACTTAAAACTTAAACCCGGATCTATCAATCAAGAGAGATTAAATTTCTTGAGTTTAAATTTAAAAAAATAAATACACCTCAAGAAATTGGATCCCTCTCGGTGCTTGATAGATACGGGTTTAAGATGGATCTGTGCTGGTTATTTAGCTGCTAAGAAAATTAAAACTAAAATTACAATATTTAAAATGAAAGTACAAATATGGTACAATGGCTGGTATATGAGATTTTTCAGGTAGGTAATATTGAAGTGGAAGGAAGGTATGTTCGTAGCATTATTTTCGGTTAGAATTGTTTTTCGGATGAAGTAAAGTTTTATTTCTTGTATTTATTTTTAAAAAATCTAATGATTTAAATTGTTTTAAAATCAATATAGATTCATCTTAAATCCATATTTATTAAGCATCAAGAGAGATTTAATTTCTTGAGTTGTAATTTTTTTTATCTTAAATTTTTTACACATTAAAAAAATTTACACCTCAAGATATTTGACATATCTAGGTTTAAGATTAAATCAATATAATTACATTTTATTTATTTAAGCCGACATTATTTACATATTTATTTCTTTTTTAATGGGAACGACATGTTACATAACGTTACACATTACAACATCTCCTCTATATTGGGCTATAAAGCACCTCGCTACTCTCGATGCAATAAGCCGACATAAAAAATTTAAATTACTTTTTATTTTTGGGAGCGTTACGTTGTATAACGTAATGTAATGTGACAACATATCCCCATACTGGCCTAGAAAACAACTCGCTACTCTCGATGCCATAATTTAAATTGTTTTAAAATGGATCAAAATTTAAAAAATATATATATATAATCAAAATTATAATTTACAAAAGAAAATTTATTTTGTTAAAATGGTTAAATTTAATGAGAGTTTTTTATGAATTAAAAAGATGATATAAATACCCCTTATACTATACCTTATTTTGTCTTAGATGATAAGATAGTTTTGTGGATTGAATCAAATATTGGGAATAGAGCATAGTAAGTTGACTTGGCTTGGGGTCCTTGCAGTAGGCTGTTTGAATATTTCAAATATCACGCTAAAATGTATCGATAACGTCATAGACTCGTCATGCTTACGCACAAATAAGTTAATGGTTGGGAGTTGAAGCGTGACTCCCTTTGATTGTGGGGATTAATTTAATGGCCAGCTTTGTCTTCATCTGCATGGACCACGGAAGGATATGTAAAGAAAGGCCTACTTTTGTGTGTGGGTCACCATACGCGTTTTTCCCCACACGCTAAAGTTGTCTGGCACAGGGTTGTATGGTCACAATTTTATATTTATGGTACTATTTAGTAGTTGAGGAGATCTAGACATATCTCTTTAAAAATTTATGAACTCCCTGAAACCAAAATGCAAAATATCAATCCAAGCCAATGGAGCCATCACAAATCAGTCCAATAGATCCCTTTTGAAGAGGGTTGTTCATGAAATGACATAGGGCACTTAGATAATGTGTATGCATCCATGTTGATGTATATTATCACTTGTGAGGACCAGAAAAAACATGTTAGGGACAAGAAATTGATAGATGGACCATTGGATGGATTCATGGGACTCACTAATGGACATGGACTTGAGAAATTGATAGATGGACCATTGGATGGATTCATGGGACTCACTAATGGACATGGACTTGAAATTGGTCCTATCAACACCTTCTCTTTACAATATTTAACCTTTTTTTCAACATTTAAGGAAAAAGAATCAATCTTCTTCATTGCCATTTAGACAGCCACACACACAAACCAATATTTTTGTAAACCATTATTGAATCATGAACACCCTCTCTCACCACCTAAAAATAAAAATAAAAAACCATTATTTTTGTAAACCATTATTGAAATATCATGAACACCCTCTTTCCTCTCACGTTTATCAACGGTTTAGCAATAAGATGCCCCCCACTTGTTATTATTATTACTTTTGTTTGGTGTAGTCTAAATATTCTACGTTTTCAATATTTTCCGAGTATATTTTGTTTGAAATTCTGTTGGAAATCTCTAAAAAATCTTACAATCACATATATTAGCTATGAAAATTGCATAATTTGGGTGCCATGGAGGTATTTGAGGGTGCTAAATCTATTTATGGATTCAAAAATACAATTTAAACACTCCCAAATTTGGATTTTACCCAAAAAAAAATTACTGGATTCCAACCAAAACCAACCATAAAATCCAAAACGTAGAATAAATAGACTACTCTTTTTTGTTTTGTATTAGCCTCTTCCTATTAAATAGGCTTGTACCTTCTACTTTGGTTCCAAATATCTATTCAATAGTAAGCATTTTACTCTCAATTGTACTAAAATTTGATAATCACTCTAAAATACTATTAATCACAACTATAGAAAGTGATTTAGTGAAATATATTTACTTTGTGGTGTGAAAAAAGCTAACTTCTTTAGAAAATGGGGACATAATGTTTGTAGGAGACTTTAGTGGAAGGATAGGAAATCTCCATAGGGTAAGTTTTATAGAAATCATATCTTTTATGTTGATAGAAGAAGAAAGGATTCAGAAAACGGACCCAATAAATGGTAGTAAGGAAGTCATACACTATCATTAAGAGATTCTATACTTTTGCAACATGTAAAACATTGTTATCTGTAATGGTTGTTATGGGTAATTTATTATATGAGTGTACAAAAAACCCTAATCTAAAAAACCTTGATCTAACTGGTTGCTAAAACTAGGTATAAACAAAATAGATGAAAGGATAAGAAGCTTATGCACAAATATGTTCTTAATTTTAATAACAAAATTTAAATAATGTAATTACCAAACAATGAATTCAATAACAAAAAAATCCATTAAGCCATTGGGGAAAAGAACAATATTTTTTAAATCCAATGGACAAAGTAATAACTTACAATGCAACACTTGAAAAGAGTTTGTACTAGTGAGTGGGCTCCAAAGTTCTCAATGGGAGGTTTGTTTTACCTCCTTGTATGTTCAGTGTCCAAATATCATATATGAGGGTAGTAAGCTCCTTTGTAAATGGACACCAAGAGAAGTAAGCAAGTCACAAGTGGTCAACAAACTCAATCAATGAAGGGATATGAATAATGGTTCTTTCTCTCCAATGGAATTTTGGCAACATAACTTTTTATTTTCATAGAAATCATATATTTTATGTTGATGGAAGAAGAAAAGATTTGGAAAAGGGAGCCAACATATGGTAGCAAGGAAGTCATACACTATCACTAAGAGATTCTACACTTTAACAACATGTAAAACATTGTTATGTGTAATGGTTGTTATCGGTAATTTTCTATATGAGTGTGCAAAAAACCTTGATCTAATTGGTTGCTAAAACTAGGTTAAACAAAATAGATGAAATGATAAGAAGCTGATGCACAAATATGTTCTTAATTTTAATAACAAAATTTAAATAATGCAATTACCAAACAATGAATTCAATAACACAAAAATCCATTAAACCATTATTTGGGAAAAGAACAATACTTTGTTTAATCCAATGGACAAAGTAATAACTTACAATGCAACACTTGAAAAGTGTTTGTACTAGTGAGTGGGCTCCAAAGTTCTCCATGGGAGGTTTGTTTTAAATCCTTGTATGTTTAATGTCCAAATACAACATATGAGTGTAGTAAGCTCCTTTGTAAATGACACCAAGAGAAGCAAGCAAGTCACAAGTGGGCAACAAATTCAATCAATGAAGGGATATGAATAATGGTTCTTTATCTATCTAATGGAATTTTGGCAACATAGCCTTCTATTCTTTCCTCTTGTATTTAATGCATTCTCATGGCTTCTTTATATAGATGCACAATGGAACCCCAATCTTGAGCTAGATTCCATATAAACTTTCCTCATTCATCAATAAGAATCCATAAGCTTAGTGGGCATTAATGAAGGACAAGTAATTGACATTTATGAAGATGTACATTGAAATCAAGTCCATCTACACCCACTACATCATCAAAACAAGCACGTGCACATTTAAGAGTTGTGCACTAGATTTTCTTAATTTACAAGGGTCACATGGACCTTGAGGGATTTTGTGTGCAAGTGACACAGTTAATAAATGACAAATCATGCTTCCTTACGAACAATCTATTGGAGGATCGACTAGGCTTAGTGAGGCACAAAATGACCATGCCATGATGTTGTGGGTTGCTATATGTAGGTTATACATGGATTCGTGGCATTCCTGGCTAAAACACTCAAATATCACAGTTGAGGGAAATAAGGGTGATAACAATGGCCTTGAGTGTCAGAAAGGATCAAGTGAGGCCATGAATCACAAACATAATGGTCAAACTGGAGTAGACTACATAATAATTTTAGTAAACATAGTAGACAAGATGATATCTTTCATGTTACACAATTTCCAAGACCATATGTTGTTAGACCATGACCCACTATTCATAGAGTTTGAGTGGACAAAAAAGGGGGTTGGGTAGACAATGTACCAATTCATAATTACCACAAAAAGAAATATCCCTTATCACATAAAATACAAAAATCTTCATATCCAAAATTGAAAGAATCACCTCTCAATTGGGTTTCATGAACGAAACAACCAATATATGCAAGAAGCTAATGGAGGCAATCCAAACCACATTGAAAATGTACAAAGCTAAGAAACTAGGGAAAGGAAAGCAAACATCAAACAATTTTCCAGTGAACCCATGGTTTAATGAAGAGTGTAGGGAAGCAAGGGCAATGTACCAAGGAGACAAGATAAAAGAAAATATCACTCTATATAAATTAATTGTGAAGAATCAATGGGGGAGTCCATTGAGCTTATAGAAATTTTGAAAGAATAAATTAATGATCCTTGAAGCTATCAATTAAATAGTCAACATAATGAAATGAGCATACTTAGTTAAATGATCAACCACCACAAAGATAACATTACTACCTGGAAAGAGTGGTAGGCCAATGTTGAAGAACATGGATACATATTCCCACTTCTACTCAAGGATGGAATTATTCTAGAGAAGAAAAGGGCAAGGACTAGTATCCACCTTATTATTCTAGTAATGTCACATTCAACCACACATATCTCAATATCGTGATTCAATTTGGATCAATAGAAGTTGTAGGAGGCATTTATTGAAGTTTGTGCATACCCATGTGACTATCCAACAAAGAGGCATGCTCATGCTAAAGATATTGTGTAATAAGAAGAGTTCCAACATGAAAATAGATGTGATTTTTAAAGAGGATAATTCCCTTCTGTTATCTCCTCAAATAAACATAGACTAGTTGTGGTTTCTAGGTGATAGGAGGTCTTTCAATTTTTCATTTTAGATGCACTTGAGGTTCTTTTTCAAGAGTTTGAAGTATGCAATGAAGTTTGAAATAACATTTGATGTTACTTTGTCTCCAAGAAAGAATTTTTCGGTTTCGGTAGCTTAGGCGTACAGGGAAATTGTTCATTAGCTACCGAAAACCCAGCTTTCAGCAGCTCACAGCGTAAAGGTAAAATTACTCAAAGCTACCAAAAAGAAAGGCACGTGTCATGTATCGTGGAACAGTTTTTGGTGGCTTAGGCGGATACAACAATTGTTCATTAGCCACCAAAAAGTAATTTTCTGGCAGCTTACAGTTCAAAGTAAAATTGTCCACAACTACTGAAAGCAGAGGCATTTTCAACACTTTTCCGGCAGCTTTACGTGGTCAACGGTGAAATCATTGGCTATCTAAATTAATTCGTTTTAGAAGCTAGCACTGTAAAAAATAAAAAGAGGATCTTCACTAAGTTCTTAGTTATCCACAGAGCACTCAGATAACAAAAGAGAGGAGGAAGCAACTATTCATTGACTTCTTGTGTCAAATTCAACAAATTCCAAACATGGCATTGATCAAATTTTCTTGTGATATTATGGCCTGTTTCATGTTCATGATTTCAATCTTTTCACTTGTCGAATGTAGAGCATTCTACCACTGTATTAGTTTTCAGATTGCTAAAGCCTGCCTTTTCGGTGGCTATTTCAATTTGCACAGTTGTCCTTAGCCACCGAAAGCAGAGCTTTCGGTGGCTTACATGTTAGAATTCTGGCTCACAAGCCACCGAAAGCACAGAGACAGGTAGAATGATGGTATTTTCACCCAGATCAAATGTTTTCGCTGCCAAATCATTTGAGGAAGATTCTAAATGAATGATAAAATTAACAGGGATAGAGATCACTCTTTCTTTTAAGTTTTGAGGCTGTTACAAAGGAGATAAAGGTTGAAGAGCCTTTCTATTTTTAGTCAAGATAATGTCCAGCTGTCAAAAGAAGAGTTAAAGGGCCTTTTCATCACCTTGAAGGTTGTTAAGCTTGTCAAATATTGTTGCAGCTGTCGAAAACATGAAGACTATCAAGATGGAGGCAAGGATATTTGCTGTAGAAATGGTGTTTTTACTATGCAGAGTCATCATTTTAAAATAATGATTATGAGCGTATGGAGAATATTTTTTCAAACCGCTTGGAGTTTTTTGTTCCTAACATTTTAGAGAACAATAACCTCTCTCTGTTTTCCTACAGGTGTTGCAGATTCGGAAAATCGAATCCGTCTCTGAGCCCCAATTTTCGGATCCCAGAATCTGCCTGTTTGACACATGTTTTTGAAATGCAAATCTCGGGAAAATTAAAACAAATCTCAAGAAACTGAGAGAGGTTTTTGCTCAAAACAAATCAATCTACATTAACCTCTTTCGTTTTATACATAGGTGTCACAGATTCAGAGAATCGAATCCGTCTCTGAGCCCCCATTTTCGGATCCCAGAATCTGCCTATTTGACACATGTTTTTGAAATGCAGATCTCGGGCAAATGAAAACGAATCTCAAGAAACAGAGAGAGGTTTTTGCTAAAAACAAACCAATCTATAATCACCTCTTTCGGTTTGTGTCACATATTCAGAGAATCGAATCCATCTCTGAGCCCCATTTTTCAGCAGTTTGGCCAATTAAAAAGGGTTTTTCCCCTAGTTTATAGAAAGCGGTTTTAAGTTTCTATCTTTAGTAAATTCAATCCTGGAAAGACGCTGTAAAGGCTATAAAGCCTAGAACTTGAGTGGAAGTAAAGGTTCGATTTTGGAGATAGCACATTGATTGTACTTTCAGACTTCTTATAGCATATCATAATATAAGCTTCTTTTGACTATTATGTTCAGATTTACCTCTCGTCTGTTCTATACTTGTATTTGATGATTTATTTCATGTCTTGAGATGATCTAGTGCCTGAGAACTATCATCTTTTCATTTCACTGATTAACTGAGCTTTACAAGTATTTATTCGATTATAATATTGGCCATTCATATGTCTGTCTTATGTATGTTTTTGCTGAGATTATAAGTTATGTCCGTCCATATACTTTATTTAAAACCTCTGAATAGAGTGGACTAAAAGCCTTGTCCATTGAATATGTCTATACATGCTTTGATTGAGTAACCTTGTGTTAGTCGTTCCATTTTTTATCCACCTATCCACCCATCATTGAGAAAACAGTAAGTTACCAGGCATCTCTGAGATACAACCTAGGAGAGTTTCCTGGAGTGATAACACCTTCCTAATTATCAAATCTTGGCCTTTATTACTAATCAAAATGCCATGCCAAAGATGAATTGTAGGAGGATCAGGTATGTAGCTTTTGGGTTCATCACACTAGGATAAGCCACCAATGATAAAATTATCCTTACCCTTCTTATATATTATCTCTAAGTCATAGGATTAGAGCCTGGCAATCCGCTTTTATTGCTTATTTATTAAATTACCCTATGCCAATAAGTGCTTCAGGATAAGATGATCAATGTTAATGAATAATTGTATACCTAAGATGAGTTGATTCCACTTAACCCCTACATGAAGGCCAACATTTATTTGTTGTATGTGGACATTTTCCTCTCTATGTCATTCAACCTGCGGATTTCAAATGCAATGTGTTTAATATCACGTTAGAGTGATACACCAATACCAAACCTAGATAAGTCGCACTCAACAATGAAGGGTCAAGCAAAATCAAGATTAATAAGCACAAATGCTAAAACAAGGGCTTAATTTAGACTCTTGAAATCTTGTTGTGCCTCACTAGACAAATTAAAGGAATCCTTCTTTCTAAGTTTAGTTAGAGGGAGAGCAATCGAATAGAAGTTGTGGAAAATCTACAATAGAAGCTTCCTAAACCCAAAAATGCTCAAATATTTTTTAGGGGTAGGAACGGGCTACTCTTGAATGAATGGCATGAATATTTACTAAATTGATACCGTGAAGACCCTTTACAAAGATAATATGGACAATGTACTAGAGGGATGTCTTGGAAAACTCACTTTTGGATTCTTTTGCATAAAGATGATGATGGGATAAAGTATCTAACACAAGATCCAAATGCTTTATGAATGCCCTATTGTATATGAGTATATTATAAAACAAATACATAACTAACCTATGGAAGTACTTACCAAACACCTTGCTCATTAAATAATGAAAGGTGGAAGGAGAATTACGGAGGCCAATTAGCATCATCCAAAAGTGGAAGTGGCCCTAGTGAGTTTTGCATGCACTCTTCTATTGGTCCTAGAGCTGGATAGGTATCTAGTAGTATCCTCAATGGAGGTCAATCTTAGAAAATAACTGACACCATGTATTTCATCTATGTGAGGCATCGAGAACTTATTCTTGATGTTGATCTGATTAAGTACTCTATAATCATACAAACACAACGATGACCATGTTTTTTCCTTGCTAAGACAAATAGGGAAGTATAGGGGCCCTTAATAGGAGTTGTGATCCTTGCTTCCAAAAGTTTCTCTACAGGGCTTTCAATATTTGACTTCTAGAAATAATGACTATATCGATAATGTTGCACCACTATGGGGCATTTGGTGGGGTCTAACTGAATAATTAGTGGGGGATGTGGCCATTTTTCTTAGGGCTTCTATGTAAGGGTGTGTGGTTGGATGAGTTAATGATTGTTTTTCCTCTAATTGTTTGAACTTAGTTCTAGGGATTGTACAATGTGCATTTTGTTAGAACTATGTGACACTGAAATCTAGTCATGCTTAAGGCATAATTCCCAAATGTAATCCTTAATCTACTTATTATATTGGTATTTCATTGTTGTTATACTCATATTTACTTTATTATGCTATATCTTGATGACGTGTACATTGTTGTGATCTATGTGCATGCATTACTTTCTATTTTATGAGATGAATGTGATTAAATGTTAAAGAATGAAACATGTTTTTTTTCACTAATCTTCAATAGCTTGAACCTTAATTAAATTCCAACTATCAAACATACCTCGAGTGAGACCCCCTTCCTTTAAAAAGTTGAATATGTTGCAATACTATACTATTGCAAACCTTTGTTGGACACCTTTTGCAAACCTTGCATCTTTAAAAGAGACAAAAAATCTCATTGACACATGGAATAAATTCATTGACCGTGATAGGAAATAATTTTATCCACCCAAGTATATGGAACCGGGGATGCTTTTAGGGGCAAAATTTAACCCAAAGGAAAATTTAGAAGGTTTCCAATTTTTTTGGGGGCGAATTTTTATATAAAAGAAGTTTTTGAGGGTTAATATTCATAGCCCACTAATTTTTTTTTTAAATATTCAAAACCGAGTTAGCCAAAACTGTATTTTGGAGAAATAGTGGAAAACATTATTTTCACCAGTTAAATCTACCTTGGATGCACCAGTAGCCCCCGATTTTTAGGGATGGTGGTTCTTGTAAAGCCATTCGCTCGTGATTTCTGGCATGGGTATTTTTTAGAGCTCTTGTTTTCCCTTGATTTCAAGCAATGGCAGTTTTTGGAGTCCGATTCGCCTGGGATTTGGCTTCTGGAGCAACAATCAAACCCCTGGCATATGCTTGTGGAGATTGTGGAGAAGCAATCAAATCCCTTGCAATCCTCTTGTGGAGATCCTGTTTGTCCCCTGGCATCCACTCGGCGCTCTATGGGTGTGCTCACGAAGTTATTAAAGAGTCCAAATAATGTTATATGGTAACCACATCGAATTCGAAGAGCATTTGTTGCACTAGTGAACTACGTCTCAGCCGCATCTGGATTCCATGCATTAGTCTCTATTTCACAGGGATTTAAGCCTCTGAGTTACAAGTTAGTCAGAGAATGACCCTTATAGTCACTGTCTTGCATTTTCTCTGTCATGGTTTGAGTTTTTGTGTCTAAATCTTAGTATCTATTTATGGTCCTTTGATTTTGTTATCTTTCTTTTGTCTTTTGAAAAATGCTTCATATATTACATTATAAGTCAAGAAACTATTACACCAAGATTATTACATGGTGAAGCCAAAGAGTGATGAGAGGAGAACCCCCTTGATAGCATAGGAAAGGAAAGAAAACATATTTGTTATGGCCTCGAAATGTCAACCAAGTGCTTGAGATTTGACTTCATTAACTTAAGTTTTTCGAGACAACCTAGTCTTCATTCCTCTACTTCCCGAACAATCCTATCCTTTGTATAAACTTGTTTAGCATAATGTATAGTTCTTGTCGTGTCTAATATCCCTAAATAGTCCATTCTTTATGTGTTAGCCTATAGAATTCCTCAATGGAATGGTTTGCAATCTGTGGCTTGCCACCAAGTCCAAGTTTCTAATTTTTCACATCATGGAGATCATAGTTCTTGTATACTTGGTGACCAAAAACAATCATTTTTCTCTCCCTATTTTTTTCGCCCTCAATGAACTATGGAATCTTGTCAATTGTGAAATTTTCATTAAGAATTCTGAGAACAACCTCATTTTACCCTCCATGTAAAGGACCATATAATGCACCAGTTGCCCCAGTAAGAGCAATACAGACATCAAAACCATTGGAAGCAAGGTGTCTAGTGATAGTTGGAACAGTTCATTTCATGGTTTGTATGAAATATGAAAAGCACATCAAGGGATCTTGCTAGTTGAGGATTATGTTTATATGATCTGTCACCCAGTGAGTCCAACATATATAGAAAATTATTTGAATAATAAAGGTTATTGGAAGATGAGATAGGTATCCTCCCTTCCATTCTTAAAGTAAATTCTCTTGTTAGCCAATTCCTCAATTGGATAACTCCCAGTACCATTTCCTTGGGGATAAAGTTTAGAAGGGTGCAATAATAATTGAGTATGATCCTTTAGATTTGTAGGTTGCAGACATTTTGACCAAGCCCATGGAAAAGTGGAAGTTTGAAATGATGAGGGAGAGATTGGGATTGGTGGAGTATACCTCCCTCACAAAGAGTGTTATATTTTATGTGGTTGTTTGGTAGTTAATTGGGTTTGCAAGTGCAATTTTCATGGTTGTTCAGGTACCCCCAACATTCTTATGTTTTTTGTCTTGCTATTATAATATTTTGGGATTTACATCTACCATATCTTTTCTTTATTTCAGTTCCTATATAGATTTGTGGAAGTTATGAGCCATATTTGCATATAGGTATGCTACAAGTGGTATCAAAGTAGATATTTTGATCCCAAGACAAGTATTTAAACCCAAGGAGGGTCTTGCAGAGAAACACAGGAATGAGTTGGTTGAAATCCTTATCAATGGGTAAAAGGATATGTCTCATCAGTTATGCATGTTAGTTTTGGTGATAATTTTTCTCTTGGTAGGGATAAGGGATTTACATGGGGATTTATGTTGCTTTTCCCTGGTGCTAAAGAGTTGGAGGAGCTCAACAGAAATGAGGAGCATATCAAGATATATAATGATAATTTTTCAAGCTGCTGGACAATTTTATGGTTCTAGAGTACATAAAATCACCCATCCTTGCAAATGAATGATTTTGAGTTATAACTGGGATTTGTGCACAAGTTCTAGACTCATATTTCATACTATAATACCACGGTAGATTTGAAATTTAAAGTGAAATAAATATAGGAAAATATTGAATGAAGTTGTCTTTTAACTCAATATGGCTATTCTCAATATGGGGAGAATACGATCCTAAAGATAAGTTTGATGGTCTATACTGTATATCTCGTACTATTTTACAATCTGAATATCTATAATAAGAATACGTAGATCATATCTCTGTTACACCCATTGGATACAAAACAAATGTTACAGTGCATGATATATTACTGAAAGTGGGATCAACCCTTTTTAGAGTTGATCCTAGAAGGCCTTAAGTATTGACTAGCATGAACAACCCATCTTAAAGTTGGTCTGGAAAGGTTTTGAATGGACCTAAAAGGTTAAAATTTCTCAAAGTTGGTCTTGCAATGCCTTATTGGAATGGTCATAAAAGGTCAAACCTTCTCAAAGTTGGTCTTGTAAGGCCTTAATTTGTTGTGTACCCAAGCACAATATTTTCATTGTGCAAATAGAATCTATGCCCACAAGCTATTTTGTATATAGATTATAATTTTGTAATAATATTTTGTGTTAAGTCTTTATAAATCAATGTAGTATGGCTCAACATCCTTTAAAAGTTAAAAAATCTCGATCCAAAGCTCAAACCTTTGATTTTTGCAAGGAGCTTCCAGCTGTGCCTTCAGTTTCCAAAAATTCCTATTTTTGTGGAAACCCTAATTTTTAGGGCCAAATCTGAAAATGCTCGGAACTGAATTCTGATTGGACAGATAGATGCGCCTTGATGAGTAGATCCAATCTACTATACTGAATTTCAAAAATCTGTGGAGAGAAACCCAATAAACAAGGAATACAAGCTTCCGTCACTGCAAAATGTCTTCTTCTCAGTTAAGCTCTGATACCATGTTAAATTTTTAGTATTAAATCACAATACTATAGGATCTTTGCTGAGAGAATAACATCTACAGTATATCAATGCATGACAATCATAATATGACAAGCATCACAAGCATCACAAGAATCAAAAGCATAGAGACAAGAGACACAGAGTTTCCGTGGGGAAAACCCTAAGGTGAAAAACCCCACAAACTTCCTCAGAGATAGAGAGAGCAATGGCTCAACCAAAATACAACCAAATAACACTGAGATAGTCTCCTAGCAGATGATCCTCCTCCTCCTCACTAGTGCGCCACTTTTCAGAGAGAGAGATAGTTACTTTTCCGAGTGAGTAAAATAGAGATCTCCTATCTCTATTTATACTCACCTTTTTTCCCAGTGACCTACTGGGGCCGACTTGTCTACTTTGATACACCCACATTATATTATATATTAATCAGGGCCGACCCCATAAGGTGGTCTAATAACCCATCGGCAAGGACACACACTTGCGACACTTGTCAATCCACATGACGACACTTCCTTATAGAGGAATAACACATCTCTTATAAGGGTACAATAAATATATATATAATATACAGATGAAATACATTCCGAATTTACATATACATCAACACTCCCTCTTAACTAGGAAGGTATTTCTCGACACAGATCTGCTAGACAAGTCTTCTTCTCTGGATCATCGTCATCGATGCATCGTCATCATCATCGTCACTGCTGCTACTATCTCAACCAATCTCTGACTCTACTCGTCATAGGAAGTTCTACAGAGCCAGTCCTTTTTCATACTGGATGTAGGCCCACCACCTGCAGGTCTTCATCATCACTGGCCATACTGTGGAATCCTCAGGACTTATTACGTGCATCACAAAACCTCGAAAGAGCATCCCAGGCTGTTACGAGCACACAGCTCTACCTATAGGATCTCCCAGGGCACCGAATTACATGTGACCTCACCACAAAACCTCGCAAGAGCATCCCAGGCTGTTACGAGCACACAGCTCTACCTATAGGATCTCCCAGGGCAACGAATTACATGTGGTCATGGAAAAACCTCGCAAGAGCATCCCAGGACTGATTACGGGCACATAGCCCAACCTATCGGATCTCCCAAGGAAACGAATTACATGCCATAGGACAAAACCTCGAAAGAGCATCTGCCAGATATCCCAGGGAACCGAATTACATGCCATAGGAAAAACCTTGAAAGACTATCTGCAGATCTCCCAGGGCACCGAATTACATGTCCTCCCAGAGCAAAACCTCGAAAGAGCATTTGCCAGATGTCCCAAGGCACCGAATTACATGCCATAGGCAAAACCTCGAAAGACCATCTGCAAATCTCCCAGGGCACCGGATTACATGCTCATCTGCACAACCTGATCCACGGCCACAGAGTATCAACCTGATACTCACCATACATCATCCTGATGTATCCATGATCATCCTGATCATCATCACTGCAACGTCCTGCTGCATGTCATCTGGAGCAACATCCTGAAGCTCGTCATCTATGATAATCCTGATCATCACTGTAACATCCTGCTGCATGATCCACCTGATCATCAATGCATCTACCTGATGCATACCAAGTATCTACCTGATACATATCATCATACATGATCCTCCTGATCATCAATGTATCCACCTGATACAAATACATGATACATATTATCATACATGATCCTCCTGATCATCAATGCATCTACCTGATGCATACCAAGTATCTACCTGATACATATCATCATACATGATCCTCCTGATCATCAATGTATCCACCTGATACAAATACAAATACATGATACATATCACCATACATGATCCACCTGATCATACAATGTATCCACCTGATACATATACAGATACATGGTCCAAGCATCCCACATGATGCATATACAAAATACGTACACATGATCCAACTGATCATATCCAGCATCCAACATGATGCGTACATACATACATAAAAATGATCCAACTGATCATATCCAGCATCCAACATGATGCGTACATACATACATAAAAATGATCCAACTGATCATATCCAGCATCCAACATGATGCGTACATACATACATAAAAATGATCCAACTGATCATATCAAGCAGAAACCAGAACATCATCCTGATGCTCATCATCCAGTGCTTACATCCACAGCCATGTGAAGGATCCTCCTTCCAACATGCTTGGAATGGCTTCAGAAAATGTGTCCATCACTTTTTCCTTGAAGTGTCCTCGATTTGAAGAACGCCAAGCCTCTCTCTGAAGTACTCGAACTTCACTCTGGCTAGTGTCTTCGTCAGCACATCTGCAATCTGCTCGTCCGTCGCAACATACAAGAGCTTCACAGCTCCTCTCTGCACCATATCCCTGATATAGTGATATTTGATCTCTATGTGTTTCGACCTGTCATGAAACACTGGGTTCTCGGACAGCTTCACACAACTCTGGTTATCACAGAAGATACCAGTAGCCTCCAACGGGAGATCAAATAACTCAGACAGTAGCTTCTGTAGCCATACTGCCTCGCAAATAGCTGAGCAGGCTGCAACATATTCTGCCTCAGCTGTACTCAGTGCTACGCAGGACTGCTTCCTGCTAAACCAAGAGATCACACCTGATCCCATACTGAAGCAGCACCCAGATGTGCTCTTCCTATCTGCAGTGTTGCCAGCCCAATCTGAATCAACATAACCCTGTAGGTTAAACTTTTGATTTGCTTCATACTTGAGCCCATAATCCACTATACCCTTCAGGTACCTCAGAACATGCTTTATAGCAACCAGGTGAACACTCCTCGGATCCGTCAGGAATTGGCTCAATGTGTTCACAGCAAAGCAAATGTCTGGTCTCGTGTTCGTCAGGTACATCAAGGACCCAATCATCTGACGATACATAGTGATATCAACCGGCTCAGATGAAGCATCACATAGAAGCTTCAAATTCGATGCCATAGGTGTGGCCATGGCCTTGCAATCCATCATCCCAAATCTCTTCAGGATATCTACTGTGTACTTCCCTTGACCAAGGAAGATCCCACCTGCACTCTGCCACACCTCCATACCTAGGAAATAGTGCATCATTCCCAAATCTTTCATGTCGAATTCAGCTGCAAGCTTCCTTTTAGTATCTGCAATCAGTCTGTCATCTCCTGTCACAAATAGGTCATCCACATACAGTAGTAGAATCACAGGATTCCCTTCCTCAACCTTGTAGTAAAGGTTGGAATCCGCTTTACTCTTGGTAAAGCCCAAACTAGATAGGAAACTGTCCATCCTACCATACCAGGTTCTGGGAGCTTGCTTCAAGCCATATAAGGCTTTCTTCAATCTGCATACATATGATTCCCTGTCATGTATTTCAAAACCGAGTGGCTGTTCCACATATACTTCCTCTTCTACTACACCATTCAGGAAAGCAGTCTTGACATCCATCTGGTGTATTTTCCATTTCATTGCTGCAGCCAGGGCAAGCACTGTTCTGATGGAAGTATACCTGGCTACAGGTGCAAAGGTTTCTTCATAATCTATTCCTTCTTTTTGAGAGAAACCACGAGCTACGAATCTTGCTTTGTATTTTTCCACACTGCCATCTGCAACATGCTTGATTTTGTAGATCCACTTGGAAGTCACAACAGACTTCTCTTTAGGTCTTGGGACAACATCCCAAACATCATTCTTCATTATTGATTGGTATTCCTCAACCATAGCATCCTTCCATTCTTTCTTTTCTGCTGCCTCTTCATAACTGGAAGGCTCTTTGTTCATAATGTCACAGAGTAAGGCAACATAACTGGTGTGTGATCTGGTTCTCTTCTTTGCTCTGTGTTCTTCTTCTGGAATGCCAAATCTTTCTGCATCATGAATGAGCTCTCTAGCCCATACAGGTTTCCTCTTGTGAGAGTTATCCTCACGGGGTGGATCTACAGGTTCTTGTGGATCTTCAAACTCACGAACAACTTCTGGAACTGCTTCAGTCATGGTAGTGTCCTGGAATCTTGTTTCCTTAGGTTCTTCATAAACTTCGGTAGGTGCCTTCCTTGATTTGATGAATGCTGAGTTTTCATCAAATGTTACATCCCTGCTGACATCAATCTTCTTGAATCCTGGAAAGTATATTCTGTAAGCCTTCGAGCTTTCACTATAACCCACAAAGATGCCCTTCTTTCCTGAAGGATCTAGTTTAGTCCTCTTCTCTTTTGGGACATGAGTATATACTGGACAACCAAATATTCTGAGATGGCTGACTTCAGGTCTCTTACCAGAAAAGACCTCTTCTGGTGTCTTGTTGTCCAATATCTTGTGGGGTGTTCTGTTCTGCACATATACAGCTGTTCTGGCTGCTTCTGCCCATAGATGCATAGGAAGATCTTGATCATGCAACATTGCCCTTGCTGCTTCCATGATAGTTCTGTTCTTCCTTTATGCAACTCCATTCTGTTGAGGATTATAAGGAGCAGTCAACTCCCTCTTAATCCCTGAATCACTGCAAAGTTTCTTGAAGTCATTTGAGGTGAATTCTCCACCATTGTCGGATCTTAATGTTTTGATCTTCTTGTCAGTTTGATTCTCCATCAAGTTTTTGAATTCCTTGAATTTGTCAAGCACCTCATCTTTGCCTTTCAAGAAGTATACCCAAGTCTTCCTCAAGAAGTCATCAATAAATGATACATAGTAAACATACCCACTTAGGGAACTGGATGACATGGGGCCACATACATCTGAGTGGATGATTTCCAGAATGTCTTTTGCCTTGCTTTCACTGCTTGGGAAAGCCTTCTTAGTGTTCTTTCCTTTTGCACATCCTTTGCAAACACCTTCATGTTTGGTCTTGATTTCAGGAAGACCCTCTACTGCCTTGCTTGCAATTGGAAGTGCCCTATAGTGCATATGAGCAAGTCTTCTATGCCAAAGTTCACTTGGCTCCATGGATTCATGTACCATGGCATGTTCAGGTTGTCCCTTCAATTTATACAAGCCTCCCTCTTGCTCTCCAATCACTACTGCATCATCTATGTTCTTTCCCTTTGGCCACATTAGGACTTGGCCATCCACAAACGCAACCCTCATACCTTTTGCATCCAATGCAGAGATGGAGAGTAAGTTCTTCTTGAGTCCAGGTACATACAGTACTTCTTTCATCTTCAATGATTTTCCAGAATCTAGGTTGTAGGAGGCTTCACCACTTCCTTTGATTGGATATTGATAATCATCCCCAAGTTTCACCTTATGGGGTGATTCATGTTCAGAAAGGTTCACAAACGATTCCTTGAACCCAGTCATGTGTTTGGAGGCCCCACTATCAATCAACCAATCATTACAACCATGAGAAATAGTACCTGTGAGAGCAGAGATCAGAACATACTCTTCTTCACTTGATGAGTCATCATCACTATCACTTTCTGCCCTAGCCTTCTTCTTTGGAGGTTCATCATCTTCGGCAGCATGAGCATGAAACCTTCTTTTGCTGCCCTTCTTCTTCTTACTGGAGTTGTTGTTATTATCCCTTTTGTTCTTGGGACAATCTGAAGCAAAGTGACCCTTCTCATTGCATGTGAAGCATCTTAGGTCTTTCTTGTTCTTTTTATAGGATCTATTGTGGCGAGAGTGATCCTTCTTGGCTTTGCTTCTTTTGGTGTGAGTTGCAAGAGCTTGATCTTCACCTCCCATCTTTTCTTCACGAGCTATAAGTCTAGCTTCTTCTTGAGAGCATTCTTCCCGAAGTCTACTGAATGAGATCAACTTCTTCCTTGCACAAATTCCTTGAATAAAGGAATCCCATGACCTGGGTAGGCCATTTAGAGTGGTCATCACCACTTCACCATTCTCCACCATTTCATCTACTGCTTCTAGTTGTTCCTTGATCTGGGAGACCCTTGAAAAGTAAGATTGAATGGTTTCTCCATTCTGAAACTTCACTGCTTTCAATTGGTTCCGCAGGGTCATCTTCCGATTTATGTTCTTTCCTTCAAATAGCTTGGTCAAAGATTCAAACATCTCTTTGGGTGTCTTAAGAGAAGACACATGAGGAATGAGATGGTCTTTGATAGAATCAGCAATGATTCTCTTTGCCTTGACCAAGTTCTTCTTGTGCAATGCCTTGGCTTCTTCATCCTCTGGGATAGGGATGTCTTCTTTCACATATGAGTCCAACTCATTCTCTTCCAGGATTAACCCAATCCTATACTTCCAGGCTCGGAAGTTATCAGCCCCTTCAAGCTTATCCTCAAGCTTAGTGTGGAGAGACATCTTTAAGAGTACTTCAAATGGAAATAGAAAAGATTTAGGACTTACCACTTGAAGTGCTGAAAACTGGATCTGGTCCCGGATTAGGGTTTGTTAGAGAAACCCTAAAAATTCAAAATGTGAATTTCAAAATTCCGAAAGGATAGAAAGATGCGCCTTGGAGAGCTGATCAGCCTAGTACATTCAGAATTTGAGATCAGCAAGGTCTTGCCCTTCAAAATTGCCTTTTTGTCCTCCTGGGTTCACTAGGGAGAGCCCTGAATTAGGGTTTGAGTTTCCCGGAGATCTACCCAGCCAAAAATATCGATCCAAAGCTCAAACCTTCGATTTTTGCAAGGAGCTTCTAGCTGTGCCTTCAGTTTCCAAAAATTCCTATTTTTGTGGAAATCCTAATTTTTAGGGCCAAATCTGAAAATGCTCGGAACTGAATTCTGATTGGACAGATAGATGCGCCTTGATGAGTAGATCCAATCTACTATACCGAATTTCAAAAATCTGTGGAGAGAAACCCAATAAACAAGGAATACAAGCTTCCGTCACTGCAAAATGTCTTCTTCTCAGTTAAGCTCTGATACCATGTTAAATTTTTAGTATTAAATCACAATACTATAGGATATTTGCTGAGAGAATAACATCTACAGTATATCAATGCATGACAATCATAATATGACAAGCATCACAAGCATCACAAGAATCAAAAGCATAGAGACAAGAGACAGAGTTTCCGTGGGGAAAACCCTAAGGTGAAAAACCCCACAAACTTCCTCAGAGATAGAGAGAGCAATGGCTCAACCAAAATACAACCAAATAACACTGAGATAGTCTCCTAGCAGATGATCCTCCTCCTCCTCACTAGTGCGCCACTTTTCAGAGAGAGAGATAGTTACTTTTCCGAGTGAGTAAAATAGAGATCTCCTATCTCTATTTATACTCACCTTTTTGCCCAGTGACCTACTGGGGCCGACTTGTCTACTTTGATACACCCACATTATATTATATATTAATCAGGGCCGACCCCATAAGGTGGTCTAATAACCCATCGGCAAGTACACACACTTGCGACACTTGTCAATCCACATGACGACACTTCCTTATAGAGGAATAACACATCTCTTATAAGGGTACAATAAATATATATATAATATACAGATGAAATACATTCCGAAGTTACATATACATCAACAGTTGGGGCCTCAAGTTAGGGTTTCTCTATATTTTGTACCTAGGTGCACTCCTCCTCTATTTTGTAATTTTTTCTATTTTAATTTTCTATTCAATGAAGTGCTTTTGGAGAGATCTTCCTCCACATAATTTGGTTTACAAGTGCAATTTTCATGGGTGTTCAGGTACCGCCAACATTCTTATGTTTTTTGCCTTGCTATTATAATATTTTGGTATTTACATCTACCATATCTTTTCTTTATTTCAGTTCCTATATAGATTTGTGGAAGTTATGAGCCATATTTGCATATAGGTATGCTACAAGTGGTATCAAAGTAGATATTCTTATCCCAAGACAAGTAATTAAACCCAAGGAGGGTCTTGCAGAGAAACAAAGGAATGAGTTGGTTGAAATCCTTACTGGGTAAAAGGATATGTCCCATCAGTTATGCAGGTTAGTTTTGGTGAGATTTTTTTTCTTGGTAGGGATAAGGGCTTTACATGGGGATTCATGTTACTTTCCCCTGGAGCTAAAGAGTTGGAGGAGCTCAACACAAATGAGGAGCATATCAAGATATATAATGATAATTTTTTCAAGTTACTGGAGAATTTTACGGTTCTAGAGTACACAAACTCACCCATCTCTACAAATGAATGATTCTGAGTTATAACTGGGATTTGTGCACAAGTTCTAGACTCATATTTCATACTATAATACCATGGTAGATTTGAAATTTAAAGTGAAATAAATATAGGAAAATATTGAATGAAGTTGTCTTTTAACTCAATATGGCTATTCTCAACTCCAGAAAAAGTCACAAGATGGGGAGAATACGATCTTAAAGATGAGTTTGTTGGTCTATACTATATATCTCGTACTATTTTACAATCTGAATATCTATAATAAGAAGATGTAGATCAGATCTCTATAACACCCATTGGATACAAAATAAATGTTACAGTGCATGATATATTACTAAAAGTGGGATCAACCCTTTTTAGAGTTGATCCTAGAAGGCCTTAAGTATTGACTAGCATGATAAACCCATCTTAAAGTTGGTCTGGAAAGGTTTTGAATGGAGCTAAAAGGTTAAACTTTCTCAACGTTGTTCTTGCAATGCCTTATTGGAATGGTCATAAAAGGTCAAACCTTCTCAAAGTTGGTCTTATAAGGCCTTACTTTGTTGTCTACCCAAGCACACTATTTTCATCGTGCAAATAGAACCTATTCCCACAAGCTATTTTGTATATAGATTATAATTTTGTAATAATGTTTTGTGTTAAGTCTTTACAAATCAATGTAGTATGGCTCAACATCCTTTAAAATTCAAAAGGTAGTTGGGGCCTCAAGTTAGGGTTTCTCTATATTTTGTACCTAGGTGCACTCCTCCTCTATTTTGTATTTTTTGCTATTTCAATTGTCTATTCAATGAAGTGCTTTTGGAGAGATCTTCCTCCACATAATTGGGTTTGCAAGTGCAATTTTCATGGGTGTTCAGGTACCCCCAGCATTCTTATGTTTTTTTTCTTGCTATTATAATATTTTGGGATTTACATCTACCATATCTTTTCTTTATTTCAGTTCCTATATAGATTTGTGGAAGTTATGAGCCATATTTGCATATAGGTATGCTACAAGTGGTATCAAAGTAGATATTTTGATCCCAAGACAAGTATTTAAATCCAGGGAGGGTCTTACAGAGAAACAAAGGACTGAGCTGGTGAAAATCATTACCGGGTAAAAGGATATGTCTCATCAGTTATGTAGGTTAATTTTGGTGAGAATTTTTCTATTGGCAGGGATAAGGGCTTTACATGGGGATTCATGTTGCTTTTCCCTGGTGCTAAAGAGTTGGAGGAGCTCAACATAAATGAGGAGCATATAAAGATATATAATGATAATTTTTTCAAGCTGCTGGAGAATTTTATGGTTCTAGAGTACATAAACTCACCCATCTCTGCAAATGAATGATTCTGAGTTATAACTGGGATTTGTGCACAAGTTCTAGACTCATATTTCATACTATAATACCATGGTAGATTTGAAATTTAAAGTGAAATAAATATAGTAAAATATTGAATGAAGTTTCCTTTTAACTCAATATGTTTTTTAACTTAATATGGCTATTCTCAACTCCATAAAAAGTCACAAGATGGGGAGAATACAATCCTAAAGATGAGTTTGTTGGTCTATACTGTATATCTCGTACTATTTTACAATCTGAATATCTATAATAAGAAGACGTAGATCATATCTTTGTAACACCCATTGGATACAAAACAAATGTTACAGTACATGATATATTACTGAAAGTGGAATCAACCCTTTTTAGAGGTGATCCTAGAAGGCCTTAAGTATTGACTAGCATGATAAACCCATCTTAAAGTTGGTCTGGAAAGGTTTTGAATGGACCTAAAAGGTTAAACTTTCTCAAAGTTGGTCTTGCAATGCCTTATTGGAATGGTCATAAAAGGTCAAACCTTCCCAAAGTTGGTCTTGTAAGGCCTTACTTTGTTGTGTACCCAAGCAAAATATTTTCATCATGCAAATAGAACCTATGCCCACAAGTTATTTTGTATATAGATTATAATTTTGTGATAATGTTTTGTGTTAAGTCTTTATAAATCAATGTAGTATGGCTCAACATCCTTTAAAAGTTAAAAGGTAGTTGGGGTCTCAAGTTAGGGTTTCTCTATATTTTGTACCTAGGTGCACTCCTCCTCTATTTTGTATTTTTTGCTGTTTCAATTGTCTATTTAATGAAGTGCTCTTGGAGAGATCTTCCTCCACATAATTGGGTTTGCAAGTGCAATTTTCATGGGTGTTCAGGTACCCCCAACATTCTTATGTTTTTTGTCTTGCTATTATAATATTTTTGGATTTACATCTACCATATCTTTTCTTTATTTCAGTTCCTATATAGATTTGTGGAAGTTATGAGCCATATTTGCATATAGGTATGCTACAAGTGGTATCAAAGTAGATATTTTGATCCCAATACAAGTAAGGTAAGATGACAGGGACCAGGAGCAACATGAGAGTAAAATAAAGTGACAAGACTAAATTTAACAACAATAACAACACACACATATCTAGGATATGCTTAAGGAAAAAATTATGGGTTACATGCAACTGACATTAAAATAGGTAAAAAAGAACTATTGTACTAGGTTGGAAAAATGCTTAGTGGAATATGGATTGAATATCATGAAGCTTTTCATATCATTGGTGACCCTTTGCATGTTGTTAGTGACCCTTCTTGTGTCATTGACATCATGTTGGTAACCCTACACATCTTGCTAGTGATCATTCACATTTGTCAAAGGTTGAGAGTGGAGATCTAAAAGGACAAAAGAATAATTCCAATATCCCATGCAAGCTCTAGAAAAAGATATGATAATATAACTGTCAGATTCTACAACTTGTTTATCAATGTCAACTGGTAATTTCCTTTCAACTTAGCCAAAAAAATTGTTCATTTTCAAAAATTGAGCATGTAAGTTTTTCTTTTGGTTCTTGATTTTGGGGCTGGTACAATATTTAACTTCAGTTAGTTATTTAGAGAATTTTTGTTATGTAATTTTATTACTTTGATCAATCACACGAGATATGTTTATACATCAATATTTAGTTACAAACGGAGTTGGTGGATAAATGACAAATTGTCCCTTACTAGAGGGTCACCGCATGAGAGTAGGGGCACTAGCTTGGATTTCACAGTACATATTATCTTTTGGAAGCAGGGATTGAAACATTTTGTAATGTGATATCTATTTTGAAGAAGGCTATGTTAGCAAACTTGTTGGGCACAAATCAGAGGTAAGAGTAGCATTTTAAGACAAGTAATTTGTATATTGTTTGCTTGGAATTAATTTCCTGTCAAATTTCTCCCTTTTTGATATTCAACATACACATTGTTCACATTTAACATGTTATAATAGAATGAAAACTAAAACTTAGTCACTATTAATTTTGTTCACATGCATGTGGCTTGAAGTGGTCATATGATAACTGATAACTTGCATCAAGTGGAATTGATAATTAGGTAAAATATATTTGTGATACATGATACATGTGATGAATTCTAGGCCCAGTATTATATTTTCAATTCAGCGACTCCAAAAAAATTAGTTATAAATTATGGTTCTAACTTCTTTGTTACAACTTTTGGTATGGAACCAACATTAACCTCAACCTATGGTGAGATTTAGTGATCACACAGTTGTTGTTAAGGCCATTGCTTGGTCCCCTCATCAACATGGCCTCCTTGCTTCTAGAGGTGGGACAATAGATAGGTGCATTCACTTCTGGAACACAGCAACGGGCTCTTAGTTGAATAGTATGGATACTAGAAGTCAGGTATATACCCTTGTTTCCTTTGATAATATAACAAGATTTCATAGTGGGTATATGTGTTAAGCATGTGACACTTGCTTCAGGTTTACAGGTTTGTAATCTTATTTGGTCAAAGAATGTGAATGAACTTGTTAGCACTCATGGATATTGTCAAAAACAAATAATAGTGTGGTGATGTCCAACCATGTTGAAGGTTAGTTGATTTTATTATGTTGGTTTAGATAATTTAACTCTCCAAACTCTTTAAATCCATAATATTATTTTTTAATATGGTAGACTCTGTAACAATCTACCCTTTTTCTTAAATATGTTTTTCCCTCAATTCCATCTTGCAACTATGAATTATTTCTTTGATTTGAATAATGTAGTGAATATTCAAATGTGTGTAGTCTATGATTTGTGGCTTTCCCAATAAGGAAGTCAATGTAATATTTCACTCAAATTTAATCTATATACTTTTTCTAGACCTTCAACTTGCATATATACGATATTGGGAAGTATTTCAGTTGTTGATTTGAACATCGTAGTTAACCTTCAAACTTGTTGGTTTCAACTTTATATGTTCTATAACACAATGACACATTTTTCTCATTGTTTGACATCTTTGTGTGGGTTCAGCTTGCAACCCTAACGGGCCATACCATTAGGGTCCTTTATCTTGCAATCTCACCCGATGGGAAGGTAAAAATAAAAAATATGGTATTGATCCCTTCCTTTTCCATAATAGCAATTGGCATGTTGGGTTCAACACATCAGTATAATTGTTAAAGCAATTAAGTGCGCCAATAAGCATTGATTTTCAACTTATATACCAAGGTTTTGGCCTATGATTTTAGACCATTTTCACAGGTGTAGGGGACGAAACTCTGTGTTTTTTAAATATATTTACACCTACTAAATAATAGGTAGATTTTGGTTACCTTCATTGGGATTTGCTATGGAAAATAGACAATTTTATGTTGATTGTCATGATGTTATTTTAGGAGCTTTTAATTGATTATCTTGTTTTATTGTGTATGCACTAATTTCTAGCACTAAACAAAGATTGTTTCTTTGTGTATATTAGAGTACTATTCGTGATAGTGGAGTTTGGTCTTAGGGTAGAACTCAAATTTGATAATATATTTCTTTTTGACATTCACAAGTGGATCAATAAGTTTTCCTTCATTGGAAGATAACATGGTATACCCTTCAATTTGCAAACACAGGTGCAAATGTTGCTTTTGTAAATTAGGAATAATGTGGAAGGAAACATAGAACCGTTTTTATGACCATGGTTATTCTTTTATACAATGAGGATAAAATTGACCAACACTTTCTAAAGGTGGAGTCCTATGGTATTTTTACCTTATTCTTTTAATATTTTATACCTTAAGATTAATTGAAAATACATCAGTGTGAGCCTTTTCATGCAAGCTGGTTTTTTGGAATTTAGTGTAGATTGAGAAAGCAAATGCATTTATTATAGATTTGTTGGGAGGATTCACAGATCTATGCCAAGCCAAACATGTGGGTAAAACTCAGGAGCTAGCCATTATCATTGTTTGTTCAAATGGTTCTTTTATTCCATATTAAAACTGGTGGAGCTCCATGTGTTTGGTGTAATTAATCAAGGTGGAGACTATTGTGACAAGTTAAAGTGGAAGCAAAGGTGTTGGTTCATTTTAGTGTAGATAAAGTCTTGGTTGATGAAGTAACTGCTGTGGTGGCTTCCTTTCTCATCCTCGGAGCTTCAACCCATCAGGTGAGAAGGTATGTTGTTGTGGTTGTGTCTTTGTTCTCTGTAATATATTTATGGTTATATTGCAGTTTGCTAAGTTAGCCTCACAGATAAGGTAGATAGTCTAGTTGAGATAGATATTCAATTGACACCTAAATTTCAATTGGATCTCCTTCTATTTTTTGGTGCGAGATTCAATAAAATTAAAAAGAAAATTTGCTTTATAACAAGAATTTTCCCCCTTTCGAAGTAGTTGTAGTCGTATATACTATCATCTTTGAAAAATATAAAAAATGTTTATATTGTTTTAGGTTTACTATACGATTTTATGTTTTGAAAGACAAGCAAACCAGGAAATTGTGAAGGTTTTACATTGTTATATACACATTTCTTTTTTCAGTTGCAACCATTATGCACACAAATGAACTACCCTTTTGAGTAAATAAAAACCTTAAAAAGAAACATTAATTTGAAATTTTCTAGTAACTTTTCTTTTTAGGTCACACAAACCAACTAGCTTAGGCTAGGGTTTTGGAATAGAGCATCTTAAACTTTCCATGACCGTTCAAATCTCAAAATCGCAGTAAAACTATCATTAGGTAAATCCACTTTTGTAGAGGTGTGTCGGGAAGCTCCACTCAAACCGGAGTTAAGCACGAGGTCGTGTGAGGTTGATTTGTCAGGGATACCCCCTTGCTTTTCAATCGAGCATCTACCAGAGTTGTCACGTGTACGGGGATCCATTAGTACCTTGCATGCTTCTAGATTTTGGGCTTAGTCACCCTACCCATACGTGTCGGTTCGACCTGCGATATTCCCTTGGACTCTTTCTACAACTGTGGTAGCCTTAGTATCTTTGACCTTTATGGATTTACACAGGTGACCGTGGAAGGATATTTCCACTATACCTAGGACAGACGTGGGAGGAAATCCCTTGAAGTTATTTGGGAGGGTGGTTGGTGATTCAAATGCTTGCACCCGAAGACTCAGTATTGTGGACCTCGGGTAACTTTCCTTTGCTAATATACTGGTTTGTTCTAGGCCCTAATAATCCTAGACTTTCCTTTGAGAGTTCATCTCTATTTTCCTGGTCTTGATCACCGTAGGAAATTTTTATAGTGGTGTGTTGTTTGTTCCCTGCTGTTCTAGTGGCCCCTAGGTTAATCACCTAGTATATTTTTGTTGCAGTTGTAGAGGACCAACCTCCTCATAGGTCATGAAGGTTGAGAAACCTTCCTCCACTCACCGTGGAGCCTCCACCGCCACCATAGTGATGTAGAATAGACTCACGTGGGTCTTTACCACATAACTATTTTTTAATGGTTGTTGTGAGGCTGATGCCATGCTTATGAATGCCTAGAATGAAGATTTAGTTGCACAAACCTCATCAAATTTGGATTTGTTGCTGTTGTGGTCTTAATCATGCCCATACCAACTATTTCCATGCCCATAATTCATGGTTTAGGGCTTCTTACTTGTCCCAGAACGCAGATACAAGGTTGGTTACTACTAATTCATGGCCCAGGACCACTGCTTGGTCCATAGAAGTACCCAAAGATGGCCAAACTATTAAGAAACAATCCCTCCTTATGTTTTGTTTTATTTTATCAGTGTTGTACATGGGTATATCCCCCCACTCAAGTTGTAGAGTACCTCACTTCTCTCTATGCAATAATGCACAATATATGGCTATCCCATAGGCCAACCATTTTGGGAAAGGGTCCAAATATTCACCCGACTTGTTTGCATATAGCCCATTTGTTTGACCTCTTATTTACTAGATAATATGAGTACTTAATTAATTTTTCTTACAATGTAAGAGATGGTTGGTCTCATTATGTTTTCTTGCAATATAATGTGCAATTGTACTAATTTTATATCATTTTTCTCATGCAGGCTTCCTTCTGGTTTCTATATTGATTTGGAATTTCAATTGTGGAACATTAGGTAAGATTTCAAACATGGATCATGGAAAGAAAAATAAAACATCAAGACAAAAAGATGTAATATCATATTTTCAAAAACATCAATCCAATAATCCACATCATATTCATGCTTCAAGCTCTCTTGAGCAAGGTATCGGTGAGAGGGATGTCAACACTAATCCACATCATATTCATGCTTCAAGCTCTCTTGAGCAAGGTATCGGTGAGAGGGATGTCAACACTTTGGAGGATGCATATGTAATCCATAAAATGGATGGTAGAATGCATTCCTCTAGTGATCAAAGTGAGACAAATGCATTTTCATCAGAAATTGGTAGCTCAAATGTTGAAGATTTTTCCTTGCAAGGTGACATAGACCATTCATGGAAGAGAAAAAAAGGCCAATGGGACTTCGCGAGACAATTCCAATCTGATTGGGTATCAAGATTCCCATTTATTGAACCGATACCTCCAACAAATGAGAATGAGACCTCACAAGAAGTTAAATGCATTTCATGTAGTTGGAAACTTGGCAAGGTAGTGAAATTGCAAATGAAGCTAGACATAATAGAGAATCATGTTGGAAAGTTGTATGATAAGAAAAATGTAAATGATGAGAAGAAATCTACCGCTAGATGGAAATCTCTTAGCCAATGTCGACATCTCCAATATGAAGAGGAATACAATAAATTCTTAATAAATAATCGAAAAGTGGAGGAAAGTGGAGGAACCATCACTTCTCAATTTGGAAAGATGATGGAAACAAATTTGTTTTCAAAGACAATACAATTAAGCATTGTATTTCACATCCTATCCAATGGTCGTCCTATGACAGATTATCCAAAAATGATGAAATATATATCTTTTATTCAAGTGCCAAATTTTCCATCTTCTCACCGGTCTTTAATGAGTGGTTGGGAATGGGGAAAATATTTAGCTCGAGTAGAAAAGGATGATATGAAAGAGAAGATCGTGAATGCTACATTTGTGTCAGTGTCTTTGTATGAGGTTACAACTGTTGATAATACTTCATGGATTTGCATGATCATTTATATGGTCAATGACCATATTAGGCATTCCTATCTACTTGGAATTCATAAAATGAGCAAAAGTTCTACAATAGAAAATATTTATGAACTTGTTATTAATAGTTTGAAGGAAATTGGTGGTATGGATCATTCAATGATCGAAAAAAGGTTGGTATGCTTTGGAGCAAATGGAGCATCAGTAATGCAGGGACAAAGGAATGGCCTTTGTGCTAGACTACAACTCTCGGCTTCACCGTATATGCTTAGTATTCATTGTATGGCTCACAGGATGAATATTGCATTTAAAATAGTGAGCAACTTTCCATTGGTTTCAAAAGTTGAATATCTTGTATGTGAGGTTCATGCATACTTTTGTTGGAGTCCCAAACATTTTTTATAGTTTAAAAAATTTGTCGATGGTGTTACAAATGGAAACAAACTATTAAAAGATGTTGATACAAGATGGATCTTACTGAAGGGACCAGCTGAAAGACTATTCGATGAATATGCATCCTTGGTAGGGGTGATGTATGAACATCTCTTAAGTGTAGAAAAATCTCAAACTCTTCTCTCTCTATTAAATGATATAGAGACATATTTAATATTGGTTGTAGTTCTTCCTCTACTGCATGAAATGAATGTCCTCGTGAATATGTCTCAGAGTCACACAATGTATATTGTTGAATACACAAATGCTAGAAAATTAGCATGCCTTACATTAGATAATTTGTATATGATGGTAGAGTCTTTTACAGGTCTAGCATTTACAAATTGGACTAAGATAATCAATATAGAAAATGATGAAAATTTATTGAAGTTTGATGAAAAATAGATTCTATGTATGGTAGTGTGTGGGTATATGGTTCCCTTTTATTATAATGACAATATAGGAAGAACCACCAAAGAGTGCCCTGTGTCAAGAGAACAATTTGACAATGTTGTGATTTCAGTGAGGCACAACTTGATAAAAATTGCAAAATCACTATCATCAGAGATAAGAGAATGATTTCCTCGAGATGAATTGTTGGAGGCCATGTCTGTGGTATACCCTCAATATTGGAACAATTGTCAATGTACAGACACTTTAAAGGTTGACTTTTAGCAAAATGCAATATTTTGCAAAGCCATTTTTGTCGAGAGGTCGAGATACAAGGAGAAAATATTCAAGGTATTTTAGATCGAAAAAAAATGTCAAATCAAGCCTGATGCTTTGCCGATACAATGTGGTCTCAATTTTCTAAGTTGGAGAATCCTCTAGAATATGGTGCAATTACAAGAATATGGACTAAACTCAGTGGTAGCTAATTTCTACTGCAAAAAATTTCAGAGTATTTCAAATTGGTAGATTTATGTCAAACCATGATTTTGGGATCAGTGGAGGATGAGATAATGTTTAGTGCATTGACATTTTTGAAGTCAAAGTTGAGGAACAAGATTGATAAAAATGTGAATACGTGCTTAAGATTATATGTAACAAAGTATAAGGTTGAAAAATTTCCATATGAAAGAGCACTACCTCTATGGCGATCAAATCGTGAAAGAAGGGGAGAAAACAATATGAAAAATTTCTCTAATGAAGTTGATATGGAACATAATGTTCTTGAGGATCATAATGAGGGTTCATCCAGAGAAGGTCATATTCAGAGTGTCAAAAATGAGGACCAGGGCCGGAATGTGAATTGGGAAATGGATTTCACCTAATATTGTAAATGATCCAATACACATGAGGGACTCTTGAGTCTTATTTTGGTATAGGTGTTCCATGGACCCTTGTGGTGATCATATATGTGAATTTGAGCTAGCGTTTTAGTTAAAAATAGATTCTACATTGTACTTTTTTGTTGTAACATTGATGATTTGACATACATTTCCTTGATGCAGTTTATTTTAAGATTGATGTTTTGATATTTATCTTTTACATTGTCTCTTTCTTGTATGTGATAGGAAATGACGTTGGAATTTGACAAAGCTAGGCCTAGGAGCTATCTCTTCACATAGATAGTGTCTTAGCATTAAAGGATAAAAAACTAATTTGACTACACTTTCGCTAAGCAAGAATGAGCTCATTCAAGTACATGAAACCATGTTGGTGCTTATCTCTATAATCTTGAAAATTTTTATTGCTTTTGTTTGAAGCATTTTGTCGATTTGTGGAGTTTGCGTGTATTTTGGTTAAATATTGTGTTAGACCCATGAATGCTTCTAGTTCTCATTTGATGCTTGATTTAACCCTTTGTTGTAGCTTGAATCAATATTGGTTTTAGTTGATTTCCATTGATTTAGGGTTGGAGAAAATAATTTTTTATTACCATTTAGTTGCATGAATTAATTGTCTTCACTTTTTCGATTCTTTTATGCTGATTGTATATTTTCTTTGTAAATACTTATTGTTATTCAGAAAAATAAATGAGCTCTACATAGCTAAGCGAAGAGAAAAATGGTATATGCACTAGGTTCCTATGCATTGATCGTAGGAGACCTATTGGCACAAGACCAACATTCCTCTAGTGCAATTGGCATAATTACATTGCATAATTTTCCTAGCCTCCATGGGCATAATTTGATAGTGGAGGCCAAAATCATGCATAATGTCTAATTCTATCATTTTATCGGTTTGTCAAGATTCAGATCCCCACATGTCAATTAGACCATTAAGGGACGTGATAACAAGTGGAGTCCCCACCTGCCCTAAATCTTGACAAACATTGGATGAAGAGTAACACTTGAATATCACCTCGTTTATTAGTTATTAACTTATTATCTTTATCTATTTATGAGGTGTCATTCTTATCCACTATGAGTTTAGTGACACCTAGTCTTGTTACTACATTAAACTCTGCCTGTAATAATCCAAATATGGTTGTTGCTTATGCATTTCAATCAAGCTTTTACAACCAACGAGTTTTCTTTCCCCCTTTTTTTAGAGTGGTTCAATATTTTGTTTTTGGCCATGATTCTTCATTCTTGTGGTTGTCTTTGTTTGTTTTGATGCTATTTCGAGCTATACTTTTTAAATATTTTTGCTTATGTCACAATATCAAACATTTTCTCAACCAACGATTTTTTTCTTTTTGCTTTGGCACTTGGTCAAACACTTATGTGCATCCTCCAAACACCCACATTTAGAATACATGTCTACAAGATCCACTCGTCTTTGCTTGGATATGAAGGCATCATTAAGGCACCATTAAGGCCACTGCGATTTGGTATTGAGACCAAAAATTGAAATAGAGCAATTGAACTCAACATTTGAAGAAGCCTTGAACTCATAATTAATAAGCAAAGTGCCATTCAATGTGTTTTATAAATCAACGAAAGATTCGCCAAATTTTTACAACATCATATAATAAAATGAAATATTCGCCAAAAAATTATATATATAAATATTATATTATTGATAAAATCGCCTTCAAATTTTCCTATATATCGGGAAGATTCGCCCATCTTTTATACATATAAATTGGGGGGGATTCTTAAAATCATCCCTGCTACACTAGAACACTCAATAGGTTCCTATAAAATAGGGAATTGACTGACGTGGTCCTAAACTGATGCATGCATGGCTCAGAAGGTGGTAGATGGATCCTGGATGACATCTGCACACCACTAGGGGGAAAATGACATCATCAACTACTAGGAAAAATAAATAATGCTAAGTAGAACAAGGATGGAGTATTAAAATATCCTAATAATGCCTACCTCCATTGTGTCATATCATGACTCCACATTCACTAGCAAATTTTGGAGATAACTATTTAAACTACAAAGCACCCAGTTGCAAATAAGCACATCTTATCATCCTCAAACATATGCACAGATAGAAGCAAACAACAAGTGTCCTGGAACCTATTTTAGAAGTTTTGCATCCAAAAAGAAGAATCAGTAGGAATAGTGGTTACCTATGGAATAATGGTGGTGTAATACCACTTATAATGAGGCTACAAAAATGAAATTATATGAAGCATTATATGGCCAACAACCACCCTCCATGGTTTCTTATCTACCTAGTACTTCCAGAGTACACATAGTCTATAGTCTACTTCATAATCATGATGTCACTCCTTGTGCACTTAAGGAAAATTTAGAAATGGCTCAAAATCGCATGAAGAAAGGAGAATACCAAGACTGCTTAGAGCATTCATTTGTCGAAAGTGACTAGGTGTTCCTTTAGCTCCAACCTTATAAGCATACCTCTCTCATAGTTAAAGGCCATCAAAATATTGCACCAAATTTTTGTGGCCAGTATCATATTGTTGAATGCATTGGTTAGGTGGCATACAAATTAGTGCTCCCAACACACTCCAAGATACACCCAGTATTTCATGTGTCATGTTTGAAGAAGGTAGTGGGTCGGGATTGTTGCATTCAAACTACATTACCAAAACTGGATGAATAAGCATCCAATTGGCTCCAACCAAAAACAATTTTGGACACTTGAGAGGTCAGCTATATCAACACACTCTCGGTTAAGCTTTGATTCAATGGAAGAATACCCCACTAGAAGATGCTACTTGGGAAACACCATCCATTGCAACAGTTTTCCCATCTCCAGCCTTGAGGACAATGTTGCTTTTGAAGGGGGATGGCATATTAGGATCTTGCATAACCCCCTTACATTATCAATGTACAAGTCCATAAGTCCCATTAGATGCTTAGTGGATAGTTACTTAATGAAAAGGGTCCCTATTTATTAAATAAAGGACCCTAGGTGGTGGACCCTCATTAATAGTGGAACCAAAAGTAGTTAGGACGTTGGCCATTGAAATACTATATATAGAGTAGTAAGATATGTAATGCTTAGTCAATAATTATCATTTTATTTGGAGCTTTTCTCTTGGAGGTTACCCCATTGAAGAGGCAAGTGAACATAGATATCTATTTTATCTATTATCTCTTTTATTTTTCTACCTTTCCTATGATTTTTTGGGTTTAAGCATATTACACTAACTCCCCTACTTAAGGGACAGTTTTTTACTTATTATATTGTGGCCATGTCTGTCAAATAAGGCCCACTAAATAATTCAAGTGTGTAATCTATAAATGTAAGGTGGACTCATTAATGAAAGTTCACTAGTTAGTTGTTGTAGCCTCACGGATGAATTCACATTAGGTGGTTACGGTTTTGGTTGGTTAGAAACTATTTATTTTAGTAGAATATATGTAATTAGGTATGAAAAGTATTTTGATATTGTATTGGATCTCTACTCAATTGGAGAGTGAACCCTCAAAGAGACAAGTGAATAGTGATTTCTATTCATAATATCAATAATTTTTTTTCTAATGTTGTTGTTTCAATACTTTGGTACAATTTTATTTGCTTTCCATAAAATTTCTATTTATATTTATTTGAGTATTCTATTTCATCTATTAACACCACAAGAATAAGTTCATCTTGAATTTTATCATTAACATTCTACAAAGAAGTGATATCATTGTATAGTTTTTCATTACCATCTTGCATTGAATAAACGAAATTATAAAAAAATTCTCTAGAGTCCTACAAGGAAACTATTTCAAAAATAAGCTTGTCATGAATATCCTATATGGAAACAATTAGTCTAGAAATTTCATCATTTGAAGTCTAAAAAGCTATTATTTTCTTTTTTCGATGGTCACATCGTTTTCACAGAAGAAACTCTTCTTCTTCATTAGAATTATCCATGGTAAAATAAACAAAGTCGTGCAACCTTACATATGATGAAGTCAGTTAATAACATTATATGTAGCATAACCTTATACTCACTAGTAGTGATCCCAACCTTATAAACCACATTTGATTCAATCTCATGAATAAATTTGAAATGATACACTTATGACATTACATTATTTTCTTGGACTCCAAGTCTTGCAAACTAAGGAAGTAATTTGCATTTCCTGACCTACGTATGCATGTTAAATTCTTTGTTTCTTTCACATGTGCCCCTTTTGAGGGCTTAAAAATATCTTAGTTCATTTGCTCTATCATTTGATGGTTTGAGGGCGTAGGTTGGAGACATGGAACTTCACCTTTCTGAGGAATTAATATCTTAGGCTACAAAACTCCATCAACACGGTGTGAAGTGGTTCAAATTCTGTAGGTTTAAGAGCAATGCGTGGAAACGCATCCTCAAAAAACCTAACCAGGAGGATAATATTAAAAAGGGCATCCTTGTCAATCTCTTCAAGAAGCAATGGTGCTTGTCCTTTTATGTTATTCAAAGGTACACAACCTGTGAAGGTAGGTATTCCTTATCCTATTTTTATCATCTCATATTTCTTATGATGTTTATAGAATATCCAATCAATATGCCCTTTTACCTTTTGAGTAGTTTGAAGAAAATGTCATTTTTTGTTTAAAGCGACAAGAAAAGTATTGATAGGAGTTTATTTCACTACAACTTGGTTAAAATTCACGTTGAGTCTAGGTTGGCATAATTGAATGACTCTTGGGATGAATTTATACTTAGAAATCAATTTATTGAGCTACCTGAAGCCAAACATCCTAGGCCTGTCAATGATGAAGATAGGGTTTCGAGATTCGATATTTCGAATGAGATGGTTTTTACTTATGATGTCTCAAACAGTCAAAATTTTAACCCTAAGCTTTCTATCTATGAAATTTCTGAGTCTTATAGTCTTGCAAAAGTGTTTTATTTCTAGTCTAATGAGAAATGAAAGCGAAAGTGGGTAGTCAAAAAATCGGTTAAGTCTTCGAATCCTGCAATGAAGAAGATAAAAATATAGCATTATGGGTAAACTAGTAATCCAAAGCCTGGTATTGTTGCTCGAAGGATCTGTTAGGATATTCCTATACTCCATCCTAGTCCCACCAGTATTTTGATCATTTACATTTTTAGTCATGCATGCACCTTTTAGGGTTTGCATGCATTCTAGGGTTTGCATGCATTTTGCATGCATCCCAGTCATCAGTCCAGCACCTAGCCCTCAGTTAGCCAGCCCCCAGGAGCTTCTCACTATTCAGTTTTAGCCCTCCAGTTGCTTAATGCGCCCTTCTTCCTTGATTTTAGGGAGAAACTCACCCTCCTTCACCTACCAGTCCAGTTGTCACTCAGTTACACTCAGTTACACTCAGTTACATTCAGTTACACTCAGTTACATTGAGTTACACTCAGTTACATTGAGTTACACTCAGTTACACCTACCAGAGTTAGTTTGACTGATGGTTGACAGTTACTTGAGCATTGATGACTCCACTGATGATGATGAAGACTTCCAGTTGCGCTCTGATGATCATGAGGACACCTAGTTGTGCTCTGATGACACTCCAGTGATCCTTTGATCACTCCATGAAGGCTAATTCAAATTGCCACCTTAGGCATTCAAATTCCTCATGCATTGTATTATTTATATGTCCATTTGTGATTAATAATTTAGTATGACCGAAGTATTATTGCTTCTATCTGAGTTCTACTGTACCATATTATTCTGTTGCTCATTATACTTCATGTATCACTCTTCTTCTATTTTCTTGCTTAATCATAATTATTCTCTTGTGAGATACATCATCTCTTAGATCTGCTGTGAGAATTTTCACATGGTATCAGAGCATGTTGAGAGAATTGTTCATCTCCATTCTTGAGAGTTTTTTGCAGGTTATTACGAAGATTTCGAGTGCAGCAGTTGCAGCAGTTTCTGCATTTTTGCAGCAGTAGCAGTTGCAGTTATTCTATATTGTTTTTGCAGGTCCTCTACAACTTCAATGTATTCATCAGGAATTACTCCTCTTGATCCACTCAACTATGATGAATGGAAACCAAGAATGATAGCAGACTTGAAGATCCATGATCTTTTTGATTGTTATTTTGAAAGAGAGTTCGAATCCCTTGAAGAGAAGATTGACTGGTTAAATAAAAGAGACATGCACTTTGCAGCAATAATGTTTTCTTTGTGTGCATACCAGAGATTCCAATTCAAATACCGTGATGGTGTTGAAATTCCAAGAGAGTTATGGACTCCAAAAGAGATATGGGCTCACCTGGATGGAAAATTTGGCAGAGAGAATGAAGGACTTAGTCCCAACCCATTCGAAAGAAAACAAAGTGATGCATTCGCTCCTCTTGATGGTCTCTCAGATCATGAACCAGTATCATCTCATATTGAAGTTGTTGACAAAGAACTTGCAGATTCTCCGCTCATGCTCAAACTTTCTTCTCTTTCTGTGCCAGCTCACACTCTAGATATTGCAGAAGGTTCTAAATCCTCTCTTGCACTAGAGTCTGTTGGTTTGCATCATGATCACATGATTATTTCAGAGGTCAAATCAGCTAATGGAGGTAATGCATTCGCTCCTCTTCAACAAACATCTCTTTTATACTACTATATGATCATAAATTCATGCTTTCAGAAGGTCATTGAAGAATATGGCCATTGCCATTTGCTTGGGATAATTTCTCATGCATCTTCTGGTTTTGATCTCACCTCTCATGGTTCAAAGGAGATCTCAAGAAGCCATGATTCAAGTCTTGTATCTAATTTGGGTTCTAAGCAATTACTGCTTGGGAAAATTTCTCATGCATATGATAGTTTTGATCTCACCCCTGCTGGTTCAAAGGAGATCTCAAGAAACTGTTTTGAAAGTCTTAAATCTGATTTTGATTTCAAGCAAACATGTAATAGTTCTTTTTGGCATAATCTCACCCATGGTGGTTCGAAGGAGAAGACAAAGGACTATATGCACATTCAAAAATTTGATCCTACCTCAGCTGATTTGAATCATAGGTTCAAGGATCATTCTAATACTGTTGGATTTGTTCTCATCACATTCGATCTGAAGAGCAAGTACAAGCACATGCTTTTTGAGCATGATCCACTTCTTCCCAAGAAGAAGATACCTCCAGACATATGACCAAGCATCACACATGCTTGAGTTTGGAGCTTTTATTTTTTATGTGTGCCTTACAGTCTATTTTTTGAGGAGGGGGTATGTTTCCCATGAAATTTTCCCACTTCCTTGGTTTATTGATTGTTATTATTCATTGTATTGGGTGACCTTTGGTCTTAGTTACCAGGGCCCAGGATGGATTAAGGGGGGGTGTTAGGATATTCCTATACTCCATCCTAGTCCCACCAGTATTTTGATCATTTACATTTTTAGTCATGCATGCACCTTTTAGGGTTTGCATGCATTCTAGGGTTTGCATGCATTTTGCATGCATCCCAGTCATCAGTCCAGCACCTAGCCCTCAGTTAGCCAGCCCCCAGGAGCTTCTCACTATTCAGTTTTAGCCCTCCAGTTGCTTAATGTGCCCTTCTTCCTTGATTTTAGGGAGCAACTCGCCCTCCTTCACCTACCAGTCCAGTTGTCACTCAGTTACAGTCAGTTACAGTCAGTTACACTCAGTTACAGTCAGTTACACTTAGTTACATTCAGTTACACTCAGTTACATTGAGTTACACTCAGTTACACCTACCAGAGTTAGTTTGACTGATGGTTGACAGTTACTTGAGCATTGATGACTCCACTGATGATGATGAAGACTTCCAGTTGCGCTCTGATGATCATGAGGACACCTAGTTGTGCTCCGATGACACTCCAGTGATCCTTTGATCACTCCATGAAGGCTAATTCAAATTGCCACCTTAGGAATTCGAATTCCTCATGCATTGTATTATTTATATGTCCATTTGTGATTAATAATTTAGTATGACAGAAGTATTATTGCTTCTATCTGAGTTCTACTGTACCATATTATTCTGTTGCTCATTATACTGCATGTATCACTCTTCTTCTATTTTCTTGCTTAATCATAATTATTCTCTTGTGAGATACATCATCTCTTAGATCTGCTGTGAGAATTTTCACAGGATCACCCGAAGCATGGCTAATTGCCTACCTTTTGAAGTTGATCGAAACCTTAAAATATCATATTCACATATCATTAATCTTAATGAGTCCGATGGTGAACCAACAGACAGTTATGAGGAATCAAATTTAAATGAGTCAATCTAGAAATAGTATACCTATGATTCCACTTTTGCGACAAGGAATAGAAAATCAACTTATGATCATAATGTAAATCAAACACCACAACAGGGTAACTAATCCACCAATGCACATCATGATCATATTTTTTCTGGTTTTGAAAAGAGCCCAGTGTTATCCCTAGAAGAAAGGAAAGTTGAGAAAATTCGTTGGTTATAAAATGAAGTGAAAGAGATGTAATTTCTCAATCATTATGTAAAAGTAGAAAATGAAAATTTGAAGGCCAATGTTGCTCGGGATCTGAAGAAAAGGGATAAAATGAGAACTCAGAGAGACCTATTAATTCGAAAGGAAAGGAAGTGGTATTTTGAGAACAAAACAAACCGAGCTAAGATCAGGAAACTTAAAACCAAATTGACTAAGGCTAGAAGGAGGATCCCTGTGCAGGTTTCAATTGATGCAGCTCCGAGGATGTAGAGTTTTCAGTTAGAAATTTTTGCAATCTCCCAACCTTATGTGGTATTCTATTGGAAACCTCCTTAGTGGATGATGAAAAGTGTAACATGCCATCATCCTTGTTGTAAATTCAATCTGTTAATGAGTCTATTTTTAGGATATTGTTACGCTCGACTCATTTATTCGATCCATGGGATATGGTTATTAGTTATCATTTCCTTGTATAAATATAGACTTGTTTGTACCTTTCGGATGGTTGGTTGATAGCAGAAAGTAGAACAAAAGAAGTTCTAGATAGATGACGCTCATTTTCAACTCTTACTGAACTTGTTTCAAAGAAATTTGGATATGTCAGACAGTTATGTACACTGGTATGATCTGAAGTTGTTCCTCAGTATAATATTTAGTCTTCTTTTGGTTTATTTTATGTTTAACTTTTAATATTATCACAATCTTGTATGGTTTTTGATAATATACATGTTTTAATCCATTGATATCTAGTTGAGATAATTTGTTTAATAGCTATATTTTAAGATACTAATAATTATTTTTGTTATTATTTTATGGATATAGCAAATTTTATAATGTGTTTTGGTTATGAATTGGACTTTCCCTTAAATCTGATCACAACATAATTAATATGTAATTCAAATTTGTTCAATCGTTAAATACAATATGCTCTCAGTTGAGGTAGGATTTAGTTTAAATATCATGGATTAGATAAGTAGTTATTTTATCTAGCTACTGGCAATTATTTTCCTGGCTATTGAAATATTTTTAGATTATATTAAAATCTATAATTAGTTTAGCTTGTATCCAATTAGGAACAATTACTTACATTTAGAATTTAGGAAGAAATAAAGACATCAAGTCTCTCTTTCAATGGAGAACAACCTTTTAGAGGCAACAGGGCTACATTCCTATAAGAAAAAATTACCCCAAATGGTTTAGGGTCTACATTAAGAACCTCGATCGGGTTGTTTCTCTCATGTTGGTGAGTGGTCATTTATTCCCATCAACACATGCCCAAAATTATCATCTGGAATAATTGATTGAAGTTTGCTTTCTTTTGTAATTTCACCATTTAAATGTGTCTTTACCTGTGTTTGAACTAAATACGGTAAGAATTTTTTAACTTCTTCACTTCTTGGTTCCATCTCCAAGTGTTAGGAAATAAAATGGAAAAATACATATAATAAGAAAGCACACAAATGAAAAAGAATATTTTTACCATGGAAAACCACCAACAATAGATCTATTACCCTTGACCACTTTGGCCAAGGAATCACTAATCCGTCCATCACCGGCCACTCCTAGGAAAACACCAGCTAATTTAGTAACTTTACAATTGAGTTCCACAATCCCTTAAGTAGACTTCATCACATGCAATACCATGGAAAAATACAGTGGGACACCCAAAACCATGGTCCTGTAAACCACCAACATTAAACCCATCTTTGAAACTTTTACTCAGTCAATTTTAACCTAAAATCCCCCCCTTTAAAATTGACTTGTGATGGTAATCACCAACCCCCCTCAAAGTTTTAATCAGGTATCTAGGAATACAATAGGTCCCCCCTCTTTAGTCTACCTAAATCTACCTCTAGACTTTTGATAGGTGACTCACCAAGCTAGGGGTATACATGCCTAACAAGGTCTTATATCCATATTACCATTTACGTTGTGATCAATTTCCAGCTCCATAAAAAAATGTTTCCAGTGAATTGATAACTTCTTATTATGCATCTTCCATGTGCTCATCCTCATTTTGTTCCATGCCTTTCTAGTGTTATAGCATTATTTTCCACACCTTATGCAACATGCTTTGATGGCAATTCCATGTCCCTCTGTAGACTCAGATCATCCCTCTTTCTCAAAGAAACCCCTAAAAAGCAATTTTTTTTTTTATGTACGCGCCCTAACATCACTACAGCCTGTGTATACGCATGTTGCTCCTATACAACCCATGTACATGGGTTTTCATGCTCACAATTAAAAATATTTAGAGTTTTACTTCCCAAGTAATGACCATATTGATCCTTGGTCTTCCATATGCTGGAAAATGCTCTGATTCAACCCTCCACCTCCTTTGACGATTATATATTGAGCCATTGTGGAGCATGAGAGGAGGAGAAACAAGAGAGCAAGGAAAATCTAGAGAAATTTAGCCCCATTGCCATTTCCTTAAGTCTACTTCCCTTTATCCTTGTTATTTGAACTCTTTGATGTTCATCTCTCAAGCTCTTCCATATCTTGTGAAGGAGGAACCCAATTACTCCTTGAACTTGTGAGCTTGCCTTTGCATGGAGGATTGAAGTCGTGGATAGCTAGGTGGAGGAAATTAGTTATTGGTTCCGATGAGTTGCCTACAAAAGGTTGTCACTATGTACTTATGTGCACTTCATTAATATAAATACTCTTTTCTCGTCCACTACATGTTGCAAATGTTTATGTTATCTTCCATAGGTATATTTGTTAAATATGTTAATGGATTATGCTAGTTTTTATGTTAACATAGTATATCTAGATTCCATATGCTCGTATATATTTGTTGTTGAGTACAATTTGTAGGTAAGGAGCATTGGATTTCAAGCTCAACGGTGGTTTTCTTCGAACATCTGGTTGAGGTAAGAGTTTTATATTTTGTTGTTGGCATTTTACATTTATCTAGCATACTTGAGATTTGAGTCAATTTCTTGGGTCAATATGTCTGTTGTGGTCCACCCCAAGCCATAGGAATTTTTTCTCCGTAACATCTAGTTGTAATCTACCATGGTTCACATACCCATGAACCATCACTTTAATTTGTGAGATTTACCACATTCATTTAGTTTTCCATCAACCAATGTAAGAGTAGCTTGGGTTCACTGTGAGAGAGTGAAGAGGAGGTTGCGGTGGATGTGTTGTGGGTTTTATTCCTTCATTTTGGTGGACGCAATAAAGGAATGACTTGTTGTTTCTCCATGGATGTAGCCCGTATAGGGTGAACCACATATATTGGTGTCTCTATTGTATTGTGCTCTTCTATGTTTTATTTCCACATTAGTTTTTATTTGTATTGCTCTGCGATCCTTATTCTTAACAATGGGTATCAGAGCGAGGTGATAGTTCATGGGTGTGTGAACCATGGTAAATTATAGCTAGAAAGGCATGGTAAATATTGAGGATCAACACATGGAAGATGAGGGTGAAGAAGTGATTGGTTTACTGTATTGTAAGCTTTAATGGAGTTGAAATTTGATCACAATGTAAATGGGAATATGGTTGTAAGAACTGGTTAGGCATGCATACCCTTGGATTGGTGAGTCACCTATGAAAGGTCTAGAGGTATATTTAGGTAGACTGAAGAAGGGGGGCATGTTGTATTCCCATATACTAGTTAAAATTTTGAGGGGGTTCTTGGTTACCCCAAGTCAAGTTTAAATGGGGGGATGTTAGTTTAAATTTGACTCCATAAAATAGTCAAAAATGGGTTTATTGTTGGTGTTGTTGGATACCGAATCCTACGGGATTAGGGTAAATGTGTAAATAATGTAAATATTTTTCAGTTTTTGAGAGAAACTTAATTGTAGAAGTCCAAAATACCTCTTGGGAGATTAATTCCAAAGGTCACTCCTCCATATATTTAATAAAATTCACATTAATGGAAAAACCATCGCTTGGAGTTAATATCCTAGCTTAACAGTGGTATCAGAGCACATGCTCTTCCATAACGCTAATTTTGTCCTCCCTATCCTGGCATATTCTATGTCTCCCTACCATCCTTAGATCTGCGATGGTGAGGGAATTTTTGTTTTCTGTAGCATGATTCCTCTCTGGTGCATGTGATTATCATGAGCATGGTATCCCTTTCTCTCTCTCTATGTGCTCTCTCTACAAATGTCCCACAGAATCCTCATACCTGAATTCTCTATCTGTGTGGGTTCTCTACCTATGCGAGTCACACATATTATCTCCTCATCAATGTGTTATCTCTCTAGTTTATTAATTTACATACTAGTGCATATTCTATGTGCTATACAAAAACCTAATTCATGTGTGTGTTACCTCTTTATAAGTTGATTTTCAAGCTTATTCATTTACATACTAGTGCATATTCTATGTGCTATACAAAACCCTAATTCATGTGTGTGTTACCTCTTTATAAGTTGATTTTCATGCTAGCCTGCATCTTCTAAATGATCAATAGAAACCCTAATTCGTCATGTGCATGGGCATAGACTATGAAGAGCTATGTTTGAATATTGTGATGAAATTTCATCACTATTTCATATGGTGTGTGGATTGAACTAGATCGTGTGGGTGTGCTAGCTTGATATGTGACTTGCGTAAGGATCTGTGTGACCTAGTGCTTCTCTATGTATCTCTGCATTCCCAAATTTATACATTTGCATGCTTGGAAATGATCTCTTCTCTACCAAATTGAGATCTTGTGTATTTACATACTTACCATTTCTTTGTTTGTGTGACTCCTTGGTGGTGTGGAGTTTACTAATGTGGCATAACGTCTTACCTCTTTGGTGGTACCCATATTGAATCTGTGTGCATTGGACGTATTTCTACTTCTGTATTGAATCTCAGTGAGAAAGTTGGTATCTGGTTTTCATCTGTGTGGTGTATGGTATCTTCTCAATGATTTGTAGTCTCGAGGAATTCAATTTTTTTAAAATTTTCTATAATACAATCATACACAATAAAATTTTCCTGAGTATTCACACAGGTGAAGGTGCTGTGCTTCCAAGTTACATAAATCCTAGTCCACCGAGATTGTAGAAGCTCACATCGAACTCAAAGGAGGTTTGCAACCTTAACCTAACGGATTTTGAGTATAGTTGACTCACTCTACCAATGCATTTAAGACACTAATGGAGGTCTATGCATTAATATTCTTTTTTGTTCAATGGCAATGAATTTTGTGTTTATGCACTCGCCACCTTATCAAAATTCTAGCTTGCCTCAAAGTATATAGTTTGTATATTCAATAGATTGTATTGAAAGAGATCATAAGACTCTTGCCAACTATTAGAGCATATTCTATTGTATAGATATTTTATTGTAAAATGCAGAGATCGAAGAGAGTATTGTAGAGGTTGAATATAGATTATAGCTTGTAGATTGAATTTAGTGATATTGCATAAGCTCATTGTACAAACTTACACTTGCACCTTGTCATAGTGTTAACATGTTTTCAAAACGTATTGTATTTAAAAGTTTATTGTAGGAAGTATATTGCAGATTACTTCTTGAAGATGCATTGTTTGGCTTCCATCATCGGAGAAATGCTCATTGACAAGGAAAAATACCAAAATGGTTGAGAAACATCAAGCATGTGCTCATGTTCAACGATATGTGGGACACCATATGGGAAGGAGAAATCATTGAAACAATGGATGGTCCTATGATCCTTACATCAAAACAACCTACAACAAACAAAGACCCTTCCATATAGAAGAGCAGATACAAGAAGGAATATGCACTAATCATTGTTACACTAAGTGAATAGGTGAATCAGCACATAACACCTGCTAAAACCTCTCATGATGCCTTAAAGAATTTAAAAGATCCGTTTGGTTTCGATCCATAAATTTGTGTGGATATTCCACTAGAATAGTTCATCACAATAGATATTACCACTAGTTCTTTTAATTAGTTTATTTTTAGAACTCTAAGAGAAATGATAGAACAATAAATACACAATATACACACATTCAAAATAGAATTTATATTGGGAAAACCCCTATGGAGAAAAACCCAACTGGAATGTGGACTATGCCTTTGTTTTTATGTAGAATGTAAATAAAAAAGGAAATCGATACTCACGATGGAGTTAACTTGGACACTGTGGCCCAAATGGATTCTATAGAATATATTACTCCCTTTGTTATGATTCACAGCCACCCCTTACTACTGCTTATCTATGGAACAATACAATAAAATGGAACCCCTTCTTCTCCTAACAACCTGGTTTTTAACATAGATTAATAATCGTCTAGGGTTCATTTTAGGGTTTATGCATGCCTCAACTCCTGATTAGTGTTAGGTTTTTGGACCTTATATAATGTTTTTGAAATTCCACACGTGACTAGCTCCACATGTGTGAGAAATGAGAGCTAGCGTGGAATCCTCTCGGAACTATGGTGGTTAACTAGGTAGGTCAACTTGCTGGAGGCATAACTTCTTCACATAGACTCTGATTGAGGGGATATTTGGACCATTGGAAAGGTATATAAGTGTATAATATCTCCATGGAATATGGAATTATTGATTGGTTGTTCCCCCCCCCCAAAATACGTTTAGACCCTCAAACAATCTTCAGAAGGTTCCAGACCCCAAATCTACAAAATGAGACTTGCCCATAAAATTGTCCCTACAAGATAATTCATCCAATATTTTAACCCCAAAATCTCAAAATAAAGTGACAAATTATATTTTGATCCATTTTGGACCAAGCTTACATTCAGGATTGGAGCTAATTTAGTTGATGTTGAAGCTCTTCAACCTTGAAGTGAAGGACACTGATCACATGACTATTGCATATGAGATCAAAGCAATCATGCATGACATCAATGCCACTGATGCAAAGGTTAACCTTCCTCTCAGTACCTTCATCAAGCTCCTCTACCCCACATATTCACACTACCTTGAATCACTTGAATCTAGTGGTAATTTGAAATATCTTACCTTTGACACTTTGGTGGAGAAGAATGCTGAAAGAGAGAAATATTTTAGAAAGAAGACAATTTAGCTCATTGGAGAGACCTTGTACCTTGACCATAAAAGGAAGAATAATCCAAATGATTCTTATAAAGGAGAAAATGGTAAGAGAGGACGAGGAAGAAATAATTTCAGAGGCATGGGGCTAGAAACAATCACAACAAGAGACCTGATCTTCATTGTGGTCGTTGCAGTAAGAATGGACATTCATGTAGATCATTTTTGGGATCCATGGTAGATGAATAAAGAGAAGCATAACCAAAATAAAGAATCAAATACAAATATTATGAGACCGGTAAAGCCCTTGAATATGCTCTCTTTATCCTTGATCATTATAATGTTGGAATAAATGAAGTCACATTCAATATTTCATTCCATCTAGGAGAGATACATGGATGCTTGAGACTGGTGCAACCTCCCACGTGACATTTAGGAGAGATTGTTTTGAAGAAGTGGATGACAATGTAGATGGTATAGTGTATTTTACATATAAGTCCATCCTCAATCCCAAGGGAATTTTCTCCATCGGGCTCAAACTTCCTGGATTCCCCGACTTTCTATTGTATAATGTTTTGTAAGTTCCATAGTTGCAGAGAAACTTGTTATCCCTGGTGAAAATTCGATAATAAGTCGATTCCATCCACATGTTCGATGGGATATTTGAGATAAGGAGATCCTATGAAAACCAAGTCATCTTGACTGGATATGAAGATGAGAAACTGCTAAAGTTGAAAGGAAAATTTTCCAAAGCTCATAAATTTGCCTACCTCTCACAGCATGAAGAAGGTAGATTGTATTCCATCCTTTTATGGAATTCTAGACATGTACACATAAACTATAGTAGTCTCTCATTATTGAAAAATAATGGGTTTTCTAGTTTCACCACCATTCGAAAGAAGTTGAAACAATGTGATGCTTGTATTATTGGTGGACATATTAAGTAGGCTTTTCATGAGTCAAATTCTAGAGCATGAAGAAAGTTAGATTTTATACACTCTAACTTGTGTGGCCCCATGCCCGTTCCTTCTACAAATGGTAATAATGATCTCATGAATTTTGTTTATGATTACACCAAGATGTGTTGGGTCTAATTACGAAAGCAAAAATCTAAGTCATATGAAACATTAAAAAAATTTCACGTATGGATTAAAAATTAAGCACAATATCACAGTGGCACACTTCGTGCTAGTAATGGAAAATAATACACTTCTAGTGGATTTGAAAACTATCTTTGTCAACTTGGGATGAGGCATCAAATTATAGTTCCATACAATTCTCAATAGAATGGTGTGGTAGAAACAATGAACGAAACACTTTTGAATATGGTACACTCCATGCTATTCTTCAAGAATGGAAAATTGATGTTTTGCGGTGATGTGGATTTATGTACAGTTTATTTGAGAAAAGGAAGTCCAACTCATGCTCTTGGAAACAAGACGCCGAATGAAATGTGATATGGCCATGTTCCTTCAGTGAGGCATCTCAGGGTCTTTGGTTCCACTTGTTATTCCTTAATTCCAAAGGAACAAAAAAAAAACTCTTTTCAAGGAGTCAAAAGTGTATTTTCTTGGGGAACTCAAAAACCACCAAGACATATCATCTTTATGATAAGGTAAACAAAAAGTTGCGCGAAGTTCACCTCTTCACAGGTAATTCTTATACAATGGCGCATCCAAAGGACTGCGCGGCTCGGAATGGTTCTTCGGCAATAAGACAGCGCAACTAAAGACTATGCTTCCTCTTCAGTCCTTAACCTCTTTGATAGACTTTACTTAGTGTAAATTGACGCATTTAACAAGCGTAATAGACTGTGAGCCTTGCAAACTTATACACTATAACAACAACACTATAACTGCGCACTTCCAGTGCTGCACTCAAGGAATCACACTATACAGACTTTGTTGGCTAAGTGTTTACCCGACTAACTTATGCATTCATTTGACTTAGAAATGTTGGTGCATTTGACATTCATTCACACATGTTGTTACTTAACATATTATTCCCATCTTTTATCCTTATGGCGAATACATATGAAAGCAAGAAAACATACATTCATAAACAAGATCTTAACCATTCACATAAGAAAATACACAGATACAGATGCATAATCAATCACATAACACATAATTTAACGTGGTTCACCCCCGGGATGGGAGCTACGTCCACATGAACTGTTGTTATATTATTTATGGGAAGGGTACAACAGTTCCAGTCTACGCACTCAGCTGTAGACTCTCTTCTCTCTCAGTAGGTCTCTGCGCATGCAGCTGCAGATCCTTTTACAATCTTCTCTCAACAGAGATTACTCTTCAACAATTATCAACTATTCAAAATTAGAGATTAAACCTTTCCCTTAAAAAATTTCCCTTTATATAGAGATCGTTCCCATAGGTCACGTCTGTTACAATGCATAGGCCAAAACCCTAAGGTTACAAAATGGTGCGGTTACCCATCGACTCGGCCTGTCGCAATCGAAATCCTATCCACCCGCTTATGGCCGTTCGGTTGGACCACTCGCAGCTCACACGTCCTTCTGACATCCGCAGTCTTCACAAAACGGTTATACTGCATTGTGGCGTGTCACTTTTCACCCCTCTAGCCTGCCTATCACTGTCGGCTTCGTGGCTTAGCTTCTAACTGTTTTCCACCATTATCTTGACATGTCGCTTTCATCTACCTTCACGCTGCTCCATACCCATTCCCGGGAATCCTGGAGTTTCTTACCCAAACAGGTCGCTTTCACAACTTGACCTTTCCTTATATTCTTTACCCAAAATAGGTGCTCTATTGGCATTGTGCGGTGCTACCACTTCGCAGAGCTGGCACTTAGCCGCGCGGTTCTTAACCTGTCAATACTGCGCTGCACTGCAACTTCGCAGCTCCCCAAAACTGTCTTGCCAAAGCTGCCTTCATCTGAGCTGCGCTGTAACTTCACAGCTCCAAAACTGTTTTGCACAAAAATGCCTTACTTGGGCTGAGCCCAACACACTCCATGCTATTTTTCAAGAATGTCAAATTGATGTTTTGCGGTGATGTGGATTTATGTGCAGTTTATTTGAGAAAAATAAGTCCAAATCATGCTCTTAGAAACAAGACTCCAAATGAAATGTGGTATGGCCATATTCTTCCAGTGAGGTATCTTAGGGTCTTTGGTTCCACCTACTATTCCTTAATTCCAAAGGAACAAAAAAACAAGATCAGTTCAAGGAATCGAAAGTGCATTTTCTTGGGGAAATCAAACACCACCAAGACATATCATCTTTATGATAAGGTAAACAAAAGGTTTATACTTTCTAGAGATGTCATTTTTCTTGAAATGAGTAAAAATGACAAGTCTATAGAGAGTCATCTTGATTGTCTAGAAACATTTACCCATGTAAATACCTTTCATGAATTTGATAATGAGATTCAACATCTTTAAGGGGGGGTCCCTATCTTGGATCAATCTTTGGAATCTCCTTTTGCAGTACCATATCTGCTTCATGAAGAAGTTCCCACCACTTTACTAGAACTGGAGGTTCAAATGGATGTTGTGATTGAGATGATTGGAAGGTTGGATCTTGAATAGAATGAAGCACCATCAGCTAACATGGACCTTCATAAAAAGTTACAAAGTGGGTCACAAAGACATTTGAAAGTGTCCATCCCGATGAAGTTGGAAATATAGGAACCAAAAGTTAGACAAGGAAAGAATATGTGATGAACCTGAAATAATTAATTAATGCAAATACACGAGATATCAGAAATAATAGAACAGAATCACTTTTATATTGATCATGGGCCACTTCGAGGGGGCAACCTCCTTTGAGCAAGCTCAATACAATTAACTTCGCGGTGCCTTCAATGACCTCAACACACACTTATATACTAACTCTATGCCCAATACTATGAGTCAAAACCATGGGACATATAACACTACGGGACGACTTACAAAGCATATGCGTCCAATACTATGGGTCAATACTATGGGATAATATAAACTACAGATCAAAAAATACTACGGGACGACTTACAAAGCATATGCGTCCAACAACAATATACTAACATAGTAAAGAGAAGGGTTGACATAGGTTCCTAACATCCCCTCTCCCTTAGAAAAAGCTTTGTCCTCAAAGCTTTGGTTGGAGAAATTGCTGCAGAATCGGAAGGAGTGGTTCCCCGATAGCATCCTCAGGTTGCATTTCGGGCCACTGATGCCTTTGGAGTGTCAAGGAGGATTTCTTGGAAGGTTGTAGATGAAGAAGAACCCTGTCAGCTGCGTGGAAAATGCGCTCAGAACGGTGCTGATCGGCTTGTTGTTTCAGGCGAATTCTGGCCATGTGAAGATTGTCCTGCAGAATGAGAAGAATCTGATTGCGGTTTCGAAGAACCAAGTCAATTGCCTGAACTGGGGAGATACGAAGGATGTATGGAAGAAGAACTGGCGGTGTTTTTCCACAGATTGCTTCATATGGTGTCCTTTGAGATGTGGTATTGTACCACCAGAGCGCTGCTAGGAAATCCATAGAAATAGTTGGCCAAAGCTGTGTAGGGATGGGCAAGGGTTTGAGCAATCCCGAAAGGAGTGTCGTTTCACCCGTGTTGACTTGGAAAGTATCTTCGTCAGCCACCATCTGTTGAATTGTCATTTTTAATCCCTGCCAAAAGAAGTTACATTGTTCCTGGTTATACATTTTGCAGAACCCAGAGTGCCATGTTGATGAAGAAGCATGGAGTTCATAGAAGAGAGAGCCCTGTTGAACATATGGCAACCAATTTGGAACAAGCAGAGAAAGAGCTGTAAGAGAAACTGGGTCAGCAATTGTGCGAGAAGGAGCATCTTCCACCATATTGTCCTTACCCTTCTTGTAAGTGATCATATAGGGATAACCCATGAGTTGGATAACCCATTTCAGGTGTGTTGGGGAGGAGACCCATTGTTCTAGAAAATTTTCCAGACTCTGGCGATCAGTCTTGATGCAGAAATAATTCCCTAATAGGTATGGCTGCCACTTATGTACTGCATGCAAAATAGCCATCATTTCCTGCTGAGAGGGAGATGTGGCTAAATTCTTACTGGAAAGGTCTCTTGAAGGAAGCAAGCACATTGGTTCAGCAAGGATACCTGCATATCTATCCAAGTAGTGGAGACTGTTGATGGGTGCATCTGAATGGAATTGAGCTGCGCGATGACACCATGTGAATTATTCTTAAGGATTTTTTCTAGGCGATGTGAACTGATGATGCAGAGAGACCCTGGTTGTAAGCCCATAAATTTGTGTTGTGCCCCATTGACTTTAAACTGCATCCAAAGTTCAGCAAAATCCCATAAGATGGGGCCAAGTGTGCATAACCATTGAACGCCCAAAACCACATCACATCCGCCTAAGGACAAGGAAAATATGTCAGAGCGTAGGTTATAATCTTCCATAGAGATACGCACATTGTGACACTTCCCCTTGCAAGGTAAGGTGCCCCCATTGGCAACCATGACTTCAAAGTTGGAGCAAGGATGGACAAAACAATCAGCCTGTTTGGCAATCCGAGGGTCAATGAAGTTATGAGTGCTACTAGAATCAATGAGTATGGTAAGAGGGAGCTTCTTGAAGTATCTCCTGACCCGCATTGTTTGTGGGGTGGTGACGCCGGTTACAGCATGGAGAGAGATCTCGGGTGGGTCGTCCTGAGATGGAGTGTCAACAGGTGGGTGTTGAATGTCGACTTGTTCCTCTACTATATCTGTAGCTTCTTCACCAAGTTCTAAGGCAGGTGGAGAATCCACATCCAAGAGATAGAGCTTTTGTTGAACACATCTATGTCCCCGAGATAGGAGTTGGTTGAGGAGAAGGCGTGATGGGAGGTCGTTGGGAACCCATATTTCTGAAGGGAACAAAGGTGGGTTTGGAGTGTTGTTGAGCTGCGATCTTGTCCTCGGCCAGCTTAGCCAACCCTAGGACTTCCATCATTATGTTGGGACAAAACATTTTGACCTCTGAGCGGATTTCATCCTTGAGACCACTAATAAAACAACTCCTGTAGAATTCATCAGACAATCCTTCTGTGTGATTGGCCAATTTCTCAAATTCTGTCTGATACTCTCTCACTGTGCCAATTTGGTGAAGTTTAGTGAGTGCTCCTGTGAAATCATCAAAAGCACTAGGACCAAATCGTGGCAAAATGAGTTGGCAAAAATTTGTCCAGTTTGGCTCAGGATGAGCTTTGATGTACCAACGGTACCATTGAAGGGCTTCCTGTTCCAAATGAAAGGATGCAAGTGGAACTTTATGGGCATCAGAAGTATTATGCAGACTGAAATATTGTTCTGCTCGATATATCCGTCCAGTCGAATCAGTACCATTGAAGCGAGGAAAATCAAGCTTCGGCCCATGAAAATTGCTAGAAGAAGAGAACTCGGTGGCTGCAAAAGATTATGGCTGTCTGGTATTGTTCATGGCTGAATGTTGAAGATGGAGGCTGAGAAATTTTTCATCCAGATCTTGGATTTTGGTTTGGATGGCTGCAAGTGCTTCCTCCATGGTGTGTGCTCCTGCACGGGTGACATCCATCACCAGGTTTTTTTTTTTTTGGGTGGAATGGGTAGAAAAACACAAACAGAAGCTGATTTAGTAAAGGGGAATTTGGATTGGGGAAACAATCTGATGGGTAATTGGGGTTTGACTAGATTTTGGACACTGTCGAAAGGACAAGAAAGCAAAAAGGGGGATTTCAGAAGTGCGGTGATAGAATGAGAAAATTTGACAGAGACAGACAGGGAAGCAGAATTCAGGAAGGAACTCTGTGGTAAAATTTGAAGGTGATTGGGTGAAATCTGAGGAAGTTATGGCAAACCCTAAAAATAGACAAATGTGGGATTTCGGGCTTTGGGAAGGGGAATTGGGGATAGGGTCTTCAGGAATGAAAGATGCAGAATGGAATGATAGGGGTTCCCCAAAAATTTCAAGGGAAACAGAGTGAAAACAAGGGAAATATGGAGAAAAAACTGTTTTTTTTTTTTTCCATAGAAATGGATCGGCAACAACGGCGTGGAAGGGATCCGCAACAGATGGATCTGCAACGGCACGTAAGGGATCGAAAACGGTTGGATCTGAAACGACGACTGGATCTGGAGTGAATTTCAGAATAGATCTGAAATGGCTGGATCTGGAGCGGAAGTGATCGACAACAGTTCAACTGAAAATAGATATGGACCCCAGGTATGTACGGCTTCCTAACAGTTCAGGTGTTTCACTCGGCCACCAATGTTGTCTGACGGCTTGCGTATTGTGGTAGTACCCTCACTCCACGGCTCAGGTAAAACTGATAATCGCTTTGCCACAAACGACAGCTCTTGGTTTACCTCACGGGTGGGAACTAGTCAATCAGGTAGGGGTCGTTTCCCTTTTCGCTGGCAGGTCCTCTCAATGGGTCAGCTACTTTGGGGTTCCTGTGGTACTCCTCACAATGAGTTTTAGGGCTTATGCCCAAGTACTTCCCACAGTTAAGCGGATAGGGATTATTCCCAAATCCGAAGCTGCAACAGATGTGAAAAAAAAAAAAAATGGCAGAAATTCCACCCAACGAGCCCAAGAAAGTGCTCTGATACCAGATGTGATGAACCTACAATAATTAATTAATGCAAATACACGAGATATCATAAATAATAGAATAGAATCACTTTTATATTGATCACGGGCCACTTCGAGGGGGCAACCTCCTTTGAGCAAGCTCAATACAATTAACTTCACGGTGCCTTCAATGACCTCAACACACACTTATATACTAACTCTATGCCCAATACTATGAGTCAAAACCATGGGACATATAATACTACGAGATGACTTACAAAGCATATGCGTCCAATACTATGGGTCAATACTATGGGCTAATATAAACTACGGATCAACAAATACTACGGGACGACTTACAAAGCATATGCGTCCAACAACAATATACTAACATAGTAAAAAGAAGGGTTGACATAGGTTCCTAACAGAATATGAAGGAGATGTAGATAATTCAAGTTCAGGTGATGTAGAAGATATGGATGTTTTGTATGATTGTGAATCAAAATTATCTGCTAACCTTAAACCTCCTTCTTTAAAGAAGCTATCACTCATGATGAGTGGAAAGAAGCCATGCATAATTAATATGATGCTCTCATCGAGAATGGGACGTGGAATTTTGTAGACCCTCCATTTGGAAGAAAACCAATTGGTACAAGTAGGTGTACAAGAACAAGTAAAAATAGGAAAAATTTTCTCCCCATATCAAAACGGGATACTATCCGCACTCTATTATCTTTCGATGCACTATGAGGAAAATTTCTCCCCATATCAAAATGGGATACTATCCGCACTCTATTATCTTTCGATGCACAAACTATATGGAAATTTCATCAGATGGATGTGAAGGTTCTTTCTTGAATGGAGACTTGGAAAAGAATGTCTTCATGTCTCAGCCATAAGGCTTTGTTTTGAAGGGACAAGAACAAAAGGTATGCAAACTTATCAAGTAATTGTATGGAATAAAACAAGCACCTCACACATGGTATGAAAAGTTAGCCAAGAATATTTTGAAATTAAATTTCAAACACTTTAATATTGATGATGTGACATTGTTTGTAAATAAACTCGGAAGATCTATTTTACATATTGTGGTGTATGTAGATGATATTTTGATGATAGGGAACAATGAAAGTTACATTGCATCCATAAGGAAAGAAAGGGCTTCAAAATGAAAAATGTGGGACATATTCACTACTACTTGGGAATTGAAGTGACTTGGAATCCCAAATACATATTCATCTCTCATGAGAAGTACATTGGAGAGACGTTGAACAAATTTGACATGACAGAGTGCAACCCTCTCTCTACTCCAATGGAATAGAATTTGAAGGTCACATCAAAAGAAGGAAAGGAATTTGAGCATGAAACCAAGTACAAATAGCTTGTGGGAAGCCTTATCTACCTTACCACAACCAAACCAGATATTTCATTTGTTGTTGGGATCCTTTCCAAGTTTATGAGAAAACCTTGTGAAGGACATTGGTTTGCTACCAAAAGAGTTCTAAAATACTTGAAGCAGACTCAAGATTTTGGACTCAAGTATTCTAAAGTGGATGGATTCAAACTAAATGACTAAACCCAATGATCACTCCTCCGTGTATTTAAAAGCATTCACATTAATGGAAAAATCATCCCTTGGGGTTAATATCATGACTTGACAGGTGGTTTATAGGCCCATGGTTTTGAGTGTCCCATGGTATTGCATGTGATGAATCATACTTAAGGGCTTGAGAAACTCCATTGTAATTTTCTTATGAGTGTCCAATGATGGCCAGATTGGCCATGCCTTGGTTGGAGTGGTCAAGGGTAATAGATCTATTGTTGTTGGTTTTCCAAGTTTTGGGTTTCCACAGTAAAAAATTTCTTCTTCATTATGTGTTCTTGTGTTATAAACATAATAATAAAAATAAATAAAAATATCATTAATAATTAAACACATAATAATAAATAATAATATTAATATTAATAATAATAAAAACAATTATTAATGAAATGATGTGACCTACTATCATGACTATTGAATCTAAATGTGACCAGTCAATGTATACATAAAAGTCATGAAATTCATTGTACACAAATCATCTATTCATCTCATTTATAAAAAATATTATACATTTATTGTAAATTTAAATTGGAGCAAGGATTGTTCTTAATCAAATGTATCCTCTTTGGCAGAAACCTATACTTCCATTCCATCTATAATTTTGTAGTGAGATGTATGATTGGATAAACTCACCCAAGATGTCAATAGAAACAATCACATGCATCCAACAAACATGTAAAGAAGAAGGTTCCCCAATAAATAATAAAGTTTCCACCCAAAAGGAAGAAACTCAATTGCTCGCATGACGATATATTCCACCCCATTTGAGAAATAGTGATAACATTAAGGATGAAAAAATCTTCCCATGTGACAAAATCAGAAAATATAGAACCAAAGAGGTTACAACTTAAAGGAACTATTAAGAATAAAGACATCACAATTTTAGTCAATTTTGAAAGTACACACAATTTGGTGGATATCAAAATGGCAAAAGAACTTAATATTTTTGTATACCCTATGAAGAATCTCACGGTATCAACTATCAATGATCAACATCTGGAAGGAGAAGGGAAATGCCATAAGTTTCCCTTGCAAATACAAGACTTAAGTCTACAAATCAAATGTTATGCCCTACCGCTCAAAGGAGAAGATATGGTGTTAGGAGTAGAATGACTAATGTAATTAGGTACCTCTGCTACCAACCTACTAGAGCAGTATATGGAATTCAAACGGCAAGGATGACATTGCATGTTATATGGAATGGGAATCTTACAAGTGTTACAACTCAAGGAGAAGTAATTACAAATGAAAAGAGTCCCATGTATATAAAGATAAAGGAAGCAATTATCGTAATCATGATCGCATATCACAAATCATCGCTTCAAAACAAATCCATAATCAAGATGATATCATCCAACATATATTTGAGGACAGAAGTCCTTTAAATAAGGCAACAATGTTATATAGATAATAATAAAAATAAATAATAATATCACTAATAAAAATAAATAATAATATTTACTTATAATAAAAAAAAAATTATTAATGAAATGACATGACCTAAGGTCATGACTATTCAATCTAAACATCACAAAATTCATTGTACAAAAATCATCTATTCATCTAATTTATTAAAAATATTATAGAATTATTGTATATTTAAATTAGAACAAGAACTATTCTTAACAACTTCCTTAATGTATGTATTTTTTTTCATTTTATATTCTTCATTGTGTGTTCTTGCTTATTATATGTATTTTTTCATTTTATTTACTAACACCAAGAACTTATCCATTCATTGTGAATTGTTTTTTAATCCTTCTTCCTTCAGCAATTATCTGAGTGATGATATGTATCCCCACAATGAATACAAGGATGGAGATCAAAACACTAATCATCCATATGAACAACTCTATGACAATAATGGCATTCAGAAATTTCATCCACGTGTTTATCATCAACTGCTTGAATAACTTCTTCATTAACTTCTGGAGCCTTCAAATTTTCATCAAGAAATCCTACACTCATAAGCTAAATTGGTCATTTTTTACTTCTTGATGGTATTTATAAATGTTTTCCTGAAATTCAAATTCATTGTTGTTTCTATCACTTTGTGCGTCTTCTTGTGATTCATATTGAATACTTGTGTTCATTAATTCACTATTTATTATTGGTTCCTTCTCATGACTAGTTAAGGAAGCATCAATCATAGTATCTTTATCAACCGGTTTTACTAGATCACTTGTATCACAAGTAGCATCAAATTTTTGTATTAGATCATTTGTGTCATAAGTTGTATCAACCATTTGAATTAGGTCACTTGTGTCACAAGTTGCATCAATCATTTCTTTTTCAATTAATTGTACTTGATGAAATTCAACCACTTGCTCCGTCATTTCAATTTGGTTGCAAATATTAACAACACTACTCTCTAATTCTTCTAAGGCATCATGTAGTTCTTTAATTTCTTGATTGGAATTTTGCAAATGATTTCCTCCTTTACCCATTTTAGATTTTGCAATTTTATCATGCTCGCTTGCACTTGTTTGTTTTTGTGTGTTTTCATGCTCGCTTGCACTTATGTCAAGCTCACTTTCCTTTATGTTAACTTTAGGGTGTCGGGTACAACTAATCATGCACCCCAAAATTGTGATTACAATAATTTGAGCATTGATGAAGATGACCTCCTTATTCAAATTTTAGACATGTATCTATGATACTTTTCACAATTTAATTTTGAAAATATTTTATGCAATTCCTTCTTTTTATAATTCAATGACCCAATCAAATATTGATTAAAAAAAAGAATTGTCCGTAGCCTTAGCTTTTTGTTGTGTGTATGATTGCTTTGTTGAATAATCACTTTCTATGCCTTAATACACCATATGTGTATTGTGTGATAAATTAAATGTTTCAAACTAGATGCACCATCACACACAAGCACTATGTGTACCTTAAATCCCCTTATTTAATTTTGGGAAAATCTAGGACACAATCACAAGAAAAATGAATATTTCATTAATGCTTGATATAGCTAGCTACAAAATGAATATTTTATTAATGCTTGATATAGCGAGCTCTTTGTCCCTAAGAAGATATCAAACACCACCACCTGCCCCCCTTTTTTAAAGCAAATTTGGATAAAAATATGATTTACAAAGAGAGGCTCTCAATCCTTCAACAATTTGCTTACAATACTTGCATGTTTATTTTTTTTATTATAGAAAAAGGTCAAATTCCTTATAACATTTCGCATTAACTCCTTTACATGCTTCCATTTTTAATGATAATATCATTTCACCCTTTTAAAAAATATGATTAACCGCCTTTTGCAAATTTTGGATGTACTTCCAAAACTATCCGAGTGCCTTTTCAATTACAAAAATGGAATGTTTCACCTTTTTTAAAAAATAAATGAAATATTTTTGGCACCCTTTTATAATTTGGAAGGTGGTGATTTTCCCAAAATAAAAAAGATTAAATTTGTTAAAAGTGTGACACCCATGTTAGAAAAATGGGATCGTAGAGCAATAACAATAAACAAGATGCAAATATAGATCACATAAACACAATACAAGAGAGACACCAATATAACGTGGTTCACCCAATCTGGGCTATGTCCATGGAGAAATAACCAGTTCTTTTATTATTATACTATCCAACAAAATGAAGGGATACAACCTGTAGCACATCTGCTGCAACTTCCTCTTCACTCTCTATCAGTCTCTCTTACACTATCACGGAGATCTTTACAATGCTACAATACATTACACAGTTGTATTACAATGTCTTCCTTTTAAAGGGGAATTAGCCCAGTTGGGAAGTCCTTTAGACTCTGATAAACCCATCCACAACTCCGAGTTTGAATTTCGTGACCCTTTGACAATGTTTGGAGAAGTTTCGAAGTAGACTAGCTGGGAATTCCTAGGTAGTGCACTTCTTTGTTTAGCTTCCAAACCATATCAATTTGCTTATAAATATCTATTTGATTTTTGTGGTAGGTTGGGGATACTCCATATAGTCTACCCCAAGTTGGATTACTTCCAGTAAGCACCAGAAGCCTTGGGTTTCCAAAGAAGTCCCGTGGACAATTGCCTTGTACCCTTGGGTTTAGCCCAAGGGGTCTACCCGGGGGGTGATATACCCATAAAAGTGTTGTTGTCGAAGTATTGGCATGATGTCATATAATTACATCCTTAGAATACCTCAATCCACCCATTTGGGAAGGATTGTGAAGAGTTCAGTGCTTGTATGAATTGTCTTCCTGAAACTAGTAAAAAATTTAACTAGTTTTGTGCCCAAATCTTCCAATGTTTGCTTGAAGTTCTTGAAAGTCCTAATTAATGTACTTTAGATCAGAATAGGTACATTACATCCAAATTTTCTTTTTCCATTGATTTTTTATTCCATTAATTTTACAACGAAGGTATTCAAACATTATAACAACCAATTATATAAATTATCCATTTTAAGCATGCAATCATTCCAACCATGAATGCATTCAAACCATGCTTAGTAATTCACGCACAAAAACAATTCCATAACAATAATTGAAACAAGCACATAACATAAACAAAATCCATGTAATTCAAAAAATTGGCACTTATATTTATAAATGTCCTCCAACCAACTTCAAGTGAAGGGCATTCCTTCTACTTCTAGGTTATTTGTCAAGCCTACTCTTTCTTCTATAGAGGCCACCCCCGAACTAGGGATATCAATCCATAAGGGGTGAATTCCCACTTCCTTTACTCAATTCCACACTCACAACCCAAAGGTGCAGAAACCCCCTCCACAACTGTCCCCATCCTTGCACTCATCTCCCATCATCTTGTGCAAAACAAGGGATGGGATCCCCTTCTCAGCTCTGCAGTTCCTAAGGATATCCCCATCCCCTTCCAGTGCTCCAACTCAAGTCGACCAGGGAGTCTCCATGTTATGGTCCTAGGTACTCCAACTGTAGGCCAAGTGTATCTCACATGGGCATTGAGCCCATTTGCACCAGTTTCTCAGGGTAATCATCTGAGAAAATATGAAACTATGATTTTCCTCTATGTAATAGTCAAAGCTCATATGGCATGATGGATTAGATCAAAAAATAAATGAACGATTTTCATAATGATGAAATGTCTAACAAGAAATATGCATGATTATGGCTTGACAAGTGGCTTCCCCAGAAGTGACCACTTTTCCCTTCTTAAAATCACTTAAGATAATTAATCCCATAATTATTTTAAGGTGATTCCCATAACTTATGGTTAAATGGATTTGGTTTCAAAGGCTAATGAAGGTTGGGTACTTTAGCTAAAGACATCCTGGGTCATCTCCCTTAGCTCCTCTCACTCCCCCCACTTGTGGAATCATAGCCCCCCATCCCTTCTTCATCCTTCTTCCCTTGCAAATGTTAGGGGTTTTTATATTAAACAATAATGTACATATTTTTACAATAGTCTTGGTCTCTTGAATCATATGTGTCTGGCATATATCCTTTACACATTCACATCTTGGGGTCAAGAAACAAGGTGTTTCACATACTTTCCTAAATTTGAGAAGTATACAAAAGGTGTCTAACCCAAAATTTTAAATTCAATGCAAAAATGTTTCTCAAGAGGGATTGGAACTAATAACTTTGTGCTCACCACAGCTATCATTTCATTAGGGTGTAAAAATTGGTGTTTTGTATCAAGTGTTCTATTCCTAGATTTATCTATATAAATTCTACTAGTATTTTTTTTTAACAAGAACGGTTGAGGATCATTTATATTAAAAAGAAACAGTAGAGAATTACAAAGATTGGTCACTGGACTTTATCTAGAGGGATTCAAATCCCATGACATCCTGTTCAGCTTTTACAAAATGACTAGTAGCTCGAAAAAACCCTGTTCTAAGGTGGTTGTACCTTCTTACAAATTTCCCAAGGATGAAAGTGTAGAAGCAATACATATCAAAAAAGGATTTTTGTAGTGTTTAAATCCAAATGAAGCAAAGATTTCATCTTGCTAAAGAGTATGATTGTCAAAATAGCTCCTGAACTAGTAACTGCATAAAAAGGATGAAAAAACAAAATTTACATGAGTAACAGTATGAAGTATAATGAGGAAGGAACCAGATGAGAAGAGAACGGTTGAGCTAGCCGTGACACCGAGCAGTAGGTCCAGGAGTACTTTCCAGAGATTGTTCAGGTCCAATACCCAATCCTTTGATGTCGTGAAAGCTTGGAATGCAGCGGCTAATATCCTCCATGAGCTTATTAATTTTTCCATCCACTTCTGAGATACTTCGATAGTTGTCCTCTATTTTTGACTCCACGTTAGCTATGTTGTTGGCCGTAAGAATCTTGTGATGAGCTAAAATCCAGCAAAAGGAGTTGATTTTGGGAAGATCGTCCTTACTCTAGATGTTTGTCCACATAGCTTCTTTTTTGTGGTTGTTTTGGGTGGAGTTGTATCTGACCTTGACCTAGAAGGTTCCCAGTTTCCCCCAGCATCTGGAGTCAGAAGAGTTGAGCTAAATTGGGGTTGATCCTTGAAGAATCGTTTGCAACATTGAGTAGTCCATATTTAAGTGCTCCGGAACTTCGAGATTTTTCCAACCAGCCCATCTGCCATTTCTATGCCACTGAGAGATATCATAGAGAGTAGAGATATTTTGATGATCCATCCAGTGCTTTAGATCTGCTAAGGAATGTAAGTGGAGCAAGGGGGAGGAAGATCCTATATTATCTTCCCAGATTTGGATTTGCTTGTCATTTCCAGGAGACCAATGCAGACTATTTTGAATGATGAATGCTTCATTTTTGCATAATCTCCAGATTGGAGCTTCGTTCTCTACCAGGGGGATTTTGTCCAGACATCTTTTTCTTCTTCCTTTTAGGTATTTTTTCCTTAGAATATCCTTCCACCACGCGGTTTTCCCTGAGATCATTCTCCATAGGATTTTGGCTCTGAGATCAAGGTTCATTGTTCCTAAGTCTTTGATTCTCGCTCCTCCACAACATTTAGGGTTGCAGACAGTTTCCCAGTTAACTAAGTGGAATTTCTTGGTACCATTATATTTTCCCCTTACTAGAGGAAGCTTCTGAACTCCTTTGAGATATCCTGAATTATCAATTTTGGAGCCAATGAAATCGAGCAGGAGATTATAGGAAAGGCTGCAAGAATGGAATTAATGAGGATGAGTTTTCCAGCAGGGTTGAGCCATTTTGTTCCCCAAGAGAGGATTGTTTTTTAATCTTTTCAACTAGTACTTTCCAGTCTAATGATTTATTTTTTCCCTTGTGGATGGGGACTCCAAGGTAATTGAAGGAGTTCCAATTGGTGTTGCCTTCGTAACCAAGGGTCATAACTATCCTGGTCATAGTTCTTTTAGGGCAATTCCAGCCATAGATTTTGTTTTTTAAAGCATTTACTTTTTCATCGGATGCTTTGAGAAAAATGGAGAGGTTTACCTTGAACCTTTCAGCAATTGTAACAGAGGTTCCTCCTAAATGGATTGTATAATCTGCGAATTGTGCATGGTTTGCAGTGTTTGTACCTATAGCAATTTTTAAGCCTTTGAGTTCACCACTGTCTTGAAGGGATTGCAGCTTCCCGCTCAAAGATTCAACTACTATAATGTAGAGGAAGGGAGATAAGGGGAAGCCTTAACAAAGACCTCGAGAGGCTTAGAAGAAGCCAACGGGCCTACCATTTACAAGAGGAGAGATCCAAAGGCTGCTGATACAAGATTTGATCCATCTTATAATTCTTTTTGAGAAACCCATTCTATGCATAATCTCAAAAAAAAAAAAAGTGATTAACCCTGTGAAAAGCATTAGCCATATCTAGCTTGATTGCCATACCTTGTTTTTTATGCTTCAGGCTGGAATGGATGGCTTCTTGAACGATGATAATGTTGTCCATGATATGTCTGCCAGCAATGAATCCTCCTTGCATGTCTGAGATGATTTTGGCCATGATCTTTTTCATTCTGTTGGCGGGGATTTTGGTGAGGATCTTATAGGAAGTGTTGCATAAGGAGATGGGTCTGAATCTTTCAATTGAAAAAGGGTTTTTTTCTTTAGGAATCAGAACCAAGAAAGTAGAGTTTGTGGCTCCACCAATTTTCTCTTTTTTCCTAGTCCAGTTTAGCATCCTTCTTAAGTCTTCTTTGATGATGTCCTAGGTAGCTCGGTAGAAGTTGATTGTAAATATGTCTGGTCTTGGGGATTTATCAAGGTGAAGGGTCCAGATTGCTTCAATAATTTCTTGCTCTATAATGGGTTTTTCAAGATCCTCACTCTCTCTTTCAGGGATGATAGAACGAATCCTTGAAAGAAGATCAGCTTGGGAGGCTGGGTCCGTTTCTCTACTATCTGTGTATAACTGGCTGAAGTGTTGAAGAGTCAAATTTTTTATGGCATCCTGACCATAGATAGTTTGATTGTTGCTATCTTTTAACTCTTTGATGTAGTTATAGCTCATTCTGGTCTTTGTTTGTTTATGAAAGTAGTCAATGTTCTTGTCTCCCCCTTTTAACCAAAGTTGGTGACATTTTAATCTCCGGATCTCTTCCTCTTGTCTGGAAGCTTTTAAAATTTCCAGGTTTAAAACTTTTTCCTGCGTAATGGATTGATGAGTGATCTCCTCACGTTCCATTTTAGAGTGGAGGGTTCAAGTCCTCCTTGGAGATATTTTTTAATGGTGGAGGGTTCCGGAAAGGAGGAGATAGCCCCACTTTTCAATGCAGAGTGGATGGCCCTGAGTTTTGATTCCCATGTAGCTAGGGGATCCAGAAAAGGAAGAATTATGGGAAGAGTGGATTATATCGGGGTTCTTAACATTGTGTAGCCATAAGGGGTTGAATCTAAATGGGATAGGGCTAAGATTAGTGGGAGCATAGGGGCTTCACTCAATAAACAACTATCATAGCACGTTCGATCATGGCATATGAAACAATACCCCTAATTTCACTAAATATTGGAAAATACCTTCCAAAATCGTTTTTTTTTACCCCCTCCCAATATGCCTTCCCAATTTAAAAAATCCTCTATTTTCACTAGATATTGTATGTATCGATTTTTTCATTAAAATTTGTAATACCCTTTATATTTCTACCTAGTATATTGATATGATACCCCTCTTATGACCCCACATGCATTCTACAATGCACCTTGCTTCTTTCGATATATATCATGGATGAACATTACTTCACCCACAATGCAATTACTCAACCACATATCATTATGATTTGCAACATCTAATGGTCTAATGAAGAGATAGGAGATCACTTCTTGTATGTCACTAGAGCCAATGCACATAGTACAACATTTAGATTGCATGTTGCAGTTCCCCAATCACTAACTAAGCCTGTTGTGGGCTAGGTATCCAAGCCCCCAAGGCCTGTAACAAGCTCTAGGAGGCTGACTAAACCTTCCAAGGCCTATAATAGGCACAAGTGGTTGGGTATTCAAGCCCCCAAGGCCTATCGAGGGCCTATAACAGGACTTGGAGGCTTAGAGCCTCCCAAGGCTATTGGTAACAACTGGTTGAGTGCTATTGGTAACAATTGGCTGTCAATGACCACTGTCTCTCGACTATGATCGAATGGAAACCCACTTCACCATGAAACCCCTGGCCTCAAGCATGCCTCAAGATGCGATTTCCCTACGTACTGGTAAGCCCGAGCCTTGCCTCAACCCGATTTCTCATCCTACCGTGATCACACCATCTCCATTTGGAGGATATTTGTCATCCTGCCCATATAAAAAAGACCTCAAAGTATTTTTGTATTGTTACATTAAATAAAAAAAAACCCTTTTCCCCTTAATATATAAGCAATATAATTTTTAGGTTTTCATGAATATTTAATATCGCAATATGAATGAACGTGGTATTATATTGCCTTCTAATGAAGCCCCTGTGAGTGGGAGGGGTTAGAGAAAGAGAGATAGGTTTATGATTAGAGGTTGCAGAAGAAATAATATAAGACGAAGGAAGCAAATCTTTTTGGAGGATGGAGGTACTTACCAAAAAACGATCAAGTCTAGCTGCGATGTGGCCTGGTCTTGTCCGCCTGTTATTCCAAGTGTATTTCCCATTTTTGGGAATAGGATCCAAAAGGTCAAGATCAACCATCAAGTCTTCAATCTTTTCTCCAAAGGAGTCCCTAACGATCGAGCCGCCTCTTTTTTCCTTGCTAGACTTTGTGGTATTGAAATCTCCTGCTATGATAGTGTCTTTCCCTTGAAGTTCTATGTTTAAAGAGAGTAAGGAGATCCATAATTCAAGATTGTCTCTATAATGTGTAGGTCCATACACATTACAAATGAAGATTGATTCCTGATTGCTATTGTTTTGTAATTCTGCTAAGAGCCAATGAGTATTTTCTTTTACTAATCTGATTTTGAATCTGTATGGTCTGCAAAAGGTTGCAATTCCCCCTGAGGCGCCTTTGTAACTAATGGCCTTTCCAATGCTTTTTTTCCAGAAGAGGCAAGAGAGTTTCATTACCTCTTCTTTTTCCATCTTAGTCTCTTGGATAAGCAAAATGTTTGGTTTCTCGGTTTTCATGATGTTTTTCAAAGCTTCTACTTTGATTGAGCCTCCCAAACCCCTGCAATTCCAAGAGACTATTTTCATTATTTCTTGGATGCATGGCATTTTGCTCGGGATCTATTATCCTTGGTTCGATATAATTTGACATTCTGGAGAAGCTTTGTATCCTCTATGCTTAGTTGCCTCCCGAGGTCTAGTTCTCTCTCTATTTCTTGTTCTCGGTGTTGTCTTAAAGTTTTTCTTCCCCACGTGGAAAGGGATGGTCCTAGATTTGTTGTATCTTGTGTCTCTTGAGATGATGTTTGACCTGGGAAAGTAGATTTTGGATTGGGTCTGCTGTGCTTTACCATTTCTTCCCAAGTTCCTCCAGGGGAGACTGATCTATCTGGAGCTTTTTTGATGATCTCTTCAGCAACTTCCACCATTTCTGCCCATGTTCCTCTAGGGGAGGTCGGCTTGTTAGGAATATTTCCTATGATCTCTTCAATTACTGCTATATGGATAGTCTCAAGAGGTTGAGTCCTGCTATCTTCTATTCTATCTTCATTTGTATGAGTTTCAAGATCTGGAATTTCTCCTTCTTTAGGGTGTAGGGTATTAAATTGATTGCTAGTAGAGGGTCCCTTATTCTTTGTGGGTTGTTCCTTGGTTTTTTCCTGTCGGTTTCTAGGGTTGTTGATAGCTGGAGTAGTACTCAATTTTTTCCCTCTCTTGATTTGTTTCCACCCCTCTTCTTGGATAGATTTAGGGAAGTTCTTTACAAAATGTCCATACTCATGACATTTTTTGCATTTGAAAGGGAGTTGTTCATAGTCTACCTTCTGGAATAATTCCCATTCGTCCATGAAGAGATTTAATCCTTCAGGCAATCCTTTCTCTAGATCGACTTCCACGCAGATCCTCATGCAAGAGAGGTCCTTTTAGTTTAGCTTTATCAATGAATCTTCCTAGAGAGTTTCCAATAGCCTGGAGGGATTCATCATTCCAGCAATGGAGAGGTAGATGAGGTAAACGGGCCTAGACTGAGACTGCTGAGGGGACATCTTTATCAGGGTCAAAGGAGAGGTTCCAATGATTGAGATAAAGACCTCTCGGTCCCATGAAATAAGGGCCACTTTTGAAAATGAGATTTTTATCCTCCTTGAGTTCAAAAAGAAAGGTGTAGAATCCTTTACCGCATAAACAATGTTGCAAACCCCCAGTAATGAGAGGCATCTAGTTCTTGGAGATCCAAATATCCATGGATTTTGGCGAGGGCCAAATTCCTGAAAACTAACCGATGAGACCTCGATCGCTTAGAGCAAGAGCTTTCATCCGAGAAGTTTCCAACGTAATCTGGATTTTGGGTGCAGTTGCGCGCTTGACAAAGGAGGAAGAAGGGGGAATCGAGGCGGGAGGAGGTGGAGTGGAAGAAACTAAGGCCTGGAAGGTGAGATCCATGCGACGATGGAGCTCCTCCAGGATGGGATCCAGAGGAGGAGGAGAGGCCATGGCGGCCCAAGCAAACCGATGAACCCTAGCAGAGTGAGAACCCTAGAAGAGCCACTTCCGTCTTATAAATTCTACAAGTATTGCACAATGATATATACGTAGTTTTTTGGTACATGAAATTCAAGCCTACTCCAAAACCCTTTTGCACTTATCCTATTTTTCTCACAAGTTTACCATGAAAATTGCAAAATCTTATACCCACTTACACTTTATTCACTTCATGTCTTTCTTTCATGTGGATTTTAAACTTAAAACGCACTCACTAGTTGGTATTGGATAAATAAATGGATATTGCAACAATACACATGCAAGAGATATACATACACACTTTACACAAATATTTAGTCACATATACTTCTATTTATACACATGAGCAATAGTAGAACTAGACTCCTTATTGGAAGAATCCAATCTCTACACTAACAAACTACCATATAACTTCTCTTAAACCTACCATTAATATATTATTTATAACAAATATTTAATCTTAGATACTTCTATTTATAATATATACAATAACAACCTCCTTATTGGAAGACTCCAAACTCTACACTAACAAACTGCCATATAATTATTGGAAGAATCCAATCTCTACACTAACAAACTACCATATAACTTCTCTTAAACCTACCATTAATATATTATTTATAACAAATATTTAATCTTAGATACTTCTATTTATAATATATACAATAACAACCTCCTTATTGGAAGACTCCAAACTCTACACTAACAAACTGCCATATAATTGCTCTTAAACCTACATCTATATATTCTTGATAGCAAATATTTACTCATATACACTTCTATTTATACACATACATAGTAATAGACTCCTTATTGGAAAGCTCCAATCTCTACACTAACAAACTACCATATAATTGCTCTTAAACCTACAATTAATATATTATTGATATCACATAGACATGAGTTGTTTACACTCTAAAATAGATCTTAAATATTAGCAATTACATTTATGTATCAGAGGGTTATTCTCCAACAGTTAGCCCAACATTTAATGGTGTAACCATAAATTTATTTTCATCCAAAGTTCATTCCTAGACTACATCTCTCTTATCTTTCTCTATCTTGGTGATGAACTTCTATCTACCTATTTGAAATGTTGACAAGCAAAATCAACCCATTAGCATTTTGTTAGGAACCTATGTCAACCCTTCTCTTTACTATGTTAGTATATTGTTGTTGGACGCATATGCTTTGTAAGTCGTCCCGTAGTATTTGTTGATCCATAGTTTATATTAACCCATAGTATTGGACGCATATGCTTTGTAAGTCGTCTTATAGTATTATATGTCCCATGGTTTTGACTCATAGTATTGGGCATAGACTTAGTATATAAGTGTGTGTTGAGGTCATTGAAGGCACCGTGAAGTTAATTGTATTGAGCTTGCTCAAAGGAGGTTGCCCCCTCGAAGTGGCTCGTGATCAATATAAAAGCGATTTTGTTCTATTATTTCTGATATCTCGTGTATTTGCATTAATTAAGTATTGCAGGTATATCACATCTGGTATCAGAGCACTTTCCTTGGCACAAGTGGGAAATTTTTTTTCTTTTTTTGGGCGGTGAATTTCAGATCAATTTATGAAACTTTATACACAAAATCAGAAGAAACCGATTACATATTTGAATTCCTCTTTCAAAAATACGCAGTTTCAAAAAAAAAATCATCTCATTTGGAGTTCTAAAAGTGGAGATATCGCGGATTTAAAATCAGCAATTTTTCAGAATTTCGGTGACGACCGCAGAAATTGCGGCGAGAAAATCTTTTGACCGAGTGCCCATATTTCTATTCTGCTTTCATGGGTAGAAGCAGAGTGGTTGTTCTAGTTCCGGAAATATGCTATAATAGCGATTCTGAGCAATATAGATCCGGTTTTTGAACATTGGGTGGAATTTCTGCCCAAATTTTTTCTGTTGCAAGTTCGAATCTAGGAATAATCCCTATCCGCTTAACTGTGGGAAGTACTTGGGCATAAGCCCTAAAACTCATTGTGAGGAGTACCACAGGAACCTCGAAGTAGCTGGCCATTGAGAGGACCTGCCAAGCGAAAAGGGCAACGACCCCTACCTGATTGACTAGTTCCCACCCGTGAGGTAAACCAAGAGCTGTCATTTGTGGCCAAGCGGTTATCAGTTTTACCTGAGCCGTGGAGTGAGGGGTACTGCCCCAATACGCAAGCCGTCAGACAACATTGGTGGCCGAGTGAAAACCCTGAACTATTAGGAAGCCGCACATACCTGGGGTTCATATCTACTTTCAGCTGAACTATTGTCGATCACTGCTGCGCCGTTTCAGATCCATTTTGCAAGCCGTTCCAGATCCAGCCGTTCGACGTTGTTCCAGATTCCTTCCGAGCCGTAGCCGCTCCAGTCTGTATAAAAAATAAAAAATAAAAAAATAAAAAAAAATCCTGGTTATGGTTGTCACCTGTGCAGGAGCAAAATCCATGGAGGAAGCACTTGCAGCCATCCAAGCCAAACTCCAGGATCTGGATGAAAAATTTCTCAGCCTCCATCTTCAGCATTCAGCCATGAACAATACCAGACAGCCAAAATCTTTTGCAACCACTGGGTTCTCTTCTTCTAGCAATTTTTGTGGGCCGAAGCTTGATTTTTCTCGCTTCAATGGTACTGATCCGACTGGATGGATATACCGGGCAGAACAATATTTCAGTCTGCATAATACTTTTGATGTTCAGAAAGTTCCACTTGCATCCTTTCATTTGGAACAGGAAGCCCTTCAATGGTACCGTTGGTACATCAAAGCTCATCTCGAGCAAATTGGACAGATTTTTGCCACCTCATTTTGTCGCGATTTGGTCCTAGTGCTTTTGACGACTTCACAGGAGCACTCACTAAACTTCACCAAACTGGCACAGTGAGAGAGTATCAGATGGAATTTGAGAAACTAGCCAATCACACAGAAGGATTGTCTGATGAATTCTACAGGAGTTGTTTTATCAGTGGTCTCAAGGATGAAATCCGCTCAGAGGTCAAAATGTTTTGTCCCAACATAATGATGGAAGTCCTAGGGTTGGCTAAGCTAGCCGAGGAAAAGATCGCAGCTCAACAACGCTCCAAACCCACCTTTGTTCCCTTCAGAAATATGGGTTCCCAACGACCTTCCATCACGCCTGCTCCTCAACCAACTCCTATCAAGCATTTCTCTGAAATAGAAATGCAGGCACACCGAGAAGAAGGGCTTTGCTATAATTGTGATGAGAAATTCACTCGGGGACATAGATGTGTTCAACAAAAGCTCTATCTCTTGGATGTGGATTCTCTGCCTGCCTTATAACTTGGTGAAGAAGCTATAGATACAGTAGATGATCAGGTCAACATTCAACACCTGCCTGTTGACACCCTATCTCAGGACGACCCACCCGAGATCTCTCTCCATGCTGTAACCGGAGTCACCACCCTACAAACAATGCGAGTCAGGGGATACTTCAAGAAGCTCCCTCTTACCATCCTCATTGATTCTGGTAGCACTCATAACTTCACTGACCCTCGGATTGCCAAACAGGCTGATTGTTTTGTCCATCGTTGCTCCAACTTTGAAGTCATGGTTGCCAATGGGGGTACCTTACCTTGTAAGGGGAAGTGTCACAATGTGCGTATCTCTATGGAAGATTATAACCTACGCTCTGACATGTTTTCCTTGTCCTTAGGCGGATGTGATGTGGTTTTGGGCGTTCAATGGTTACGCACACTTGGCCCCATCTTATGGGATTTTGCGGAACTTTGGATGCAGTTCAAAGTCAATGGGGCACAACACAAATTTATGGGATTACAACCAAGGTCTCTCTGCATCATTAGTTCACATCGCTTGGAAAAAATCCTTAAGAAGAATTCACATGGTATCATCGCTCAACTCAATTCCATTCAAATGCACCCATCAATAGTCTCCACTACTTCCTTGGATAGATATGCAGGTATCCTTGCTGAACCAATGCGCTTGCAGCCTTCAAGAGACCTTTCCCGTAAGAATGTAGCCACATCTACCTCTCAGCAGGAAATGATGGCTATTTTGCATGTAGTACAGAAGTGGCAGCCATACCTATTAGGAAATTATTTCTGCATCAAGATTGATCTCCCGAGTGTGGAATTTTTTTTGGAACAATGGGTCTCCTCCCCAACACACCTGCAATGGGTTATCCAACTCATGGGTTGTTCCTATGTGATCACTTACAAGAAGGGATTGGAAGATGCTCCTTCTCGCACAATTGATGACCCAGTTTCTCTTACAGCTCTTTCTCTGCTTGTTCCAAATTGGTTGCAATATGTTCAACAGGGCTATCTCTTCTATGAACTCCATGCTTCTTCATCAATAGGGCACTCTGGGTTCTGCAAAATGTATGACCGGGAACAATGTAACTTCTTTTGGTCGGGACTAAAAATGACAATTCAACAGATGGTGGCTGACGATGATACTTTCCAAGTCAACAAGGGGGAAACGACACTCCTCTCGGGATTGCTCAAACCCTTGCCCATCCCTACACAGCTTTGGCCAACTATTTCTATGGATTTCCTAGCAGCGCTCTAGTGGTACAATACCACATCTCAAAGGACACCATATGAAGCAGTCTATGGGAAAACACCGCCTGTTCTTCTTCCATACACCCTTAGCAGCTCTCCAGTTCAAGAAATTGACTCGGTTCTTCGAAACCGCGATCAGATTCTTCTCATTCTGCAGGACAATCTTCACATGGCCAGAATTCGCCTGAAACAACAAGCCGATTAGCACCGTTCTGAGCGCATTTTCCATGCATCTGACAGGGTTCTTCTTCATCTACAGCCTTCCAAGCAATCCTCCTTGACACTCCAAAGGCGTCAGTGGCCTGAAATGCAAACCGAGGATGCTACCGGGGAACCACTCCTTCAGATTCTGCAGCAATTTCTCCAACCAAAGCTTTGAGGACAAAGCTTTTTCTAAGGGAGAGGGGATGTTAGGAACCTATGTCAACCCTTCTCTTTACTATGTTAGTATATTGTTGTTGGACGCATATGCTTTGTAAGTCATTCCGTAGTATTTGTTGATCCGTAGTTTATATTAGCCCATAGTATTGACCCATAGTATTGGACGCATATGCTTTGTAAGTCGTCCCGTAGTATTATATGTCTCATGGTTTTGACTGATAGTATTGGGCATAGACTTAGTATATAAGTGTGTGTTGAGGTCATTGAAGGCACCGTGAAGTTAATTGTATTGAGCTTGCTCAAAGGAGGTTGCCCCCTCGAAGTGGCCCATGATCAATATAAAAGCGATTTTGTTCTATTATTTCTGATATCTCGTGTATTTGCATTAATTAATTATTGCAGGTATATCACACATTTAAAACTCCACTTTAATGATTTGCCATTGCATTTGCATATAGTTTACATTTTTACTTCCTTGTTGAGTGAGTTACCCTCCCATATGCACATAATTTACTTTTTTCACTTCTCATCTTCTCTATGTGGATTGTATACTTAAAATCCATTAATTGAGTGTGTTAATCTACCTTTTGATGGTGTAATTATGAATCTTTACATGAGAAGTTTATTCCTAGACTACATCTCTCATCTTTCTCTATATTTTTTCCTATTCCAAACATTGGCAACCAAAATCAATTCATTTACATTAACATGATTTACAATCCCATTTGCATATTGTTTAAATTTGTACTTCTTTGTTGAGCGAGTTACCCACATGCACATAGTTTTTTTTTGTTCACCTCATCTTCCCTTCATGTGAATTGTATACTTAAAATCTTTTAAACTACCAATTGATTGTGTTATGACCCTATTTAAATGATCTACCTTCCATTTGCATATAATCTAGATTTGTACTTCCTTGTAAAGTGAATTACCATCCCATTTGCATATAGTTCCATATAGTTGTCGAATGAGGTGTGATCTGAGGAAAAAAAGCAGGTCCAGACAATTGTTGTTGCATATAAATCTAAGCTCAATCTCCATGATGAATCCATGAGTAGTACTTCTCTAAGGCACACATATTCCTGCAACTCTTCGATTCATATGGAATTTCGGCACACATATTCTTGCAACTCTTGGATTCTTAAGGAATTTGAAAGAATGTTAGGATGACGATCTTTTTGAGCTAGTTGGCATTTCCCATCGACGATAGGTGTTTGGGCTTTGTTGTGTGTTTCAAATTAGTCACAAATACGAGATATTGCTAGAATCCCTCCCCACTATCATGCAACAAAACTTGAATTTGATAGTGAGACTCCTTGGGTTCCATATGCTGATAGAGTTGCTTACCAAATCTTTGACAAAATGATTATATGGGATGTGCTTGATGAAATCTTTGCATGTCAAGTTTTGTATGCCTAACAAGTGTTTAACAAAATGATTTCAAGTCAAGTGTTGGAAGAAAGCCACGTACAACAATTTTTGTTGCAGATCCTCATACCAAGACATATTTTATATTATGGTCAAGTCTCTCTATGGGAAAACCTTATGCATGTGAATGAAATCAAACAACTATAAGTGGATTTGAAGAAGAAATTGGAGCATAGTTTGGGGATTCTTATTGCACAACAATGCCTTCTTTTATGAAGGTAAACAATTGGAGGATCTCTCTCATCTGGTTGATTCTCATATTTGCAAAGATTCAACTCTTATCTTAGCTCTATGATTGTGTGGACGAGTGTTGGGTGATGTGTTGTCTTTTAGAGATGAAGTAAAAAAACCAATATACCTCCCCAACAGATTTGAAGTTGTCTCCTATGATTAGTGCTTATATAGTGGAGCATGTTGAGGAGGTGTTGATGGTGGATATTACGATACCAACAGTAACACATCTACATTTATTATATGTAAAAGATTCAATTATTTTATGATTTAATGGGTATTGGCCTCCTACATTGGCATTGTTTCAATGGATCCACACAACTTGGACAAAGAACTGTGAGATGTCCTTGTGTTCCAAAGTTTTTTATGTTGTTGAATTCTATGATCATGTTAATTATCAATAGGTGTTTGAGGAGCGTCCCTGGTTTTGGGGCAAGACAGGAATTTTTATAATCTATTTGTTTTTAGGTTTTGATCCTAACACTGTGTCTATTACTAGAATGCTAGTTTGGATTTGTCTTCCCAATTTTCCATTACATATATACTATTTATCTATTTTTGAGAATACTGGGAATGCTTTGGGTAGTTACCTAAAATTAGATCTTGTGAGGTGTAGCAGGTTTTGTAATGTCCCCTCCCATCATACCAGCATGATAGAGAGGACGTGACACTAAATCCGGGCATCTAGCCCCATGAACTTTTAAGTAAGCATTCACATAGTATAAAAAAGACCTATGGAATGTATAATTATAAGAAAACACAGCGGAAGTAATTTCAATAACACATCCATCATTCATTCAAGATATTCATAAATAAATAATTGCAAAGTTAACACAAGAGAGTACTTATCTTATAACAAAGTAGTCCCGAGCAACTGGCTATGCAACTGCAACGTTCCACCCAACCATAGGCCAGTTGTGATCATCCATATCTCCACACACTACCACCCCCGAGCTGGGCATGATCTCTACAAGGAATCAGGGAACAACAGACTCACACATAGCCAAGCATACACCAAGATGAGCCAAGCCAATCTACAATTGGGTTTATCAGGCTGCTAGGAAATGGAAAGGAAGAGTGGCTAAGCTAGTGAGCTCAAGCACAGAGCTAGGGGTAACCTTACAAGATCTATCTAGCTTGACACCCACAATACCTACACACCTAGCACAAGGAAGTATTCTTTTCACTGCTGTACAGTCCCTCAAGCCATACCTTCCCCATTTAGTGCTCTCAGGGTGTGCATAGAAGAGTAGCCAAAGCCCTCTTGATCTTCTGAGAGGTTATCTCCCCTACTAGGTTTATCAAGCCCTCTCTGTCCACTACCACTCCAATCTATTGCTTGTAGTCTCCAAATCAAACAGGGATGCAGATAATCAGCTAACTACAATGGCTGGACAGGAGAAAAATGTTTGTACAGTGATAAGCATGAAAATGATTCCCTGAGCTTCAGAAAAACGTGGGAAACCCAAAAATGAAACTGGAAGATGGGGAACAACCCTAGGAAGACAAATCCGTTTTCAGAAAAACGTCCATGGACATTCTGGGGCAAAAACAACCTCTATAAACCCCCAAAACGTGACTCCCTTTCTCCCAACCACTGTGCAACACAAAAATGAGCTCCCAGCTATGGAAAAATGCAGGAAATTGGTAAAAACATGGTGAGGAAAGACCCAATAGTTCAGACTGCGTGAGAGAGGAAAGACTGTGGGTTTAGAATGGCTTTGGGCACCATTTCGTGGGTGTTTTCTTGCCCAAGAAGCAAAAATACAAATTCCCAGGTTGATGGCTTGCCCATGCACGAAATTGGCTTCCATACGTCTCCATTCCCAAGGCATTAACTGCCTCAACCAACTCTTGGAAGAATTAAATGATTGGGTGCATAACCCAAAATGGGTAGTTGGTGGTTTATGGGTTTTCTCATTGACACATGGATTAACACCATTGGCTCAAGGGTTTGAATAATTTCCCTCCCTATTCCTTGTAGAATCATGCCCCCATCTCTTTGTTGCATTGCATAGCTAGTTGTGGGTTTTTCATTAAAATTCGTATTTACATGATGTCTTAATTTACATTGTGCCTATCTAACACAAGAACCATAGGCATCTATTTTTAATTTCCGATACATAAAACGCTAAATCAATGGTGGGGCCTTGGCCTTGAGCTCCTCACCATGATTAAATTACAATATTTACATCATTTACGATTTAATGCAAAGGGGGTCAAAATGGGGACATCACATTCCCCTCCCCTTACATTAGCACTGTCCTCAGTGCTCATCAAAATTGAACAAAAATGGATATGCCACCCTCATGGCATCCTCCAGCTCCCATGTAGCCTCATCAAGACCGTAGTGTTTCCATTGCACCTTTACCTGTCTGATGGCTCGGTTCCGGAGCAATGTTACCTTCTTATCTAGGATGCACAATGGATCGGTTTGGAATTCTCCCTCGGGTTCCACCTGGATCACATCCAAATTAATCACATGGTTAGGATCATGTACATATTTCTTAAGCAAAGAGACATGAAAAACATTATGAGCTTTAGTGCTAGAAGGCAATGCAAGTCAATATGCAATTGGCCCTATTCTTTCAAGCACTTCAAATGGCCCACAATATCTAGATGATAGCTTGGCACAACTCCCAAGCTTCAAGGAACTCTTCCTTGATCTCATTCTAAGATACACATGATCCCCAACATTGAATTCCCTATGCACTCTATGTTTATTCGCATAGCTTTTCTGTCTGTCCTGGGCTGTTTTTAAATTCTGTCTGATCTTGGCAACTTCTTGCTCCATTTCCTTAAGCAATTCTGGCCCAAGTACAATTCTGTTCACTGGATTGTCCCAAGTCACTGGTGTCCTACACCTTCTGCTGTACAAAGCCTCATAAGGACTCATTCCCAACGATGCTTGTTTCCCATTGTTATATGCAAATTCTACCAAGTGTAGATAATCCTCCCACTTGGATGGTTTGTCCATTACATACATGTGGAGCATGTCTTCAAGCACCCGATTTACTCTTTCTGTTTGCCCATCTGTTTGAGGATGGTATGCGGTACTAAAGCTTAGCTGTGTACCCAAATATGCAAAGAGACCTTTCCAAAAATTGAAAGTGAACTTGGTATCCCTGTCAGAAATTATTGCCTTAGGCAACCCATGTAATCTGAAAATTTCCTTCATGAAAATATTTGCAATGGCATTGGCTTTATGTGTGGAGTTAACCAGTATAAAATGTGTTGCCTTTGTTAACTTGTCCACCACAACCATGATGGAATCATGTTGTCTCACAGTCATTGGCAATCCTGTAATAAAGTCCATGGATATTACTTCCCATTTCCATTATGGAATTGGTACTGGGAGAAATAAACCTGCTGGATGTTGGTGTTCACTCTTCACCTGCTGACATTCTATGCACTTAGAAATGTATTCAGTGACGTCCTTCTTCATGCTTGGACAGAAATAATATTTTCTTGCTGTAGCAATTGTTTTCTGATATCCTGGGTGACCAGAGTATGGAGCTTTATGGAACTCATCCATAACAATTCTCCTCAAATTTGCCGCATTCGGAATATAGATTCTATTCTTATAAGTAAGAAGTCCGCCTTCTTCCAAATGATAGCCTTCATACTTCTTGCCAAGGTCTTGCTGCTGCAATTTGTCCTTTATCTGCATGTATACTTCATCCTCAACAATATGGTTAACAATCTGCTGCTTCAAATCTGGTTGGCAAGTACTAAGTGCTGCCACATGCATTTTCTGTACCTTCCTGCTGAGCGCATTAGCCACCTTGTTTTCTTTTCCTTTTATGTGTTTGATTTCAAAATCAAATTCACACAAAAATTCCAACCATCTAGCTTGCCTAGCATTTAAAGTTGGTTGATCAAACAAGTATTTCAGACCACAATGGTCTGTCCTTAACTCAAATTTTCTTCCCATTAAGTAATGCCTCCACATCTTTAAAGCATGTACTATGGCTGCAAGTTCTATATCATGAGTAGCATAGTTCTTCTCATGCTCCTTCAACTTTCTTGACTCATAGCATATCACGTGGTTGTCTTGCATAAGAACTCCTCCAAGTCCTTGCTTGAATGCATCGGTACATACCACAAAGTCTTTTTTCGGGTCTGCAATCTTCAGAATAGGTGCACTTGTAAGAAGATTCTTCAACTGTTGAAAACTTTCCTCACATCTTGGTGACCATTCAAACTTTATCCCCTTCTTTTGCAAAGAAGTGATCGGGTTTGCAACCTTGGAGAATCCTTCGATAAACCTCCTATAGTAACCAGCAAGGCCCATAAAAGATCTCACATCAGTCACATTCCTTGGAGTTGGCCAATTCATAATGGCTTCAATCTTCTCAGGGTCTACAGATATTCCTTCGTCGGAGATGATGTGACCCAAATAATGAATTCTATCTTTATAAAAGTCACATTTGCTCAACTTTGCATACAGCTTATGCTCCCTTAGTAATTGCATTGTCATTCTCAAATGTTCTTCATGCTCTTCTTCATTCTTAGAATATATGAGAATGTCATCTAGGAATACAATAACAAACTTGTCCAAATACTTGCTAAAAACATTATTCATGAGACACATGAATGTAGCTGGTGCATTTGTGAGACCGAATGGTACCACTACAAACTCATAGTGTTCATACCTCGTTCTAAAGGCTGTCTTATGAATGTCTTCTTCTTTGATTCTTACCTGATGGTAACCAGACCTCAAGTCAATCTTTGAAAATACCTTTGCTCCTCTCATTTGGTAAAAAATGTGATCAATTCGGGGCAATGGGTATTTGTTCTTCACAGTGACTGTTCAACTGCCTGTAGTCAATACATAACTTGAGTGTTCCATCTTTCTTTTTCACAAATAGAACAGGTGCTCCCCACGGGGACACACTTGGCCTAATATATTTCTTTTCCAGCAACTCTTGTAATTGCATTTTCAATTCTAGCAATTTTGGTGTACTCATCCTGTAGGGTGTCTTAGACACTGGTGCCATTCCTGGCACAAGTTCAATTGTAAAGTCAATGTCTCTCTTTGGAGGGAGACCTGGAATCTCATCAGGAAAAACATCCCTGAATTCTTGCAACACATGATAGTCTTCCAATTTAAGAGTTTCATTCTTTGCTGCGTCTAAAACATGAGCTGCATACAATTGACATCCCTTCCTACAAAACTTCTTTAGCTGCATGTCTGAAACCTGTCTAACAAAAGTCACCTTTGGAATGCCTTTTACAACCCTCGGGTTTCCTTCTTCGTCCATGCATTCAAAGGTCTTATTGTAGCAGTCAAGTTTAACCCTGTGTGCTTTTAACCAATCCATTCCAATGAGAATATCATAGGAACCAAGTGACAAAATATTCAGATCTACATAAGTGAATAGCCCATCCATCTCTAATGGACATTTCTCTACTATTTCACTAACTTTTCTCTTGGTTCTAATGGCTAGTTGAACTAACCATGATTTACTATGCTTTAATTTCTTGAAAGCACAAATCTCAACAATTCTAGGAGTGACATAACTGTGAGTAGATCCAGGATCAATCAAAATAGAAACAGATTGTTTAGCAATCTTACCTTCAACTTCAACCACAATTGACTGATGATCTTCCTGGCGGTCGTCTAGAGTTGCATAGATTCTAGGGATTGTCCTTGCCACTTGACCCACAGTTTCAGCTCCTTGGATGTTGTGAACTTTATTTGCATTCCCATTCCGATGTGGACAGTTCCTAAGCATGTGGTCTCCTCCACAACCCCAACATTGAAGTGGTTCTCTTGGCTCCTTTGGATCTCTTGGCTTGTCTCCCATCATCCTAGTTGGCTTAGTCACAACTTGTGATGGTTTCCTTTGCTGATTCCGAAATTGAGGAGGCTTGAACCCCTTCTTCCTTTGATCAAACTTTTCGTTTTTCCTATCCTTCCATGCCTTATGGGATTCCGGTTTGCTTTTGTTTTGATCAAAGCAATACCTGGCCTTTCTTATGGCCTCCTCTAGAGTTCGAGGTTCATCAAACTCAATTCTATCTTTATATGACTGGGGCAGTCCACTCAGGAAACGCTGAATTTTCACCTTATCAACTCGAATATACCTGACATACCTCAACAGCTCCAAGAACTTGTTTGCATATTCTTCCATGGTCAACTGTCCCAATCTCAGCTCATGGAACTCTTTGATCTTACCATCATAGTACCTATCAGAGAGGTACTTCTGCTTGAAGTATTTCTTGAACTGCTTCCACACAATCTTCCTTTCGTTGATCTTCTTCACTTGCCTAATGTGTTTCCACCATATAGATGCTCTTCCATTCAAGTTGAAGATGGCTACCCTTGCCTTCATATTTCTTGAGTAGTCTTGGACTTGGAAATACTTTCTCATCCCAAGAAGCCAAGCTTCAGCTTCTTGATCAGACTTTACCTCTCCATCAAATGTAGGAGGTTTTGCCTTCTTAAATTCCCCATGTGAATTGTTCTTGTAGTGCTTCTTCCTCTTAGTCATGCGAGATGAAGAGCTTGAACCCTCAATGGATTCTTCAGAGTCAGATGATTCATTAAAAGAGTTTTCTGGAGTATATGTTCTGTCGGTAGAAACTCTTCTTGGGCTACTCGCCCTCTTGCGGGAATTCCTCCTAGAACTACTCCCACCCCTTTCTAGGTTTGATGTCTGATGCCCAGAGTTTATTTTCCTTTGGATGTCTGTCAAACTCTGTAGCATGGCTGCATTCAACCGATTTTGTTCTTCCTGAGCTTTAATCATCCTTTCATTATCTTCCCTACAGCTTTGCAACTCCACCCTTAGGCTTCTCATGGTGGCTGCAATATCTGGAGGAGTCTCTTGATTTCTTCTCCCATTAGATTCTGTTTCAGCATTTTCAACATGTATGTTCTCCCCCATTGCATCTGCCTCAGGCTCATAGGGATCCTTTACATCATCCATGATGTTCATTTTCTTGGCCCAACCAAGATCCAAAACTTTCCAACTGTATTATCTAGAGTGCTGACCTGATGTAACTGTGATTCTGCAAAATGTCTTCATCCACACCATTGTTAGCTGCATTATATTCTCAGAAATTCATAATTTATTTTCATGCACGTGGAAAAATATTATATTGACAATTTGTCAAATCATAGAATTTTCTCACAATCAACGACATATGAGGGGGGACAACGGGGGTCAAGGGGACTTGCCCCCTTGTGGCTTCCCTGCGTCATTACAGGGCAGGTCGAGGGCAGCGCCCTCGTTTTTTTTTTTTTTTTTTAAATCTTTCATTTCGCGCAATCTGGCGCATAAGTTCCATGGCAATTTTTCCATTTTCGGCACTTGAAAATCTCTCTGAAAAATGGTTGAAATTCCTTGTTTCGGAGCAACTTGTGGAGTTCTTCCACAATTTTGGAAGAGAATTGGAAATTCCTTCCGCAATTTCGGAAGACATTCCGAAATTCCGAAATTCTTTCCGTAGTTTCGGAAGACATTTCGGAATTCTTTCCGCAGTTTCGGAAGACATTCCGGAATTCTTTCCGCAGTTTCGGAAGACATTCCGGAATTCTTTCCGCAATTTCGGAACGATTCGTGGAACTCTTCCACAATTTCAGAACGATTTGCCGAAGTCTTCCAGAATTGCGGGACGATTCGCCGAAGTCTTCCATGGTTGCGGGACGATTCGCCGAAGTCTTCTGCAGTTGCGGGACGATTCGCCGAAATCTTCCACAGTTGCGGGACGATTCGCCAAACTCTTCCGCATTGCGGATCGATTCGCCGAACTCTTCCGCAATTTCGGAACGATTCGTCGAACTCTTCCGCGTTGCGGAACAACTCGCGGAATCCTTCCGCAGTTTCGGGCAGAAACTCATAGACATAGACACTTAGAAAAATTTTGAAAATTTAAAAATTTTTGAAATTTTTTCTTAATTATTAGTGCTGAGCAGGAAGCATACTTACCTCTGCAACTATGATAGGTAGCCCATAAAGGCCCAATGCTGCAACCAGCAGCTCTGATACCAAAATGTAATGTCCCCTCCCATCATACCGGCATGATAGAGAGGACATGACACTAAATCCGGGCATCTAGCCCCATGAACTTTTAAGTAAGCATTCACATAGTATAAAAAAGACCTATGGAATGTATAATTATAAGAAAACACAGCGGAAGTAATTTCAATAACACATCCATCATTCATTCAAGATATTCATAAATAAATAATTGCAAAGTTAACACAAGAGAGTACTTATCTTATAACAAAGTAGTCCCGAGCAACTGGCTATGCAACTGCAACGTTCCACCCAACCATAGGCCAGTTGTGATCATCCATATCTCCACACACTACCACCCCCGAGCTGGGCATGATCTCTACAAGGAATCAGGGAACATTAGACTCACACATAGCCAAGCATACACCAAGATGAGCCAAGCCAATCTACAATTGGGTTTATCAGGCTGCTAGGAAATGGAAAGGAAGAGTGGCCAAGCTAGTGAGCTCAAGCACAGAGCCAGGGGTAACCTTACAAGATCTATCTAGCTTGGCACCTACAATACCTACAAACCTAGCACAAGGAAGTATTCTTTTCACTGTTGTACAGTCCCTCAAGCCATACCTTCCCCATCTAGTGCTCTCAGGGTGTGCATAGAAGAGTAGCCAAAGCCCTCTTGATCTTCTGAGAGGTTATCTTCCCTACTAGGTTTATAAAGCCCTCTCTGTCCACTACCACTCCAATCTCTTGCTTATAGTCTCCAAATCAAACAGGGATGCAGATAATCAGCTAACTACAATGGCTGGACAGGAGAAAAACGTTTGTACAGTGATAAGCATGAAAATGATTCCCCGAGCTTCAGAAAAACGTGGGAAACCCAAAAACGAAACTGGAAGATGGGGAACAACCCTGGGAAGCCAAATCCGTTTTCAGAAAAACGTCCATGGACATTCTGGGGCAAAAATGACCTCCATAAACCCCCAAAACGTGACTCCCTTTCTCCCGGCCACTGTGCAACACAAAAACAAGCTCCCAGCTATGGAAAAATGCAGGAAATTGGTAAAAACATGGTGAGGAAAGACCCAGTAGTTTAGATTGCGTGAGAGAGGAAAGATTGTGGGTTTAGAATGGCTTTGGGCACCATTTCGTGGGTGTTTTCTTGCCCAAGAAGCAAAAATGCGAGTTCCCAGGTTGATGGCTTGCCCATGCACGAAATTGGCTTCCATACCTCTCCATTCCCAAGGCATTAACTGCCTCAACCAACTCTTGGAAGAATTAAATGATTGGGTGCATAACCCAAAATGGGTAGTTGGTGGTTTATGGGTTTTCTCATTGACACATGGATTAACACCATTGGCTCAAGGGTTTGAATAATTTCCCTCCCCATTCCTTGTAGAATCATGCCCCCATCTCTTTGTTGCATTGCATAGCTAGTTGTGGGTTTTTCTTTAAAATTCGTATTTACATGATGTCTTAATTTACATTGTGCCTATCTAGCACAAGAACCATAGGCATCTATTTTTAATTGCCGATACATAAAACGCTAAATCAATGGTGGGGCCTTGGACTTGAGCTCCTCACCATGATTAAATTACAATATTTACATCATTTACGATTTAATGCAAAGGGGGTCAAAATGGGGACATTACAGGTTTATGTACATATGTGTGTATATGTGTTGAGATATATCTTAGTAAGGGTCTTGCAAATAAAATGTTCTCAAATGGAAAAAAAATTAAATACACACAAGTCTTTGATTATGAGAATATGAAATTTAGGTGCAAGATATGTCATCTTCCAGGTCATTTACAAGCTATTTGTCTCCCTACTTAAGCTCATCCTCCTAGGAAAAAAGAGACCAAATCAAATCAAAGAGACATTGTTTCATTGGATCAACACAACTTGGACAAAGATATGTGAGATGCCATTGAGTTCCAAAGTTCTTTTTGTTGTTCACTTCTATGATCATGCTAATTATCAATAGGTGTTTGATGAGGATGCATGGTTTTGGGGCAACATAATAATTTTTATAATCCCTTTGTTTTTAGGTTTTAATCCTGAGACTATGTCTATTACTAGAATGCTAGTTTGGGTTTGTCTTCCCAATTTGCCATTACATCTCGTGTATTTAAATCAGGTTTTTAGAATGTTGGGAATACTTTGGGTAGTTACATAAAATTAGATCTTGAGAGGTGTAGTGGGTTTATGTGCATATGTGTGTATATGTGTTGAGATAGATCTTAGTAAGGGTTTTCCAAACAAAATGTTTATCAAATGGAAAATTTTTAAATACACACAAGTCTTGGATTATGAGAATATGACATTTAGATACAGGATATGTCCTCTTCCAGGTCATTTACAAGCTATTTGTCCTCATGCTTGAGATCATCCTCCTAGAAAAAAAGAGACCAAATCAAAATCAAAGAGATGTGATTTTCAGGAGGAGTCAAGTTCAAATATTGACATTGATCACGATGAGGTAAATCAACAACTCAATATGTTAATTGGAGAATCCACTCATTTCTAGAGGGATAGAGTAGAAGAACTAAATACATAACTTTTCTCTTAAAGAAAAGTTGTAATAACTTACCTCTAGATGGAACAAAAAAACATCATGAAACTAACATCTCTAATTTAGATGAGCTAATTCCTTCTTGATCTCAGCCTCTTTAAATTCACAATTAGATACTAAGACTCCTCCTCCAATAATAACAGCAAATGACACATACATTATTTTTATAATTTTAGTTTTGTAAGTACACAATGCATTTATACCCCTATAAATGCGTTATTCACTTGGACTTGCTTTATTTTATATAGTACTTTAAACAACTAAAAATTATGATTTTTTATTTTATAATGAAATAAAAATTGTATTTTTTTAAAATGGCATATAACTTGAAAATACTACAAATTTTACCATACCATATACAACATTAATGAATCTCATACTGTACTGTTTATTAAAAAAAGTTGTGCTTACCTAAACAATCAGACATAGTTGGTGACATATCTAGGTAGGTGGGTGTGGCACCGTGGCAGTAATACTTCTAGAGAACTCGTGGTGCGCACAACTTTATTCCGGTAACAAAGTTTGAATAATTAATCCGTGGAGGAAAATCTACGTGGATGTGCGGTGAGTAATTATTATTATTAATTAATGAATCAATTGTCAATAATAAAAATTACGCCTCCTACACTCAAGCAATAAAATAAGTCCAAAATGCTTTGCTGTAAAAGGACAAAAGTAAATCCCGGTAGGGAATAATCTTGAGTCCACATGCACACGTCATCTGTTAATGCAGTGCTGACCACGACGAGATATATATTGTCAGACGACGTTCTAGAAGCCCACACATAGGCTTCCACGTGGGACGTCCAGCGAGGAAGCCGCGGCAAAACAGAGAAAAGTAAAAGATAAGATGAGGAGCGCTGCTACGAAGGTTCCTTTCCATTCCATTCCGCGTCCTCAGCGTTGATAACGCGGCGGCGACGGCGCCATTCCCACCGTCACCGTCAATTCCCAATTCAGCAGTGTTGACCGTCTCTATTAAAAACCCTAACCCTAGCAATTTCCAGTCTAGGTTGAGGTCAAATATTAATTAAATCGCTTAATTCTTTCTATCTGAAAAACTCGCTTGACTCTACTAATAAGCCCCAGTCCGACATTTTGCTCACCAGTCCGACATTTCCTCTTCTCTCGTATTTTTGCACTCATTTTCACAGTATTCGTCTGTGGGCATTTACAGGCTGAGCGATCCTAGACTGTTACAGACGTTTTAGTTGCTAAAATTAGTCTGAGATTTGAATATGGTGCCTGCTGTTGATCAGGTGTGGGAGGAATTGGGCGCGGAAAGATTATCTTCTCCGAAAAGCAATGCCTTGGCCGCGTGGAGATTCGAACCCTGTTCGACCTTGAACGATAAATCGAAGCAGGGCGGGTGGATAGCCCAGCCGTGGCAGCAGCGTGAGATGGAGTCCTTGACGTTGGCTCTGCAAAGAGAATTGTCTTCTTCTTCCACGGGAAACAACAACGACAACGAGAACGAGAACAAGAACAAGAACAAGAAGATGCTTCAGGTTTCTGATTCATCGATGGCGTCGTCGGGGCCGGGGTTCAATCTGATGGCGACTCCGTCGTCTTCTTCGTCTTCTTCACGGCGTGTCGATGCCGTCGGCTCACCAGTCACAAGCTCTGAGGTGGACACCACTCGCGCAAAATCCCATCTCGCTTCTCCTGAAGGAAGCAACGGTGAAGGAAGCAACGGTGTTTGTGGAATTGTTGGCCACGGTAACCAGTTCTCGGGAAACGGTGGCAGGGCCTCACCGGCGCCGGTGGTTAACAAGAATCATCCGCTAAGTACCATCAACGGTGGGAAGGTGAGCAAGACTCGGCGCTCCAGGGCGTCGAGCAAGTCTCCTATCACGTTTATGAATGCGGATCCCGCAAACTTCAGAGCCATGGTTCAGCAAGTCACGGGAGTTCCGTTGAATCCGACGGCTGCTGCTGCAAGGCTATGGAGCCCCAGCGGTGGCATAGGAGTGCCGTTGCCCAAGAGAGATTTCTCGTCTTCCTCTGCCCGGAGCAATAACAACACCACTCTGCAGGGCTTGCCGACTTTGGACACTTCTGCTCTTCTCATCAACATGTCACAGGATCGATTCTCTGCCCCTCAACAGAGACACGTTTTCAACAGTTATAGCTTTCAAAGCCCCCCCTTCCATGAGTCCATCAGCTCCGAGGCTCCGTCCAGTCGAGGTGAGTATGTCGCGGAGAATCTGAGAGCTCCTCCGCGTATGCAGTCATGGATGAAAATGGGAGGATCTTTGCCCTTTCCTATGTCTATGTCGATGTCGGGGCAAGAAATGGATTCGTCGTCCTTGGCCGACAGTTTTCTGCTGGACAGCGAAGCCGGGGGGCAGCACGGCATTCCCCTGGATTTGTGGCTGAATCCAGACGGTGGGCTGAACAATTCTTCTAAGCTGTCGCAGGCGGAGCTAAGTACCAGTACCATGACCACCTGCACATCGCTTCTGGTGTAATTTTTGTCTATTTTGTAGTATTTTTTCGTAAAAATGTAAGGGATGTTTTGTAAATATAGATGGATTTTTCATGCTTTTTTTCGTATGGAGATGGAGGGGCTATTTTGCCCTTGGATTTTATCACTGACTGCATAAATTTGGGGCGTTAAACCGCCATGAAAACTGGGTAATTCAAAATTGTTATTCTGTAACATGGAAGATGTTCGGTACTTTCTGCTTTTGTGTAACGAGGTCTGAACACGCTTCGCTTCCGTGGGCGTCAAGATTTATCCGTTTATCTTCCTTTGAAATTTCATTTGATACTACTGTACTTCAAAGAATTAAAAGATTATATTAAAAAATAGAAAAAGTGTATTTTGATGAATTAATATTATATAAAAAAAGTGTATTTTGATGAATTAATATTATATAAAAAAAAGTGTATTTTGATGATGAGATGTAAGATTATTATTAATTTATTAATTCGTATATCCATTTCATTTTCACATTTATCAGCTATATAAAGAGCGGCATCAAATCTTCGGTGTAAAATTCTTTAAAAGTTAAAAACCATAAATGATGTTTATAATTGTAAGTTACTACACTGTGTATCAGGAAATTTATTTTTATATTTTCTATTACAATTTCTTCGCAATAATTCTCTTTATCCTTTTGCCTTACTTTTAGTATTTATGCTTATAAAAACTAAACATTAATACACTCAATAAATCGTCATCCTAAACTAAGTGTAATATATTCACATTAATTTTATTTTGAAAAAAGAAAACATCTTTTAAAATGTTTTGCATTATAAATCATTGTTGAAGATGGTATACATTGTATGATTGATCAAATCATTTGACCATATAATATTAATTCGATCAATGTAACGAATATAATATTATAATGTGATCGAAATATTTTACATTCAATAATTGCATAAAATTCACTGTTGATGATTTTAATCGACATCATTGTTGAGGGTTTATTCTTCACAACAAGAAGTTACATTATATGAGAATACATGTGTCTTAATCGGATTTCTAGAGCATTCTATTTTGGAAGTGGTAGTTAGTCTTCCTCTTTACTTTTTTTCATACACTTTGACCCTGTATGCTTGAGATTCTAATCTTTGTTTGGTGAAGGAATTTATATAAATTAGAGTACTATAATATTATTCATTTGTAATATTTTATTATAGAATTACAAGAATGGTAAATATTAATGAGATGCTCAGAATTTTCCATTACTTATTATATTAAATAGTATTTCTATACTTTCTAATAAAAATATATAAGATAATTGCCACTATTTTATATTGAGTGACATTGGTCATGGTGTGATGGAGGGCGTGCATTGGATACTTATGACTAAGGGTGTATGGCCAGTTCATATATTTTTGGTGGTGGACTTATGGTTGATGGCCATGAGATAGTTAAGATGGTGTACTAGCGTGCTAGCTAGTAGGACCAAGGATGTCTAATTGAGTAGGACGAGACAATCACCAAGGTGTTGCTTTGTAAGCTTCGGCAGAGGATGGCGCGATTGGCAATGTGATATGTGATGTGCGGTGTGTCAACCATGCTAGGAAAATAGCGTGGATTGATGTAGTGAAGGAATGTGGTTGAGCAGAGTCGAGATAGGATCCTCTATCACCATCCAAGATTGGACTAGATGGGCGATAGCATTGTTATACGTTGGGCAGTGAGTGGTTCAAGTGTTGTTGGCTCGGGGGAGGCAATGGCGTAACATTGTCTAAGGTTGGGTGGTGATGGTACAACATCGCCTACGGTGAAGTGAGCACTTGACATTCCACACACTCTAGTCACCCTCACAATAGTGCTTCTACTTTCCAATTGTTTGGATTAAAAGTTTGTTTAATAGATAAGATACTGCTTCGTAACTATTAGTTCTAAAGCATAAAATTTCACCTTTGTTAAAAGGTGGGGTAACTTTTCTCATGAAAATTATAGTAATTTAGAAATGCCTTTTTCTCCAAGCTTTTTGAGGACATAAATAAAACTATAAAGTAAACCAAGTAGTTCCTTACTTTTCTTTCTTAAGATATGAAAGACCAAAATTGAACCAAGTAATTCCTTACTTTTCTTTCTTAAAGATCAGATAGACCAAAATGGATTTAAGTAGAAATTAAGTATCTACGACATCATCATCATTATCATTATCATCATCAAAGCTATACCATGTGCCATATACTCATCATCATAACAGCTAACTTATTGGTAGAAGCTCCCATTGAAGAATTCCTCTAAACTCCGATGCTCCAGCCAGTGGAGGCGAGTTTCTCGTGGAGAATCTGAGAGCTCCGGGTACGCAGTCATGGCTAAAAATGGGAGGATCTTTGCCTTTTCCTACGTCCACGTCCACGTCGATGTCGATGTCGAGGCAAAAAAATGGATTCGACGTCCTTGGCCGACAGCTTTCTGATGGAAAGCGAAGGCGGAGGGAGGGTACTCCGCTCGATTTGTGGCTGAATGTGGATGCTGTGCTCAACAATTCTGCTAAGCTGTCGCCACCGGAGCTGAACACGCACATCACTTCTGTGTAGTTTTTGTCTGTTTGTGTTATATTAAGGGCTGTTATGTCAAATATAGATTATTTATTTTTCGAGGCGCAATTTTTCTCCGTTGGATTTTGTAAATGTTCAAACTCATCCACTGACTGGGAAACTCTGGGGGCGCTCAGCCGCCATGAAAAGCATGGGATCCAAAACTGTTGTTGATGTCTCATGAGCAAACTGCTGTACTTTTTGTGTCCACATGACTTTGGGTGGGCAGATGTTCGTTTCTTTGTGTTTTTCTGTAACGGAGATCTTCTCCACCGAAGGGAACATTTGTTTCTGTGGGGCTTCAAGATTTATGAAGCCAATTTCAAAGTTCAAAATCTTTTACTTTCAAGGTTGGTTGAGCTTCGACATTTATGATTCATAGTTCAAAGCTTTTTACCTTTTACTTTCAAGTATTTGGTTGGGTAATACCTGTTTCCTCTGATTCAGCCAAGGTGTTTGGTAGGTTGGTTTTGAAATTTCATTTTATACTACTCCACTGCAAAAGAAGACACAGAAAGAAAGAGTCTATTTTGACAATCAAGGTGTAAAACTAGCAAGATTATAAACAAATAAAGAAAACCTAATTTTGATCATGATATGTAAAAATATATTAAAGAGGTTTTGCTGTTTATATATATATATATAGAGGAGAGAGAAATTGAAAGGGGTCAAGTCACTTAAAGATAAAAATTTTAAGATCACAAATATTAGAAAAGTTGCAAAGTTGCATCTTGTGAGGATGTATTTACATTTGTTGTAATTAAAAGTTTTTCATTAAAATTATAATTTTAGTATATTTTCTTATTTTTTTAAGATTTTATTTATCTTTTTAATTTTAATGATAGCATTTTTTAGTTTTTTTATAGTACTTTTTACATACTTTTTTCAAAATAATGTACTAAATTGGACATTATTAAAATTACTTTTTTATATTGCTGAAATCAATGCAATGTATCAATATTAACATTAACAACAAAGCAAAAAATGCTAATTATTAAGTTGTACATTGTTGGAATCATATTTTCACACTTTTTTCAAAAAAATACTCATTAATAAATTGGATCATTGCTGCAATCAATGCAATGTCTAAGTATTAATGTTATAACAACAAAAAACAATTGACTTTCTTACTATTTTGTCATGTTATAAGTTAAAATTGTTTAACATTACAAACCATTGTTGAAGTAGACATATATGATGATTTAAATTTATCAATCAATATATTGATCATTTTACATTGGATAATTGTTAAAATCATTGTATTCAATCATTTTACACGGTGTCATTGTTCAATACATTATATTTACTTTAAAATTAAAACAATAAAACTAATAATTAAAAATAAAAATATAACACTACATACAAATAAGTTCAACATCTTAAACATATCCAATAGTTTTTATTGCATGTGGCAAGTGATAAGTCAGTGACCAAATACATCTAAAATACATCTAGTGGAAATCTCATTACCTATAAAAGAGGACATTTTAATTTCTTAATACATGAAAACTAATGTACTAATGGAATTACTAGATGGTCATTATAAATTTATAAGAATCTAGGATGACTATTAATGATATATCAAATTATTAAAATTGTTATTAAAGTTTATGATGATTATTAATGGTCATTAATATTATAATTTATGATGATTATTAATAATTTACCAAATTATTACAATTGTATGATGATTATTAATAATTTACCAAGTTACTATAATTGTTATTAAAATTCATAATGATTATTAATATTTTACTATAATCGTAAAAGTTAATTTGTTTTAACATTAATTTTATGAAAAAAAAATTATAATTATAAAAATATTCTTAAACCTATAATCACAAAAAAAATGATTTTATCTCACATAAAAGTGGTGAATATAGACTAGTAGCATATGCAATTACTTGACAAGAAGATTAGTTGAGGCACGCAATAGGGATGGGGTATCTTTGAGATGAGGTATCTTTGAGGGAGAGGAAGCTTTAAATAGTAATTGAGATGTAGATAGCATTTTGAGATGTTAAGGTATGAAAACACATGGGAAGCAACAATTTATTGAAAGTTAACCAATGGAAGATAATTAAACTTGTAGCTATTTACTTGGGAAGATTAAAGTTTAGTTTGTGGGCTCCAATACCTTTGCATAAGGGTTTTTTAGCCTTCTTGATTATTCAACTTCTCTTTGGATTTATACAAGTAGAAAAATGTCATATGTGGATGACCATTGTGTAACATACCCTTTAAGCTAGAAAACATTTTGTGTTAAGAAACATTATGATAACTTTTATTGTAAAGTTTATGTTGGACAGGTGTCCAAAGATGACTGTAATTTGCACAATATATCATTATTTAATAAATAAAATATGAGAAAAACACCTAAGAGGACTGTTGAAAGAGTGGTTATTGATCCACTAGGTGGAATGGAATATGGGGTAGAAGGCAATGGACAAGTGGCAGCATCATGATGCAACTAACTAGCTGTTAGTATGGGACAACTCCCTTGACATGTGGTCATAGTGCCCTGAAAGATGGGACTGGAGCTTGAGGCTCATTTATTCCAAACTGACAAGTAAAAGACCTAGGCAGTCTATATAATAACCATCAAATATTGAACTGAGGTTCATCACTTTTCCTGACGAGAAAATTTACCTTGGGGTTTTGCTGTGTTTGCACCCAAGAGATTTGATAAGGGGATATGCTATGTTGTTGATCATGTTGTGACTCTGCCAAACTCTTATTGAGTTCAGGAGGTTGATGCTGAGTGGAGAAGGCATTTTATTTCAGTAGGTTGATACTAAGTGGAGAAGGTATTTTTGAGTGCCTTGCTTCTACACAGATTCCACCCACTTACTGGATCAGTAATCAGGCTCGGGGGTTCATTAGAAGTCAGCAGTTGAGCTGCTTCTTCTGAAGCAGGTTGGGAGGAACAGGCCTCCTTGGGTGTTTGTCGGCCCTATCATCTTTTACAGGTTCTATTGTCTTATCTATTTTATTTTAAATTTCTGTTATCTATATAATTTTTACTGTTTAAGTTTTATTTCAGTTTTCTGAATGATTTAATAATTCTGTATGAATCGAAATGATTGAATAAAATAGTCTCTACATTTTTCCCCATGCAAATAGGTACAACATCGTACTCTAGTACAGAGACAGATTAAGTAGAATAGATCAAGATAGGCAAATTAGCTAAGTGAATGAGAAGATTAATTTTTTATAAATTTATGAAGTTTTCTATTTTCTGTTTAATTTCTGCATATAAATTACAGTGCCCTCATTATTATGTATTTTGAGCTAACTATATTCTTAATTTACATACAATGTTTCCCTGTTTATAAATATCTTTGTTTTTCAAAATAATCATATTTATGTTCTAACAGTATAGGATTGTTATCTATACTCAGCAGTTTTGTTTACACTAGGATAAATATAGATTTACTTTCAAAATATAGCAGAATGAGATTTCTTCTACAGATATCAAGTATTTCCAATTATTTTATGCACACATTCATACATTGTTTTATACCATAAACTACACAGTGGAGATCAAAGCATTTGTCATTTTAGGCTATAACCCTAAACAGAGTTATCAATGATCAGCCATTAGCCAACATTTCCATTTCAACAACAAGTTTAACTTTATTTCTCTTTACCTATAAAAGCATTACAATGTAAACAGGATCAAGATGTAATCTCAACATTTCACAGTAGAAGACCTGGTTAATATTATTGGTTTGGACAACATTCTAGTGTTCATTTCTATTAACAATAGACAAACCATTTAAGACAGAAGTATCAAGACAGGCAAGCTTGATTGCCATTATCATAACAAGATCAAAGACAAGAACCAAACATTTAAACCATAAACCTGCCTGTAGATCGATTAGTTAAGATTGAGTTATCTAAACGTCTGTAGGAGATTTCCAAACAAAATAGTGAACACAGGTTTATGCCGAGACCTCAACTAAGAGCATTATTAAGCTTTATATTCCAAAACAAAGGCTAAACCCTAGCTCTGGGAATACTTTCCTATTCTTTTAAGATGTAGCAACATTGTTATAAATAAACGAAGTGCATACAGGCCGTAAGCCTCATCAATATTTTCATCTATCCATTGTTCCTATAAAAACAAACAGTCGTATTATTATCACACAAAACATTTATCCATCGTTTTATGATTTCGATAAACACAAAGGTCTGTTAAAAATAGTATACACTTTCACATTATCGACGAGTTACAGATCTTATTGTAGGCCAAGCCAAAATCGACGAAAAACCACAACTACAGCAACATGGGTTATAAAACATTCTATTTAGACGAAACTATATCTTTAAACTTCCATTATCATTTCACAGCTTTGACATTCATCCATCAAATTAAAAAACACAGAACCATTATGAGAATGAGAATCTCTATTATAAAAACCATTGTATTCACTTTCAACACAACAGTTGCCTTGTGGGTCGAGGTATTATCCTCCCCATACATTCAAAAAGTTTACAAACCCTATCCCTACAAAGTTACATATTCTCTAAGTTAAGTTACAAAAACAAAGAACATCATACAATCGACCACCATCTTCTTTTACACAAAGTTCCAGGGCAACCATCGAGGCTTACTGGTTAGTATAGCTATTTCCAACCTTCAACGCCTAGATTTGAGGAGCCATTGCACAATGCACCTGCAAGAACATAATGAATGTGGTTAAAACAGTATCCAAGAAGGAAGATTACAGTATTGAGATTTGAATAACTGTTAGTACCATCATATGAACATTATAGTGAAGGAAATCAAAACATATTACCTTTCAAATGATAGCCGTAGCAGCATTGAACGCCGAGAGATTTCAACTGCAATGAAAACCCTACTTCGTCAATTGCTGGTAGCCAAAGTCAACACAAAACCATCCACTATTTTAACACAGTAGCACAGTGCCAGGAAGTATAGCAATGATGGTGAGGCCTTGGGCCATTCTTTTCAAACCCAATCTTAAAAGAAACAAACCCTCAACAAGTCGAGGTATTGAACCATACAAAGACAAAACTCTAAGACTGTCAAATGAGACTTTCACCACTATACAAGAACAGAATAGAGCTTGGCTCTATAAATTTCAGAGGTTACGAGTTCAAGACTCAGGAACAACGCCTCCATAGGCCAAAACAACAAGACAACAAACCCTCAGCCTGTCGGCCACGCAGAGCTACCACTACCAAATGACAATGAACACAATAAAGTCATCGAATACAGCAAGGTAGGGTTTAACCACAGCATTGAAATCCCTACCAAGATCAACGGTGTAGATCATTGGTGAGATTTACGAAATCACCAACCGGCTATCACATTTAATGAGCCATCACTACCACAGCCACGGAGGAGCCAGCTCGTCAACGTTTAAATATTCATCGAGTTACAACTCAGTACTCCATTGTTACACCAAGATGCATTCACGTGAACCAAGCATAATAAGCCATCCACGAGGGAATCCCACTATTCTCGTTGGTTGTAAGCATTCAATGCTTAAGAAACAATCACATTCGCCAACCTTTAAACCATTATAACATTCACATCAAACAAAGTAGATATGGTATGGTTGTGTTATATCACCCTTGTAACATGAAGTTAAGGGTTGAATAGGATTTTCACCAAGATTGTATAAGTGTCACTTAGGGTCACGAAAAATGCACACAAACCACAATAGATTTCACCAAAGTTATATAATATCATTTGGGGCCACACTAATGCACATAACACTCCACATATAATATGTTTTATATATAACTTGTAATTGTTAAATAAGGTCCCAATCACCATATAAATGGGTTATATAATAAACAAAGAAAATTGTTTATATTTACATGCTATTATTTAGTGAAATAAAAAACCCGATGATAAAATCAAATTATCATAACCATGGTAGAGTTTAGTCCTTAGGCTTTATCACGATGACTATACATAGAACTTTTACAAATGACTATAGGAAAAAGATCGACAGTCACGTATAACTACACATGAAAGTCAAATGGAAATTATTATAGATCTGGTATAGAGCTGAGTGACAATCATTATAGACCTTCTTATGATTTAATTACAAACTTACAAATTACAGAAGGAAAGATGCACTGTTTACATCAACAATCATAGTAAGACATTTTCGGACCAAGATTCTCACCGGTAGAATGTCCACAGTTTATATCTCTTCAAATTTTGACATAAGAGATTCACAGAAAACTGTTTGACTAGTCGCAACTTAAACTCTTACCTGTAAACTGTCACAAGTATAAAATCACATGCTTTAGCATGAATGCTAAGTAAGCCTCGGGGTGTCCGTAGGACCCCTTCATCAATCAATAAAAGTATATTAGTCAAAGATAACTAATTCATAAATCATAACATCAATAATAGAAGATGCAATAGTATTAATAACATCAAGACAAAAACATAATCCTGTTAGTTGCAAATTCTTATAAGATAAGCTAGCATGGTATTTATTACAGCAGGATAACTTTTGATGCTTTGTTCTATTCCGCACATATTAAATAGCATTTATTGACACGCAGAAATTTTTTAAATTTTTGTGATTTTTTCGGGATGTTACACACTATGAAGCATACATTGTCAATGATTAGCAAATCCACTAATGGAGTCGGATAAGAAAGTAACAAAGGGCTCTATATCTCTTCGTGAACACATCCAATAGCATAACCATGCATTGTATAAATGTTTTTTAGCTACATGGTTCTGCCTAAACCTTGTATTTATAGCTTTAGCTAACTACTCTCTCCATTAATTGTAGTGTTAGTTAAATGCATGACAGGGTGATGAGTTATGGTGGGTGAGTGGTGATGGAAGGTTTTGGGCCTATGCTTGAGTATGATTTGTAGCCCATAATTGGTTTGTAGAACCTGTTATATATGAGTTATAGTTGATTTGCAATGCTTCTTGCTATGCCTCACTCAAGTGTCACATATGAGTGAAATTAGGGTGATAAAAGTTATCCCCTAATGTTTGAGGTTATGAGCATCTCGTATAGCCAAAGGGAAACATGTTTTCTTTAACCAAGTTCCCAAATAAGAAGACCAAATATAGAGAGAGAGATGAGAAATGAGGACTGCCCATGAAGAGATGTGGAGACCACCCACAATACAATCACAGGGAGGTGATCCAATATGAAAATATATCTATACAAATGAAGTGGCATTCCCATACTCATGAAAATATCAAAGTAAAGTGCATTATGAGATCATGGCGTGAGAGGCCATATCTAAATACATTTGGAAAATGAATGTTGCGTCCATCAATAACTAGAGATGAAGAGTACACAACCTCTTTTTGCACACATGAAGATAGTTTCAATTACTGGGAAAGAGACATCAATGATATGTGAGGGAACAATGGCACCTGAGGGATGGGGGGTAGAACCATAGTAGAATAATACTTGCAAGAGTGTGGGGTCGGAACATGTACGGAGATAACTAAAGTGTAAATGTGTCATATCTCCCTCTTGCAAGCTTTAAATAATGCTAGAAAATATCTCTACATGTGTAAGGTCTTCGATTGAATTTGGAACACTATAACCTACAATGCATATTGGTTGGAACATGTAAGGAGTATTAGAAGAGTAAATCATGCTTGAGGGATCCAAATAACATTGAATTGATCACGACATGTCCCAGTGATATCTGATTAGAGTTGATTCCATGGAACTAACATAAGAATCATCACAATGTGAGAATGAGAAGTAGTCGAAAATGTGAGAAAAAATGGGCCATAGACTAATACTGACTCTCAATGCCCGACTTGAGGCCTCCCATATTCAATGTAAATGGGGGCCAGGTACCAAATTCTCTAAATCAACTAGTAAAATAAAATAAACCGATGTCGATGAGGGAGAGTTCATTGGAAACGAGGAAGATGGAGTCCCATGAAACATGCAATAGGTGTAAATATTGAAGTAACAAATGTAATTGATCTAAAAATGGATCCAAACTAAAGAGTGGTTACAAGACTCATCTTTTAAATGTAATTTACCAATGTAATAAGGTTATATAATAGGTGAAAGACATTGAAATGTAATGTACAAGAAGACAAAAAAAAATTGTACATAAATTAATTGAATGGAAAAGAAAATTGGAGAGGGGAATGGGAACTGAAAGGTTAGTCGCTTGGCCTTCCCACTACCCCCAACATATGGACCTATTTTTTATTGTAATTTTCATTTTGAAAGGGTTTTTGCCTACTTGTCGGCTAAGAGAGAATGATAGAATGTCCATTGCATTGTAACCAAACTTTTCCAAATGAAGAACTGAGCTACCACTAAATGTTGGTTTTCCCGTTTGGGTTCTAGGGTAAAATATTGTCTTATGTGCAATGTTTATGTTATGTATGCTTAGTATTTGTTTGCATTTGCTAACTATGTGACATGAGAACTCCTCTGAACCTTTAATGACTTCCAATGATCTATGAAAACTACTATGAGAGTAGCAAGTACCTTAAATGGTGTTATGAATGGAATTCCATTATGTTTGTTCAACTATGAAATCTCCAACAACTAGACAATATTCACCACTGGATGCACAATTGATCTCAATGATCAACTAATCGAATTTAAGAGTTGTTGCTCTTGTGTAGTATTTCTAATCTAAAAAATTTGGCATTGCATCAATTTTCTCTCTCCGCGTCTCTCCCAACTACCATATGTTGCTTCATGGGTGTCTTTCTCAACAATTGAATCGAAATACCTCTCCTTGGTCAATAAATCAAAGGTAAGGATGGGAAATCTGATAATCTAAGACACCGTACAATCTAGCTAAGTGTTTTCCTAGTTGGTTGGACGCTTTTATCATTGCCTTGGGTGAATTTGCTTTTACCGGGGCGATTTTATCTTTTCTTAGGTGAATTTGTATTTCCTAGGGCATTTTTTATCTATGCCTAGATGTATTTATCATTGTTGGGAAAGTTCATGTGCTAGTTGGACGTTTTTATATTACCTTAGACAAATTTGTTTTGCTTGGGGCAAATTTATTTTGACTAGGGAAAATTTATCATTGTCCAGGTGAATTTGTATTGCTTGGGGCATTTTTATTTGTGCTTGAGCATTTTTATCACTATTGGCGAATTTCATGTGTTACCTAGGTGTTTTCCTTTCCATACCCTTGTGAATTAATTACATGACTTAGTGTACCTTTCATTGGTTGGTCGTATTGCTAATTACTAGACTACACACACCCATTGTGGGGGTCCTTTTTCAGTCTCACTAAGCAATTCGACCCACCAATGTATCAATCCCTCCATTTACTTAAGCCTCATGTCATGGTGTATTGTGGGACCGATACTTGAGGAGCCTCATGGTGGATTGTTATTTTAATCTCTCTTTGTTCACCCCTCTTCCTTTCCACTAGCCCTCACTATGGCTATGGTCCAGCCTTGTTTATTATAGCTTATTTCTTCCGAGTGTATACAATGTTAATCCCATTTCGTAGAAGTAAGACATAGTCATTTTGAATTCCCATGGAGAATGCAACAGCTACACGTAAGAGTAGTCCATAGTGTGAGATACATTCTTACACAATATCGATGCTTAGTAAATGCAACATAATAGTCCGTTGAAGATACACACAAGAGTCAAAGCTTCCCAGAAAATGACTTGGCCAAAAGATGGCTTCTCCTCATTAACATTTCATTAGTAGTACATAAAAAGTAAGAGAGCCAAAAGCCCCATTCTCAATTGATCTGCGCTATTTAACCTTTCTCTTGTAGAAGTTGAACAAATTATTTGAGTAACTATCAAATTGTTTCCTCTTCCATGAATTCTCTTATATTTCCCCACCTTTTCAAAGATGTATTTCCTTTTATCTTTATTTCATATGACATGGCTTCTCTCCTTGAGGGATATTTTTATTTTAAATTTCATTTTTATCTAAATGGATAACTCTCAACCTTGAATGTGATCCCCTTTTGTGATTTTTCTTTTAAAGTTAACTCTTCAAAATCATCCTTTACTTTTGTAATGAGGAGTCATCATGTGATTTCATATAATAGGGGTGTAGTGGTACTTTTCCTATGGTCTATGCCCCCTTTTCTTTCTTTTAAATAATATTAAAGGGGAATACATTTCAAGTGATTAATTACAGGTGTATAATGAGAGCCAATGACTTCTTGAAAGGCATAGTGATCGTGAATCTTCATATGAATTGGTGATGAGCTAGGTTCCCTGGGAGGATTCAATGCTATTGGTTTTTGACTTTCACACGAGCTTTTCATGTTTGTCTATTCTTCTTAGATGAAATGTAATAATTTTTTCAAGGGAGCCAATTCTTCCTATTCCCTATGTCTGAATTATGTGCATTATGTAGACGTTGGCTAATTTAACCATGAAGACCTTCATTCTCACTCTTTTCTTTTACACTTTTCTCTTTTTCGCAACCTACACATGGATTCAAATCTATATTATTAACCCAGTTTTAACAGTCGAGAAATTACTAGCTTTGACATTCTCAAAAGTAAGATCTAGGGCTAAGAGTACATCCCTGTAGTTGTGATTTGGACGCAATGTGCCAATCATTTGTAACAAAGACCACGTTCCCTTTCCTTTACGCTTTGACACGTTTTTCTAGTTTCTATAGTTGTAATCCTACATCTTGTTAGATCCTTCATAATTATATGACATGTTTCTGTGTATCCAAGCTCGTCTACTACTTTTAGAATAAACCTCCATTTATGTAAACACCACTTTTAGAATAAACTTCCATTTATGTAAACACTATAGTAATAATCCACGTTTTAAATTTTTTTTAATCCAATCATTAAGTTTCCCATGCTCTCCAGTGAAGAACCCTTTACTGGATAATACCATGAACTTAGAATAAAAGGATGCATGTGCTCCTTTTAACTTTCAACCATCACCTTTTAACATTTCAACTATGCCATTCAAAAAATGGGGCATGCTCTCTTTTAAACCTTAAGCAAGCACAGTCTACTTTAAAATTGAAGTATGCATTCGGTTGGATTTAATCACGTGTGGCACTACATATCTTTTAAATGAGCGCACATACTTTTGAGTGAGCTTGAGTATACATTTTAATTGAGCGCACATAAGTTTTTTTTTCCAATCGAAAAAAAAGTTTCTTACTATTCATGGATTGAATCAAAGAAACTTACATATGTTTACTTATCCCATGGATAGTATACAATCAATCTAGATAAAATAGTAACAACAAATCCAAGATCATAAACTAATTTCAAAAATATCTATGAGCGATGCATGAGCCATATATACCTTTTTTACATAGTATATCCTTAAAGTCAGTAGATTCATCTAACTCTTCAAAGTCCCAAAAAGGAAGATCAAAATAAAACAAAATATAAAGGTGTTGAAATTAATAGATCCTGAAGTATCCCTCCTCCCGAAGCTATTGGTCTGCATAATAGGAGAAATGAAGAGAGCCTTCATCAAGTCTCAGTCCCTTCTTAGAAAGGGTATCAACTCTTTGATTAAAAATCCTTGAAATATGCTTGTAGTTAAAAGAGATTTGATGAAGTAAGGAAGTTATCCTCAGTTTCCATTGTTCAAGCGATGCCATAGGCAATAGCCTCTTTCCAAGAACCCAATCCAGGATAGCTGTTGAGTCTCCCATAATTTGTAAATCAGAAATGTTTCTTAATATAACAAAGGATAGAAGAGCCCAAAGAACCAATGGTTCAGCTCTTGTATTATTGCCCTTACCAAAACCCAGAAAGATCTCAAAGCATTTATCACCTAAAATAACAAGAAAACATCCAACACCACAAATACCCCTCCGCTCTATGCCATCCAAATATCCCACCGAGCGCGATAACTTTTAAATCAACACCATACTAACTTTAAGTGGTCACCATACTCAATTCTACGTGAGCGCTCGTATAAACTTTAAGTGCGTGACTCTGGGGATCTCAAACATCTGGAATGGTCTTGTCAGTGCTTTCAGGGTTATTACGCTGTGGATCGCATGGATGCCGGGCAATGGTCGCAATATTCAATTGGGAACGGATCCTTTCATGGGTGGTCCTACGAATCATACACTATCACTAAATTTGAGGACTCATCTCCGAGCTTCTGGCTATTTCACTCTGGCTCACGTGGCCGGTAGGTATATGGATGGGCATACTCGTTGGGTTACGGCTGAGCAGCTGGGTTTATCGGGCTCTCTGGGCAATGAATGGGCGGACTACACCAGACCTTTGTATCAATCTAATATCAGATTATCTGACGTAGCCGACAGACTTATATGGTCGTGGGATGTGGCTGGAGGGACTGTCACTGCTAAAATGGCTTATGACTCTTTGTTTGCTGATTCCTGCTATGTGGTGAGATGGTGGGATAAATATATTTGGAAACTCTCTTTACCCCTTAAAATAAAATGTTTTGCCTGGCTTACGCTGTGCAACAAGATCTTAACATGGGATAATTTGTGCCGCCGTGGTTTTTGCGGCCCGGGGTGGTGCATATTCTGTTGCACACAGGGTGAATCTGTGGACCATCTATTTGCAGCCTGTTGTTTCATTAGAGAAATCTGGAATATGATTGCTACTAAAGCTGGCATACATTATCTTTGGAATCATGGCACTCTGAATGAAAATCTGGAGCAATGGTCTCGTTTTGATGGGGGATGCCCTGAACTACCATTTTTTATGATCTGGGAGGTTTGGAAGGCCAGAAACTTGTGTATTTTTGAAGGCAAAATACCTTCTAGGGATGGTATCTGCTTCAAATCGACTGCTGCACACAAGGAATTCATGGCTGCTCACGATACCAATGGTGGGAGAGATACTCTTGCGATTTCCCGTAGAATTGCTCCCCCTGTACTTGTTTTCCCTTGTGCATTTTTTGATGGGGATGCGGAGGGCCGTTATGGGGGTGGGGGAGCTGGTGCCATACTACATCTGAACATGGATTTTTCCATGCATATCTGGCTTAACCTGGGCAATGGATCCAATACTCGGAGTGAGCTATGTGCCCTTTGGCTCGTTCTATTCTGGGCGCGACTGAAATTGATCACCTCACTTGTTATCTTTGGTGACTCTCTATCTATTATCTCTTGGGCTAGTGGCAAGACTACACTCAATGTTCTGCTACTCCAATACTGGATGGATGCGACCAAAAACCTTATCCGGGATTTTGATCATCTCCACTTTCAGCATGTCTATCGAGAGGTTAACATGGATGCCGATTTGCTTTCTAAACGTGCTCTTCTTTCTCCGGCGGGGGTCATCATGTGGCAAGAATGGCGGGCTGATTCTCTTTCTTCTCAGGGTTCCTATCAACTTCATTGGCCTTGATTGTTATGATGCTATTTATGTCTGTCTGTCATTTTTTGTTTATATGCTCTATTTTTTGCGGATATTTATCTTACATTCCGGTTAGCTATATGTGCAGATACTCCTTAGAGCCTGGATCCAATTACTGGTTGGACATCTTTGCTCTCACTATATTTTTGCGGCTGATATGATCATTGATTGGACTATATTTTGGCACTACTTTTTTGTTATACTCTATACTTGCCTCTCTGGGACTCTGACAGCAGATGCTGTAGGCATTATTGTTTATTGTACATGTTTATGGACTTATGGTTTATGGTGTGATCTCGGGATCCGTTTCTCCTCCCGGAGGGATCCTTGACTATTACTGTGGACATATGGTACTATTTCTGGACTTTATTGATATTATGGGTGACTCTTCTGGCTTTGTCTGGCAAATCCACTTTTCTGGATTTGGATGCAGACATGTATGTTTTCTGTCAGCTGGTGTTATTTACTATTTCGTATATTAATAGTAAGTTATATTTTTCTATGAAAAAAAAAACTTTAAGTGCGTGTTGCATTAATTTTTAAATGAGCGATGTGTGGACTTCAAGTCATGCCACAATAGTTTTTTAAGTGTGCGATATATACAAGCTCAAAGTCACCACACTAGTTTTTAAATGAGCGATGAATAGTATTTAAGTTATTGCCATCTTAAAATTTAATCATGTGTTTCATTAAGACTTAGTCATGCGAACAATCGGTTCTCTAAATTTTAACTCAGTGATATGATCTCCCCTCTCTATTCGGTGCCATATATGTTATTTCGGCGATGTGTCATCGGGACTCTAGGTTTTATTGGAGCGATGGCTCCTTTATCTTTGAATAGTGATTTTTTTTATACTTTGTAATGTGCTAGATTTTTAAATGACGAGGACTGATGACTTGGTTCAACGGGAAATCATCAATGTGTATTTTTGTACCTTGGAACTTGGATTTGAATTTTGTCGATTGCGTTGGGTTTGTAATGAGGAAAATATTATAGTTTGTCTGGTTTGTTGGTGAAAATTTCACATTGAATGGTCCCCAAAATTACACACGAAAGCATTTTTTAATGGAAGTCGAGGCCCTGTTCTTGCGACTGCTTTACTCAAATTTAGTTCTTCCATCTCCGATGTTATCTGTGTTATGTAGGATTTCCAAGAGCTAGTTGAAATTGGCACCATCCATCAACACTTGAGAGATTTTAATTCCTAAACTAAAACAGTTGTCCCCCTGATACACTTTATGCTCAACACCTAGCGAAAGGTTGATTAATCCTTGAAACCCAATTCTAAGTCATCTAGTGACCTATGAATTCTTGAGTGAGTTGGTCATGTCTAAGAGAAGTTTTTCATACAAGGTAGAGCCATTCAAACTAGGAATGCAAGAGAAAAAAACTTATGATACATGTGACACAACAAATGTAGACTCAATGAATTTGCGATGTGAACTAACTTGATCATAGAAAGCTTCAAATTTCAATATACCAAACTAACCAAGTGTGCAATTGATAAGGACAAAACAATTACCAAATGCACTCATTTATTAGGTTCAGAAAGAGAGGTTAAAGAAATCATAACATAGACCAAAGAGTATAGACTTATTCCAAAATTCTTAAGTGAGAGGCAAGTAAATTTACTTGAAAGTTGTTGAGGGCCCAACAATTGGCGACATACTAGGTGAAGCTAGAATCTTTGCATATGCAATACTACTTCCTTTAGCAATTCTAAGAGAAAAATAAATGTGTACCTTTAGGGGAACAACAAATTCAAATATGAGTCCCACGGAACCCTGCTTAAGTAGCAAGCCTGGAGTCACCCCTTTCATTAGCCTATGCCATTTACCAAGTGAAATAAATGCGAATTTGATGACATTAATTCCTTTTAAAGCTTAGCTCATAACTGTAAATGGGAACCCCAATCTCAAAAATTTACAGATGATAGGTTTTTAAAGATTTTCCCCAAGCTAGTTCATCAAACCTCATGGTGTTGCTCCACTGCCAGCAAGCACCCATAGCCCTGATGGAGTCACTTCGACATCACATGCCTTGCTGCAATCCCAGTGAGTGTCCATATCCTGACGAATATACTTGCATGTCCCCTTTCTAAATTTCGTTTCTCTCTCGCCACTTGATGATTTTGCATGCTTTTTATTTTTTATTTTTTTAGAGAAATATAGGATTGAGCAATCAATAGATTTTATAAGCACGATGGGATGATGCTTGTTTTCAAGGATTGAAACTGTCTGCCAAGATATACCAGTGAAGTTTTTTAATTAAGATTCCCTTCTATAATGAACAACTTAAAATATTTTTTGGGCTCCACTCAGCTATGCCAAAAGATCACCTGGATTAATAGCAAAGGGAAAATGAGAGCACAACTTGAAAAAACCAAGGGTAAAGTTAGTTCAAGGGAGTTCTAAGAAAACAACCAGAGGCTCAAAAATGATATGAAAACTGATGTTAGACAATATTAAATTCAATAGGTTTCTGGAAATTAAAATAGAGAAGCAAGAAATCTGGACACAAAATAGGATCTTGACTTCAAGATGAAAATAATCAATCTTCAATGGAGAGAAGATAATTTGCAATCAAAAAAGAAATACCCTGAATAGAGGAAAACCATAATGCTATAGACTACATTTAAACTAACATGCATCACCAAAAGTTTATGCTCATGCAATTTCATGGAGAAAATCACTTATCTGAAAAGGATTAGGTAAATATACAACGCATCTGAATCTACTTTGGTGCCAAATTGGTTTAGAACTATTTTATCCTTGATTTATCAATTCCTATCAATTGGTCTTTGTGCCCTTGCTGAGAATTACTTCTCTGATAATGCTTGACTTACCAACAAAACTTCACACATGTTCTTGTTCCTTTTAGTAAATCGATCATTTCGCTCACCTAATGATGTTTCCTATCCCATAGTTCAGAAACTGTTGGTGCACACTCATCCATGACTCAATTTGACTACTGTCATGAAGTGATTTTCTGTTGAAAGCACATACTAATCATAATGCATATTTTCGTAAACAATATTTCATGAGTGATAGGAGCTGAGAGCTTACTCCAATAGTTCGATAAGAAGTCTTTTCAATACGTAGATTATGTCATCATTGTGCATCATATCTTCTACAAGTCGAATTTATTTTATGCTTATGTATATAATGGCCCTAAAACCCTTCTTGGACTCTAGTAGGAGGCCTGTATGATTTCCTCTCCTACATCCTTATTCCTTGCTGATTCTTTGATAAATGAGGATTTTTCTCTAAGAAGGAGAACACTTAGTAGGCATTAGGTGCTTTACAGATCCTTAAGTTTTGTCCTCCTTTTATCATGCAAGCATATCTTCGCCAATTGGTGTTTGCATACAAGGAATTTATCAAATGAGGCCATGACAAGCTAAGCATGTCACAAAGAAAACCATCCATTAGATCAACAATGAATTATATGGACTATCCTTTTGGTAAATTTATAAATAGAAACTTGATTTTATCTTTTAAATTAGGAAATCCTTCTAGTGTAACAAAATTTGATTGAAAAACAGAGTGGAGCTAGGCTATCCTTCACATAAAGATGTGTCTGTGAAGAATCCTTATGACCAAACCCACATGAAGTTTTGCATGAATTTGTCTTTAAAGCTCAATATGTAACACTAAACAAAATTTATTGCTTGAATTAACACGAATCCATACCTTCTTGGATGATTCAAATCTATTCTTTCATCTTTACCAATTTTAGTGGCCAAGACCTCAACATAAAAAGGGAGCGAACTTCCTTTAATTTTCTTCTGACCATGCCGATTAAATTGCTTTTTAGAGTGGTATTTACTGAATATGATTCTATGTTCAAGGCACCATCTCCTTTTTTAGTATTATAATTTATTGTTGAATTGTTTGTGCTTCCCCTTGGCATTCTAAGATCTCATTGAGGATGTTTTGCAAGAAAAATCATACCATGCATTTTGTAAAAGGTTGATGTTCTTTGGGGCTAATGGTTTTTTAGGTGAACATGCTCAACCAAGGATATAATTCTCGCTAACACCTCTTATGGGTTAAAGATGTTATGACCAAACACAACACTAGTATCGATGTCCTTATTTTATCCCATTCCTTCTAATGGAAATGTAGAATCTTCCTTTAAATAGATTTTAACTGATGGTTCTAAATTGTTTCCTTTTGAAAATACATATGTTTCTGCTTTGTAGTCTTCCATTCGTCATTACCATGTATCATACTTCAAAAATGAGGTTAAAAAGGAATGATTAAAGAGTAATTCCTTGAGCTCTCATCCACATGAATATCTACAAAAGGGTCTAAGTTTTTCATAATTCATGAGAGCTAACAATAGTTTTTGTAATCTTGAAAAAGGGAGCTTATGCGAACATTTCCTCTATTTTATCTTTACTTTGCTCATTATATTCCATGGAGAATGCAAGCATCTTACCTTTTGAAAGTGACTCAATTATAAAAATCTTAGGCTTGATTTCCCTTCTCGATAAAGGCAAGAGTTCATTATCTATCAAGAATAAGTGGCAAGGAAAGGATTCTCGTTTACGCTTCAAAGTTTATTTTTTATCACCTTTCTCGGCACCCATGTCAATCCTCGTGCCTCTAAATTTGTTGGCTAATTGGTGCAAATGTAGATTTCAATAAGTGCATTTGAACTCCATTTCCTCTCATTATGCAAAGATAAGTTGTATAATCAATACCAAATTTAATAAAATGATTGCCTAAGTGTTCCCTTGATCTGCTCTGCAAGATATTTTAACTAACCATGAATTATGTGTGAATGATTCAACAATTAAATATTGAAGAAAAGGATTTAAAATGGAAATTTATAAAAGAACACATAAGCATAAATAATTCAAAATAATAAATATGCAAACCATAATCTGATTCACCAGCTGATAACGAGTTCATCCATAAAGGACTACGTCTCCATGCCCCTTCTAGTGAGACCATTTCTATTAATTTCTTCAAATGATACAAATTATATCAAAGCTGAGGACACTCTAAAATTTGGTCGAATGTTGCAAACACAGATTGTACCATTATGTCAGTCTCGAAAAATCGTGAAATTTGAGTATAAACACCTTATACTTTGCCTGGGACCTCCCCTGACACGCAGTATGATAAAATTTGCCTCCCGCATCGTACAAACTGGTATGAGATCTTGCCTCAGGATCTGTGCCTGTACTTTATTGCATCAATATTCATTCATGTACTGTACTTGGCCTCTCTCCAAACCGTGTATTCAATAGCATTCAAATGGTTGTTTTGGTGCCAATGGGTAGCTCCCCTTTTTAGTTCAAAATCCTGCTTCAAACTTTTAAACATATTATGTGGATATGGCTCAAGGCACAAGGATGTATCCTATTGGTAACACATTTAATTGCTTGGAAAAAGGTCCCAGGATCAAGCTTGCAGGCCTCCATTTTTTGTGGAAAATATATATGTTATGGCTATGGTTTTACCATATATAACATATATGGTGGTTTATAATATCGTGGACTCCATCGTTAGTTCGTTGGTTTGGAATATATATATATATATATATATATATATATATATGATCGAGGGCTTATCCCTCGGCCCTCCCCTTTTCGCAATATAAATCCATGTAACTTTAAATATGATATTTGATCCTATGTATAACAAGGAATACGTCAGCATAATGGTAGGGCGCATTGTGGTAAGGTGTTGGAGCTATGGAAGAAGGAAAGGGGTTCGATCTCCCTACCCACAATATTTTTTGGTAACAAAAACCATAATGTGGCCAACTGGATTGCCACGTGGAAGCCTCTAGTTGGTCCATGTACCTGCCACTATATAACAAACCTGACACATGCTAGATTTCGATAGGTACAACTCATCCTAAAATGACAACTCACCTACCACGTAGAACCTCAAGGTGCTTCCATGTCGACAGTACGGTCCACCTATATAGGTCATGCGACACCCTTTCAGTGGTGCCACATGGCACCTCTTTTTTTCCAATTTCCTCTTGCTGAAATTTCCGAACGCAATATCTTTTGCATCCGGAGTCTGTTTTGGATGAAACGAGTGTCACCAGAAATATCTCAGCGATCTCTATGCAATGGTGTGCTCAACATTGAAGAATTTTATTTTTGGTCATTTGGGAGATCCTCCTGGATCATCCCCTTTAATTATGTGTTAGATTTTCAATAGGTAATCCACTCAATGCCACAGGGCACAATCCTTCATTTGTGAGTTCATGAGTGTTATGTTCTAGATTTCCAAATAATGCAGAATCTTAGAAATTAGATACCTACAAAATAAATTCATGGGGTAAGGGTATGTAAGGATGATAATAAAATGGTAAAAAAATAACTCAACACAACCAATGTTCCTATGAACTACTCTTCAAATTTAAGGAGAAGGAACGCCATGTCTAATCCATTATGTAATCTTTTAATGAAGAACATTCATACATGTACAGAGGTTCCTATCTATGTTCCTCATCTTACCAATTATGATTATAGTAACAAGGTAAATGATTGAACTGAGAAAATTCTTCTTTTCGGTATTTTCAACAACCTTCTGCACATGGATTAATTATGAAGTTAGATGTATACCAAGTTTAAGCCAAAATTCAGGTTCAAAACAAACAAAACAAAATATTATCCATGATGCCTAAATTATTGAAAGGAAAACTACTATGCAAAAGTAACTAGGAGCAAAGTAAGTTATCAAGAAACAAAAAACCTAATAGAACATCTAGTGGCTTTATTTCAAAGATAAACTAAAACAGGACAAACTCTCTTATCCTAGAATCAAGAAGGAAAATAAAATCTATACTACATCTAACCTAACCTACACTAGTTCAACAAATTCTATGTGAAATCATAAATCCGGTGTAGCCATTGAAGGACTTCCAATCCTATAGAAATATCACAATGATGCATAGGTACATAGGGCATGCACGTTGTGTGATACACTGTTGAAAAAATTATATCAATTGGAAATCTATTCACAACAAAAAACTATTAATTACTGACTATGTCGTGGAAAATTTCGAGAGAAGGATAACTCCAACTAGGTCTCAATACGGTCGTGGAAACAAAAAATGAAGGTATGTGATGCTCATGCAAATCTTAAGGATAAATGACATACCTCATCAGAACTGTGAAATGAATATCTAGAGTTAGTGGCTACGGAGAATGTCTTGTCATTTGATTCGGAATGTGAAGTGACGATCTGAGGACCTAACATAGCCATCATCTCCTGATGAAGTTCCTCATCATACTTGTTAACATTATTTCCTTAAAATATGAGATTGCTCAAAATCAACCATGTTATCACAATAAAGACATAATGGAATATCATAAATAACTTTATTTTCTTCCAACCTATAAACCAGATCAATATTGACACGAGTTTAATTGAAAGTGTTTATAAAAATATTTGTTTCCTCTTTACAACCTTAATCAAACTAACCAAAAGGAATCTCTACATATTCCTCATTCCTATCATTCTTTTCCATGTTAGAATATGACCCAAAATGATTTATAACATGAAGGTCTTGATTCTCTCTCTCAGAGATAGGGTCGGTAAATAAATTTGGATACAAAGGATAAAAATTTCCAAAATGTAAGTCATTGAAAGCTTTCTCATTGTTAGAATAATCCTCATTATCATTCACTGAATCTATTTCGATAGTCGTATGCTCAGGGAACATTAATAGTCAAATACTGATTCAATGATCAATTCTTAGTTAAGATGAGAGGGATCTGTTCAAGAGTTGTTTCAGTGAAACAATACTCAATATCATCATTCACATTTTCAATAATTATATCTTCCATTTTATCAACAGACATTGAGTCCTCCTCTACGAGGTTAGATGTTGTTGCTTGAAAGTAAATGGAATCCCAAGATATCAACGGTGGGTCTATTTTGATTACTTCCTTTGCTCGTTCAGAGATGTTGTGAAGAAATTTTAGTTCCAGGTTATCATCTTGTTTGTTTACAAAAGTTAATGAATCTATAAATTATGAAGTTTCCTCGCATGTTGGTCCACCTATTTCTCTCATTGTTAGGATATGGATTTTCCCATGTGAATCTAAATCAAGGAATGGAAACATATCCTTTTGCAAATTAGACTCATTACCATTTCCCATATTGAACTCCTTTAGATGGTTTTTTTCTAAATTAGTGTCTTCTAGGTTACCTCGTTTATTAAAGAATGATATTTCTTGGTTCAGGGATCCCGATGGAGGATAATTTTGATAATTGAAATATTTCTCATTTTTCATTAACAACTAATCTTATTTAGGCAAATAAAGGATATATACATATCATTCCAGGAATGATTGTCTCGGGGGTTTATCACTTTTGTGAAATATGTAGTAGACCTGATCCATTCTTGACATGAAAATCATCATCAAACTCACTCTTCCTTTTTATAGATTCCCTCAAGTTCAACACATAAATTTTCATAGTTATAATTCTCATGTGAAACTAGAAATACTTTGATGAACTTCTTCCATCTATGAATAAACTTGGCTATAAACACCTTGTACCAATTCTAAACTCATCCTTCCAATGTGAGGGTAAACACTAAACAACTTGCAAACTAGATTATATTCAACAATCTTGAGAATTTGACGTGTAATGTTAAATTGACTAAGATGTCAGTTGTGGGAAAATAGCCACAAGGGCGAATAACCTTCCCACTTTGGGGGAATCCTTCAGGTTGCAGCAAGGACACAGTATGGTAAATTGCAAGTCAGTATCCCAAAATCCAAATAGAAAAGAAAACTCTAAAAAATAAATAAAAGAAACGAAAATCAAATAAAAATGGACAAGTGCTAAGAAAAAAAAAAACAAGAGTATGCCAAACCAAATGTTTATTTCCCAATAGTCTAGGTAAATACAATGGTGTCACCTAGGAGGTCAGAGATTCAAAGGGAAGCCAAAAATCTCCCTTAGGAAGGTCCTTTTTATCCACAGAATTGCAAGATAATTAGCATATAACAATGGAGAAACACCTGCCTCTTAGAGGAAGAGAGCAAGAGAGATTTTACATGCTAACTTGAGGTAAGAAACAAAATATCAAATTGAGAGGTGAGTGAATATTTCTTGAAAAGATGGAGAACCGACTATATGCAAGGTGGTCGTATATTGAGTAGCAAGTGCTTTGGGAAGAATGTTGAATCGTGAATCAACTTGGACATTATAATGGTGGAGGAAGTGATGCTTGTAAATTTGCTTGATGTGTTTCCTAACCTTTTTCCCTTGACATAACACTTTTGCAATGTTTCATGTTGTTTGGAGTTGGTTTCAATGATCTAACCTTGATCTTGATTCCAGTACTCTTGATTGTGACTTCTATTTTAAAAAAGAATTTGAAAAGATTGAGTTTATACAACTGCTGCTATCAACTAAGCTTTAAGATGAAGTTGATTGTCTACTTTTTATTTTTCTTAATTGCAACTAGTAATTTTAATGGATTTTATTTGTCCCATTTGATGTGGTCATTCCTTTTGATCAATTGCTTATATTTTACATATTCCTTTCCATTAACTTATGTTTTTATCGGGCTTCGCTGCTTAAACTTGTAAGTCAAAACCTTTGGCGTCAGGGGTCATTCAAAACCCATGACTTAATCTATTAGGGGTTTCAAAATTTAGGGTCTACATAGTGGTACCATTAGGAAGACACATATCATATTTGATTTAAACCAAATCATTTCATCTAAGCATGCTCACAAGTTATTCGGAAGCTAATAGTAGGATCCTTCTCATTATGGAAAACTGATAGATTTGGAAAGAGATTACATGAGAACAATAGTTAGTAGGGCTCTAGGTGTCTTTCGGTTATTCTCTGGTGAGCTTTGTCCACTGAAAACACTTAATTGGTAAATCATATGATGTTTTCAAGTGGTCAACCCATGGGTGGAATTCGAGGCATGACAGTGCACAACAAATCAAAATGAGTCTAAATACCATCCCGTGCCTTTAAGGGGCTTATTGAATCTTCTCCCCCATCTACTCATTGTGAAAGCATAAAACATTTAAGAGATAAAAAGGAATACACACACACACACACACACACACACACACACACACACACACACACACCAAAAGGTAAAATGGGACAAGAGTATTCAATTGTAAAAAGGGTTTAAGAAGCAACTCTGTCGAGGCTATGAACACTTGCGGGAAGCATAACCATGCCTATGGTATAAGTGATGATGACCAAAATTTAAGCACTTGTATGACTTATGATTTCTACTATGTGCAGTTATGCCTGATGCACAACACATTTTGGACTTAAGCTTGGTAAATGAAATCCATACTCGAGCTCCTAGAGAATGGACGTAAGATTATCTTAGGTCCACTTTTATTGATTCATATCCTATTGAAAATTTGAATATCTATTGAAGTGGTACCCATGAATATAGGAACTATTATGCCCATCCGAAGAGGTTATGATTAACATTTAGATGAATGGAAGGATTTAGGTATTTTAGGTAGAGATAATTGGTTATTCTAGTGGTTCGCCAATTGTTCTGGCCACAACAATTTGCCCTTATTTTTTTTATCTTGGAAGAGAAAAGCAGGGCCACCCCGTATTAAAATTTGGGTTTCTAAGTGTAACCCAGATTGATCTATACATTTTTAATAATTTAAATAATTTAATTAAGATTTCTTAGATGTCTATCAATAACTTCATGTTGATCTTCATCAATGCCACTATCGTCCTTGAATGAGTAATTTGAATTGTTTGATCTAGTTGTTTTGCGCTCTACTAGAAAATTTCTTTGATGTCACTGATTGAGTTTTCTAAGTGTAAATTTCAAGGTCCTTTATGTTACCCCCCTTCCTCCTATGCGTATTTCCCAATCATTATCTCCTAATTTTTCTTATGACCTTTCCTCACTAAGTTTGAAAACCGCATGGAAAAAATCAAGCCAAGATAAGTCGCTCTACTCCAGTCCATGCAATGCTACGACAATTTCCCTATTGTATCAATCACATATTTGTACATGTTTCACTGATCATTGAAGAATTTCCTGATTAAATCAATGCACTTCGCATCTTCATCTGGGCTACATCTGGCAGGTTTCATGAGCCATAAGCATCTTCCTTGTATTTCATGTCATAAGTGTTTTTTCCTCATATTAAGACTCTCTCTTAGCTCATACCATATTTATATGATGTTTATTGATCATTGGTTGACTTAGAGTCTATTTTGAAAACAAATTGATCTTTCACCAAATGGTAAGCATGAGGTGCATCAGGTGATCAAATTGTTGGTTGTGGAGCTTGATCTTCCTTATTTAGAGTTCGTGTTTTAGCCATGTCTGGGCCCATGGTATTGGGTGTTCCATAGTATTTTCCCATGGTAATCTCTCTTTAAAAGGAAGGAATTGTAATACGGATATGTATTGTAGCATTGTAAAGATATATGATTGTGTGAGAGAGACCATGATAAAGTGAAGAGGAAGTTGTAGCAGATGTGCTGCAGGTTGTATCCCTTCATTTGTTGGATGATATAATAATAAGGACTGGCAATTTATGTGTTGACGTAGCCCATCTTGGGTGAACTATGTTATATTGGTGTCTCTCTTGTAATGTGTTTTATGTGATTTATATTTGCATCTTGTTTATTGTTATTACTCTACGATACTGTTTTTTAACAATTGATATCAGAGCCAAAGGTCTATTTGGAATATAAACTCATAAGAAAGAAGGGTTCCTGGTTCGAGTGGGAACAATGGCGGGAGAAGGAAAGTTTAAGGTCGAGAAATTTAATGGCCAAAACTACCAGTTATAGAAGATGCAAATGGAGGACTATCTGTGCCGGAAGGATCTATTCCTTCCATTGGGAGGAAACGCAAAACAACTGGAAACTATGAAGGATGAATAATGGGAGGTTCTTGATAGAAAGGAAATAGGAACAATACAACTATGCCTGGCTTCGTCGGTGGATTTCAATAATTCAAAATAAAATACAATGGAGGATTTGATGAGTGGATTGGGTAAGTTGTATGAAAAACCCTCGGCCTCCAACAAGGTATTTCTAATGAATCATTTATTTAATATGAATATGTCGGAAGGTGGATCTATTGCTGAACATTTAAATGAATTTAATACAATTACAAATCAGCTAAGTTCTGTAAAAGTGAACTTTGATGATGAGATTAGGGCTCTTCTAATCTTGTGCTCATTGCCAAGAAGTTGGAATGGCTTGGTCATGGTTATAAGTAGCTCTGTCTCTGGTTCAAACACTTTGAAATTTGATGATGTTGTTGGTGTTATTCTTAGCGAGGAAATGCAAAGGAAAAGCATAGGTGAGACATTAGGTAATGCATTGACCATGGAGAGTAGGGGAAGGCAAAGGGAGAGAGGAAAGATCCCAGGTTATCACATCAAGTCCAAGAACGATAGATCCAAGTCCATATTGGTAAATATAGTGATGGAACTGTGGAAAGAAAGGACATCTAAAGAAAGAATGCAAATCTATAAAGAAGAAAGGAGATGGACAATGCGAGACTACTCATGAAGCAAATGTAGTAGGTGATGTGTTACAAGATGCTTTGATTCTTGCATTAGATAATACTAGTGATTACTAGGCAGTATATTTAGAGGATTCATGTCATGTCGCACCCCATAGGAAATTATTTCTTGATTATGTTCCATGCGATTTTGGATATGTTTTATTGGGTGATGATGAACCATGTAAAATTGTTGGAATGGGTAAGGTATGGATAAATTTAAATAATGGTGAATGGATTCTGAAAGCTGTAAGGCATATTCCTGCTATGAAAAGAAATATGATCTCAACAAGGAATTTGGGAGATGGTGGATGTTTATATACGTTTGGAGAAACATGGTGGAAGATCACTAAAGGACCAATGGTGATAACAAAAGGAGACATGATAGGTACGTTGTATTTATGTCCTCATAATACTATCTGTTCTATCTATTTAACTTCCACAGGAACAAATACATCATTGTGGAATCATAGGATTGGCCACATGAATGAGAAGGGGATGCATATTCTCCACGCAAGGAAGTTGCTGCCAGATTTGAAGCATGTAAGTTTGGAATTCTGTGAGAATTGTGTTTATGGAAAAAAAAAAGAGTCGGATTTATCAGGGTTGGAAAACAAAAGAAGAGTGAAAAGTTAGAGCTTGTACATACATATGTATGGGGACCGACTCAGGTACAATATATTGGTGGCTCTTGTTATTATGTTACTTTTATTAATGATGCAACTAGAAAATCTTGGGTTTATTGCATTAGATAGAAATCTGACGTGTTTGCTACTTTTAAGAAATGGAAAGCTTTGGTTGAGAATGAGACAGAAAAAAGGTTGAAGTGTCTCAGATTTGGTAATGAAGGTGAGTACTGCGGAAAGGATTTTGATAATTACTGTTCGTAACATGGGATTCATAGAGAGAAGACAGTACCAAGAACACCACAAGAAAATGTGTGTCAGGAAGGATGAACCGAACAATCATGGAGAGTGCAAGGTGTTTGAGATTGTATGTAGGGTTTCCCTTATAGTTTTGGGAAGATGTTACAGATACTGTTGTTTACTTAATAAACAATGGGCATTCAAGTGCTTTGGATGGTGGTATTCCATAGGAAGCATGGACAGGTAAAAAGGTAAACTAATTTTTTCTGAGAACTTTTGGTTGTGAAGCATTTGTCTATATTGATAAAGAAAATATAACAAATATTGAGGCTAAATCCAAGAAATGTACCTTGTAATGAATATTAAATAAAAACAATAAATTATTAATTGTTACAGTGAAGGGAAGTAACCCTTCATTATTCATGCTCAACCTTATAAAAGGCGAGCTCTCTTGTATTATCTAATCATCTATCAAATATATTATTCTTTTATTTATCAATTATGGAAGTTGGTTTCACTTCTTAACTCCCCAAAGAGAAACGATTGCTGCATTTGGTATCAGAGCTTGGTTTCGGATCCTCTCAGTTCACAATCCTAATAGCTTCACCTCACTCTCCCTATTCCACTCATCTGTCTCCTTCTCTACACCACCCCCACGCCAACCTCTCTCTCCACCTGCACCATTGCACTCTCCCTCATCAGCTTCGCAGCCTGCATGCTCTCTCATCTTCCTCTCCCAATATTCCCCACTCTCCAACACTTCTCACCCTCCTTCCACATCCCTCATGCCTCCATTATCCCATGGCTTACCTTGAATTATGCACATCCCTTTCCTTACGGCCATCCATACATCTCCTCGCACACCCTCCACCACCTCATTTCTCTTCTCCTTCCATCTCCCTTACTCTTACACCCTCGGCTGTGCCATCAATATGCACACACCCTGCCCCCCTCCTCTCCATATTTATACCACATGTATATCACACCTGCGCACCCCACACTCCCCCATCTCCTCCGCTCTTTCCTCCCTACCGCTAACCCGCTCATCCATCAGTCCCTACTGGTCATCATTTCTCCCATGCTAACTCTCCTCTACACCAATTATCCCCTCATGTAACACCAAATCCATCACACCCTGTATTTATCCATCTTCTCCCTCACTCCACCTCCGTGCACGCCCTCATTCTCTGCTGCTTCCTCCACCTCTCCACCAGGAAACGCCCTTCCCTCCATCCCCCACAGCTTCCTGCATCCGCCACCCCACCTCCCGTCCATCCCTCATCCATTCCTTCCTCCCGCTACCTCCGTGCCCCTCCAACCTACCTCTTCCGCGCTTCCACTTCCTCCCTGTTATAGCTTGAAATGACACCTCTCCGTCCATGACGACACTTGCTTCCCTTGGTCGCATGACGACACTTCTTCAGATCAAGTTTCAGTCACACAACAGGACATTTGTGGATGGAGGAGTCATTTGGGACACTAAAAATGGTTGAAATTACCTCATTATTGACCCATTTGATGTATATGACCCTTAGGAACATTTTTCCAGACCAAACCATCTCCTGAAAATGAGCAGAAAAGCCTGTTTTTGGCCATTTTTTAACATGAGCGCGACTCCACTGTTGAAATAGTAGGGTTCAAACCCTTCTGAGCGCGACTCCACTGTTGAAATAGTAGCGCTCAATTACATGTGTACGTGACTTTGTCTATTGTAGAGTAGTGTACACCCCTGTTTTGGTCAAAATCTCGAAATTCGAGTAAGTTAAGTTGGTTGGGAAACCTCTTGAGCGGTTATAACTTCTTTTCCTCTTCCTCACTGACTATATAAGGAGGGTAGAAGGGTCATGTGAGAGGACTAAGCCCAATTACAAAGTTATGCTGGAGGAATGGAGACCCTCATCCCCCTCTCTTGTGCTTCAGTTTTGGTAAACCCTAGTACAATCGCTTAGAGGCTGGGATCCTTGGAGAACAGGAGCAGGAGACCTTGAATGTAGGTTTCGTGAAGTGCCAAGCTTGAAGGAAGGTATAACTTTATGTACTTGCTTTCATTCATTAATAAAGATCAGACATTCTTCTCTTTCCAAATATGACCTATTAATGTGTCTCAGATTTGATTACTGTTTGATTATAGTTTGATGTCTCTTTCTATTATGAATATCAGTCTTATATGTGTAGTCAAATGTATTTGAGAAAGGTATCAAGTTGTTTTGCAGGTCTGGGCATTGCGACACTGGATAAGCATTGAAGAGTGAGGGAGGCAAAGCTAGGATCAACCTTCTAAATGAGGTGCCTACATCTCTAAACCCTAATCTCTTCATTTATTTGTTGTATTTGCAGAATGCTTGTAAGTCTATCTTTATCACCGTAAGTTGGTAGTTTCTCCCCTGAACTATAGGTGCATTTTCCCCACAATAGAATGGCAACTCCACTGGGGAAAATGAAGAAGGAAGACGAGGATTGGCTAGACTATTCCAATCAAAGGAAACAATCCTAGGGCTTGGTAGGGGTTCACATGGCACAGATGAAGTGCCCCCTTTTTCAGGAATATCCAAACTGGTAATGCAGAAGACTTCAGCAGTAGGTGCATCAATCTCCAAAGGACTGATGGGATCGGTCGAAGATTGCATCGATTCGATCACTTCACTCTCTGAAGGAAGAGTGGGGTTGACCAAAGATTGCATTGGTTCAACCACTTTATCAACCAAAGGTTGATCTGACTGCAGGGAATCTATAGACAACTCAGGAACAGAGGTTCCTTCAGACATGGACCACACTCTTCATGCCTCTGGAATGGCAGGGCATCGGTGAGTAAGGTGATCTCCCTTACAAAGTTTACAAGGGAACTTTGGTTTCCATCCTATAGGTTTAGACTCCTTTACAACGTCAGTACTCTCAGCATGACTAGCATTGGCTGACAGCTTGCCCCCAGCATGACTTGTAGTGGCTGGTTGCTCAGAAGCAGAAGACTTTTGAACTAAGGACCACACGTTTTGCACTTCTGGAAGTACAGGGCACAAGTAAGTAAGGTGATCTCCCTCGCAAAACTTACAAGGGAACTTAAGCTTCTGTTTGTTTGGTTTGTCGACAATGTCAACTCCCTCAACATGAATTGCAGTGGCTGATCTGGTGTCTCCAGTATGACTCATAGGAACTGGTGACCTGTCATTAATATGACTAGCAGTGATCAATGACATGTCCTCAACATGACTGACAGTGGTTGAAGACAAACTTTCAGTATGATTTTCAGTGACTAAAATTTTTCTCCCAGCATGACCTCCAGAGGCTAGGTAGGTATCCCCTGCATGATTTGTAGAGGCAGGGTGCTTGCCCCCAGCATGACTTACAGAGGCTGAGTTGATGCCCTCTTGTTTTGGCATCTTCTTCCCATTCTTCCTCCGTCTATTCCTTTTAGACTGCTGGATACTAGTATTGATACTTTCGCCACATGAGGTAGAAGGAGGAGGAGAAGATGTTACTGGCAAAGGAGGCATAGGGTTCTGATGCTCTTGATTTTAGGTGCTCACAAAAGAAGCGTCAGGAGCATGCAAGGCATTCGGAGTGGAAAACAACCAAACCGGTAGCCCAATAGTGAATCCAGGAAGATTCAAAGTAGCCATTAAGGGAGTACCAATGTTTCCAACGAATGGAACAACACAAGGATCCCCCGGAACAGGGGTACCTTGATTGGCACTTGCCGGAATGCTAGACATAGTTTCCTGCTCAAATGAACAAGAAGTTCTCTAAGGAAAACTAAAACAAGTAGCACAAAGAGCACACCACTAAAAAAGGTCCTAGGTAAATCAAACCAGGCAAACAGATGCCTTCCGGAGAAGAGTCTGAGATGATGAGGGTCCAGAACAGATCAACGAAGGATGAAGAACAGTTACCCGGGGTCCACAATACAATGACTAAGGGTGAAAGCGTTGGAATCACCCAACCGCCCTCCCAAAGACCTGTAAGGGATTTCCTCCCATGTCTGTCCTAGGTACGTCAGATATACCCTCTGCTGTCACCTGTGTATGAACCTATGGTCAGATACTAAGGATACCACAACACCGAAAACTCCTGGGGCAACAGTCGCTGGTCGAATCAGAAGGCGTGGGCAGGGTAACTGAGCCCGAAACTCAAAAGAGTCCCCAAACGCGATCCAATCCTGGTATATGCTCGAAATAGAAAGTAGGAGGAGTATTCCCAACAATCTGATCTCACAAGACCTACTGCATAGATCCCAGGCAAGCTTTGAATGAAGTGGGTTTACCTATGATAGTCAAACTACGATTTTTGCGTAATGTGTGATCTTGGGTGGTTTAAGGTGTTTTAAACCCAAGATCCTAACCAAGACTAGTTGGTGTAGTGTAACCTAGAAAAGAAAATGTTACTAGTACATTTTATTAGGTTTCATTTTAAAGGTTACTTGCTTACTCAAAAAAGGTAGTGGGTGTGTGAGAGTGGTTATAATAGAGATAGAGTACTGAAAATGAAATATTTACCACCAAACAAATCTTTTTCTTTTCAATGCAAGTCTTAAAATTCTGATCTAGAATGTATATGCAAATGCAATTTTTATCTTTCGAATGCAAAAAGGGTAAACATAAAGTCTAAACTCAAAACCTAAGAATGCAGCTACTCAAACAAATAGGTATGCAAAAGAAAACTTGTTCTTTTTTATGCAAAGCACTCTAAAATATTTTAAGCCACTTGCAAGGTACTCTATTCAGAAAATGAATCAAAATTCTTTATGCTTTTCAAAGGTACGAAACAAAACTGAAACTAACCTACTATCAAAGCAAAGCAAAGAAACTTTCAGGTTCTCTTTATGAAACAGTAAAAGCTACCAAATATGACTTTCAAATTCTTATTGATGTAAGCATGCCAGCCATTGGGAAAAGAGTACAAAAACTACTTTTAGACCCAAACGAAGCAAATGACCTACGAAGAAGTATGGTTTGGTAAATTCAGGTTTGCACATAAAACAGGGTCAAGAAGACTCAAGAGGTTTCAAATCCAGTGGAAATGGGGAAAGCAAGTTCAGTCAGACTCAAATTAGGGTACAAAACACCAAACAGGTCCACAACCCCCCAACTTGGGTCAACAAACCCCAAAACTTTCCAAACAAGCCCAAATTGATCAAAAGAGGTTCAAATCATGAATGTAGGATTAGTACAAGGATGGGAGACCACTTACAGTGGTTTAAATCAGACCTAGGGTCATCAGGGACCCCAAACAATGCAGCCACAACCCCCAGATTTGGGTCCACAACCCAAAAACTCAAAAAAAATCAAACCCAGATTTTGAACGCTACTGTGTATGAAGGAAACTGGCGCCCATAGCAGGATGGGAGCAACTGTGTAGAGGAAAAGTAGTGTATGGGTGCTACTGTGTGGTACAAACAGTAGCGTACAGGTGGAAAAAGTTGGAAAAATGGGGTTAAAACCACCACACCTGGGTCCACAAGGGTTTGTAAGGGCTAGGAAGGGTCTGTAAGAGCCAAGGAGGGTCAAAAAGAGCCTACTAACTGATCCTAATCAATAAAATGAACAAAGACCATCAAACAAGACTGAAGAAATGACCTTGGATACCCCTAAACAGTTAGGCTTTCCCCAGTGGAGTCGCCATTCTGTTGTGGGGAAAATGCACCTATAGTTTAGGGGAGAAACTACCAACTTAAGGTGATAAAGATAGACTTACAAGCATTCTACAAGTACAAAAAATAAATGAAGAGATTAGGGTTTAGAGATGTAGGCACCTCATTCAGAAGGTTGATCCTAGCTTTGCCTCCCTCACTCTTCAATGCTTATCCAGTGTCGCAATGCCCAGACCTGCAAAACAACTTGATACCTTTCTCAAATACATTTGACTACACATATAAGACTGATATTCATAATAGAAAGAGTCATCAAACTATAATCAAACAGTAATCAAATCTGAGACACATTAATAGGTCATATTTGGAAAGAGAAGAATGTCTGATCTTTATTAATGAATGAAAGCAAGTACATAAAGTTATACCTTCCTTCAAGCTTGGCACTTCACGAAACCTAGATTCAAGGTCTCCTGCTTCTGTTCTCCAAGGATCCCAGCCTCTAAGCAATTGTACTAGGGTTTACCAAAACTGAAGCACAAGAGAGGGGGATGAGGGTCTCCATTCCTCCAGCATAACTTTGTAATTGGGCTTAGTCCTCTCACATGACCCTTCTACCCTCCTTATATAGTTAGTGAGGAAGAGGAAAATAAGTTATAACCGCTCAAGAGGTTTCCCAACCAACTTAACTTACTCGAATTTCAAGATTTTGACCAAAACAGGGGTGTACGCTACTCTACAATAGACAAAGTTGCGTACACATGTAATTGAGCGCTACTATATCAACAGTGGAGTCGCGCTCATAAGGGTTTGAGCGCTACTATTTCAACAGTGGAGTCGCGCTCATGTTAAAAATGGCCAAAAACAGGCTTTTCTGCTCATTTTCAGGAGATGGTTTGGTTTGGAAAAATGTTCCTAAGGGTCACATACATCAAATGGGTCAAGAATGAGGTAATTTCAACCATTTTTAGTGTCCCAAATGACTCCTCCATCCACAAATGTCCTGTTGTGTGACTGAAACTTGATCTGAAGAAGTGTCGTTATGCGACCAAGGGAAGCAAGTGTCGTCACGGACAGAGAGGTGTCATTTCAAGCTATAACACTCCCTCATATCGACACCCTTCCAACCTCCTCTCCCCACCATCGAAACCCTAATTTAAAAAAAAATTAAATATTAAAACTTTATAATAATATTATTATATTAGTTTAATATTTAAAAATAAATAAATAAATAAATATATATAATTTATTATTATTATTATTATTATTTTTCTCTTTCCTTTTCCACCACTTAAAATTTAAGTATCACCACCTCCCTCTAAATCCAAAATTTCACGCAATTATTCACTCCCACATACTAGGTCAAGAACCATGTCGGAAATGAAGGATCGACTAGAGAAATTAGAAAAAGACCAAATCCGAGATTTGAAAATCCTTGAAGTTCTAAACTCCATAATGGATAAACGCGAAACAAAGTTACGAGAAGGAAAAGAAGAGCTATAGCGAAGTGTGCAATATGAAGTTGTTGGAGCAGTTTCATGGGAAATGAGGAAGGTACGAGATGAAATGAAAACATACTTTGATGAAGGGATAGAAAAATCATGCAGTACTTCAAGGATAGAGACAATTCTAAAAATGTTGAGTCTCCAAAGGAAGACCACTCATGTTGTGATTCAGACGATACCAATAATCGTCAATCAAATCCCCTCAAAGTGGAAATCCCCAAAGACCATAAAGATTATAATCATCAAAAATCATATTGGGATACATTGTAATCGATGGGGGGATACCCAATGAGACCCAAATTGGAGTTAACCAAGTTCGATGGAGAAACAAAACAGAGTGTGGCATGGGTCAACAAAGCATAAGAATTATTCTGCATTCACAAAATCTTATCAGATGATGAAAAAGTTAAATATGCCTCCATGCAGCTCGAAGGCCGGGCATACAATTGGTACATGTGGTGGAAAAAACGACAAATGTATGCGCCTACAGTTGGGACACATTCAAAAATGATTTTTTTTAAAGATTCGAAGATGCGACAGAGAAGGATTTTTTTCGCTAAAATCACTAGATTACAACAAGAAGGCGATGTGGAATAATACACCTACGAATGGGAAGCATTAGCGACGCAAGTACCAGAATTAACAAACCATATATAAGAGAAGAGTTAGAATTACATAACGTATCCAATTTGGATAAGGCCAGGTGCAAGGAAATACTTATTGAGGAAAAATTTAAAAAGTCAAGACAAGGGAACCCTGACAAGGTATATCTGCGACAATAAGAGACACAATGTAGGCATTGTGAATATATATGGTCACCCAGTCATCAGTGCAAAAAATATCAGTTATATGGATATGGAGTTAAAAAGGGTTAAAAAACATTGACTAGTCTCTCCGACAGTGACATAAAAAAGAAGAAGAATACTTGTCGTCGATGTGGAGAAGATTGGCTCTCAAGCCATATATGCAAAACCAATCACACAGTACATTGCAAAATCATAAATGGGAAAGAAGTACAAGTATCAAGAGAGGAAGATACAACCGATTCAGATACAGACACAAGCTCATCCGAAGTATCAGTTGCGACAATTACATGTATTCAACAAGCTTGTAAGGAATAAGGGTTCAAGACACCTAAGATAGATTACACCCAACAAAAGGAAATCCAATCACTCATAAGGAAATATATCCCACCTTAGTTGAGAATTCGTGACATCCTTAAAGATGAAAAACTCCTATTCCGAGTAACAGAATCAAGGAAGCCAGGGACAAAGAGATTACAACTTATTGGGACAATTAAGAATAAGGGTATCTAAATTTTGGTTGATTCTGGTAGTACCCATAATTTGATTCATATCAATGAGGCAAAGGAACTTATTCTTTTTGTGTTCCCTGCAAAAGGTCTTAAGGTCTCAACCATCACTAATCAACACATATAAGAAGTGGGAAAATGTCATAAGGTGTCGTTTCACATACAAAACTTACACCTACAACTCAATTGTATTGCTTTACCACTCAAGGAAGTAGACATGGTGTTAGGCGCCAACTGGTTAGCATCGTTAGGGACTTACTCTACCAATATACAAAAACAGTAAATGGGTTTTAAATGGAATGGAAGTAAGTACCAATTGTATGGACCGAGAAGTTCGCCACCCAAGAAAGAAGAGTTGCAGCATAAGAAGGACCCAGACCCTCTTCAAGATATAGAGATCAATCCAGATCGCTTAGCTCAAATAAAACATCAACACAAATCAAGAACAAAAGACGATGCCAACAATACATATTTGAGGACAAAGCTCCATTTAAAGGGGGTGGCAATGTAACGAATATAAAATGATATATTAAATAAAAACAATAAATTATTAATTATTAATTATTAAAGTGAAGGGACGTAAACCTTGATTATTCATGCTCAACCCTATAAAAGGTGAGCTCTCTTGTATTATTTAATCATCTATCAAATATATTATTCTTTTATTTATCAATTAAGGAAGCTGGTTTCACTTTTTAACTCCCCAACCAGACATAGTTGCTGCATACCTTTATTGGATACGGGGTTGATGATTCTGGTTATCGCTTATGGGATTATTAAAATAACAAAATCATTAGGAGTAGAGATGTGGTATTCAATGAAAAGTTCACGTATAAATATCAATTGCAGGGAAATAAACAGGAAAAGGAAAACACAGAGTACACAGTGCATGATGAAATCAAAGAAAATGAAGTTCTAAAGATGCTGAAAAATCAAGAACAATAGTAGGCACCTCAAACTCCTGCAAGTGTTAGAAGATCTACCAGGTTAAGTAGACCCCTGAAACGATTCTCTCCTTCACTGTATTATTTACTGATGATTGATTTTTGTGAATTAGAATGTTATGAAGAAGCAATGTAGGGGGAAAATAGAAAGAAGTGGGAGCAAGGCATGAATGAGGAGATTGACTCCTTGGTAAGAAACCAGACTTGAGATTTGGTTTAGTTCCTGTTGGTAAAAGATCATTGCATAATAAATGGGTTTACAGGTTGAAGGAAGAAGATGGCGGAAAGAAGCGATACAAGGCCATACTTGTTGTAAATGGGTTTGCATATAAGAAAGGTATAGATTTTGATGAAAAATTATGTTCTCCTGTTGTTAAAATGACTTCAATTAGAACTATTTTAAGTTTAGTGGTGATAGAATATTTGCATCTTGAACAGTTAGATGTAAAAACAACCTTTCTCCATGGGGATTTGGAGGAAGAGATTTATATGTAGAATTCACAGGGGTATGAGTTCAAAGGGAAGGAGAATTTGGTATGCAGGTTGAAGAAGAGCTTGTATGTCTTGAAAAAAGATCCAAGGCAGCGGTATCTAGTAGATGCAAATTCATGACAGAACAAGGTTATAGTAGATGTCATTTTGACCACCGTGTTTATTTCAAGAGGCTAGATAATGGAATATATGTTATCTTGTTATTGTATGTGGATGACATGCTTGTTGAAGGGTCTAACATGCAAGATATAAATGTGCTCAAAAGGAAGTTAGCTAATTCATTTGCGATGAAGTATTTGGGTGCTGCAAAGCAAATCCTTTGAATGAGAATAACAAGAGATAGGAAAAATCGCAAATTGACATTATCTCAGGGTGAGTACATACAAAAGGTGTTGGAGAGGTTTAGAATGCAGAATGAAAAACTAGTTAGTACACCTTTGGCCAACCATTTCAAACTAAGTAAGGAGATGTGTCCCAAGAAAGAGGAAGATATAGACTTGTTGGCAAGCAACACCCTCCGGAGCAATTGAGCACTAAAATACAATTGGTCATGATATAAGTTTCGAAGACCAGGAACCATACTGCATGTCCCCACTTTGATCGACACTCATCCATTATATTTTAGGAGTGCCTTCATAATCTTTGATTCTGAAGGTACTCCCAATAAAGTTGATAGGTCGATTGGCATAGGGGAATTCACATCAGCCTTCACTTTAATTAAACCACTTGACTTGGTTTTGTCTTTCTGGTTGATCATTTATGAATTACACGATCCTGAAATTAGCAGCTCCTAATCTTTACCATATTGGTCATCTTTACAAATCCAAAGTCAAACAAACTCATTTCATTGATGATCTTAAACTATTGACTTAATAGACTAATACATCACATTTTAAGTTGTCTCTTCCATCTATGTGTTTGGTCTAATGAGTTACCTTTCATCAAATTAATCTCCCGGTGACAATCATGAATATTAATACTGATCTCATACCAATATTATAAGCTCATTTTATTTATATACTTATCCTTATTTGTAGACTTTTGTATTTATAATGGGATAAGATCCATAAAATGATAAAATGTTTTTTTTATGATGCCTAAGGTAATGTCAAATGATTCAATCATAGCTGATCAACATGATTCTTAAAAGATAATCGAAATCTTAACCACATTCATTAATTATTTGTTTATTTATTTATCACTATGATTATCTTGATTTTGATTGAATCGACATTATCGTGCATTATTGAGTTATGACATTAATGATATCAAGTGGTAGAGGATCATGCGATGATAGCCATTAAATTATGTTTTAAATGTTTGAACTTTGGTTATATCTAATGCATTAGATTTTATGGGAAGGTGTCAGCTAATATGGGAAATATCATATGATCGAAGGTTTTCTTTGTTGCGTAACCATACCATTTTGCCATCTGTTGTTTCACATGGAGCAAATGTCGCGTCTAACTCTCACTCTACTGTCATTCCTCTGAGCGGTATTATTGCACCTTGAGCCTTCTACGATTTTTGATAACCCTTACCAGTTCTAAGGCATTATGATTCCACCTTCCATGACTGCGTATGAGTGTCTACAGTACCTTGACGAGATGAAGTCGGTTGGGATTTTCATTAACCTTCGCGAGCCAAGGATGAGCTCATTTCGTTGTTCTTCCAGGGTTGTGAGGATCCTGGAGCTTTGTATGATCGTTACTATGGCCCCTGTGCCTAGGTTTGAGCTTATAGGCGACGAATACTTAGATGCCGCTCCTGAATGTCGTGAAATGGTGACAAGGGCAGGATGGTTAGGGTTCCTGCAGAGGTTCTTTGGCTTTAATCTAATGGTCTCCAAGGCATTCGTGATTTCGTTTGATGGTGTGAAAGCACATGTTGGTGATATCGTGTTGGAATTATTGGAGGAATTTGTGTCTCGAGCTATTGGCTTTCCCATGGAGGGAGAACGCTGGTACAAGGGTAAGCATTTAAAAAATGATGAATGGAAGGAGTTCTTGACTCCAGCTAATCGGCAAATTGAATACAAGTCCGATTTCCCATCTCGTCTGCTAAGGAAGAAATGGCGTGCCATGCTCGGGCTGATTATCAGGTATGTTACCTGCGAGGGACGTCTATCTCAAACCCAGTTTTATCATATCAGGCTATTGATGATTTTTAGAGGGCATTCTGTGAATATGCCTTATTATTTTTTGAGTAGTCTACAGAAGATGGCTGTCACTTATCAGGAAAATATAGGGGATAAAGAACGCAGCATGTTTCACCACGGGCTTATCAAAATTCTTATTTCTTACCGGCTAGGGGAGTTGGGTGATTCATGGGAATCTTTCCTTACCCGCAATAATTTCGGGGAAAACGACGAATGGCCCCATCGGAGGTCCAAAACTAGGTCTAAACGGGTTGAGCCGTTGTTAGAAGAATAGGGGTCTCAAAATGATTTTGAAGATGAAGTGCTTGAACCCAGCCAAACCCCAAGTATCGGTCATTCTAACCCCAAGGCTGAGTTAAACCCTGAAGTACCCTGTGATAGTCCTCTGCCCCAAATGAGTCAACCTGCGACTATTCCACTTCCCCCGTGTGATCCTCAGCTTCAGCCACAGATAAATCCCTGTCACAAACCAGCAGAAAAAGAAGTTAGCAAAATGCTTAGTGATCAAGCCATTCGCCGGACTACTCGCAGCATGGTCGCTGCACTTTTTGCAAAAAGGGAACTAGTTGTAGAAGACGCCCCGGTGGTTGAATTGAGTGATTCCTCTGACTCATGACCACATCTAGCTCCCATCGGACCCACAATCCTCGACCTTAAGTATGTGTCGGCCTCTCAGCATGAAGGTATAAGTGTTCAAAAATCCAATCCAATGCCTAGCGCAGAACAAGAAGTGAACCAAGAGCTGCGAACAAGGCCAAACATGGAACAGGTGCATCCACCTGTTGAAATACTCGTGGCTCAAGTTATTTCATCTTTAGAAACAGAGCTGAAGGAAGCACAAGTGGTTAATACGTTTTCCATGGAAGAGATCGCGGGTTTAAAAGCTGACTTGTCCTCTTTGGTTGATAAGTGGAATTCGTTGAAGGAGAAGAAAAACCAGTACAAGGCTTATGGTAGGAATATTTTGATGAAAAATAAATGATTAATCAAGCAAAACAAGATTGCAAAAACAAGGGCTGTGAGGTTCAAAGCTAAATTGAATGAAGCAAGGAGGGTGGTCCCAGTTCAAGTATCAATTTAGTCATCTCCAAAATCATAATGTTGTTTAAATTGAGGTTCATTTTTGATTTTATGATTTTGTTTGAATGGTCAGGTGATATGAAATCGGATCTATATAGGTCAGAAAATATAACCAATTTGTTATTCCAATACAGAGTTTTTCTTTTTATGAGGACGTCTCCAGAATTAAAAATTCTGCAGACATCCTATTCATTATTATATCTGTATTAATCAATTATTGGTATTTGTTTACAATTCCTAACTGATTTGTTTTATAAAAAATCCAGGTGTTATGCAATCTTGGAAATGAAGGTCAATCACGTGGCTTCAATTTTGGAGTTCATTTTGTTGAAGTGTACCTGTTCAAAACCCTATACACACGCAGTTGGTTCCTTTCATTGGCATCCTGTCCCATTTTGACACCGACAATTGATGGTGATTAATGCAAAGTATCTCATGCCCAGGAATAACGATACTGGAGTGATCCAGTAAGTTCTGAAGATTATCTTATGTGTTATTGCAATCTAGGTGTCACCAGCTGGCATACATTCCAGTTATATCAGAAGCAACATTAAGTGATATGTTATTATTGTAGGGATCCACGTGGTTCCAAGAAAAGAGAATTGATAGGAAGTTAGACGCTCGTTTCTTTTTCTATATAAACAATCCCAAAACTTTGATGAAGGGTTCGATTTCTAAGACATTGGGGAGCTCTTATTATACAACAGTACTTTTTTTATTCTGTTTACACAGATTGTCTCATGAACTTCTTCTGATGACTGTCAAATGTGCCAGGATACCAAAACCTTAGCTAAGTTTTGGATAATCAATACTGTGTGATTCATCTCTCCTTTTGTTATCTTGTTTTCTTTTCATATATAGATGTCTTTATATTGTATGTGAAATGTTTTCATGAGAAATTCGAATGCTTATGTTGTCTGAATCATTAATTGATTTGCTTACTCATTGATGTTGATGAACTTTTTCTATGATGTCAATAGTGGTTGATCAAATTTTGTAATTATCTAGTTTGTAGAGTGATCTTGTTCTAATTGCAAGTTAGTTTAATTATATCTTTCATGTTTTATGAATAACATAATTCTGTTAGTGAATATTGGCTTTTGGTTTGAAGTTCTCATATATAGATTATTTTATAATAGTTGTGTTCTATCTGTTATAAAATAATTTAAATTTACCTTTATTGTTTAGGATATTCATCAGTAAATGGTAACTAGTAAATATTGTTCTTACTTTATATTTTTAGTCAAATAACAAGCCTTTGCTCTTGGCTGAGATAGGAATGTTGGCTTTAGATAGGTTAGCATAAGTTAGTTTATCATAGAACAAAATTAACAATCACTAATTTTGGTTTCTAGATAGTCTTTAGGATTAGAACATAAGTAGTTCTAGGATTTTTGATAGTTATTGACAGTTAGTTTCTTTTTCGAGATTTGCTCACCTTAGGAGACTCTCTATCTTTGAGAGCACAAAACACAGGTAGCAGAGCCTTAAATCCTGTGAGAGACAGTTATTCCAAACACATACAAAACTGTACTAAGTTGAGTGTGTGGACTGTTTTTCCCTAGTTGGCCTAAGACAGTTCTTCTAGCCAACAAGACTACATGCACAGGGTTCCCTATTCATCAACAATTGGCAGCTTGATGTATTCCATGGTGTCCACAAGACTAGATATTGCACACGCTCTGGGAGTTGTGAGTAGGTATATGAACAATCTAGGTAAAGAATATTAGAAGGTGGTACAGTTTCTCAAGTATTTGAGAGGTAATACCAATCATGCATTATGTTTTGGAGGTTCACACACTGTTCTACAGGGATATGTTGATCCAAATATGTAAGGTGATAAATATAGTAGGAAGAGCACCAAAGGGTATGCCTTTAATGTAGATGGAATGAAAGTAAGTTAGATTTCGAATCTGCAAAAGGCTGTTGCACTTTCAACAACGAAAGTGGAGTATGTTGCTGCTACAGAGGCTAGATGATTTGGTTACAGAGGTTCATGGAGGAATTGGGTAAGAATAAGGAGAATAGTAGGTTGTACAGTGATATCCAAATTTCCATTCATCTTGCAAAGAACTCAGCCTTCCATTCTAAGACTAAACATATACAACTCAAGTACCATTTCATACGGTCTGTTCTGGAAGATGAACTGTTGAAGCTGGAAAAGGTACACACTATCCAGAATCCTGCAGACATGTTGACAACGGTAGTAACTAGAGAGAAACTGAGTTCCTACTTGGTTTCATTTGGCCTTCAAGCATGAAGTGAAGATGAGAAATTTTCCAGATCCAAGGTTCATAGCATAGTCCAGCAAGTGTAGCAACAGTGGAGTTGTTGTGATCAATCTCCAAGTAGGATATTGTTGGTTGTGGAGCCTGATATTCCTTATTGAAAGGTCATGTTTCATCTATGTCTGGATCCCATCTCATGATAGGGGAGTTTGGGGGGGATTTACCCCCCCAAATAGTCACCATGGGGGGTCTAGGGGGAGGCGACGACTAGTTTGGGAGCCCTCCCCCCTGGAAACAGTTTGGGGGCAATGCCCCCATAGTGAAAATTTTAGAAAAAATGCCTTGTAAAATGTTGTAATTTCATAGTCATGACTTGGTCAATAATGGGTGATTTATGGGCCCATGGTATTGGGTGTTCCATAGTTATTTTCCACGGTAATCGCTCTTTAAAAGGAATGCATTGTAATACGACTGTGTATTGTACCATTGTAATATGGCTGTGTATTGTACCATTGTAAAGATATTTGATTGTGTGAGAGAGACTGTGAGAAAGTGAAGATGAATTTATAATGGATGTGCTGCAGGTTGTATCCATTCATTTGTTGGATAGTATAATAATAAGGACTGGAAATTTCTATGTGAACATATCCCATCTTGGGTGAACTATGTTATATTGGTGTCTCTCTTGTAATGTGTTTTATGTGATTTATATTTGCATCTTGTTTATTGTTATTGCTCTGCAATCCTTTTTTTCTAACACAAATGGCCTAGTTCAAGAATTAAAATATTTCAACCAGTTATGGTTGGTGTCAATCACTACTAATGCAATCAAATCCTATATAACATAGATAGCAAGGAAGTTGACATAAATAAATTTGAGCAAAGAAGTTGCAAGAATCAGGTCTCAACTTCTATTAAAAAATGCTTTCTTGCGTAATTTTGGGGTTTGCTGAAAGTGAAATTTTGTCGACGAACCTGGCCATGTTGTTATAGTGTCTTCTGCCACAGTTGATCCCAAAACATTATAGTGGTTGATCTTATCCTTTTTCCTAGTTGCACACACCCATTTTCCCTTGTTCCATTATGGATGGTCAAATATCTTGAGAAATTCCCTTTTAAAAAGCACATTTCTCAAGATGTAAGGGACCTATGTTTGGACAGATCGCATACATGTCCATACAAGGGTAAAATAAATAAATAAAAAGTTATGTCAATAGTTTAATTTCAGTTGAGGTTGTTCCCTAACTCCCAAATCCCATGAATAACCATTCCTAACTCCCTAACTGCCCCTCAAAAACTATAAAAGAGCATAGGTGAGAGAAAATTTGGTCATTAATTATTACCTTGGAAAATTCTTGGTAAGGCTTTTCTTGGAAAAGAAACCCTCTTTATGATCATATTGCACAACCCATTTCCCTTGTCTACAACATCCCTGGCTCCTTATATGGAATTCTTGTTTTCCATTATTCTCATTGCAAGCCTATTATGATAGAGAATCCTTATACATATTTTGAGAATACTCTATATTAGAAAGACTTTGAGTGAAGTTGGAGTGCTAAAGTGAATTGGGAGAAAGAACCCACAACTTGGTTGCATAATGGTGCAACAACATGATCGGGTTTATTCTTTCCATGTATATTGTTGCCAATTTTAATATATAAATGAACTCTCTCTTTCCCATCCAATATATGATGTTCATTTGAATGTTTATTTATTTTGAATTGGAAAGTTATAATTTTGCAAGTGATTTTATAATATTTTATGTGGCAATCGTGTTTCTTTCACTTTCTTTGCTTCTATTTCAGAATCATTGCAAAGGATTGAAGCAAAGGAGAAAATCTCAAGACTTAGGAGATTCAACTACAAACGATTGGATCTGGGTATGCACTTCTTGAACTTTGTATGCTTATGTTTTGTTGATTGAATTGAGTTCATTTATGGGTTTGCTCTGTGACAACTAAACCCAAATAGTTGTTGGGGATCTATCCTCCTTAACAGATTTGGCGACTCCGATAGTGTTTTTCTTTTTGTTTTGAGTATTTTAGGGTTGTTGAATTTTTGAGTTTCTTTTCTCAGATTTCTTTTTGTTTTGGTTTGCAAGGTTGTTAGATTTTAGTTTAAAACATTTATAGCCATCATGTAATTATTGTAAGATTGTAAATTTGGGGTCTAGGCAGTGTGATATTTATTTTTTAGCTTTCCCAGAGTTTGTACGCTACCTGTAAGCATACACAGTCATGTAGTTTTCATGTAGGAAGGATTTTTTCATTGTTTTTTTTCCTATACGTGAGCTACACATAGATAGACCGCGTATACTCGAGCTAGCTTCACCTAGGTCGTGTATACCCCTATTTGCGTTGTTTTTTAAGTATTTTTTCTGCTTGAACTTGAAATTTTGGATTGTTTGGTGGCATGTGTGTTGTCTAAGATATGCTTGTTTATATCCCTAGCATCCCAAGAACAAAAGTTTTTTTTTTTAAAGGCCAATTTGAGTGATTTTGCGGAATCTTTTTCTATTATTTTTTATCCACATCTCTTGTTTCTTCCAATGTTTCCTGGCTGTCGGATTCAAGTTTATAAAAATCAAATTAGTTCTTTGTTATTTTTCTTATAAAAGAAAACAAAATAAAAAATTTCCTTTGATAGTTTGTAAAGAAAAAATTTGTTTTATTTATTGCTTTGTGTGCATTGAAAAAGTTAAAAGAGAAAACTTTGTTATTGAATCATTTTCTTCTTTTCATTGTTTAGTTCATTCACAAAATGAGAAAGAAAAAGAATGTACAAGTTTTAGATTTATTTCTTTGCATACATTAAAATGAATAATAATGTACAAGTTTTCGATTTCTTTCTTTGCATACATTAAAAAGAAAAAGAAGTTACAAGTTTTTTTTAAATTATTTTCTTCACATGAAACGAAAATGAAAAAGAACCATTTTAGTAGGATCTAGTCTTCTCATTTTTTCATTTGGTTTCAAAAAGATAAAGAAAAAGGTTATGCTTTTCATTTTGTTTTTTTACAAAAGAAAATGAAGAGAAGTGAAAGGTAGGAGTATTGTATGTGCTTATTTTTTCATTCCAAGATCTTGGTACTCCTTTGCTTTCTACAAGCACTTTGAATCTTAAAGTTTATTTCCTATAATGATCAGAATACCACAAGTTTCACATCCGCATCCCTTAAGTAATAAATCCACTTAAAACGAACACTTAATTAAAATTAATTAGAACTTTTCTTTTGATAGGAGTGTTCACCAATAGCTTAGGCTAATGCTTTGGAATAGTATTTTTGTAAACTATCCAAATAAATTTAAATTTTAAACATTGTGGCCCTTTTGTCAGGATATGTGAAATCCAATTATTGCAGAGGTGAGTCAGAAAGATCTACTCAAACCAGAGTCAAGAACAACATCGTGCGAGGTTAGGTTTCAGAGAGATCCCTCCAATTCCTAATCAAGCATCTTCCAAATACTTTGTGTTTACGGGGAATTCTCAGTATCGTAAGGTAATTTTGAGTTTCAGACTCAGATACCCTGCCCATACGTACGATCTTGACCTGCAAGTGTCTTGCCAGACAATGAATGCGAAATTGGTACCCTTAGTATCTTTTCTCCTAGGATCATACACAGGTGCTAGCAGAGGATTTTTTACGAACACCTTAAAAAAAATTTGTGTGCAGAGAATTAGTACCCTTGGAGGGTGTCTTCTAGATTTATTGAGGAAAACACTTGCACCGATAAGGGAAACATGCCCAGCCTTAGAAAATGCTTTCAACCTTTTTTGTTTTAGTGGTGGGACTTAATCAACCCACACTGAAACTTCAAAAGGCTCACACTTAATAGCGGTATGTTTTTTTCTCTCTATGTGTTTAGTTGCACTTAAGATTTTTTGGGTCTAAATTTGTCTAAGGGTAGAAGATTATCCACTCTATTGATCAAGAAGGATTCAAAATATTCCTTCGGTTACAGTGGAGCCTCCACTACCTCCTGTAGATAGGGTTTTCACCCTAGCTTTTGCAAATGAGCACCTACTAAGGAGAAGGGACTCCTTAGTAGCAGTTCAAAAAAACATTAAATGAAAGACATTACAGTAAAATGGTAATTATTCTAAACATGTGCATAAAATAGAAAAGACAAGATAATAAAAAGGGTTTTTGTATTAATTATACCTCCAATGTGAAGGTTGGTGGAGGTCTTGCAGCAATCCAGGAGGGTTGCTTCCAAACTTCCAGCTTTTCTCCTTCTCTTTCTCCAAAGGGTTGGAAATGGGCCAAAAGGGGCACTCAAGGGTGAAAGTAGCTCAAGGGTGAGCTAGGGTTTCAAGAGTGATTTTGGCAGAGTAAGGGTATATTTGACTGTGGATATGAAATGAGGGGCCTCCATCACCTATTTATAGGTTTTTAGTGGTGGAGTGCTGGCCCATGGTTTTGGGAACCATATGGTTTAGGTCAGCTGTATAGGGTTTTTTCCTCCTTTTTCCCTCTTTTTCCTCTTTTTTTTTTATATTTTTTATTCCCTTTTTTAGAGGGTTTTTGCTATTTTGGAGGAATTTTGGATTATTTTGGGGGAAAAAGGGGTTTTTTGGCCTTTTGGAGGCTTTTTAATGGTTTTGTGGCCTTTTGGGGGCTTTTTAATGGGATTTTAAGGTTCTGGAGGTAAATATGGTAGGAAATATGGACAAATGAGTCATGTAATGGGGTAGATGAGGTAGTGAGCACTTTTTGGGTGTTAACACCTCCTTAGAGGCACCGCATAAACACAAGTGGCTCTTTTGAGCCAACTGGATTAGTTGATATTCCTGGGGAGACTAGACTTATCAAGAACAACACTCCTGAATCATATACTATTGTTGTTGAATGTCTTCAAGACAACGGATTTATTAGACCTTTCAACTCAACCTTAACTGGACCCAACGATCCATTTGTAATGTAGGTTCATCTGTTTTGTTGAACCCGGGTTAAGTTCTTATAGGATCACTATTGGTTTAATAATGGATAACTTAGGAGAAGGATCAAGGGACCTACACACCCCTACATCCTCCATAGTTTCAAGAGGATTTTCTCCCCCTTATGTTAGTGTTCGGATACCTAACACAACTCAAGCTATTACTACCCCAGTTGTGACCTTTAATGTTGTTTCAATACCTTTAGGGTCTATAGTTACTTAAGTTCCAAGTACTTCATTTTCAGTACCCTTTGGGTCTAATGCATTTATATCTGGCATGTCTATGACACAGATACCAAGTATTCCTTTCACATCTATTCCTGTGTCCCATAAATCTACTTTTTGTCCTATTGGTTCTGCTTTATCCTTTCAAGATTTTCCTTGGGGTGGGGGACACATTCCCCCTTCATCCCCTTTTGTAGGATCTATGCCTTCCAACCTATAAGGCATGTTTTGGGTTCAAACTCGTTTACAGGATTTAATTTTCAATCAGGTGGTTTTCAATCATCTCTTATACCTACTAAGAGCAACCCTTTTTCATTGTTAATTGGAGGGGGAAATATTGCTATTCCTTTAACTTGTATTCCAACTGGGGGAAATTTCTCCCAAGCTCAATGGAATTGGACCCAAGGTATGGGGGGAAGAAATCCTTCACAAAATTGTTGGAACCCTTTTCAGAATACTATCACTTCTCACGCCATGGCTGAGGAAAACCCCAACCATCCTTTTGAGAAATTTGTTGGCGGGGAATTGATTTTTTCAAGATCCCCAATCCAATCCTTTTTTGGCACAACCTAGACTACCTTTTCTAGAAATGTTAAACTTTCCATATTTGTTGAAACTATTGAATGACCCAATGCGCCATAATCCATCTTGTCCTCTTGTTCCCACTAAGCTTCCTTTGGACATTCCAAAATTCAAAGGAAAAATTGGTGAATATCTAAGGGATCATGTTACAAATGATCACCTATGTTGTTCTTCCAATTCAATAAATGATGGCTCGATTAGATTAAGATTATTCCAAAGAACACTTACGGGGGTGGTAGAAAAATGGTACATTGAGATGCCATCATCTTCTTACTATCATTTTCATGATTTGGCAACAGTTTTTCTGAATCACTTCCAACTTCTTGTCCGGTATGATGTCGGTACAAATTTGTTGTCCACTTTTAGGCATACTAAGGCCACCCATATTTATGATCATATTCAAGAGTGGAAAAGGAGGAAGAGGATGATCAAAGCTACTATAACTCCCGAATTCTTATTAGAATGGATTTTAAAGTCAATCTTACCATACATATCAAAAGATGTTTCTACTTCAAGGGTTACAACTGAGGGAGAAGCCATATTCAAATCCCAACAGTTAGATTTGATATATTCTCAGTTTGGAATTTCGGATGAAAGCATTCCTGGCACTCCGCAGTTGAGTACTGATCCTACTCATCCTAAGTCAGGACCACATGATGATGGCATTATCAGTTCAATTGAAAATTCTACTGTAGAAGCGCTTACGAAACAAATGAAAACTTGATCCGTCAAATGCTCTGAAATAGTAGCAACTAAGGTTGTTACTCCCCATTCTCAAACAAATACTGTACATAATATGCCTCAAATTCAAAAGGTCCTCAACAACTTGGTGAAAATAAAAATAATAATAAGGGAAAGAAAGGGGAGGGAAATTAAAATAATCCTAAGTCAAATGATATTTCTAAGGGGGGTAAGAAAGAACGCAGACAATTCAATTTTTCTTGCAAACTTTGTAAAGGAGACCACCTTACGCATCAATTCCCCTTAATCGATCAAGCCCTGGAAGTTTTTGTAGCAGCAACAACCTACTGTGTTGAGAGATCCCCTTCCAAAAGGACAAAACATGTCTTTTGGAAACTCTGGTTCTACTAAGGGCACCCAAAATTCCTCGTCATCCTATCAATATTACATCAACATGATATGTTCGAATACTCTGTTGCAAACTAGAGCAAAAAATTATGGCATTGAATTGTCACAAAAGGTGAACGAGAATCTTCAGCTGCAGAAGCCTCTCCATATTGAGAAACTCGCAGAATTTATTCCAAAGATACCGAAATATGTCTATAAAGATCCATGTGCGATCCTATGCTTGGTATGCTATCAACTACTCTATTGATGAATATTTGTCCCAACTACTCTGCTACGGTGTATGCTCTAGAAGTGTTACAAAGTTTCCCATTGTAACAAATGCACTCTTGGATGCTATATGAAACTTTGACTCCACAAACAATTTATTGGTGAAGTTTGATATGTCTAATGTCAAACCTAGTTACAGTACCATGTCTCTTTTCAATTGACATAATCCATGGTTCTAAAACTATTTGAATAATTGTTGTTGATGAAGGTGCAGCTACGTGTATTATGGCTATTTCTTGTTGGAGAGATTTTGGGTCCCCAGAGTTAGTTCCTTCTAAAATATTACTTACTACATTTGATGGAAGATCATTCAAGCCTCATGGAATCGTCCCTTCTTTTGACATCGAGTTAAGAGAAAAACAATTTCGATAGAAGTTGAAGTTGTAGATGCTCCCCTCGATTACAATTTGTTGTTAGGGATAATTTGGATGTATGCTATGAAGGATGTACCATCATCCATATTTCAAGTTTTGTTATTTCCTCATGAAGGAAGGATCATAAAAAATGACCAATTATCCTATACCCATAATAGTATCGCAATTTCCACAGATTCTAATATTCCATGTATTGATCGAAATGATCTAGAAACTGAGAGTCTAGGTGCAATAATGTATCCATCACTCATGGTCACATTCAATCTCCATGTTCCTATTAATTATATTAGTTCAACTAGTGTTAGGGATGTTGATATTATATCCAAGGATTCCTCACAAGAAACATCTGATAGAAGTGATCCTTGGATCCTTCCAACTTCATCTGAGTTAGAAGAAGATACTGTTAGTTTTTCAGAATTTACTTCAATTTGATCTAGGATCTTAACTAAGAGAACAACATGTACAACATATCTACAGCATATCAATCATGGACACAATAATGCAAGCACACAAGAGACACAGAGTTTACTTGGGGAAAACCATAAAGGTGAAAAACCCCAATAACTTCCTCAGAGATAGATAGAGTAATGATACAACCCAAGCATAAGAGATAGACATCTTCTAGCAGTAGCTTATCCTCCTCCACAAGTGTGCCACTCTCCAAAGAGTGTGTGTGAGAATAGAATGATCAAATAGAGTGCCTCCCGCACTCTATTTATACTTGACTTGACTTGCCTAATAACCTTTACTAGGTCGGCCTTAACTTAACCACATAACATAATGCTAATTGGGCCAACCCCCAATAGGGTGGTCTAATAACCCTTTGACCCACATGACTTATACAGGGCTGACCCCAACAAGGTGGTCTAATAACCCATCAAGTATAAGTTACAACACTTACAATATAAATGATGAAACTTACGTATAGAGGAATAATAACATCTCTATAGGAATAAAATATACATATATGTGAAATACATTCTGAAGTTACATATACATCAACACTCCCTCTTAACTAGGAAGGTATTTCTCGACACAGGTCTTCTAGCACAAGTCTTCTTCTATGGATCATCATCAGCGAATCATCGTCCTTGAATCATCGTCATCGTCACTACTGCTGCTATCTCAATCAATCTCTGATCTACTCGTCATAGGAAGTTCTACAGAGCCAGTCCTTTTTCATACTGGATGTAGGCCCACCACCTGCAGGTCTTCATCATCACTAGCCAAACCGTGGAATCCTTAGGACTTATTACGTGAGTCAACAAAACCTCGAAAGAGCATCCCAGGACTAATTACGAGCACACAGCTCAACCTATCGGATCTCCCAGGACCTTTTACATGCTACTGCACAACCTGTCCACAACCACAGAGTATCATCTTGATACTCATGATCATCGTTCATGAAGCACAACCCATATGCACATCACACAACACTTACATCTACGCCATGGGAGAACACATCTACAACCATGTGAGAATGGCACAACACTTATATTGCAGCCATGGGATAACACATCTACAACCATGCTCAAATTTCCCACCACTTATATCGCAGCCATGGGAGAGCACATCTACAACCATGCTCGAATGGCCCCAGCACTTATATCACAGCCATGGGAGAACACATCTACAACCATGCTCGAATGGCCCCAGCACTTATATCACAGCCATGGGAGAACACATATACAAGCATGCTCGAATGGCCCTAGAAATTACATCATGACCATGGGAGAACACATCTTCCACCATGTCGAAAAATACCAAGCAATTACATCGCGACCACGAGAGAACACATCTACAACCATGTCCGAAAAGCTCATGTGCATCTGTGTCTTCGGAACTCATCACACATAATCCAACTAATTATGTAATGTATCCACCTGTTAAATGTCATCACATATGATCATCCTGATCATCATCACTACATCGTCATGATGCATGTCAGCCAGAGTATCATCCTGATACTCATCACACATGATCATCTTGATCATCGTCACTGCATCATCCTGATGCATGTCATTTGGAGCAACATCCTGAAGCTCGTCATCCATGATCATCTTGATCATACAATGCATCCACCTGATGCATACCAAGTATCTACCTGATACATATCATCATACATGATTCACCTAATCATATAATGTATCTACCTGATACATACACATATACATGATCCACCTAATCATACAATGTATCCACCTGATATATATCAACATACATGATATACCTGATCATACAATCATATCCACCTGATACATATACAGATACATGGTCCAAGCATCCAACATGATGCATATATACATGCATATAAATGATCCAACTGATCATATCCAGCATCCAACATGATGCATACATACATAAATGATCCAACTGATCATATCCAACATCCAACATGATGCATACATACATAAATGATCCAACTGATCATATCGAGCAGAAACTAGAACATCATCCTGATGCTCATCATCCAGCGCTTACATCCATAGCCATGTGAAGTATCCTCCTTCCACCATGCTTGGAATGGCTTCAGCAAATGTCTCCATCACTTCTTCCTCGAAGTGTCATCGATCTGAAGAACACCAAGCCTCTCTCTGAAGTACTTGAACTTCACTCTAGCTAGTGGTTTCGTCAGTACATCTGCAATATGCTCATCCGTCGCAACATATAGGATCTTCACTGATCCTCTCTACACCATATCCATGATATAGTGATATTTGACCTCAATGTGCTTCAACCTGTCATGGAACACCGGGTTCTCAGACAGCTTCACACAACTCTGGTTGTCACAAAAGATACTAGTAGCCTCCAGTAGGAGATCAAATAACTCAGATAGTAGCTTCCAGAGCCATACTGCCTCACAACTAGTCAAACATGCTGCAACATACTCTGCTTCGGCTGTACTTAGTGCTACGCAGGATTGCTTCCTGCTAAACCAAGAGATCACACCTAATATCATACTGAAGCAACACCCAAAAGTGCTCTTCCTATCTGCAGCACTGCCTGCCTAATTTGAATCAACATAACCCTACAGGTTAAACTTTTGATTTGCATCATACTTGAGCCCATAATCAATTGTACTCTTTAGGTACCTTAGAATATGCTTTACAACAACCGGGTGAACATGTCTTGGACCTATCAAGTACTGGCTCAATGTGTTCACCGCAAAGCAAACATCTGGTCTCTTGTTCATCAGGTATATCAAGGACCCAATCATCTGATGATACACATTGACATCAACCAAATCAGATGAAGCATCACACAGAAGCTTCAGGTTCAATTCCATAGGTGTGATCATGGCCTTACAGTCCATCATCCCGAACCTCTTCAGGATCTCTATTGCATACTTCCCTTGTCCATGGAAGATTCCATCTGTACTCTGCCACACCTCCATGCCTAGAAAATAGTGCATCATCCCCAAGTCCTTCATCTCGAACTCGACAGCAAGCTTTCGCTGCGTGTCGGCAATCAATCTATCCTCACCTGTAACAAACAGGTTATCCGCATACAAAAGTAGTATCACTGAATTGCCTTCCTCAACCTTATAATAAAGTTTGGAATCTGCTTTAATCTTGGTAAAGCCCAAACTAGATAGGAAACTGTCCATCCTACCATACCAAGTCCTAGGAGCTTGCTTCAAGCCATACAAGGATTTCTTCAACCTGCACACATATGACTTCCCGTCATGTGTCTCAAAACCAAGTGGCTTCTCCACATACACTTCCTCTTCGACTACACCATTCAAGAAAGCTGTCTTGACATCCATCTGGTGTATCTTCCATTTCATCACTGCAGCCATAGCAAGTATTGATATGATGGAAGTGTGCCTAGCTATAGGTGTAGAAGTCTCTTCATTCTCAATCCCTCCTTATGGGAGAAGCCATGAGCTACAAACCTCGCTTTGTGTTTCTCCATGCTACTATCTGCAGCATACTTGATCTTATAGATCCATTTGGAAGTCACAACAGACTTCCCTTTAGGTCTTGGGACTGCATCCCAAACATCATTCTCCATGATCGACTGATCATGGTATTCTTCCATTAATTCATCCCAGATCCTGGGAACTTCAATATATTCAATAGATATCTTTGTTGCTGGAACAAATGTTGTAGTCCTTCTTTCGTAGGTGAAGGTATACGATCTTTCCTACAAAACAAGTTAAATTGCATGATTAGAAACATCTCATAGTTTTCAGAACAAATTTTTACACATAAAGAAATATGTCATGCAACATTTTAGCCAATGCTTTAATACAACATTTATCCAACATTTATCCATATCCCGTGACTTTCTAGATGCCTTCCAATCTCTACCAGAACATTGTTAAGAGTGTGCACAATTCCCAACATGTCAGCAAAGAGGTTTCATTCTATATAAGTAGCGATGGACTGTTGTACAGTGCCATAGGCCACTTACCCATTATATGCATATTAGTAGTATGCTGTTCATTAATGCAATTATTCTAATATGCCAAAATACACAGCCTAATTCTAGGAACATCAGTATATACATCATTGAACAGTATTATTTAAATAATATGCAAGAAATGATAATTCAAATACTTATCTTTGTTTGGTTGTTGGGTGGACTCCCTCTGAATCTTTGCAACCTTTCTGCAATTCCATTCTGATGTGGATTGTGAGAAGTGGTTGACTCCCTCTGAATATCTGCATCCTTGCAAAAACTATTGGAGTGTGCTCCCTCTTGATCTTTGCTTCCTGGATTACCTATCCTTGAACTTATATCCATCCTCGATCACTATGCATGCTTACAAGTATCATTATTGTGATATCCTTGAGATCTCATACATAATCATACATTTGTTAGTATATTCTCAATACTATCAAAACACAATAATCTTAAGCATGTATAGTCATGATCATTTCAAACAGAAATAATAAGCATAGTATTCAAGGACTCTTATGGTTAGTCATATCATAAATTAAAGTAAGAAACATAACATGCCTAAACTCGTGATTACTCAAACCTATGAATAATCATTATCAATCATGCCATGTATACTTATATAAGAGATCCTATCACAAGGGAGGATTCTAACTTGATATAGGAAAAACATACCTGGATTAGTATGTTAGCTAGTTATGTCTAACATACCCACATGATGTCTTCTTGTTCTCTTCAATGACTTGTGCTAGTAACCTGCATATCTCATAAGTTAACCATTATAGAACCAAGTTATACATACCTCGTAAATAGATCTTCTATGTGATCCATGACAATGGATGAATCTTTGTCTTCATGTCACCATGATCATATGTTCTTGAAATAGAACATGATTTGTCTTTCTTGGTGTACCATTCATGTTAGAGGACAACATAAACCTCATACAACACCATAATGCATTAGTACAATCATAAGTGTCAACACCCTAATCAATGAATATCTTCTATCATGCATTCATAATTTTATTAAGGTGATACGACAAGTCTAAATTTAATCAAGATTGCACTAACCGTACTAATATGAAGACAAACATATCATAAACTTAATCATTAAAAAATCTCGAAACATACCTGGATAAGTCATACCTGTCGAGATTGCTTGTAATCTTCTTATGTAAGGCCTTAGCCTCATCTCCCTCTGAAACAGGAACTTCTTCACTTATGCAGGTGACCAATCCATTCTCTTCTAGGATTAACCCAATCCACTTGATTTGCAGGAACTGGATCTGGAGCTGGATTAGGGTTTGTTAGGGAAATCCTAAAAATTCATACTTTGAATTTCAAACTTCTCAAAGGATAGAAATATGTGCCTTGATGAGCTGATCAAGCTGGTATACTCAGAATTTGAAAACTGCAAAGTTTCACCCCTCAAATTTGCCTTTGAAACTTCCGGATTCACTCGACATGACCCCAAACTAGGGTTTGATAAAGCCCACCCTTCTGCCCAATCAAAAGGTTCGATACAAAGCTCTAAGATTTTATTCTTTTGAGGAGCTTCCAGCCATGGTCACATATTTCAAAAATTCCCATTTTTGCAGAAGCCCTAATTTTCCACTTTTCCAATCAAAGTCCCGAACTAGGGTCTAATCAAGCCCGGCCTTCTACCCAACCAAAAATTATGATCTTGATCTCTAAATTTCAATTTTGATGAGTAGCATTCAGCTGTGGTCTCCGATTACAAAAATTCCATCTTTCTCCAAAACCCTAAATTCCCGAAGCCATGAATGAAGGTGCTAAAAAAAATTTCTGTTTTGATAGAAATGTGTACCTGAATGATTCTGGTGTAACTCCGAACGTTCTGATCCACAGGGTCTAAAAATTCTACCTGTGGTATCCCGACTTGTCATATTTCCAACCCCATAGGTCTGACCTCAATTGGATTCTTTGAGAGAGAGTTATGCCAAGTGTCGCAACGTGACCTGTTTATGGGATAAAACAGGAGAGTGAACTTGTACGACGTGCCACGTGTCACTGGTTCAATTTCGGCCTCTGTAAAAGTTACCCGAGAAAGTACATTCCGTGTACTACCTGTCCCATTTTACAAAATTTAATTTGGAGCTTCCTATCCCACGTTATGACCTTTTTTCCTAGGTCACCTGTTTATGACTCAGATTTGGAAGAGGTATAAACCCTAGATTGTACAGATCATAAAACACAAAGTACAATGAATTAGAAGTTTTCCTTTGGAAACAAGGTACATGGGGATATGATCTTCGACCTGTAGAAGTTTCAGATCTGAAAATTTTTCCAAAATGGATTTATAGTGAAAGTGCTATGATGACTGGTGTTTGCTATATCAATCCCAAGCATCGCAAGTGCAACAAGTGTCATACATGCCATACCATGCCTTCTTTCAGGCTAGCTCTGATACCATGTTAGTTTTTCACAATTTACTTCAATTTTATCTAGGATCTTAACTGAGAGAACAACATGTACATCATATCTACAGCATGTCAATCATGGACACAATAATGCAAGCACACAAGAGACATAGAGTTTACTTGGGGAAAACCATAAAGGTGAAAACCCCAATAACTTCCTCAGAGATAGATAGAGCAATGATACAACCCAATCATAAGAGATAGACATTGCCTAGCAGCAACTTCTCCTCCTCCACAAGTGCGCCACTCTACAAAGAGTGTGTGTGAGAATAGAATGATCAAATAGAGTGCCTCTTGCACTCTATTTATACTTGACTTGACTTGCCTAATAACCTTTACTAGGTCGGCCTTAACTTAACCACATAACATAATGATAATTGGGCTGACCCCCAATAGGGTGGTCTAATAACCCTTTGACCCACATGTCCAACCTCCAATAGGGTGGTCTAATAACCCTTTGACCCACATGACTTATACAAGGCCGACCCCAACAAGGTGGTCTAATACCCCATCAAGTATAAGTTACAACACTTACAATATAAATGACGACACTTCCATATAGAGGAATAATAACATCTCTATAGGAATACAATATACATATATGTGAAATACATTCCGAAGTTACATATACATAAACAGATACACAACACTGTCATTTGATAGTTCCTTTATCTGTGCAAAAAATAGCTTATCAATCCATTTGAAACACTTCCCTGGATTCGATTACAACTCCCCTAGTCTCAGAGGAGTTGGATCTCACTTATGAGCCTGCACGGGCTATGGATTCCTCTCATTTTCTCGATTGTTTAGACATGGTATTTCCTACGGATGAGGCCATTTTGGAAGATATGGTAGGACTTGATAAGCCTTGGGAGGATATTCATCACCATTCCTATTTTCCTCCAGCCTTAGATAGAATTGAAAATGAGGAATTCCATGTGAGACTACTAGGGAATACCGATCGGTGTCGCACTTAAACAAAACATACACATTAGAAAGTGTGAAATTAGTTATGTTACTGGTGCTTCACTTCAAAACATCAAACTATCAATTGAAAGCACAGTATCAGTTGTTCATTGTAGTCACGTAAGGAAAACATTGAACCGGAAATGCAGACTGCAGAATCAACAAAGCACACAATATATGAACCGAGTCATCAACATAAGTGTGAGTTAAGAAGCTCGAGAAGTCAAGTGTTGTATGCAGTGCAGTCAAAGAGTATAGTTTGCATATGAAGTGGCTCACAACATAATCATCATCGGAAGATATGAATAAGTGTGCATATTTGAAGTTCAGTAAGGCAGTAATATACGTTGGACATCAGGGTGGTCGGACGGGGAAAGGAGACAGTGAGTCGCAGCTTCCTTCAGGTTGGTGTTGAAGAAAACATAGGGAGTGAAAGCTGCCTTCAGGACAGTTCCTATAAAAATAGGGGGTTGGTGCCTCCTTCTAGTTGGTGTTGGTAAACACAAGAAGTTGGTGCTTCCTTGAATGTATTCTTTCTCACTATAAAGAAGCATTCTGTGGTTTTCTCCCATTTTGGTTTCCACGTAAAAATCATGTGTGTTATGTGTTATTGATGTGGTGCATATATGTGTGAATGTTTATTTACTGATTCATAACATGATATAAATATTAAGTAAAGGATAAGCTGTAAAAGAAGGTAAAATATGCTAATAATTGCACTAATACTGAATCACCCCCCCCTCTCAATATTAAATCGATTCCAACATTTGGTATCAGAGTGGGTGTCTTCAACAATAGATTAACATCTAGAATATAGATCAGTGCACAATTATGGGAAGGAAGGTTCTCTAAGCGAAGCACAATGGTTACAGGAAGATGATTGTTTAGACAATCTCTCTATTGTATAAGCACGAGATATTATCCAGACATAGAGAAATATGATAAATAAGTTAAGAAGATAGCAACCAAGACGTTAAACCTCTTGAATAATAAAGAAGAAAAATCCAAGGAATTGGTAACAACTCTCACTGACCAACTGCAGGAAGTTAAAGAGACCAGTCAAAATGCAAAGCTAAGGAACAAAAACTTGGATACTAAACTAAATAAGTTAGCTGCAGATAACCAAAAGCTTGAAAATGAGATCACTGTCCTTAAGAAATAATTGGAATACATCACGGAAGAAAAGGAAGAAAAGGTCAAGGAAATTCTGTCATTAAAAAATCAACTACAGAAAAAATATGATAACCAAGATCATCTTCAAGCAAGCAACTAGAGGTTATCTCTCTCAAAGAAAGAAACTTGGACTATGAGAAACAACTTGATGAGAAATGAACCACATTGCAAACAAAAGAAGACGAATAGAAAAGAATACAAGACTGGGTCATGACGTCAAAAACCTATGCTAGAAGCACATAGGTATTGAATGAAATTCTCAGTAAGCAAATATCTTCTCACAACAAAACTGGTATAGGTTTTGAGAATAACGATGCAAAGGATACATAGATAATTGCGCAAATAAAAAGGATGGACATGCACAAATCAATTCATTGTTGGAAATCCACAATGGTTGAACATATTGGAAAGTACCGCTACATTGTATCCTGTTACGAGTGCAACAAAATTGGACATAAGGCTAAGGATTGTGGAAAGTCATGAAAGATTGTGAAAATTTGGATAAAGAATACTGATGAAATGTCTGAATCAACTAGAAGAAACAATACCAATGAAGTTCAAAGAACAAATCATTGTCGCAAAGTGGTTTGGAAGAAGAAAACTGTGAATACTGACACTATGCCAAACAAACCTATAAAAGAAATAAAAGGAGACTCAGGACACATCTGTATCCACCTTAGCATGAAACTGACAACCATTAGTTAAACCCATTGCAATAAGGCACATGTGTGACATCGTAAATTGCAACAATGGGGATGAACATTAATGAGTTAGTGGGGCAATGACATGAACGACATTAATTACACAAACAACAACTTCATAAATGATAGAAAATAGTTCACTGCATTTGGACCGATTAACTGGAATTTCTAGGAAAATTTACAATATCTCGAGGTCCGACCAAATCAAGGGAAATCTACAGATCCTTAATGACAGACAATATGAATAGCCTTCAAAAATCCTAGACGTTTCTAGTAGGAACCCTAACGCCCATTGAGAACATTTGCTACAAGAAAATAGCAGTGAGTGTGTAAGGTTTGAGAACCATGGCATTCAAGATACAACAAAAGAACAAAGTTGTGGATACATCAGCACCTGTACAAGACAATCATAAGTATACTCACTCACGAAGACTGAATGCTCCAATGTTCATTTTTCTTGAACTGGAAAGCTCAAAGCTTCTTGACTGAGAGTAATCTTAAGGTGTTGTTGTTGAAGAGAACCTATACAGTGCAATAGACTAGGTCTTGTTTACAAAGTACGATGTTGGTGACACTGGGAAATTTCTAGAGCTTTCCAAAACAAAGTATATGGAGAAAAGCGAGTTAGGTGAAATGGTGCTCCAAGATTGGGCCATCGGATTGGCCAAGTATAGAATACTGAACTTGCTGGAAATACCCTACTTTGGAAAATCTGACCATGTGAAAATGTGTGCAAAATTGATGCTATCACAAGTGCATAGCAGATACTTATGGCTCAACATAGCAATATCTATTGATGTTGCACTGATTGAATCAATCATTGGTCTACCTTCCACTAGAGAAGATGTAAGTCTCCTCTTTGATAAAAAAATGGACTTAGGAAAAGAATTGTTGAAAAATATGGAACTCAACAGGGTAGTAGAGGTTTTATCATTGCTCAGATCAACAATTCAGCCGTGAAATTCACTGTCAGACTACTTGCTTGCAAGTTATTTCGAAAAGGGAGCCAATATCAAGTATCAACAGTGATCATTGCAGCTGTAGAAAAATGCATAGAAGGTGCCCATATGAATTGGTTAACATTCTTGATGAATGATTTCCTCGAAGACTGCACAGAAGCTTAAGAAAAGGATAATCCATTTCGATACTCTTAGGTATTGATTTGCATTTCATTTGTTGGTTGGAAGGAGACAGAAGGAATACAATTCTTTGATAGAAATCAAAGACCCTTCTTGGGAGCTAGTTTCTCAAACATGTGGGAGTCTTCAAATAAACGAAGATGGGAGCTGAACGAAATAAATTTATGTGTCTATTGTGAATAAATTAAACATGCTATGCGCGAAACTCCTCAAATATGGCCACACATATTTGAGAAATACAAGGGCATAATTCGTTTCAATCTTGGGCTTCATTATACCTTTGTTCAGGCCAAAAGAGACCTAAGCAAGTGATGGATGGCCACCAAGTTCATGTGGTCTGAGAATGATATTGTGCAGATAGTGCAGGAATGGGATGATGAGTGGAGAATACCATTGACAAAAGAAGAATAGATTGTGTTGAACAACAATGCAATTCCCATTGTGGAAGAGAAGTATACTGAAACTCATCCAAAGTCCACCAAACAAATTGTGCCCATTGAAAAGCGAAAAGAGACTAATCATGCAGAAGGATCAACAAGAAAGAAAATAAAATACTCTAATCCCAATCCAACATGTATCCTTACCTCAAATGATTTGGCAATAATAGGCATATAAATTAGAAATTCCATAGAAGAAGCTAAAGAGCATGTAGCCACAAAAGGTGAAGTTTAAGATCTCACATCTCAACAGGTAGAGATCATGCTAAATATGGATGAAAAGTTTGCTGATCTGCGACATCAGATACAGGTTGCCATAAAAGGAAAGGATAGTAAATATCATTCAAATGGATCGTAGTTTCATTCAGATATGTAGGAAACACTACCACACCAAGGATTGAATATTCTATGTGCAACATTGGGACTTTACACCCAAGAAACACAAGACTCGATAAGTCAAATTGAGTTATCTTTAGCCTTTTTATATGTATATGAATTACATGAGCTCCACACATCTGCTACATAAGAGATCAAAGAAAGATATGAAGCCACTACATCAGACTTGCACAAAAGACATAATGAAAGAGAAATCATGTAGGATGAATGTATGAGACTGAAGGAAGAACAAGAAAAGGATGTACAAAAGGAAACAAACTTTGGGAAAAAGAAGCAAAAGAATCCGTCACAAGAAGCGGCAATCTGAGACGGGAAGTAGAAGAGGAAAAACAAGGTGACTCAAAATTATATAAAACAGTAGAGGAAGTGTTTATTTCACTCCTAGAAATTCAAGAGATCGAAGACACTTCTGCAGAAGGGAAATTATTGAAAGTAAATGAAATCATTAAGTGGTTGCAGGAAAGAGTCACAAAACTATCACAAGCACCTACAACAGCTCCAGAAATTAGAGCAGAACACGAAAAAGTGCTCTAAAGAGTCAATATTGCATTTGAGAACATCAAAGTGTTGAATCTGAAATGCGTAGAGCTGCATGAAGAGAGTGCTCAGATATGGAAAAATATAATTGAAAATGAGCAGCTAAAAGAGGTGAATAAGAAGTTGCATAGTACCCAAGAATATGAACAAAAACATATTGAAAATCTAATTAATATGCTAGCTACTGAGAGACAAGAGAAAATGCAAGAGTTCAGAAAGATGCAGTGATAAATTAACATGCTCATAGAAGAACACAAGAGTCTAACTAAAGAAGTGTTTATCCTAACAGAGTTCTTTCCAAAACTACAAAATGAAATAAAAGAGGTAATTAGCAATGGCATAAAAGGACTTGAGTCTGTCTCTGGACAGGTAGAAACAACTCTAGCAACTAAGGAGAAAAAGCTTAAAGAAAAATTTGCTTATGCGAAAACGAGGTTACATAATCTAAAATATTCAGTTCAATCAGAAGTTATGCAAAGAAACGAAGCATGATGACAGGAGGAGTCATCCCTGGAAGCAATAAAAATAATACACCCCGCACAATATTTGGACCTCTTTGCCATTGATGTCAAAGGGGTATAAGTGCATGAAGATGAGGCATGAAATGAACATTAGATGCTGACATGTAGAAGTTGAGAGATGCATGAATCCGAGACATTTATGAAGAGGATGAACATAGAAGCGATGCATGAAGTTATCAGGATAACACAACAAGAGGGAGAAGTGAAGAAATAAAAGGAAAAACATGATACTACAACAAACATGAAATAACGTGAAGAATACTGAACATATGATCTGCGTAGATACAACAGGAAGCAATATGATTCACGCAGAGATAGAAAAAACACTGATAGAGAATGCAGTAGCCAAAATCCCCAATAACTTAGGGGGAGAACTACGACCAAGCACAAATGAAGCATACAACTCAAAGAAGATCAGGTACAACTTCATAAGGTGTTGACATCAATGCCAAAGGGGGCGATTGTTGAGCATTGGTTGTCATTGATGTCAACTAAAGATGATGTCAGTTGTTTGAATGCCATCCAATGTTAAAGAGGATGTCAACTGATTCATTCTGAGTAATTGATATCAACCAAAGTCAAAGTGGATACAACATTCCTAAAAAAGTATGAAGAATATTATGGAAGCCACTTTGAAGTAGTATATGCGCAAGAAGGAGAAGATAATGAAAATTAGAAGTATATGCGCAAGTGGTGAAGATGAAAGATATGTATGAAACTTTGGAGTATATATAAGAGTGCACTCCATCTGAAGATGTATATCAGGGATACACCACTCAAGCAACTTTGGAGTATATCTAAGAGTACATTCAGTTTGAATATGTGACATGCAGGTCAAGCTTGAAGAAGCACATAAGAAAAGGTACATAAGAATATACTTCATGAAGATCCAGTTCAAGAAGGAACACAAGTAATGTATCCTACATCATGTGGTCCTTGCACAGAACTTAAGTCCACCAAATCATACTCTCTCATGCTAGAAAATTGAAGGAGTTGGTTGAACAATGGTACATGTGTTCAAACAACCAAGGAGTTGGTTGAAAAAATGGTACGAGTGTGCAAGAAATCATGAGCATTGTTTGGTTAATGGTTGGAAGTGCACAAGTAGTTATTAGTTGGACAATCCTGAAAGCACACAAGCATAACCAATAAGAAAATGCTTTCAGTAAGTGGAATGTGCACAAGTTCCTAGAATGCTACAACGGTTGAAGACTATCTATGAGAAAATTCCATAGCCGATGGTATAGCAAGTGTGCAAGTCCCACAAGTGTTGGAAAAGAAGAAGTCAAAGTCCCACCAAGTAGAAATTGGCTAATGCACAGAATCCATAGAGTATCAATACATCAAGGGTGAATCACCCATATGCAATGATGAGGCACAAATCATAATCCCACCAAGTAGAAGCTGGAGTATGTGCAAAATCGATAGAGTATCAATACATCAAGGGCGCATCACTCATATGCAATGATGAGGCACGAGTCATAATCCCACCAAGTAGAAGCCGGTGTATGCACAGAATCCGCAGAGTATCAATACATCAAGGGTGCATCACCCATATGCAATGATGAGACATGGGTCATAATCCCACCAAGTAGCAGCTAGAGAATGTGCAGATTGCGCAAAGTATTGATATCACAAGGGAACATTACCCACAAGGGTTGGTACAACAAAGGTCATGAACATATGAAGATGAAGTAGAATATTGCACATGTACAACAAGGAAATGGTACATCAAGAGCACAATGGTACATCACCAAGGTGTGTAGTCCCACTTAGTTGTAGACCTTGAAGGCACTTTATACATCGGAGATGACACATCAATAGTGCAGATGAAGACATGTGGCATATGCACAATCCGTGAAGTATGGAAGAGGGCTGCCACGACCAACTTGTGAACATACAATCCGTAGATAACATGTACAAATAGAGATGCAAGTTGGTGAGTTGAAGTAATCTTTGTAGATAGTTTGGAAGTAAGCTTCAAGTAAGTTTCAATTTGTTTTTCGGGAATGGCTCGTGGACAAAACATAATGATCTAGCGAAGCGCCGAATGCGCACATACAACAAAATGAAGCTTTGATGGTGCGCAAAATGATGTTTTATATATGTGACGATTGCGCAAATACTGAAAGGAAGAAATATTGAAGAATGGGCAAGTGCTTGATGTTTCAAAGGAAAGTATCACAATCAGCACGTCAATAGTCATAGATGCTGTAGAGACATAAACGTAAAGATAGAACTGAATGTTATCAGATATTGTGCAAATGTCTAGCTGATGCATAAGAACATAAGTAAAAGTGTGTGAAGTTGATAACTACATCTGATGCACAACGATAGAACAACATCAGAATCCGATAGGCACATCAAGATACAAATGATCTGAGACAAGTGAGTTAAACTGAACGGACCAATTATTCGATGCATAGGACGTCGCAAATTATCTTAGAGGTTATCACACTTAAACAAAATAGACACATCGGAAAGTGTGCAGTTACTTCTATTATTGGTGCTTCACTTCATAACAACAAACTATCAATTGGAAGCATAGGATCACTTGTTCATTGTAGTCATGTAGAGGAGAACGTTGAACTAGAAAAGCAGACTATGGAATGTTGGGGCCAAGGTCGCAGCTATAGTAAAAGCTGCGAATTTTGGGAAAAAGCACGAGTATGGAAGGAAAGTGCTAATTTTGGGACAAGCACTAAGTTTGGGTAAGAAGGAGACGGTGCGCAGTACGGTGCCAGATGGATGATCTCAGCGCAGATCACGGACCGGAAATTGCGGAGATCGCGCGCACGTCATCGAAGAATGAAGGTGGCTCAGCTACCATAATAAATAAGGCGATGGAGTAGAGGGCTCAGCTACCCTCATTTAAAGGCTTAGTACAGAAGTTATGGTTGCTCGGATCAAGGAGGAGCAACGGACCAGAGCATTGAAGGCGAAGGACGATCGCCCATACCCACAATCTGCGCCGGAATTCACGGAGCCTGCAGGAAGCGGCGACGTGACTGCAAGCGGCGCCTACAGTACACCTAGCCATGTGCGTGGTTAGGGTTTTTGGGAATCACTGTTGGGAAAGGCCCACAGTTTTGTAAAGGTGTGACCGTCATGGCCACCGATATAGATGAATCATTGTAATGGGTAGAGGGGTTGTTTTTAGTTCCTTCCTTTTGGAGAATTAGAGAGTTGGATACTAGACTGTTAGAGAGCCAGTCTAAAGGATAGATCATGTGTTGATTATCCTTCATTGTATTTTCTACCCAGTGCGTAGAACTAGAGAGGAAGTCGGATAGCCGAGGAGCTAATCCCTGAGTTGCCAGACAGTCTGAGTCGACGTCTGTGCCTTTGTAATCTCCATAGAGAGGAGACTTGACTGAGAAAAGGGCTCCCAGCTGTGTGCGTGGAGTTTCCTGTAAGATCTAAGGCTGCAGCTGTGTGCGCAGCAAATTGTATAACTCTATCATTTTCTGGTTAATATAACGCTCCCGTGGACGTGGGTTTCCTCGAGGAGATGAGCTTCACTTATATCTTCTTGTTATAATGTTTGTGTGAATGATAACTATTTAGAGTTCATTATTTGTGTATGCAAGACTTCTGTCTTATCTTTGTGACTGTTTGAGCGAGTTGGGAAGATCCCTTGATAACTATAAGTGTCTTAAGTACTAAAGAAGTAGTAACGCACGGTCGCTGCGGCGAGGGCAGACTGCGTTACTGTGCTGGATGTGAAGGGCGAGGAAGTGTCTAGCGCATCGACCCAAGGGATAGTTGCCTGCTGCGTTAGAGAGGAGAAACTGCGCAGTAGACCTGCCAAGGAAGGAATCCACGCAGCTGCGCCGAGCGGCCTGCGGGAGGGTCCGACCGCCGATATTTTAGGAAGAAGAAGAGAAACAGAACAATCTCCGCGTCACCACGGTTAAGGAAACCTGATTCCTTAACCCCCCCATAGCCACTTCGGGTGAGACCTCGAGCTGCTGCGCAGCTCGTTGCCGAAAGGGCCAGTGTGCCAAGGGGTTTTGTTGCTGCGCTTCATTAAAACCCGGGTCTGCCCAGAAAAGAGCAGCCAACAAATGGTTCCGTTGCCGCGTGAATGAGACTTGTTATTTTGGAAACGCGCGAGATCGAGGAGCTAACAAATGGTTCCGTTGCCGCGTGAATGAGACTTGTTATTTTGGCGACGCGCGAGATTGAGGAGCTAACAAATGGTTCCGTTGCCTAGTGACCAACAAATGGTTCTGTTGTCTTATGACTTTTTGATCACATTACTTCCACGGCTTTGAACCCTGTTGATTGAGCCAACAAATGGTTCCGTTGCCTTGCGACTTCTTGTTGTAAGACTTACTAGCTACGTGACATCTGAGATTGTTGCTGAAGACAACATAAGGTTCTGTTACACTGAGACTTGCTCAGTTAACAAATGTGTTACTGGAATCCTACAGCTAAGGAAATTGGAGATTGGTTTGATTTAAAGGCTAAAGAGTTTGCTGAACAAGAAAATAGAAGCCCTACGCTTCAAACAGAAGATTGGTTACAGAAGTATATTTATGCTGACCTTTACAAAATTTTCTTTGTTACGTTTGCATTGGATTTACACGCTTGGATAGCCAAGTTAGCAGATTCTACACCTACGCTGCATATTGATCGACCCGTCACGTGGACGCCTGAGCTAGTCAGTATTGTGAAGCAGATAGACAATTCTGTTTCCCGCGCAGTAGACTTTTGGTTGAATAGTCTACTGGAAGGTTTCATTACCGAATTTGCAGTCGATACAAGAAAGAGTTTCAGTGAAGCTGAGAGGAGTTTCTTCCAAGTACACAGAGGTAAGTTCTTAAATTCTCTGAACTTATGGATTAAAATGCTTCTGTATGAAAAAGGAAAGCTATGTATTGCTTCTGATGAATAGCATAGTCAAGTAATGTCCGTAGATTCTGATAGTGATCCTGAAGTTATTGGTTGCACTCGTAGTGGAAAACGATATAAAGTAGGCCTTGACCAATATCCTTTTGAGTCTAGCCCAGACAATAGCCAAGTCCCTAGAGCAAGCCATAGAGAAAGACAAGGGAGTGCTCATATCCCGTATTACCCCTTTACACCGCAAAAACCAGACGGAGCTCAGTATAATCCTACAGTAACACCTTCTAGTAGCCCACACGGTACTTCTAGTACCTCTGTACCACCTTTGTTTAACCATCCCGGAGGCACTGCTACAGTACCTCCACCTCAAACCCGTGCAAGAAGGATGGGTGATGACATGAAGCTACCAACTTTTAGAGGAACAGGGATAGAGGACCCTGAGCAGCACTGGTTCTTATGTGAAGCCATTTGGACAATTAAGCAAATTAATGATGATGCTGTTAAACTGGTTCAGTTAGCAACCACACTAAGAGAAAGAGCCTTGACTTGGTTCATGAAATACTCAGCAGCACAGAATAGGACGCTTGCTGAGGTAAGAAATGCTATGATTCGGGAATTTAAGAAACCTAAGTCAGAATCACAGTGTATAACAGAGCTCAAAGACATCAAACAGTTACCTACAGAATCAGTATGGGACTTTGACCAGAAGTTCAAAGCCTTGATAGATCAAGTAAGCTTCGAGTTTGCACCACAGCAACATAAAGAATGGTTTATTGCTGCACTGCTTCCACACATTAGACTTCCCCTTATGCAACAGAATCTCAATACTCAGGAACAAGCCCTAGAAATGGCTATGAAACTAGAAGCTTCACCAATTGCAGGAACAAGCAACGATGTTGCGCACTTACAGAACCAATTAGCAAACTTAACCTTGCAAGTGCATGATATTAAGAAAGGCAAGGAGATCAAGGAAGAAATTTGGTGTACAAAATGTAAAGCCCAAGGTCATTCAAAGGACCATTGTCCTGTTTTCATAGACTATATTGCAACTGGAGCACCTAATCCTTTACCACAGGCACAAGGGCCTTGGTGTGAAATCTGCAGAACTAGAGGTCATAGACCACAAGAATGCCACTTACTTCAGAAATATGTACAAACTCCAAAGAATCTATATTGTAATTTTTGCAAATCAGTAGGTCATGATGAGAACAATTGTAGAGCATATGATCTTATGATAGAAAGAAAGCATGATATCTATAGGGTACAAGCAGAGACACAAGGACCCACAGCAGGACCACCTTATGACCAAACTCGGGACGCCCGAGCAGCAAATTACAGAGGACGCGGACGCACAACAAATTTTGGTCGCGGAAGAGGACAGATCACTTGTTATAATTGCGGAACACAAGGTCATTTTGCTAGGGATTGCCAAAATCCTACAACCCTCTGCAGGTATTGTAAATCTTCTGACCATATCATTGAAGAATGCCCTCAGTTACAGGCTAAGATGCAAGCAAAGACACCACAGGTCAATCAGAATATCCAGTTGATTGGAGCAGAAAAAAGAGAACCAGACCCTACAGTTAATATAGTGACACGCAGTGGAGCTACCACTGGTGCGCAAGAGATGGGAACGGGAAAGCAAGCGACGCAATGGGTGCGCCGCGCTAACATTAAACCAACCCCACTTAACCTACAGAAGCAAAAAGAAGCATTTAAGCAAGCTCAAGAGTATTTCTCAGATCCGAGAGCTTCAAGTTCTGCCGCAATTCCACAGACCATTAATAGATCGCAAGTGCTAAGACAAGACAACCTGGTACAAGAACAAGCCACTACAGCTGGAAGACCTGATGACGATAAGGAGCATGCACTAGGCAGTGTTCATGCGTTCCTGCGACAATGTTTAAAATTGTTGCGCAATGAACAAGCAACTCTAGAACTCCAACACCTGTTGGATCAGTGCCAACACTCTGCTTCGACGAACACACCGCAGTGTGCTGTTCACCAGATTAGGAGTCACACTAGAACAGGAAAAGAGATGAGGCTCACAGCGCAGATTGGAGCATTTGAAATGGACGAAGTCATGTTAGATTTGGGCTCAGAAGCCAATGTTCTCACTATGCAGACATGGGAACAGATGGGAAGCCCTCAGCTTACAAGATCCCCTATCCAGCTAAGACTCGCAAATCAGCAACGAGTCTCTCCATTGGGCAGATTACCCAATGTACCTATTGATATTGAAGGAGTAAGAAGCTCTGCAGATTTTGAAGTAATCAAAATTATGGATGATAGTAGACCATACCCAGCGCTGTTAGGAATAGACTGGGCACTTGATAATTTGGCTGTCATTAACCTGAAGAAAAGACAGATGACCTTTGAGGATGACCAGATCAGGGTCATCGCACCTCTTGATCCTATTCAAGGACCAAGATATATAGAACCCATTCGCGCAGAAGAGGAAGCGCGCCACATGGAAAGCTTGTATCAGATGACCACTAACCACAGTGACTATGTCAACCCCACAGCAGACGGCCATATCAGCTGGCGATGTGATAGCTCGTGCACATCAGATTCAGATGCAGGATTGGAAAACTGGCAGAATCGTCTACATGAGGTTTCTGCAAGACGTTGCGCCATGATGACTAAATCCATTCGATGGATTGGCACAGAATTAATTGATACTCCAACTTTTGATGGCTTAACTGAAGTAACTAAATTCATACAGTAATATGAACAAAAGCTTCCAGAACCGCAGCGCATACAGGCACTAGATATAGCATTGCGCGCTACACCCGCAAGATGGTGGATTGCACACAAGGAGAATATTCATACATGGACAGACTGTCGCAGATTGATACTGCGCAGATTTCAGGACACTACAGCCGAAGCGCTACGCAAATATGAAGGACAGAGTGACCCCAGGTCACACATTGAAGCATGTATTCAGCAATGGTCAGATATTCCGGAAGATGAGTGGGTTCACCAATTCATCCACACATTGGATACAATTCCAAGGAATTGGTATACTGAAATAGAATTGCGCAAAGGCACTCTTACTTGGGATCTTATGATAGAAAGCTTTCAACTTACCTTTAGCTTTGAGTCAGAACATCCAAGCATTGATCAGGCTCTGAAGTGTATTAAAAAGAAGGTATTTGAACCAGGTCTAGTAACAGAATATTCCCAACCAGATTGGGCTGTCCAGATAGAACATGCCCTGGAATGTTATAACTTCACCGCCGAAGATGAGGAGGATGATCCTCGTAACATCAATATCCCAGAATCAGAAGGGACGCGCAATATTGAAAGTCCTGAGCTTGATATTCCTGCCATCACAGAACACGTCAAGCTCAAGAAAGTTAACATTGGCACAGAAGCTGACCCAAAGTTTGCTTCTATAGGAGACTATTGGGACGATGAAACTGTTGCGCATGTTTCAGATTTATTACGTGACTACCAGGATATCTTTCCTACCAAGTTCACAGAAATGAAAGGCATCCTAGGAGACTTAGGAGTGATGCGCATACCTCTAAAACCAGATGCCAAGCCAGTAAAGCAGCGCCCATACAGGTTGAACCCGCGCTACAAAGAAAAAGTCAAAGAAGAAATTGATAAGATGCTTGCAGCAGGTATTATTGAGCCAGTAGAGGAAAGCGATTGGATTAGTCCTATGGTGGTCCAAGAAAAGAAAACGAAAGGTGAAATAAGAATTTGTGTCGACTTGCGCAAACTCAATGATGCATCAGCGCACGACCCATTTCCCACTCCTTTCACAGATGAAGTACTTGATAATGTTGGAGGACAAGAGGCTTACTCTTTCACTGATGGTTTCTCGGGATATCATCAGATCAGAATCCATCCGGATGACCGCCACAAGACTACTTTTGCAACTGAATGGGGCTCATTCCAGTATACGGTAATGCCCTTTGGTCTTAAAAACGCACCTGCTATCTTCTCTAGAGTCGTTGTTGCTGTTTTTAAAGAATTTATCCACAAGTTTTTAGAAGTCTATTTTGATGACTGGACTGTATTTGGTTTACTAAAGAACCATATTGCGAATCTGCGCATGATGCTAGAAAAATGTAGACAGCATCAGATTTCCCTTAACTTGAAAAAATGTATATTTTGTGCGCCCTTTGGTATTTTGTTGGGACATATTGTATGCAGACAAGGACTTCTGATGGATCCTGCGAAGGTTGCCATCATTGCTAATTTACCTGCGCCCAACTCAGTTAAGCAATTGCGCACTACATTGGGACATACAGGATACTACAGAAAATTCATCAAAGGATATGCAAGGATCACAGCACCTATGGAAAGATTGCTGAAGAAGGATTCGAAGTTCCAATGGACAGAAGAATGCCAACAGAGCTTGGACACACTTAAAGAAAAGATGATCACAGCGCCTATTCTAGTTTTCCCGGATTGGAGAAAACCTTTTCATGTTCATGTTGATGCTTCTTCCATAGCATTAGGAATCGTGCTTACACAGTCTGGAGAAGGAAGTATTGACCACCCAATTGCTTACTCCAGCAGAAAGCTATCTACAGCTGAGAAGAATTACACCACTACAGAAAGGGAAGGACTAGTTATGGTGTATGCCTTACAGAAATTCAGACACTACCTGTTAGGAGCTCACTTTAAAATGTATACTGACCATTCTGCTTTGAAATATTTGGTCAATAAACCAGTTTTAGGAGGCAGAATTTGCAGATGGCTACTGCTCTTTCAAGAGTATGATTTTGAGGTTATTGTAAAGCCAGGCAGATTGAATGCAGGGCCTGACCATCTATCCAGAATAGAGTCAGGAGAGGAACCTACGAGTCTGGAGGACAATCTTCCTGACGCACAGTTGTTTTATATCCAAGCAGCAGACGAATATTATTCTGATATTCTTAAGTTTCTCACTACCGGACAAGCGCCGGCTGAGTTTACAATCCAGCAAAAGAAGCAACTTGTTGTTCGAGCCGCAGACTTCACTTTGATAGCAGGCCAGCTTTATAAGTTGGGCCCTGACGAAATTTTGCGCAGATGTATCTTACCACATGAAAAGAGCTCTATCATCACAGAAGCGCACTCAGGTACCGCAGGAGGCCATTTCGCAGGAAAGCCGACTGCGCAGAAAATATTAGCCGCAGGACTTTGGTGGCCGACATTGCACAAGGATACTAAGGAATTCTGTAAATGTTGCGATGTGTGCCAGCGCACAGGAAAACCCTCAAGGAGAGATGAAATGCCGCTAAGACCCCAGATCACACTGCGTGCTTTTGATAAATGGGCCATTGACTTTGTAGGACCTATTAACCCACCAGGAAAAAGAACTGGCGCAAGATATATCATTACAGCTACTGAATACCTCACCAGATGGGCTGAGGCGAAGCCAGTTAAGAACTGCGACGCTGCTACTGCCGCGCAGTTCATTTTCGAGAACATTATCACTAGGTTTGGATGCCCGGTGATCCTCATGAGTGATCAAGGTACACATTTCCTCAATGAGACTATAGAGGCCCTTACTCAAGAATTTCAAATTAATCACCATAAGAGTACACCCTACCATCCTCAAGCTAATGGTACGGTGGAAGCATTCAATAAGATTCTTGAGAATGCCCTGACGAAAATCTGTAATCAACAAAGAGATGATTGGGACCTTAGAGTCACAGCTGTATTATGGGCTTACAGAACTACTTGCAAGAAACTAACAGGTCACACACCTTTCAGCTTGGTGTATGGACAAGAAGCAGTTATGCCCATGGAATACATTGTTCCCAGTCTCCGAATTGCGCAAATTACAGAAATGGCAGATCCTGACACTATGAATGAAAGACTTTCGCAACTGCTCTCCTTAGAAGAAGACAGACTTTTGGCCGGATTTCATCAACAGGTACAGAAGGCAAGACAGAAAGCTTGGCATGACAGGCACATTAAGCATAAGCACTTTGAAGAAGGAGACTTGGTACTCCTTTATGATAGTAAATTCATCAAGTTTCCAGGCAAGTTTCGTGTGCATTGGTTAGGTCCTTTTCAGATAATAAAAATAACAGACGGAGGCGCAGTTCAGCTTGCAAAGCTGAATGGAGAACTACTACCTACAATGATAAACGGGAGTCGGCTTAAGCTTTATTGCGACGGCCACTCCTCCCTGTCGACATAATATATTACTCAAGAATGCAGATGCCCAGTGTAGTTGAAAGAGACATCGCATTTAGTCTACACGGAAGCTGCGACACACCCTCAGTTTCCAGCTTCCTGCGCAGTTCCTTGAAATATCCGCGCATCCTGAATAAAAATTGCTTGAACAAAGCTTAGCGGTCCGCTTTGGCGAAGTTTTGCTTTATGGACCATTGGACTATCGCTCTTGCGAAGTCCCCTTTCATAATTTGCCGCTGAAAAGAGTTTTGTTGTGAACCCATAGAGGCACAGTTTCCTAAGTTGAAATGACCCGCCGGAAATTTTGAATTACAGCAGTTATGTAGCCGCGTTTGAATAAATGAAGGATAAGGCCGCTATTTAATTCTACCCGTTCTGACGGATTCGGCTTAATCTCCGAAAGATTTGCATTTAACCCAGGCGCCGAAAGCATTAGCTTCTCCCGGAAGGCTGTCAGAACCCGTCAATCACACTAAATGCACCGCTACGGCAAGGAGGATAGCGTGTTGTCAACTCACCAGTAGCCGCCTACCGCTACGTAACCCCACTTGGTCGCATTTACTATCCCCGCTGGCTATACATACCTCACACTTGTATCATTTTCGGGTTACCGTCTCGAGTTGCATAAGTTGTATTTGAAGATCTGCATTATTGTTTTCAGAGCCGAGTGTGCAGACTATTTTCCCTTGTTTTCAGCATCCATACCCTACGCAGATCCGCCATTTGCTGTCCAGAGTTTTGTTATTTACATTGGTTCACGACGGAGAATTTATCGACTGAAGAAGTTGTTCGTCAATTCCTACGCCGCGGCTTAGATTTCGGCATGGCCACTCCGGTGACGGCTTCGACCTACGTACACCCCGGTGCTACTGATCCCAGAACATCTCCAGGCACAAGAGCATCTCAGCAGCAGCCGGAGGAACCTGTTCCAGAGCCGCTCGCGTCTATGGTGAACTACATTCCGCCGCGTCCAGATGATGCGCCGGATGTACAGATTCCGAAGAATGCAAAGTATCCAATTCCGCTACCGCCACTACCGGCTAGTGTGCGGGTAGAAGGCCAACTATTGGGAAACATTCCATTGGTTAAATTCTCTGATTTTAACCTTGGAGACTATAAGACATATCCTCAGTTTCAGTTGGACCGATATCTGGATATCGTCCATAATCCCACCAGGCAGGTTGATGAGTTTATCCCGAAGGGATTTGCAGCAAATCTTGAGCGCCCTGGACTCTTGAATTTGTTGAAGCTACCGCACTTTGGGCGTAGCAATGAAGTGAACGCAGTCGTTAAAACACTGCTATCCTGCGTTCATGGAGGTTACCTTTGGCTCGGGAGGCCAATTGATCTAAATGTTGATTTGATACACCGTATCACCGGTCTATCCAAGGTTGGTAAGGATCCCAACATCCATTTTGTGGGAAAGGAGAAGGACCGAAAATTAGCTGCAAAGCTGGTCCAGAAATATAACTTGACAAGAGGAGGTCGGGCTTATGACCTCACGACCGTTGAAGATGAGGCACTTCGCTTCACAGGAAGTCTGCTTGCAGGCAGACTTCTCACAAAGTGCCGACCGAAAGAAGTTACTGGAGCTGTCGTCGAGCTCGCTATCGCAGCTACGGAGGGAGAACAGTACAACTGGTCTCTCTTCCTGCTGAATTCTTTTTTGGCTGATTGCCTGAATGTGCAGGACAATCCAGGCCAATCATTCCATTTTTCGTGGCTTCTAATTCTATGCGCTCTCGTCGGGTGGAAGGAGCCCCCAAATACTCAGTTCCGTCCACGCCGCGCAGGAGAGGTTGCCGGCATGTGCTACATCAACCTCTGGGATTCCCCTAATCCCGCGAAGCGCAAGATGAATCGCGCTGTTTTTTGTGAGTACTACTATCTCCTCCGAGACACCATACAAGATATGCCAAGGCTGAGCGAGGAGACAGCCACATTGTATGAAGGGAAGTTGGCTTTTACTGCCGACATCCATCAACTCTACCTTCGGCCTTGCGACATTCCAGGTGACTGGGCGCTAGGTCTTTACAGGATGACCACAGAAGATGTCGAAGAAACCATTAAGTCGTGGTCGGACGAATGGAGAGCAGCAGCTGACATCGCACCTGCGATGCCACCCGCCGCTGCGCAAGAAAAGGATAAGGGCAAGGAAGCCCCTGAGCAAAGAAGCGATGAAGGCTCAACAGAACCAGCCACAAAGAAGCAGAAAGTGTCGCATCCCACTGAGGCCATTCCCTCGGAGGTCGACAAATACTTGAAAGAGCAATTTCGTGAGATGAGGAACATGCATGCTCACATCCGAAGTGCTCTAGACTTACAATTTGTAGAACTAAAAGGTCTCGCAGGAAGGATTGCGCAGACCCATGCGCCAGCATCTACTTCGCAGGCGCCACAACCAGTTCCAACTGATGAGCGAGTTGAAGAACTCACAGAAAGGCACACTGTCGTGCATATTCCGCCTACCAGCATGACACTTCCAGATCCTCTAGCTGAACTACAGGTAAGCACAGTTGGACCTGTAGAAATTAATTTGTCTATGATTCCTATAGAAACCCTACAGCTTGTACAGGAGAAAGTTTCTCTTGAGTTGAGAGCTAGAGAGCTCTCTACTTTCCAGGCAAACCAACGACTGCAATCGCAGGAGATAGAGCTGAAGGAAAGTCATAAGAATATCTCTGCGAAGCTTGCACTCTATGAGGCGCAAGACACCGGCATCAGAAACGCAATAGAAGAGATTGCCCAGGAATTGCCGGCTTGCGAGATTCAACCAGACCTCCCTCTGGTTGCAAAAGTTCAAATTATTGGCGAAAGGGCGAAAACCCTGGAGCAAGAAATAGCTGCTATGGCAGAAGGCCATAAAACCCAGATTGCTGAGCTAGAAGCTCGCGTTGCTGCGCATCTTACGGATGATGCGCAGGTACAATTTGAAGCATTGAGCAGAGCTTCCACACGAATGAAAGGTCGAGTACAGGAAGCCAAGAACCTGATGGACCAGGCTATGGAAGCATGGTCAGAGCTTGTGAACCTCCCTTTTAAAGTGGGACTATCAGAACAGGTGCAAGCTGCAGAACAGTCTCTCACTGTTCTGAATGAAGAAGCTAAGTCCTTAACAGGCTTGCCAAAGATGAAGAAAATGGGCGAAGTGCGCAAAATGCAGCAGCAACTGCACAAGCTCAGAACTGAAGATGAGAAGCTCACCAACAGCATTCAGCCATTCATGGATGAGTATGCTGAAATCGTTGGCCAGGTTGAGACAAAAATCAAAGAAATTACCGAGTCTCAAGAGCTCATTGATACACTCACTAAAGATGAAACGACCGCAGAAACAGTGCAAACAGCTGATGAGTGTATCGAGGAATTGGACTCCGCTATTGCGAAATGGCAGAAAACATTCGCGGAGATTCAAGAAAACGCAGATGCGCAAATCAAACAACCACGCGCTAGTGCGAGTGGCTCGAGGGCGAGCCACAAGTGAGTGTTGGGGGCCTGTTGGGGCCAAGGTCGCAGCTATAGTAAAAGCTGCGAATTTTGGGAAAAAGCACGAGTATGGAAGGAAAGTGCTAATTTTGGGACAAGCACTAAGTTTGGGTAAGAAGGAGACGGTGCGCAGTACGGTGCCAGATGGATGATCTCAGCGCAGATCACGGACCGGAAATTGCGGAGATCGCGCGCACGTCATCGAAGAATGAAGGTGGCTCAACTACCATAATAAATAAGGCGATGGAGTAGAGGGCTCAGCTACCCTCATTTAAAGGCTTAGTACAGAAGTTATGGTTGCTCGGATCAAGGAGGAGCAACGGACCAGAGCATTGAAGGCGAAGGACGATCGCCCATACCCACAATCTGCGCCGGAATTCACGGAGCCTGCAGGAAGCGGCGACGTGACTGCAAGCGGCGCCTACAGTACACCTAGCCATGTGCGTGGTTAGGGTTTTTGGGAATCACTGTTGGGAAAGGCCCACAGTTTTGTAAAGGTGTGACCGTCATGGCCACCGATATAGATGAATCATTGTAATGGGTAGAGGGGTTGTTTTTAGTTCCTTCCTTTTGGAGAATTAGAGAGTTGGATACTAGACTGTTAGAGAGCCAGTCTAAAGGATAGATCATGTGTTGATTATCCTTCATTGTATTTTCTACCCAGTGCGTAGAACTAGAGAGGAAGTCGGATAGCCGAGGAGCTAATCCCTGAGTTGCCAGACAGTCTGAGTCGACGTCTGTGCCTTTGTAATCTCCATAGAGAGGAGACTTGACTGAGAAAAGGGCTCCCAGCTGTGTGCGTGGAGTTTCCTGTAAGATCTAAGGCTGCAGCTGTGTGCGCAGCAAATTGTATAACTCTATCATTTTCTGGTTAATATAACGCTCCCGTGGACGTGGGTTTCCTCGAGGAGATGAGCTTCACTTATATCTTCTTGTTATAATGTTTGTGTGAATGATAACTATTTAGAGTTCATTATTTGTGTATGCAAGACTTCTGTCTTATCTTTGTGACTGTTTGAGCGAGTTGGGAAGATCCCTTGATAACTATAAGTGTCTTAAGTACTAAAGAAGTAGTAACGCACGGTCGCTGCGGCGAGGGCAGACTGCGTTACTGTGCTGGATGTGAAGGGCGAGGAAGTGTCTAGCGCATCGACCCAAGGGATAGTTGCCTGCTGCGTTAGAGAGGAGAAACTGCGCAGTAGACCTGCCAAGGAAGGAATCCACGCAGCTGCGCCGAGCGGCCTGCGGGAGGGTCCGACCGCCGATATTTTAGGAAGAAGAAGAGAAACAGAACAATCTCCGCATCACCACGGTTAAGGAAACCTGATTCCTTAACCCCCCCATAGCCACTTCGGGTGAGACCTCGAGCTGCTGCGCAGCTCGTTGCCGAAAGGGCCAGTGTGCCAAGGGGTTTTGTTGCTGCGCTTCATTAAAACCCGGGTCTGCCCAGAAAAGAGCAGCCAACATGGAATCAACAGAGCACACAATATATGAACTGAGTCATCAACACACTAGTACAAAATGTGAAATTAATGACTAAAAAAATGACTAAAATTCGACTATAAACGACTATTTTTGAGTCGGTGACTAATAGTATCCGATTTCCACAATCTTCTCTCTAGTCGTATTTCACTTGTCATTAATTGGTTGACTTATTAGTCATTGATAGTCATTGATTTAGTCATTGATACTCACTGATTTAGTCATTGATTGTCACAATTAACGATCAAATATACGACTAAATAAACTACTAGATGATAACATATTAATGGCTAAACTAAATACGACTAAACGTTAGTCGTGCTATAAGATACTAGAAATTAGCTACTAATAGCCGTATATATGCAAATTTAGTCATTTTCTTAGTCACTAATTATTTATGATAGGGTACGGAGGAATCGAACCACCAATCTCCTACCTATAATTAGGCAGGTGCTCTACCATTGAGCTAGCACCCTTTAAGAAGTTGTTATTGCTTGACAGTGATGATATTCAAACAAATTTTGCATCATTCAAGCATACAAAATAATGATTACCAAGTTACTATAGATCCATAATGGCTTACCTTGTACTAGTCCTTCAAGACTATCAATTCCAGACACTGTAACCGTATCCTTGTCTCTATTTTCATATGTGAAACTTAGGTTTAATGGTAAAAAAACATAAGGAAAACAAAATATTTAGTGAATTAAGGGAAAAATACAATTATGTTACAACCTGGGTCAAGAAATCAATCCCACACAATATTAGGAAAAGGAAACGCATATCAATTAGCTTCCCTTGATCACAATTTCCTTGAAACAATACAGATTGGTAAAAGCAGTCACTAAACTTGATATAATGGAAAAATACCACACTTCAACCTTGTCTCCATGAATTTGAAACCATTGCAAACTCATAAATATGGAAAAATACAAAGGCTATAGACTTCATTTTTGCTTCATAGAACAAAGCCTCCCTTTCTAGTTCACATCGCACTTTCATCATGACCCATCAAGGTCCCATAAGCATAAATACGTCCAAAGCATAAAAGCAACAACAGAATCCAGGAGTCAACAAAAATCATGATTAAAAAAAAATGTTGAATGAATACCGAACAAATCAATCCTACACATGAATTGGCAGCCTGCATCTAGCATAAATGTATATAGAAGCTAACTCGTCTAGAGATTAGAAGTAATCTGAAGTCTACCTGGTTATTGTCACGAGACACGATCAAGTTTTTAATGGGATACATGTTCAAAATATAAACAGACCTATTCTACTTTGCAACAAAAAAGTCACGCAAGCATACAAACCTTCAAATTCAAAATAGTGAATACGACTTTCGTCAAAATTAGTAAATGTCATGTCATGAGCCCTAGATTTTTCCCGGACTTCAAACAATGTCAGAAACACTGCTTCATCAAACAACTAAGCAAATATCAACGAATATTCCTCCATCAAACCCACCATCATGAAAAACTTGATGTTCTTGGACGCAAGAGACAGAGATGGCAATATAAATAAAAGCCACTAAACATTATGCATGTAAAGAATAAGACACAATCCATTTAAACCACAATTTGATAGAAACTTGCATACCTCAAAACTTTCATAAAAGAGTTGGTTTGTCAGCACGACGACATAATTAATCTTAAATAGAATAATTATAGTTGCACATTTAAAAGAAAGAGATAGCAAAGAATGAACCAAAGATGATATATTTTGCCAGCATTTTGTTTTTAATCCACCCTCAAAAAACATATACGAATAGAAAACAATGATGTTTAAAGAGAACTTACCCTATTACCATGAGGAGTCCCAACTCTTTGTGCCTCAGAGTTTCCATAACCAGTTCTTGGTTTTTTCTCTACTAGCTTAAGAATCTGGAAAGAGCACATCAGTGTTTCATCAACACTCATCACTGCACTGACACTGTCGAATTCACCACAGTAATTTGGAGTTGAGAAGACTGTAACAAGCTTCCTATCAGCAAAACATTTCATAACCATCCTCCACCACCTGCACAACAAGGAACTCCATCAGCTATTTAATCATGACTATTTTTACTTTTTAAGCAAATAATTATCAAAATATATTCACAGTACCTTCAGTTTCTTGAAACCATATTTTTCTCAAAGCATCATACTACACATGAACTTATCTTCCAGCAATAAGAATACAGATAAGGAAGTCAAAATCAAATTATAAGATAACCTAATGTGCACAACATTTGAGATCCAGACCAAGCTTTTGGAGAAGGTCAGACACCCTGTCAGGACCAAATGTGCAAGAAACACCTCTGTCATTCACCCTCCAGCCTTCAATTTCTCTGCTAGGGTCTAACCAAAGAAGATCACATAACAACCCTGTATCTGGCACATATGCAGGTCAATATATGCTCCTTATTTGTTCCAAATTGCTCAGTTCAGGTGAAAGACCACCATGCATGCATAGGATCTTTTCACCTATAACAGCAGCAACTGGAAGACAATTGAAACAGTCCGTAAAAAGTTTCCATAATCTAACATTGAATCTGTGCTCGCATTCATCATAGAAGCCATATATGCAATTGATTGAGGCACATTCATGATTTCCCCTCAGAAGGAAAAACATTTCTGGGTATTTAATTTTGTAAGCAAGGAGGAGACATATTGTCGCTAGGATTTGTTCGCCCCGGTCCACATAATCCCCCAAGAATAAGTAATTTTATTTTGGTGTTAAACCACCATATTCAAAAAGGCGTAGAAGATCAGAATACTGGCCATGAACATCACCTACAAGAGCAATATGTAAAAATTAAAATAATTGGAAAATGGTCTCTGCTAGGGTCTGACCAAAGAAGATCACATAACAACCCTGTATTTGGCACATCTGCAAGTCGAGATATCCTCCTTATTTGTTCCAAATTACTTAGTTCAGGTGAAAGACCACCATGCATGCATAGGATGTTTTCACCTATAACAACATCAACTGGAAGACAGTTTAAATAGTCCGTAAAAAGTTTCCATAATCTAACATTGAATTTGCGCTTGCATTCATCATAGAAGCCATATAAAGTTTCCATAATCTAACATTGAATCTGCGCTTGCATTCATCATAGAAGCCATATATGCGATTGATTGAGGCACATTCATGATTTCCCCTCAGAAGGAAAATGATTTCTGGGTATTTAACTTTGTAAGCAAGGAGGAGACATATTGTCTCTAGGATTTGTTTTCCCCGGTCCACATTATCCCCCAAGAATAAGTTATTTGATTTTGGTGTTAAACCACCATATTAAAAAAGGCGTAGAAGACATGATACTGGCCATGAACATCACCTACAAGAGCAATATGTAAAAATTAAAATAATTGGAAAATGGTCTCTGCTGGGGTCTGACCAAAGAAGATCACATAACAACCCTCTATCTGGCACATCTATAGGTTGAGATATGCTCCGTATTTGTTCCAAATTGCTCAGTTCAGGTGAAAGACCACCATGCATGCATAGGATCTTTTCACCTATAACAACAGCAACTGGAAGATAGTTGAAACAGTGCGTAAAAAGTTTGCATAATCTAACATTGAATCTGCACTTGCATTCATCATAGAAGCCATATATGCGATTGATTGAGGCACATTCGTGATTTCCCCTCAGAAGGAAAAAAATTTCTAGGTATTTAATTTTGTAAGAAAGGAGGAGACATATTGTCGCTAGGATTTGTTTGCCCCGGTCCACATAATCCCCCAAGAATAAGTAATTTGATTTTGGTGTTAAACCACCATATTAAAAAAGGTGTAGAAGATCAAAATACTGGCCGTGAACATCACCTACAAGAGAAATATGTAAAAATTAAAATAATTGGAAAATGGCATGCAACCAATGCTAATGAAAGGAACAATCCAAAGAAGTACAATAACTTCATAAAGATTCACATTTAAGTTCCAAGACATGTGCTAGAAAGAATGTACATAAATAGATCCTTTGTTTGTGAACTTAATATGGATGAAGGAACCATGATAAAAGTAGACAAAATCCTATCAATAAGTCAGGGCTACATTCTGAGTAATAAGAAGTGTGGATTTAAGAAGTGTCAAATATAGTTTATCTGGTTGAATAGCATGGAAGTGTGGATTTAACTAAGGGTATGTGGGAGATGTTATTGAGTGAAGAACTTTAGGGACCCATGCGTGGTTTGCATACTTTTGAGAAACATGCACAAAATGCAGGGTCAACAATTTCAATTATTTGTGATTGGTACCTAGAGAATGTTGTTAAGGATCTAAATGATGTTGGTATTTTATTTATATCTATAGATAAGTGCTTCAAGAGTGCAATACTAGTTGGGAAATACTTTGTTTAGATAGTAACAAAACTTTGTGTACTGAAGGATTTTATTCAGTTTTTTGGTCCCTATGGGGGTGAGAAACTTGATGGTATTTTCTGAGAACATCTTACTGCTCTTTTGAACTGCATAATATGGGTGCATTTCAGACATGCATGTGCATGAAAAGCAGCAATGAGGGTGAAAATAATCTATTCTGAGCATTCTTTGGGAACAAATCTATAGATCTGTACCAATTAAGAGTAAGTAGCCTTCTACTATCCTCAACAGAATTTAATTAATTGCAACAAGGAGTAAATATGTTTAATTTATGGAGACCTGTAGCTGTAATGGTTTTCTGAGGGTTTTTTCAAAAATTCCTACCATCAATGTTCTGGGTCAATTAACTGTTTAATCTTACGAGCAATCAGCTATAAATGGTTTGACAAGATTGATAAATTCGTGGGTTTTAATTCCCAGTTTCACATCTACCTCCCCTCCACCGAGCCAAAAAAATCTGGCCTTAGTTTAACAATAGCATCTGACATAATCACCTGTGACAGAAGAGAAGAAACATAAATAAATAAGCATATATTTAATAATCAGATAAATGGGAACTTGCTAGTTAGAAATATGAAATCACTCATTCACAAAAACATATCGTCAAAAAAAGAACCATACAGGAATATCTGTCTTCATGCCAATTGGAGTTACAACATTGTGCACATATCCTGTTAGTTCACATGCCACTTCCTCAAGTGCAAGCCTCACTGCAACAATGGTTCAAAAAGAAAAGCTTATGAATATAACATAACCACATGTCAAAAGACTTATGCATGTGCAGGTGAAAATTGGTATAGACCTATTAATTGTTGCATGTTGAATTTTGTATATAAAATTAATATAAAAATAGATTGTTTGTATAGCATGCATGTTGAGCGCTCTTTAACTCTCTTTTCAAAGTCCTTTTCATCTTCCCCCTCACGGTACTTGTTCACTATCGGTCTCTTGCCCGTATTTATCCTTGGACATAAATTACCACCCAATTAGGGGAGTTTTATTCAGAGGCATTCAAGTATCTATCACACCATTTAGTCCAGTTCCTGTGTAACTTACATACAAAGTAGAGTGTTCTTGTTTGGCTATTCAAGATGGGCACAATAAAAGAAAATGCCTATACAGAAATTCAGCTTGCTGCTTGCCAATTTACCACTATGAAAACAAGCATTGAAGTTTGAAAACGACAACAAAAAGATTAAATTCAATACAAGACCAATACAAAGTGCTTCTCGTGAGGCATTCATGAGATATTGCTAGACCAATACAGAAGCCTGCAGTGTATGCTGGCCAGTTTATTAGGAAGCCATCCACAAATGTGGGGAAGTGTCCCTGAGTTTCCCCACAAGGTTTTATTTGGAGAAAAAATCTTACATAACTATGCCTTTGAGTTGAATGGATTCCACTTAATGCTTCTACCATAGATTTAATGTGCTTCCAATTTACACATCCCACATTCTTGGTTAGAAACAGGGAAGAAAGCTCTGGTGGGGGTAAAATGATACCCTTTTTCATATTTAAGAAAATTTTCCATATATTCCATGCTAGACCAGTTTACATTGCAGCTTGTTTGCATATCAGAACTCTGAAAAAGTGAGAGTATGCTCCATATCTCCAAGTCCAGTAAAAAACATGCAAGAAGAAACTAATGAACCATCAAGTGCACTTGGATCTAGAAAAAGGAATGAAATTGGCCATGAGATATTACTCAAGACATCAACTAGATATGATAGTTCTGATTGCTCCCACTCTAGGCACAGGAGCAAACATTTCCTCAAAGTCTATTCCTACAACCTGAGCATATCCTTTCCATACAAGTCTTTCTTTATTTCTAATTACTTGTCCATCTTCATTAAGCTTGTTTCTGAAAACCCATGTTGTACCAATCACATTTTTATCCTTCGGTCTTGGAACCAGTTCGCATGTCTCATTCTTCTCTATCTGTATTACACCAACATTTAGCACAATCTATGCTTTGCAATTGTTTGCAGAAAGATGGTTTCACAACCAAAGTTACTCAATTCTGAGCTAGGGTTGGCCATAAGGATTCCAAGATCAAATATAAATAATGAAATATGACAACAAATACAAACAAGGTGATGGCCTAAAATCCATTTTCAACATAGTTTCTTTGTGAAGCGCAGCTAAAACACATCTAGACAGATTAATTATGATATGGCCCTATTGGTAACGGTCTCAGCGATACGTTTGAAGTTTGAACAACTCTACATTTAATAGATTTACCATAGCAATTTAGAGAGAATTGGCAGGCCTTGATCTATATTCCAATGTAAATTTCTATTACTGACAAATAAGATGTTTTTGAGTTTGGAAAGCAGACCAGCATTGTAATCTTTTTCGTAGAAAAATATTGTCTTCAATTTGTCCTTGCACAAAAGCCTCTTTGTTATAATTGCTTTTATATGGCCTATATTTTTTTTCATCCATTTTCCTTTCTTCTCCCAACAATCTGGTGTCCCTTCCTCAATATTATTATATAACAAATAGCACACTTCTTAAATAGGAAAAAAGTAGTATATTTTATATTTTATACAAATTGAAAGCCTTGATTAATTTTGTGACATCATTGCACCATGTGACAGAAAGTTCAAAAAGAAACATGATTGCATAACTAGTAGACCATAAAAATATTTTTAAAAGGCTTCACTCTGAATCTGCTTATGAATAAATGTGTTAAAAAAAAATAATAAAGTCCAGGACTCCAACATTATCAGTAGCAAACCCATTGTGTGGTTAACATGAAATTATTTTGTGTTTGTGAGTGCTTTATTGTATTACTAGATCAATATATGACACAACAAATGAAAATCATATTACTATTTTTATCATGTGGAGGATTCTCACCATCTAAATGACATTGGTAGTGGCGGCTGTCTTTGTCACAATAATCTGAATGGCACACAACCCCATACCACCATCCTTCCAAGCAAGAGTAACATTGAATGAAAGATTATTTCAAAGAAAATAATCATGTATTTTCCAAGCATAAGAGGATATCAATTGAAGCATGAACAAAGTACTTACCTGCATAACTCACTATGACTACGTATCAACATAAGAATAATTACAACTATAATAAAACAACCACTTGTGCACAAGATCCAAGACTTTAGTCCATAAAAAGTATGAAGGCTACACGTACCATATGGAAATTCCTTGTTCCTTCTACACTGTATCTCAACATTATCTCCAGGACATAGGTCATTCAAACAATCATATAGGTGAAGATCATGGGCAGGCCTATCCACTAGAGGTGCTCGCAGCCTCTCCCATTGTACTCCTTCCCCAACGACAATAGTTCGATGACCATGTGGTGGATAATTGCAAAGGAAACTCTTAAATTTTGATGCAATTATGTAAATATTTCCTGCAGGCAGTACCCTGAGAAGTCAACTAGAATTAAGAGTCAACAACAGAATTTCAAAGTGAGGTCCATCCATCTTATAGGTTTAGCGGCAAATTGGAGTGCTTGTAGTTGCTGCAATGTTGACTCGGGTTCAAACTTCAAAACCTGGAAAGTGTGCTCCCCTGGGCCATGATAATGGATTAACCCAGTCATTTTTGAGGTCTGGGTAGTGTTAATGCGGCAATACTAGTTCTGTGCTAGTGTGGAAGTGATGTTAATGGTGGTCACCTTGCTAATGCAGTCATAGCCCCTCAATTGCCACTTTGTAGTTGAAATTTTTTGGGATGTAATTGTTATCGGACAATCCACTCGAGCGGATGTGAGTCAAATCTCCCTAGCTCAATGTGAGTCTAGAACAAATAGAACAGACTACAAGTGCATTTCCTAGATCTACTTAAGGACCAAGTACTAGATGCCTTACCTTTTACTATGCAATCCTTTCTCCCGAATGTTGATCCACGTCCCATGGTCATCAGATCCAAGTTGCAAGACCAAGACTTATCGCAGTAGCCCTTCTTCGACCAAGCCAATTGCCATAACCTTCCAAGGAAGTATGAGTTCTCCAATAGGTGAATGGAGGTGTCTTAAGAGAGATTTCACCAGCATGTAGATACCATAGTCTTCCTCCCTTTGGGATGGGAGTGAGCCTCACTTATATAGGACTAAGTGGATAGGGTATGGATAAGATAGATTGAGAAATGGTAGGAGAGAGATAGGGGATCCTCCCAGAGAGTTAGGGGTCGAGTACCAACTCCCCTAGAGGTCAAGGATAAGCCCCTAAATGAGCAAGTTTCGAGAAGGATCTCGAATAGACTATTTTATCCCATTAACAGACCTCCTCGCACCCTGCAGTGGAGCAAGCTGCGACGTCGCATGTTGCTAGTGTACAACCTGTAATGACCCTTCAAAACCTAGCACAATGGGGTACAAATCCTCCCATGATGATTACTTAGTCCAGGTATCTTCAGGGGTGTATACACTGAATCTGATGATGAGTAGATTTTGGGTGTAACAGTAATGATAATATTGAATGAAGGTGTATACCCTCTCCAGGGTTTATGTCCATTATCCTTTATGTTCAAAAGTCAGAAGTAAAACACAAGCAAATGGGAACCAATGAAGTTGACCACAAAAATGAAGTGATGGGTGTTGCAAAAGAAGAGGGTGTACACAATCCATGACATTTTATATGTTGCTAGTAATAAGAAATAAATTGTAGTTCTATCCTTCCATGATTTAACAAGGTTTAAGAAAAATGCCATTTCCGAGAGTGAGAATACAATGAATAAAATTTCAAGAAGATATACATAACATACCTGGTGTTGGCTTAAACTGACCTAGAGGTTTCTAGTTAGACCCAGGTTCTTTGCGGTTCTCCCTTTGACCAACAAAACCCCTTCGCACCAGCCCTTTTGGCAACAACCTGCGAGCAGGTTGAGGTCTCACCCGAGGTGTATCTTATGGGGTACTGCGGAATCAGGTTTCCACAGTAAATACTGAGTTGTTTATATGAATAAGCTGCGCAGCGCAGGACAGAAGGAGTGCACTATAGGGCAAAGTGATGCAGTACACAACAGGATCTACGCTGCGAGCAGTACTACGCGGTGGAGGCAACACTGCGGGCTTCACTAAGGGTTTCTTACTGCTGCGAATCTTCTACTGGAACTGCGAGTTACCCACACTTATCCTCTACTTGGAAGATCTCAGAAATGTTAAGGCACTAAAATGAATATCACTCATCCATTCATTTAGGCACTTACGGGTTATCTTTCTAGCATTCATTCTAGAACTTGGATTATTACAACGTGAACTGAAATGATAGACATGACTAACTGTGCTGCGTTCCTTCACTGTGTTTAAGAAAGTATTTAAGCTTAAGTGACTGATTCACGACCTTAACATAGAATTTAAATGTTTTCCATTCGTCTGTTCACGTGGAACTTAGCATATCATTCCCAAACTTCGCCTATTGGTAAATGCATATCAAAGTTCTCCTATTACCGCATGCAAGGAAATATTCAAACATTCATCCTACAGAAAATACAGATAGTCATTCATTCATAAACATCATAACATAACACAAGATTTAACGTGGTTCACTTCCCTAGATGGGAAGCTACATCCACAAGAACGGTTGGTAATATATTTCTTTCAAAAGGGATGGGGCAACCGTTCTTAGTCTGCGCACTCAGCTGCAGACTCTCCTTTCTCTCGGCTAGGTCTTTGCGCACACAGCTACAGAGCCTTTACAATATTATCAGCTCAGAGAGATTTTACAATAAAAAGGTTATCTCAAGATTACTCTAATAACTAGCAGATGGATCCTGTTCCACTCTGCTACGTCGGTTTCGCTGATGGTGCAAGCTGTTGGTTCCCCAATATGGCCTCCGCAGCTTGGGTAATATATTCCCCTTCACATGAGTTGATCCACATCGACGGAGTGTGCGTATGTGCTGCCACCAACAACCAAGATGAATATGATGCCGTGACTGGTCTCCTGGCTGCATCTCTCCAAATGAGCATAAGTCACCTTAACGTTTTCTTAGACTCACAACTCGTTGTTTCCCAGCTCAACAATGATTACCAGGTACACGATCCCTGTCTTTTCAAAAAATTCTTGTGCACTAAACAAATGGTTCGACAGTTTGAATCCATTTCATTCACACATGTCCCAAGGAATCTCAACAGTGTAGTAGACCATATGGCTAACAACATTCTTAACTGGCACACCAACTAAACCATATAGTAAACACAAATGTACCTCCATGGGCTTCAACAAAAATGCATCCACGTGCATAACATGTGCCTCCACGGGCATATACAAAAATCAAAATGTTGCATCCACGTGCATAACATGTGCCTCCACGGGCATATACAAAAATCAAAATGTTGCATCCACGTGCATAACATGTGCCTCCACGGGCATATACAAAAATCAAAATGTTGCATCCACGTGCATAACATGTGCCTCCATGGGCATATACAAAAATCAAAATGTTGCATCCATGTGCATAACATGTGCCTCCACGGGCATATACAAAAATCAAAATGTTGCATCCACGTGCATAACATGTGCCCCACGGGCATACAGAAAAACAAACATGCCTCCACGGGCAAGCAAATAGACAATAAATGCATCCATGTGCATACACGGCTATATACCAAATCATATATATATATACATCATAATATAGTCAAACATGTCATAGGTTCCCTCAGCACCCAATATACAAAAATACATAAGCCGTACAAAAAGGTACTTCCCCATATGCTCATCAGCATTTGGGGGTAGATACAAGATCATCTAATCATCATGGTCTCCAGGCTCCTCTGGCGCCACCTCCACTGGCCCTGCCGGATCATGCCGAGCCCGAACTCTCCTCTCCACTAGCTCCGCTGGATCATCTCACACCTGAATCCTCCCCTCCACCGGCCCTACTGGATCATGCCAAGCCCCATCCCTCCACTCAGCCGCCAACAATGCTTCTCATAGCAAGATCGAGCACCACTCACGAGGTGCATCGAAACAATGCTCGACGATGTCCCGATCCAAATCCCTCCACCCATCCTCTGGAAATCCTACTAGGATCATGTCTAGTGTCTCTCGGACACCCTCCACGGCATCATCTCAAGGCCCAGCTCCTCGATCGCGAACCCCAACTCCTCGAGCATGAGGAGGCGGTACCTCTACAGGAGGTGGAATGACCACCATTGCCCGTCCCCTACGAACCACATGGTCGACCGATAGTACAGGACCAACATCTACACAATCACGCAAGTGAACCATCATATAAATATCTAACTATAATCATAACAAACACATCTAAAACACATGATATAGTAGAGAACAAAACACAAAAACATACCATCTAAACCCCAGGCCTGTCCCTGGGCTCCAGGCATCTTCGGATCTCCTCGATAATCCATACCGGCATATGGATAGTCATCAATCAGCAGGGGGATCTGCTCCCATTGCTCATACATATCCTGTGAAAAAAAACCCGCGGATACCACCACCACCGCGAGGCATCATCCGCCCCCACTGCACCATGCGCGGCTCGCTCACCAACTCATCTCGAAATGGCACCCGTGGCCGCAAAGTCGGTACCCGCTCAAAGAAGAAACAACACAAAAAGGAGGCATAGCAAAACTCTCCCCCCTCCCAACTGACCTTGTCCAAATCTCTCCAGACACCAGCCAAAAACATCTGACCCCATGCGTAGTAGGTCCCCCTCAGCACAGAATCCACCATCATCGTTTGTCCCCCCGACAAACATTGTGGCACCGCGGCACCCAAAACCCGTAGAACACAAGCCCCAACAGCCCGCATGTCCCACTCCTGCAAAGATCTCAGGTTCAAAGTGTTGTTCTGCACAATCGCCCCGGCAACACAGAAGGTCTCCAGGAGATCCTCGATATCCACACCTGCCGGGATTCTCAACAGAAGATCCCCTACCTCCCCTAAGCGAGGCAACCCGGTAAGAAGGTATACATCAGTAAGGGTGATCTCTAACCTCTCACCCCCAACAATAAATGCACCCTTTGCAGGGACCCAAAGACTCACCAATTTGTTCAGTAGTGGTCCTACTGAATGCATCGGTGGAATCTGACTGAACTTCAGGATCCCACTCACAGCCAGGGCCTGTCGGACTCCATGATCGGTCTAAATCCGAATCATCAAATCCTCCTCCATCTCTCGCTCTCACCATGACACCAATGGTCTCCTCAACATCCTACCAAAAAACAAAGAAATTTTTTAGAACCGGATTTTTTTTTTCAAAAAATTGCATCGCGGCTTTTCCATCAAAAGCCGCGACGATCATCGTGGCTTTCATCTAAGAACCCGCGATGAACATCGCAGGTATTGACCACACAGTCGCGATGAACATCGTGACTATCAACCCCATAGTCGCGATGAACATCGTGACTTCTAGCCTGACAGCCGCGATGAACATCGCGATTGTCAGCCCCTAACCCACGATGTTCATCGCGGAAAAAGATGCGAAACCCGCGATATTCCACGTTGGAAGGCCAAGATGGAATTTCGCGGCCTTAGGGGGCCCGTCGCTAACCAAAAAAGACATAATTAAAAAGGCTAAGGCGTATAGGGTTACTTGAAACTTGCGGAATCGAAAACCAACGGTCAAATCTCCTGAAAATCAAGAAAGAGCTCTGATTGCTTTGCCAAACTCTCACGTAGCAATGACACGTCATATGGGCCCCACACCTTATTTATAGAAATTTCACCATTTTTCAAACAACCATTGCGGTATCATACGACGTCTGTTCCTCAAACTGTTGGTACCATTGGAATCAGTAGAGCGATAACTTCATGATAGTCCTTTCCTTTTCCTGTTTTCACCAGGTCCATTTTTTGACCATTTTTTCATGCCCTCGTTGCCTCGGTTTGTGTGCCACATCGGCCGTGCTCTGTTTTTGACAAGTCTTATATCGCCGGATTCAGTTTTCCGCGCTCATGATGATGCTTGAGATCATTTCTCGCTCTCACGCCCAGATTTTTTGGGCATTTTTCCCATGCCCCCTTGTGGCCTCGGTTTGCGTGCCACATTGACCGTGCTCCATTTTTTACAAGTCTTATATCGCCGGATTCAGTTTTCCACGCTCGTGATGACGCTTGAGTTCATTTCTCGCTCTCACGCCCAGATTTTTTGGGCATTTTTCCCATGCCCCCTCGTGACCTCGGTTTGCGTGCCACATCGACCGTGGTCCTTTTTTAACAAGTCTTATATCGCCAGATTCTGTTTTCCACGTTTGTGATGACGCTTGAGATCATTTCTCACTCTCACCTCCATATTTTTTGGGCATTTTTCCCATGCCCCCTTGTTGCCTCAGTTTGCGTGCCACATAGGCCATCGTCAATTTTTGACAAGTTTGATATCATCGGATTCAGTTTTCCACACTCATGATGATGCTTGAGATCATTTCTCACTCTCACCCAATACTTTTCGAGCATTTTTTCAAAATGCCACTCATCGTCTCGGTTTGCATGCCACATTGGCCGTTGAACCTTTTTTACAATCTTTATGTCAATGAATTTAGTATTCCGCACTCATGATGATGCTTGAGACCTTTTCTCACTCTCGTCAATCCCTTTTTGTTCGGTATAGTTTTACCCCTTTTTCGGGCCGAGCAATTCCTTTTACGAAAAAGGCACTTAGGGAGTTTCTGTTAAGCTCTTTTCTGACTCCTAAAACAATGAAAAGATCACCGAGCAACCTTGCTTCCTTTCATGCTCGCTAAACATATATGAAAGGGCGTCTACCTGGTATAAGTTTACCCCTTTTCCGGACCTTGTAGACTAATTACGAAAAAGGAATACTCTAGTCACATCGGCTATAAGAGTTCTCCATTTGCATCATTTTATGCTTTTTCGGGCCTTGGAGACTAACTTACGAAAAAGAACACCAATGGAGTCCACTTACCGCTTTCAGACTCTCTAAACATGAAAGCGACCATGAGCAATCACCATCTTGGGCTCGTAAAAACCCACAGGATGGTACTCACAACCATTGCAGAGTCTTCTTATCGTTTTCAGACTCCTTAAAAATGAAAGCACCCATGAGCACGAACAGTCCTGGGCTCACACAATCCACAGGACAGTACCATCTCAGAGCACACTTTTATCCCTTCTTGGAGCTCATTAAAACTACGAAGAAGGACCGAATGGTGCTTCTCAAAGCCACAATAGATCATGTCTACTCATATGGCAGCTTCCCCATTTTGGTCACCTTTGTTCAGAGTATTCTGCAGTATGTCACCCTGAGAATCCCTCAACAGTAGCCATCAGCTCGTCCCCCCCTCGAGTTAATACATACCCTTCAGACTTAAAAGCTATGATCCCCACACCTGCAAGTCAGTTCCCTATGCTTCCAGGTCAACCATGTCATCATGCTCTGAGCAAAGGAAGTTTGAGTCCACCCACTCTACGCCCCTAGTTATTTCCCATCCCCACAGTATGTCAGTCCTACCATCAGTACTACCACACTTCAGTTCTACACCTCGTGCTTCTATCAAGGAAACATCATTGCCTTGTTAATTGCTGTCCTCCCTCTGTCGACGACAACCAAATTTATTCCAGAGGATAGACCTAGAGGTCCCTGTGTCTTGGACTCATCACCATTGATGATGAGTGCCTACGAATCATTTCGAGAAGAGTCCTCAGTACCTCTCCAAATGGTTGTTTCTCACATGCTCAAATTCAACACCTTGATCTCATCGTTGAGACTCGCACAGGGTATTGGTCCTTTCAGTTATTGGTTGAAGATCCCGAATACCACCTGACTCTTCCACATTTAAGAGTCTACTTATGGAAACAACCAGTTACATTTTTCTATAGATATCCGGGTTGTGCATGGCGACAGTATTCAGATGTACCCCAGTTTTATACTCCCTCGAGTATACAGTTACATATACTCCTCAGAGTTGACTAAGAGTCATTGAGTCCCTATAGATGTTGGACACCTTCAAGATTCAGCAATTCATGAACCCTTCTGAGACCTTGTTCAGAACGGTTGTCGCTTTATTCCAATGTATCAGTTATTGAGATCAGTCATGTTATGATCATGAGTACATCCCAAAATAGTGTCCCCTTTGGACCATCATGATGTACCAGCAGGTTTTTTATTTAGGTCCCCCTTCTTGGGACTAATTGTTATGTATATGTCTTGATACGAGCATGGGTATGCCCGCCTCATCCATCATCAGAGATTATTCCTCATTCATATTGAGGCCATTTAATATTGATTGTTTTGCAGCTTCCAAGGGCCGTGGATCCAGTCTCCAACCGGTCTCTTCTCTTCCCCAAACCCTAGGAAAAAGACAAACGAACTATGATGTCTATCAGCCATACGATGAGCTCTTGCCATCACACATCAGGGGGCAATCTGTTAACACCCAAAAAGTGCTCACTAGCTCATTTCCTTATTCACATGACCCATTTTTCCACTTTTCCACCATTTGAGCCTCTAAAGCCACCAAAAGGTCACCAAAAGACCATAATACACCCTTTTTTCCCCTCAAAATGAATATTTTTCCTCAAAAAGCATAAAAAACCCTCAAAAAGGGTCCATAATTCCCAAAAATATTAAAAAGGGAATAAAAATATTAAAAATATTCAAAAAAGGAAAAAGGAGGGAAAAGGTACCTAAACCATGTTGGTCAATACCATTGGTTTCCTCAAAACCATAATGGTATTCCCCACCACCAAAAACTATACAAAGGAGGTAGGGGCTCCTCACTTTCCATCCATCCATCATCCTATCCTCACGCTGTCAAAATCTCTCATGAGACTTTTGGCCATTTTCAGCATCTTGGAGAAAAGACCTTTGGAGCTTGGAGCTACTCACCTTGGGAGTTGCTCAACACAAATCCTCACCATTTGAGGTATCTTAATACAAAATACTTATTATTTTATTTCTTGTTCTTGAATCGTTTTAAAAAAAATTATTTGTTATATGCACATGCTAGTTTAGATTTAGATTTAATTTATAATTGTTTTTGCTTTCAATATTGAAACTGCTATCACATTGTTGATAGGTTCCCATTGCACAAAGCTTGGTTGCAAAACCAAGCCAACATCTAGTATCCAAAAATAGAGCAAACCCAACAACAACCAACCCTGAACCTTAAGAAACCCTGAACTCTAATCCCCAATCAACCCCCATCCCATACAAAAGTGTCTTCTTAAATAGATCATGCCCGAAGGTCATGTCTGTATAATGTCGAAGACCTAAAACCTAAAACCCTAAGGGTTTCCAAAACTGCGTCAGTTTCCCAAACCAGTTTGTTGGCTCCTGGTAGCGTCTGCTTGATCATGGCGGATCTCCACATCCTCATTCTATCGCTATCGGCCTTCCTGTCGCACGTGTGCCTACAGGCTGCTTCTGCTGAACCGTTTCTCTCTAATGGTTTTACCTTCTAAGTGTGCCAAACATCACTTTCCTTAACAACCCACGTGTGGCCGCCTTCCTATATTTCCTATGTCTACCGCTCGGCAATCCTGGAATATCTTTCCAAAAATGGCTGCTATCGGTCGAGCTGGTAGCTACACTTGATACTTGTCCAGCGCACCGCTTTGCTGGCTCCACGTGGCCTCCTAACTCCGCGGCACTGCTTCGGCGCAGTACTGGTCTTCGTATCACGGCCAAAAATTCGATGCTGCGTGCAACTCTGCAGTCTGGTCAAAAGTTGGATGTTGCGCGCAACTTCGCAGCATCCTCAATACTTAGCCAAAATTGTATTTTTGAGCTGCGCTCAGCTAAGCTTTCCTTGATTGCCTAAAAAAGTTGCTTCCAAAAATTTATCTCAACTTGGGCCCAACATGCCCCTAACACTTACATGTGGCTCGTCCTCGAGCCACTGATTATTTCAGCTGTCTCACTCTGCGCCGTGACCAGTGGAACGAACTTGGCCATGAACTCGTCATATGTACCGCACAACTGTACCACTGCTTCTCTTGTATCCTCCTCAACCTGTTTAATTGTCTCAAGCAGTGTTGGAGTTATTTCTTGTCCAATTTGGTCTTGTACCTGCTCCTGGTTATCGCGCAGTTCTACTAACTTATCTTCAATCTGCTGCGATACCGCCATGGCATTCTCCATGAGCTGCTGCGACTGATTATCAATCTTAGCCTCTTTTTGTTGTAATTCCTGTACTTCTTTCTTTAAGCCGGATATCTCCTTGTATCTCGACAGCCTTTCTCTGGGTGGCAGAGCTTTAACCTCTACATTCAACTTATCCAGCGTGGTCTATTTTTCTTGTACTGCGGTTTTGACTTGCAACAACCCTTGATCCTCTTCAAGGGTCGTGATTGCCTATGAAACCTTATCCAGGAGTGATTGGCACTTAGCCATATCACTTGTAATGCTTTTCGAGAAGGCGCTCACTGCTTGCTCTCTAACTTTTTGTTCAGTTAATGGCGCCTGCTTGTTCAGCTTATCCTTCAATGTGGCGATATCGGCCCCATAATAAATCTCTTTATCCTACATCTCTGTCTGCAAGGATCTCACCTTATCTCTGATCCTTAGAACTGTGTCTACAGGATCATCCTGGATTTCTATGCCTTTAATATCCTTCGCCACATTGGATATGGTAGTCTCCAAATTCTGTCGGCGGTCCAGTTCGTTCCGTAGCTGTATTTATGCCTGCAGCTAAATTTGCCTGTTTGCTGCGGTGAGCTTTGCTGTGACTTCATAGATTCAACCGTCCGTTCATGCATCTCTTCAACGATCTGTGTGTGGATGAAGTGCAATCTTGGTAATGGGATTTTGGCTAAGTTGAGCTCTACCCTCTCGACTCCCTTTGTGTCCAAGACAACTTGTTCTGCCATTAGCTACGCAACAGCCAATGGGTCCAGATGGACAATTCTTGTCTTCGACGACAGCGTTATTACTAGCTGTTAGCTTCCTTACTGCGAGGTCCCTACCGACCTCCCTTCAGCCCCTGCTTCCCGCTGAAAAATAAGGCTTTTCTGGACATTGTCCATTTTCTTCATTAGGCCTTGCATTGGGAGCTGCGTCTTGTGCAGGTCATCCTGGATGACCATGTATTTCCTTTCTTTAGCCGCCATAAGCTCCTTCATCTACTCTAAGACTGTTTTGACTATCATCTAATAGTCATCATCATTGAGGAATGCCTCCGATTGAATCTTTGTGGCCTTCATCTTCTTCCTCAATTTTGGCCTCTCCGAAGTCTCAGCTTCTTTTCTCTTCCCTGTTTCTTCAATGATTGGGCATGAGAGTGGGATCGACTCATCTTCTGCTGAGTATGTCTCTTCGTCCATAACCTCTATGCGGAAATTTGGTGGCCAATATTTCATGAGGTCCTCAATATCCTGCTCATACATGATGTACTTCCCTAGGAACCACTTCGGTTTCTTCATTTGTGCTTTCGGCGATATGAAGATACATTTCATATGCACTTCAAAGTCGATGATGCGGATATACTTCGCTATGACCTACTTTGTAATGCGGGGTGTCTTCGTGATTGCGTCGCGCAGCTAAATATAGTACTGGTAAAAGACTTCTGCATTCGCATGCTGGCGCTCCGCATTTGTGCTTGCCCAGAGGTTGACGAACTTAAACCCTCTAGGATCCTTGGTGTCCATAATGACGCCGACATAATCCCATGGATCCTTCCATCCACACAAAGCAATCAGGACGATGAGCCAGGTGAAATGGAATTAGCTTCCATTCACTTGTGTGTCGTTGAGTTCTTCAAGGAACTCATTCAACAAAAACTAACACCAATTAAAGTTGTTGCCTTCGGCCGCTGCGGCACCAAGGAGTATTGCGCCCGTAGGCACCTCTGGAGGCCTAGTTGTTTTGAGTATCTTGCCTGCGAGCAACTGCGTTACAAATCTTGTTGTTATGTCCTCTATATCTTCTATCAGGAAACCTCTTTTTTCCTTCACCACTGGATGGGTTTTCTTCATCTTCTCAATAGCCTCTTTTTCTTTGCTCTTCCCCTGGAAGAATTGCTTAGGATCCTTACCGCACTTGCTTAGCCCGGTGATGCGGTGGATCAAATCAATGTTAATATCAATGTTCTTGTCCAGCCATAGATAACCTTGGTGGATTCGCACCATGATTGTGCGAACCATGATATTAAGTTCTGGGGAATGGTCGAAATGTGGAAATCTCAGCAAGTTCAGTAGCCCCGACTGAATGATAGGTGCTAACCATCTATCAGCTACCAAGTTCAGAGTTCCCTTGGCATCCTTTTTCCAACACATATACTAGTCTGGTTGAAAATCTGGGTATTTGGGAACATCTAGCTCGTCTTTCTTCATTCCTAAGAGGTCATAATCCTCCGATTTACAATCTGCTATCTTTCTCAGCAGTTTCTTAGCAATGTTTACATGCTTTGAGATAGGTGACAGTGGGATGTCGTATCTCACATTTTTGGACAATTTAAACATAGGGGCATTCAGTACCCATGGGGAGATATATTTGAGTGTCATCTTCAAGGGTTATGTCTGAAAGACTGGCGATTTCTGTGCTGAGGAACCCATCTTTATGATGTTGGATCGAGGTGTAGTTACGATTTTTCCCTTATCTTTTGCTTTTTCTTGCATCGTCGGATTAATTCTTGGTGATCTGCGGGATCCTTCACCTTGTTCTATGACAACCTTCTTAATTGGAGTTTTCATCTATTGCTGAATCCCTCTGTGCTGAAAGACCCTCAGTGCTTCTTCAATGGTCAGTTCTTTGTCTCTATAGGCAGGTTGGGACATTCACTAATGAGGTAGCAGCTAAGGCAGACAGAATACAGATGGCTCCTAGCTTAGAGAGGTTAATCACATGAAAATTCTAAGTGCTCAGTAATTCCCACGAGTCTCCCAACGGTGTTATTTATAGGCGTAGTAGATGCTCTCCCGTGCCCTTGAACGGCTAGATAAGCAATTAATGTGGTGTCTGTTGGTGAATTTGAGCGGATCCTTCGGTCTTTTCTATCGTCAGTGTGCTTAGAATGGCTATCTTCTCTTAAAATGCTGAAGCGGTTGCTGCAACAGTCATCTAACGGCTATTTTTCTGAAAATCCATGCAACGACTATTTTTGTCTGAGTGCTACGCCGAACTGTGCGGCAAGCCATCTGCAACCCTACGCGGCTACTTCACAGTGCCAAAAATTTCGAACTGCGCGGCTTCCACTATACATATATATTTTTCTTCTTTTTCCTTCCACGCAGCTTCAACAGTGTTGTGCGGTGCATAGATCATTCTTCTTATCATACCTTCTTCCTTTTATCATACATGTATAGACTCCTTTACATTTCTAGTGTCCACTTTCAACTGGACTTGACACTTAGAACTTCCTTCCTTGGCTCGTTATTCAGGGTTCTACGAAGCAGTGCTATCATGGTATAGCTTTAGCCTGCTTCCATTTATCAAAGTTGGCAAGGTATCACCAGCTAAATTGGCTAACTGGACTGCATCAGTGTTAGTAACATGTATCACAGTATATGGACCAAGCCAATGCATCTTAAATTTACCAGGGAATTTCATGAATTTGCTATCATACAGGAGGACTAGATCACCTACCTGAAAACACTTGTTCTTTATATGGTGATCATGCCATGCTTTCTCGTGTCCTTCTGAGCTTGCTAGTGGAAACCTGCGATGAAGCGATCTTCCTCCAAGCCCAGTAAGTGTAGTAATCTTTCTTCTAGAGCTTCGCAATCTTCCATCCCTGTAAATGCAACGATTCTCAAACTAGGGACAATATATTCCATAGGCATTATAGCCTCTTGCCCATAAACCAACTGAAAGGGTGTCTGTCCTATCAATTTCTTGCATGTGGTCTTGTATGCCCATAGCATAGATGAGATGCGCAGGTCCCAATCGTCTCTATTTACATTGCACACCTTAGTGAGTGCGTTCTCCAATATTTTATTGAAATCCTCTACAGTACCATTCACCTGTGGATGATATGGAGTACTGCACTGATGACGAATGTGGAATTCCTCTGTAAGTGCCTTACTCGTCTTGTTCAAAAAGTGAGTACCTTGGTCACTCATCAAAATCTTCAGACAACAAAATCTGGTGAGTATTTATTCAAAAATAAACTGCGCAGCAGTACTGGCACTGGAGTCCTTAACTGGTTTTACTTCTGCCCATCTGGTGAGGTAATCCGTAGCAGTAATAATATACCTTGCACCCATTCTTTTTCCTGGTGGGTTTATAGGACCCACAAAGTCTATTGCCCATTTTTCAAATGGCTGTAGTGTCAACTGTGGATTCAATGGCATCTCATCTCGGCGTGATGGTTTTCCTGTCCTCTGACAGACGTCACAGTTCCTGCAATGTTCTTTGGCATCTTTATGGAGCGTAGGCCACCATAGCCCTGTTTGCATTATCTTCTGTGCAGTAGCCCGTCCTGCATAGTGACCTCCCGCAATTCCTGATTGTGCATCGGCTAGAATAAATGGCTTCTCATGATCGAGTACGCACCTACGCAGGACTTCATCCGGCCCAAGTTTGTATAACCATCTTGCAATTATAGTGAAGTCCGTGGCGTGCACCACTAACTGTTTTTTATACTGGACTGAGAATTCCTGGGGTGCCAGCCCCGTGGTTAGGAAGTCAATGATATCCTTGTAATACTCATCGGCAACCTATATACTAAATAACTGCGCATCAAGCAGACTGTCTTCAATATTTGTCGGCTCCTCTCCTGACTCGATCCTTGACAGATGATCAGGTCCCAAGTTCAGTCTACCTGGCTTGACAATAATTTCAAAGTCATATTCCTGGAACAGTAGTAGCAATCGGCATATGCGTCCCCATAACACTGGCTTGTTGACCAAATATTTCAACGCAGAATGGTCAGTAAACATAAGGAAGTGTGATCCCAGCAAGTAGTGTTTAAATTACTGTAGGGCATATACCATCTCAAGGCCTTCCCTCTTAGTAGTAGTGTAGTTCTTCTCGGCTGTTGAAATCTTTCTGCTAGAAAATGCAATAGGGTGGGGAATACCTCCCTCTCCTGGTTGAGCTAACACAATCCCCAGGGCAATACATGATGCGTCAACATGGACATGGAATGGCTTCGTCCAGTTTGGAAAGACTAGAATAGGCACAGTGACCATCTTTTCTTTTAATGTGTCAAAACCCTATTCGCATTCTGCGTTCCAAATGAACGGTGCGTCTTTCTTCAGTAGCTTTTCCATTGCTGCGGTTATCTGTGCATAACCCTTTATAAATTTCCTGTAATATCTAGTATGGCCTAATGTAGATCGCAACATCTTGATTGAATTTGGTGTTGGTAAGTTTGTAATAACTGCAATCTTCACAGGGTCTACTATCAATCCTTGCTTACAGACAATGTGGCCAAGTAAAATTCCATAGGGCACACAGAAAACACACTTTTTCAAATTCAAGGATATTTGATGCTGTCGACACTTCTTGAGCATCATGAGGAGATTTCACGCAATGATTTTTAAATAGACCAAATACAGTCCAATCATCAAAATACACTTCTAAAAACTTGTGCATAAAATCTTTAAATGCTGCGACGACGACTCTAGAGAATATGGCAGGTGCGTTCTTCAGCCCAAAAGGCATGACGGTGTACTGGAATGACCCCCATTTTGTAGCAAATGTCGTCTTATGCCTATCCACAGGATCAATCCTGATCTAATGGTAACCAGAGAAACCATCAGTGAAAGAATATGCCTCATTTCCTCCAACGTTATCAAGCACTTCATCTGTGAATGGAGTAGGAAATGGGTTGTGCATGGAAGCATCATTCAGCTTTCTGAGATCCACACAAATCCTGATCTCGACTTTTTCTTTCTTGTCTTGAACAACGATGGGTCTAATCCATTCGGATTCTTCGACTGGTTCTATGATTCCTGCTTCTAGCATCTTATCTAGCTCTGCACGGACTTTTTCCTTATAGCGTGGATTCAATCTGTATGGCCTCTGCTTGACAAGCTTAGCACTTAGCTTTAAAGGTATTTTCATGACCCCTAGGTCTCCCAAAATTCCTTTCATCTCTGTAAATTTTGTTGGAAACAGTTCCTGATACTCATGTAAGGTATTTGCAATCTCTGCAATAGTCTGATCGTCCCAATAATCTCCTATTGATGCGAACTTTAGCTCTTTGTCTGTGCCAATGTTCACTTTTTGTGTTTTTATTAGTCCATTCATGTTTGGGATTTCCAACGGAGGTCCTTCTACCTCACGTGCGCCTTCTGACTCTGGTATATCTATGTTGCGTGGGTCCTCCTCATCGTCTTCATTTATATCATTGGTATCTTCAGCTAAGTTGTAACACTCAATAAAGTGCTCTTCATGTTCCTTCTATTCTAACTGTAGGTGCGTAGGAACGCACTTTGTCCCAAAAAACTCCTGCAATGTTATGTTTTGATGAGGACAGACGTCCTGGAATATACGCTTCTTGATTAGCTATAATGCTTCATGGATTAATGGATTCTCCTCTTCAAAACTGAAGTTCTTTCGGAAGTTCGCAGTGAGCAGCTCCCAATCAGTGAGTTCACTGCGCAGCTCCAAGTTCAGGTACCATTTCTCTAGGATACCCGCATCCAATGTATGTACAAATAAATGTACCCATTCTGTAAGTGGTCTTTCCACCCATGCCTTTGAACAAATTTCAATGTGCTGACTAGGGTCTGTCTGTCCATTATACTTTTCGAAGGGTAAAGTAACCTTTTCGGTGAACCAGATCTGAGGTTCATTCCACCATCTGGCAGGTGTATCGCGCAATGCTATATCTAAAGCTGGAAGTCTATGCTCACCTAGTATAGTTGCAGTATATTCCCTTATGAAATTGTAAACATTAGCAGAACCATCATATGTGGGAATAGGACTCACCTCTTTTCCGATCCAGTGCAGTGATTTTGTAACCTGCGCACATCTTCTTACTGATACTTCATGCATGCGGCTTTGCCAATTCTCCAGTCCTGTATCCGAGTCAGAGATACAAGAAGTGTCACATCGCCAGCTGAGCATACCGTCTGCAGTAGGATTAATGTATTCTTCCTTGTTCGCAGTTAGCTGGTATAGTCAGTCTAAATCTTGAGCTTGGGATTCCTCCTGAATCGGCTCACTGTATCTATCACCATCTTTAGCATCCAATGGTGCGATGACCCTAATATGCTTCCCTTCAAAGATCATCTTCTTTGTCTTCAAGTTTATGATAGCCAATTTATCCATGGCCCAATCAATTCCCAATATTGTTGGAAAAGGTTGACTATCATCCACAATTTCAATAACCTCAAAGTCTGCATGACTCTGTACTCCGTCAATGTCAACTACTACATTAGCTAAGCGGCCAAAAGGTATGACCTTCTCCTGATTAGCCATTCATAACTGGATAGGTGACCAGAGCAACTTTGGTCGACCCATCTGCTACCATGTCTACTTAGTCAAGACATTCACTTCTGATCCCAGATCAAGGATGACTTCATCCATTTCAAAATCTCCTATCTGCACAGTAAGCCTCATCTCTCGGCCTGTTCTTTTGTGCTTCCTTATATGATGTACAACGCTATTTGGAGTCTCTGTTGCAATCTGAGGTTCATATTGGCTAATGAGCTTCTGAAGCTCTACTATGGCTTTTTCGCTTTTTAGTAACTTCATGCAGCTTCGCAAGAACTGCACAACAGAAGTACGAACATCTATCGCAGTACTTATTTTGTCATAAGGAGCCGACATGTCTTCAACATGTGGTGTTTCACTACGCAGCAGGATCCTTGATGAATTATCTGCTGGTTCTCTAAAGGTATCCTGCGCATCAATGAAGATATCCTTGTTCTTTTGTAAGTTAAGAGGGGGTGCTTTTCCTGGAGCTTTCCTTATCCATACTATTTCAAGGGGATCCTTCTTTGTATGTGCCTCTCCTAATGTTGAAGCTTCCACTCCTCTATTGCGGCTTGTCTTAGCGCCACTGCGCATGACCACATTAATGCTCTGATCCACTGGTCTATTTTCTACTGCGATCCACTAGACATTTGGATTCGGAGCCTCTGTTCATCTTCTCTTCTGCATTTCGACCTCTAATAATGGGCAATCTTCAATGACATGCTCGAATGATTTACAATAATTGCATGTAGTGCATGGGTTAACACAATCTCTAGACACGTTCCCGGGTTGGCCACAGTTATAACAAATGACTTGGCCACGGCCTCTTCCCTGTGCCGGACCAGCATTTCTTCCTCTGCCGCGGTATCCACCACCACAACCTCTGTATCCTCCTTGGTCATATTGTGCATTTTCTTGTTTCGTCTGGGTATCTTCTTGTACACGGTACAAGCCAGCGCCTCGCATTGAGTCCATATCCCTTTTCTTTCATTCATTAATTCATATGCACGGCAGTTGGATTCATCATGTCCAACTGATTTATAGAAATTACAGTATAAATTCTTAGGAGTTTTCACATATTTCTGGATGAGGTAACAGTCTTCAGGTCTATGTCTTGTGGTTCTGCAAATTTCACACCATGGGGCCTGATTCTGATTTAATGGGTTAGGCGCACCACTGTTAATATAGTCTCGGAATAGAGGGAAATGCTCGCGGTCATGACCTTCTCCTTTACAACTTGTACACCAGACCTCCTGTCTAGGTTCATATCTTTGTTCTTTACCATTTTTCATACTTTGCAGTTCAAGTGTTAGGGTGGTCAGCTGGTTCTAGATCTGAGACATCCCAGAACTAGTATCACCAATCGGAGAAGCTTCCAACTTCATTGCAATTTCCAAGGCCTCTGCCTGGGATAGAACCTTCTGATGCATCAATGGTAATCTGATATGAGGTAACATCGCAGCAATGAACCATTCTTTATGTTGTTCTGGTGGTATAAAAAAACTTACTTGGTCTAGTAAGGTCTTAAATTTCTGATCAAACTCCCAGACCGTTTCAGTTGGTCTTCACTTTTTTTCCTTCAGCTCAGTTATACACTGAGACTTAGACTTAGGTTTCTTGAACTCCGCCACCAGCGCAACTTTACTTTCTGCGAGGGTTCTCGGATGTACGGTAGAGTATTTCATAAACCAATGTAGCGCTCTATCCCTGAAAGTGGTGATGAGCTGTGCTTGCTTCACAACATCGTCCTAGATTTGTCTTACACTCCATACACCTTTACAAAGGAACCAATGCTAATCAGGGTCTTCTAGGCTAGTTCCTCTGAATATTGGCAGTTTCATATCCGTGTTTTCCATTGTGCTACTAGGTGGTGGAGCGCCGGGATTAGTGCGCGGCTGGTGTAAAGGGATCTGCGTAGTAAATACAAATGGGACTATTGGGAGAGATGGACTAGGCTGAGTCTTCTGCGGGGTGGGCTGCGTAGTGGGTGGGTTCTGCGATAAGGGTGGCGTGGTTTGTGCAGCCGACGGATTCTCAGGGGTAAATGGTTGTGCAACTTCGCTATCAAGATCGCAGGGGATCTCAGTATCTATATGAAGTTTAGGGCCTTCTAGATTCTTATTAATTTTATATCTCTTACCACTTCTAAGAGTATGTGTCTCTTCGTCATAATCAATATATGTACTGTTTATCATGACAAACTTCAAGAATATTACTGCATTCTTAGAACACCTTTCTCAACTAACAACATCTTAATGTATAGAATGAGATTGTTCAGAAACATACCTTGGAATCCTCCGAAAAAGTGTGCTTCTACTTGGCTGTAGGATTTGAGTGTGTCTACAACAAATTTTGTTACAAAGCCTTCTAGCATATGATCGACCCAATAATCAACTGCACGTGACAATGGGCTGTCTAATGCTTTAAGCTGCACTATGAGCTTGGGAGTCCACTCTGTAGGAACTCCTCCTTGGAAACAGTTTTTCTTCTCTGCGAGTCGCGAGGTCCATGCATGCAGCTCGTTTGGAAATGATGCCCAAAAGATCTCGTGAATGTCGTCCAACAGATATCTATCCGACCACTGTGTGTCGCTTAGACGCGGATGTCTATTTTCTTGTCTATTAAAATCACTTATGGTCTTATCCCACCACGCTTGGATTTTTGTCTTTTCAGGATGCCAATAGTCAGATCCTTTGGGGAACTGATATTCTTCTTCACACATCGTGATTGCAACTCATCATGGATTCTAGCGCGGCAACGGAACCATTTGTTGGCTTAAACTGACCCAGAGGTTTCCAGTTAGACCCAGGTTCTTTGCAGTTCTCCCTTTGACCAACAAAACCCCTTCGCACCGACCCTTTCGGCAACAACCTGCTAGCAGGTTGAGGTCTCACCCGAGGTGTATCTTATGGGGTACTATGGAATCAGGTTTCCACAGTAAATGCTGAGTTGTTTATATGAACAAGCTGCGCAGTGTAGGATAGAAGGAGTGCACTGCAGGGCAAAGTGATGCGGTACGCAGCAGGATCTATGCTACGAGCAGTACTGCGTGGTGGAGCCAACACTGCGGGTTTCGATAAGGGTTTCTTACTGCTGCAAATATTCTACTGGAACTGTGAGTTACCCACACTTATCCTCTACTTGGAAGATCTCGAAAATGTTAAGGCACTGAAATGAATATCACTCATCCATTCATTCAGGCACTTACGGGTTATCTTTCTAGCATTCATTCTAGAACTTGGATTATTACAATGTGAACTGAAATGATAGACATGACTAACTATGTTGCGTTCCTTCACTGTGTTTAAGAAAGTATTTAAGCTTAAGTGATTGATTCACGACCTTAACATAGAATTGAAATGTTTGCCATTCGTCTGTTCACGTGGAACTTAGCATATCATTCCCAAACTTCGCCTATTGGTAAATGCATATCAAAGTTCTCCTATTACCGCATGCAAGGAAATATTCAAACATTCATCCTACATAAAATACAGACAGTCATTAATTCATAAACATCATCACATAACATAGGATTTAACGTGGTTCACTTCCCCAGATGGGAAGCTACGTCCACAAGAACGGTTGGTAATATATTTCTTTCAAAAGGGATGGGGCAACCATTCTTAGTCTGTGCACTTAGCTGCAGACTCTCCTTTCTCTCGGCTAAGTCTCTGTGCACACAGCTGCAGAGCCTTTACAATATTCTCAGCTTAGAGAGATTTTACAATAAAAAGGTTATCTCAAGATTACTCTAATAACTAGCATCTAGTATCCAAAAATAGAGCAAACCCAACAACAACCAACCCTGAACCTTAAGAAACCCTGAACTCTAATCCCCAATCAACCCCCATCCCATACAAAAGTGTCTTCTTAAATAGATCATGCCCGAAGGTCATGTCTATACAATGTCAAAGACCTAAAACCCAAAACCCAAAACCCTAAGGGTTTCCAAAACTGCGTCAGTTTTCCAAACCGGCTTGCTGGCTCCTGGTAGCATCTGCTTGATCATGGTGAATCTCCATGTCCTCATTCTGTCAATATTGGCCTTCCTGTCGCACGCGTGCCTACAGGCTACTTCTATCGAATCGTTTCTCTCTAACGGTTTTACCTTCTAAGTGTGCCAAACATCGCTTTCCTTAACAACCCACACGTGGCCGCCTTCCTGTTTTGGCTGTGTCCGCCACTCAGCAATCCTGGACTATCTTTCCAAAAATGGCTACTACTGGTAGCTACACTTGATACTTGTCCAGCACACCGCTTTGCTGGCTCCAAGTGGCCTCCTAACTCCGCAGCACTGCTTCGGCGCAGTACTGGTCTTCGCATCACGGCCAAAACTTCGATGCTGCGCGCAACTCTGCAGTCTGGTCAAAAGTTGGATGCTGTGCGCAACTTCACAACATCCTCAATACTTAGCCAAAATTGTATTTCTGCGCTGTGCTGCGCTCAGCTTTCCCTGCTTGCCTCAAAAAGGAGCTTCCAAAACATTATCTTAACCTGGGCCCAACACCTGGCCTAGAAAGTGTCGGTTCTGCAATCATAACTGAGCTCTGCATCATAACATGATAGCATAAACCCGACATGTCCATACTAGACAGGATGAAATCATCATGAATCAGGACAACTCATATTTAATTCTAATAACTTTTTGAAGGATTTTTCTAAACCCACTGCAACCAGCAACATATTGTCATACATTCCCATCCTACAAATTCCTTGCCTCAAGCCAAGAGGTTATTTACAGAACATTGATACCTACCTCACGATTGTACACCTAAGCGAGAAACCAAAATTTGCCACTTTCAAGTGCCAGATACCATGCCATCACTGATCATAGGGCAGTCCACTCTTACCTTCTCTGTTAATATCTTACTGTAATCTCAACCACGAAAATTTCCAAATGCAAGATAGGGACCTCAACCAGCCATTAGCTTTGCATCCATCTAGCATCCCTGTCTCCTTATTCATTGCAACAGTCCGTTTCCATTCACAGTAGGCTACAGGAGCTATAACCTTGCCCCATTTTTCTTTCAAACGAGGATCCCACAGGTAATTGCTCCTACACCTCTCCCTTAGATTTGTGCAAACCTCTGCCATATTACATAGGATGATAGGTGAAAGCCTGCTCAATATGCCCTCCAGTGCCAATTCAGGTAGATCTAAAATAGAAAATCCTTTTACTTATTTTACATGCAAGAAATACTTTGCCAGGGGCTTTGAGTTGGCTTAGGCCTAGGACCCCATATTAGGCACATCTTCAACCATTGGCAGAGTGCACTCAAAACCTTATTCAGCATGATCCCTGCACCCTCTCAAAACCCTATTTAGCATGATCCCTACACCCTCTACGCCATTGTAAACCTTCCCTGAGTAGAAACAAAACAATTGAGATCTGGTTTGTGCCATTGCAAACCCCTCCTTCTTGGGCTCTCATATCCAGCCTTTCCTATCTAATTTCATTGTGTTTGTTTGGTTGTTTATTAATTTTATTAATATTATATATAATACAATATTTAATTATAATATGTTTATATATATTAAAATTATTCCATATTATTTGCCTTTCCCGCCTAATTTCATTTCATTGTGTTTGTTTAATTCTTTTTGCTTTTATTTTTTATTTATTTTATTAATATTACATAAAATACAATAATTAATTATAAAATGTTTATATCTATTAATATGATTCCATATTATATGGTATAACACATTAATATATTAATGTATTAACTATAATATAATTAACATATAATTATTTATATTATTTAAAATTAAGTATATTAATATCTATAACTAAAATAAATTAATATTACATATTAATTAAATATATAATAACTATATAAGCCTTTCCTGCTAACTATATTATTTGTGTTATACATGTTTTCTATTTGAAATTTTGGGTCATTTTTCCTTTTAATTTTTTTTTAACCATATCCATGGTGCATCATTCAATAATTAGGAGCCAAGATTTTACGTTAACCTCTCATGACATTGAAATGAAACCACTAAGTGAAAGGGGGAGCATTTTTAATATTTCAAAGGTGATAGAAATAAAAAAGAATAAGGATGTAAGAAAGAGTGACCAAAAATTTAGGGTTAAGTACCATAGGGAAAGGTTTTAACAAAATATCTTTTATCAATGGGGACAATGGTAGAGGGATGGGTCAAAAGGATTAAATATTGTTTATTTATTTTTTTATGAAATGTAGAAGGGAAGGAGTAGGACTTAGGATAGAGGGCTTAAGGGAAAAATAGCTTTTACATTCATCATATTTGAAAATCCGTGACAATGGAAATGAATGGATTTTATATATTTACAAAAGAGGAGAGAGGCACCTTTTTTTTACTTAAAAAAGGTCATTGGATTTTTTTCGCAAAGAGGTACGTCTCATGGAAAATTTATTACATTCTGAACATAGCCATGACAAGAAGACTAGAAGATGTGGGAAACCAATGAATTAAAGTAGGACGCAAACTTGGTGAATTTCACTAATAAGAAGTAAAATACTCTTGCTTGTCGAAACTTCAACCGACTGCCGAAAGGGTAAAAAAGTGACGTTTTTTTTCAAACGAGATATGGGCATGGCTACGGTGATGAGCTAAACATGATGGTATAAAAAAAAGACATGAATATGCACAAAGAAGGAAACAACAAATCTGTGAAACTTTACTTGTCCTCTACATTGGATGTCTTGAAAGAAGAAAATGTTGTCGAGTGACATAGGGGTCTCTGAATCCATCTGTAATGTTAAAATCTAGAAAATTGTAACACTCATGTAGAAGAAAGGGGTCTCTGAATCCATCTGCGGTGTTAACATTTAGTAAATTGTACAAATTCATTGTCAAAATTGCAATTTTCCATTATTGGGGTGATACAACTATTAAGGACTAAGATAAATGACTAATTCATATTCTTAGTCATTGTTAGCTAGTCATATTTGTATTCATGTGACTAAATTAGTCATTTACGTCAGTACTTTTTATTTAGTCGTAAATTTTATCCTGTGACTAAATTAGTCATTTATCTTAGTCGTTTTTAGTTAGATCACTTAAAACTGCTCAATTTTAGTCGTTTTTCCCTTGAAAAAACTGTGGTGACTAACATTTTTAGTCGCCTAGTCACTTATCTCTAAGTTTGTACTAGTGAAAAAATCATGAGTTGAGAAGCTCAAGAAGTCAAGTGATGTATGTAGTGCAGTGACAGAGTATAGTCCACATACGAAGTGGCGCACAATAGAATCATCATCAGAATATTTGAAGAAGTGCACAAAGTGGAAGTTCAGTAAGGAAGTAATATACATTGGGCATTAGGGTGGTCAGATGGGGAAATGCGACAGGGAATCAAAGCTTCCTTTATGTTCATGCATGTAAAACAAAGTGATTGGGGGTCGGTGCCTCCTTCCAGTTGGTGTTGGAGAAAACACAAGGAGTGGAAGCTTCCTTCAGGTCAGTGCTTGTAAAACCAGGGGGTTGGTTCCTCCTTCTAGTTGGTGCTGGTAAGCACAAGAAATTGGTTCTTACTTGAATGTATTCTTTCTCACTATAAAGAATCATTCCGTGGTTTTCTCCCATTTGGTTTTCCACGTAAAAATCCTGTGTGTTATGTGTTATTGATGTGGTGCATATATGCGTGAATGTTTATTTATTAATGCATAACAGAAGATAAAAATTAAGTGAAGGTTAAGCTGTTAAAGAAGGTAAAATATTCTAATAAATGCGCTAATACTTATTCACCCCCCCTCTCAGTATTAAATCGATTCCAACAATCAACCCATAAATCCTTTAGCTAAACAGGGAATCTATGCTGAGGGAAATATTTCTAAATATCCTAATGTCATTGAAAAACTTTTTATTGGTGAAAACTTATCTAAGGAAGAAGTTCATATTTATAATGAATTGTTTAAAGAATTTTGCGATGTTTTTTCTTGGTCATATGAGGAGATGCCAAGCATCGACCCATCCATTTTTGAACATGAGATTCGAACATATAAAATGTTAAACTTGTTCGAAAAAAACTATATCCAATTAACCCTAAGAAAGTGGCGGTTGTTAAAGATGAGGTTGATTTTTTTTAAAACCTGGTTTCATCTATCCTATCGATATGACAATATGGGTTTCCAAACTAGTTCTAGTAGATATAAATCAACATACTATTAGAGTTTGCACCGATTTACGCAATTTGAATAAAGAATGTCCTAAAGGTAATATCCTGGCACCATTCATTGATCAGATTATCGATGATTGTGCAGGGAGTGAAATATTTTCCTTCATGGATGGATTTTTAAGCTACAATCAAATCCATATCAAACACAAGGATTATCACATAACTGCATTTATTTGTCCTTGGGGTACCTTTGCTTATAGGAATATGTCATTCATCTTGAAAAGCGATGGAGCTACATTCCAGCGCACAATGAGTTTTGCTTTCCCTGACATCCAACATATTGTAGATCCATATCTTGATGATCTACATGCTCAATCTTGAAAGAGACGAGATCATCTTAATCACTTACACCTTGTGTTTGAGCAATGTAGGAATTATAAGATTCATTTGAATACAAATAAATGCATATTCTTCGTTGAATCTAGACAGTTTTTAGGTTTTATTGTGTCCAACAAAGGAATCATGGTCGATCCATTAAAATTTGAGGCCATTTTAAATCCACCTCCTCCTCTTTCCATTTTTTAGCTTCAAAGTCTACAAGGGAAAGCTAACTTTCTTAGACATTTTATTGTAAACTATGTCAAAATAACCAAGGGATTTATGTGTTTGCTTAAGCCTAAGGAGCCCTATTTATATGGGATGATTACACAAGGGATTTACTTTTGTATATGGTCGATTCAGATTCCACAGTTGGTATAGTCTTGGTTCAGGAATATGATAAGCTCCAAGAACATGCTATCTACTATCTTAGTCGCGTGTTGTTAGGTCCCGAACTTCAATATTCTTATGTTGAGAAATTAGCTTTGGTAGTTGTTTTTGTTGTTCCAAGAATCCATTATTATATTCTATTGTTAACAACTACAGTAGTTTTAGAGGTCCTCCCTTTCCAGTTTGTTTTGAATGGATGAATAATCGGGGGAAAATATAAAAAAAGGATTTTCATACTGTAAGAGTTCGATTTGGAATTCCAATCTGCAAAATCGAAAATGTATTTGGTTTTCGCTGAACATGTTTCAGACTTTCCGAATGAAGAAAATACCACCGTTGAAGAAGACTCATTCCTTGATGAGCATATCTTCCTTATTTCTTCATCGAATCTGTGGTATGGAGACATTTTGATATATCTCTAGAATTTGAAGTGCCCCTCTACATTTTTAAGGGATGATTGACAACGTTTACACCATAATGTGAAGATTTATCTCATAATCGGTGACACTTTATACTGTAGAGAATTAGATTCCATTTTGCGTCATTGTTTGACCCACAAGGAAGTAGAGAATGTTTTGAATTATGCCCACGCTAGAGCATGTGGGGGTCATTTGTGTGATGTACCTGCAATAATTAATTAATGGAAATACACGAGATATCAGAAATAATAGAACAGAATCGCTTTTATATTGATCATGGGCCACTTCGAGGGGGCAACCTCCTTTGAGCAAGCTCAATACAATTAACTTCACTGTGCCTTCAATGACCTCAACACACACTTATATACTAAGTCTATGCCCAATACTATGAGTCAAAACCATGGGACATATAATACTACGGGATGACTTACAAAGCATATGCGTCCAATACTATGGGTCAATACTATGGGCTAATATAAACTACGGATCAACAAATACTACGGGATGACTTACAAAGCATATGCGTCCAACAACAATATACTAGCATAGTAAAGAGAAGGGTTGACATAGGTTCCTAACAATTTGTCTGGGTTGGAAACAACCAAAAAAATAATACTCGTTGTTTTTTTTTGCCGACAATATTCAAAGATTGTATAGATGCAATTAAACGTTGTCATTCATGCCAATTGTTCACCAAAAAGATGCATGCAAATACAACTCCACTTTTTTGTACCATTACTGTAGGTCCCTTCACTAAGTGGGGGATTGATTTCATGACATGCAATGCAATTTTAGGTGGGGGAACTAGTATATCATAGTTGTTGTCGACTATTTCACTAAATGGGTAGAGGCTATGCCTATAGTTAAAGCTGGTGGGGAAACTACATCTTATTTCATTTTCAATCAAATAATATAAAGGTTTGGTATCCCAAAATAGATTGCCAATGATCATGGGAGTCATTTTTAGAACTACAAGTTGTCTGAATTAACTACTAAGTTGCGGTTTAAACGTGATCATTCATCTCCATTTTACCCACAAGCGAATGGTCAAGTTGAAGCAATGAATAAAACACTCAAGACCATTCTCCAACACACTGTCAATACTAGGAATTCTAGCTGGAACATTATGTTGTATCCTGCTTTATGGGATTATCGGACCACTGTTAAAACTACCACAGGGTTTCCCCCCTTCCAACTCATTCACGGATTGGAATCCATAACTTTGATTGAATGTGAAATCCCTTCTTTAAAGTTATCTATACAACTCTTGCCTGAGACTTCCGCTTTGGAAGAATGGTTGATTCACCTAGAACATCTAGACGAGCAACATCAAAATGAAACCACAACAAACAAGGAACACAAAAAGAGGGTCAAGAGTCAATATGATAAATCTATCCGATCTCGAGTCTTTTCTAAAGGTGATCTCATCTTAGTCTATGATTAGGAAAAAGAACCTTTGGGGGCAGGAAATTTCAATTCTATGTGGCTTGTCCCATATACTGTAACATGTGCCTTAGATAAAAGAGCTTACAAGTTAGTTGATTATGAAGGAAGCAAGTTGTCGGATCCTAGAAATGGGATCTATCTAAAGAAGTATTATGCTTTTTCTTGTACATAGTTGTACAGTTGTAGAGTTTTTTATTGATTTGTTGCATAATTAGGATTGTTTTTGTGTTGTTAGATGGTGAGCGAGATGTTCTACGTGGGTTTCATAGATGGAGTTAGTCATCATACCCGTAATATTGCCTCAGTTGCATGGGTGATTTATGTGAAATTCCACAGGGGTAGATCACCAAGCTTGAACAGACCTCACAATTTCACTGTGTTAATTGCATAGAAGAATTAGCAAGAAGTATGATCAAATTCACACATAAAACTCAAAAGATATGAGAAATTTTTGTTGATACATTCATTAGCTGTAAGCTAGCAAAAATATGTCAATACAATAGAATGAATTCGACACCCCTAGGAGAGTTCCAATTCTCCTCAAGTCATGGCTTAGTTTGCATTGGAACCATCTCCCGATAAGGTCTAGTGGCCATCGATGGTTAATGATCAGTCAACCAGAGTATAACTGAACATAACTGAACCATGTGAGTACAATAATAGGGAAGGAGACTCCAAGGATGGCGCATACTAGCTGTCAGTGGTCAAGGAGGGCACTCCCACACTCAGTAGTAGTCCATCTAAGAGCTGCAGTCAATTAACTGAACAATCAAGGGGACAATGTTCCCTAAATCATGGAACTAACTGATAGATCTCCTAACTGACTAATAGAACTCCTAAATTTGTGGAGGAGGTTACACTTGTAACTCCAGTGATGAAAACAAGGGTGCATGAGTGGCTAGGAGGGATAATAATGACCAGAAACAAGTTCAAGGGGGCTCATAATAGGGACTAGGTTCTAGGAGACTCCACCGCTGCTAAATGGATGCATGCAGCGCTGCATGGAATGCATGCTTGTATGCAAATCCAATATGTGATGGTGAGAATATTCCAACACCCCCCTTAAGCCGAACTATGAGAAAAATAACTAAAAAATAGGGCCCTAGTTACTGAGAACAAAGGTCACCCCGTACAATCAATCTAAAAAAATGCAAGGAAAGAGGGAAACCCAGTGGGAACCCCCCCCCCTCAAGATAGACTAAAAAACACCAAAAATTGCTACTCAAGACTCAAGTAGGTGCGATGCTTGATTCAATTTCTGGATGTATCTTCTTGTTGGGAAGAAGTAGATCATGCTCCAAAAACATGTGCTTGAGTTCTCCTTCCATGGATGCAAGCGAATCTGGAGGCTTCCTGAACTTGCTCTTCAGACCAAACATGGTGAGAACAAATCCAAAAATATGAAGATCATTCTGGAACCTGTGATTCGAACCAAATGAGGTAGGATCAGCTCCAATAAGATCTAATTTCTCTTGAAACTTGAACTTCTGATAAGTGGAAGTTAAATCTGCTCCAATAATTGATAGATGGTTTCTTGTGATCTCCTTTGAACCAACAGGGGCGAGATCAAAACCAAATGAACCATGATATGGTGGTGGTGGCTTGTAATTCAAATTAGCTCCAAGAATTGATAGATGTTTTCTTGTGATCTCCTTTGAACCAATAGGGGTGAAATCAAAACCAAAATCACAAAATGTGCCTGAGACTTGAACCAAAGCGAATGGTAGTGTCCTCCATCTTCAGTGAAACTATGATAACTTGTGCTAATGATCAAATAGAAGTTCATAGGAATTATGTGATCAAGGAGGGCGAATGAATCACCTCCAAACTCTGATTTAACCTCCAAAGAATTCAATAGATAATCAATTTGCACACTAGAAAAGTCATTTGAAGTAGAGAATTCGAAACTCTGTTCAACCTTTAGAGTAGTAACTGACATATCTTGCTCAAAATTCGAAATAGAATAAATTGAGAACATGAGTGAGGAATGGATAATCTCTACAAAAGGATCATATTCATTAGTTGTATCACTTTCATTTGCATCAGCTACATGTGAAGGGGACAATTCGAAACTGTCTTCAACTTCTAGAGCAACAGAAGAAGGAATATCTTCAACATGAACTTTCTGTGTTGAATCTGCAGCTTCTTCTTCATCTTGAACAACTTCATCATGAGATATGATTGAGGACGAGACATAATCAAAGAGAACACTGAAGGAGGTATCACTGGGATTGTTCTCCAAATTCCTCTTCCTTCTGCTTTCCAAATTCTCTATCCAATTTGGTCCAGAGATCACTTGGATGTTCAACAATATTAACGAGGTAGCACATACTAGGAGACATAACAATACATATTGCTCCTAAGGCTCCATCACAATCATTTAGCCAATCATTCTCCTCTTCATAGGAAGCAAAATCTCTCATAACATCAATACACATATCAAAAATACCTTTTCTCTTCAAATATGCTATCATCATTGGTTTCCACTCATCATAGTTGAATGGATAGAGAAAAGGAATTCCATTCAGACTCATGAAAACTGTTGTAGAATACCTGCATAAACAATGGAAAATATCTATGGCTGCTATTGCAACAAAACTGCTACAACTGCTGAAAAAACTGCTGCAACTACATAAAACTGTTGCAACTGTAGAAAAATGCTGCAACTCAGAATACTTCGAATAACCTACAAAAAAAATTAAATTTATCTAGAGGATTGTTACAGAATCTATTGAACACTAATTTAGGACAATAGGAACTTTTATCCAGATTCTTCACACCTGGATAAACCTCATTGGATTGCTCCACTGAATTCAAGGTAATAGCACTATGATTTGCTGTGGAAATCCATAGGCTTTTGGTGCCCTATTGAAAAAAAACTGCTCAATAAACTATTGCAACTTCAAAATCTCTCACAAGATCTGATACCATGTGAAATTCCATAGGGGTAGATCACTAAGCTTGAACAAACCTCACAATTTCACTATGTTAATTGCAAAGAAGAATTAACACGAAGTATGATCAAATTCACTCATAAAACTCAAAATATGTGAGAAACTGCTTTTGATACAATCATCAGCTGTAAGCTGAAAAAAATATGCCAATACAATAGAATGAATTCGATACCCCTAGGAGATTTCGAATTCTCCTCAAGTCATGGCTTAGTTTGCATGGGAACCATCTCCCAATAAGGTCTAGTGACCACTGATGGTTAATGATTAGTCAACCAGAGGTTAACTGAGCATAATTGAACCATGTGAGTAAAATAATAGGGAAGGAGACTCCAAGGAGGGCGCATACTAGCTTTCAGTGGTCAAGGAGGGTGCTCCCACACTTAGTAGCAATCAATCTAAGAGCTACAGTCAGTTAAATGAACAATCAAGGGGACAAGTTTCCCTAAATCATGGAACTGGCTGAGAGATATCCTAACGGGCTGATAGATATCCTAAATATGTGGAGGAGGGAACACTTGTAACTCAAGTGATAAAAAAAAGGGCGCATGAGTGGCTAGGAGGGCTAATAATGACAAGAAACAAGCTCCAGGGGGCCCAAAATAGGGTCTAGGTGCTAGGAGACCCCACTATTGCCGACTGGATTCATGCATTGCTGCATGGAATGCATGCATGCAAATCCAAGATATGATGGTGAGAATATTCCAACAATTTACTCTCCAATAGGCTAGTTAGTTGTTTCTAGAGGTGCTTGTTTAGAGTCAACTACCAACAACTGTTAGGATATTTAGACACTTAGGAGTTAGTTAAGATCAACTTGTGTAATATATCTGTTAGGAAAAGTGTGTTTCTTTAGTATGCATTTGTAAATATTTAATCCGACAGTCACGATATGTTGTGATCCGACGACTCAACTTCTCTTAGATCATACCTAACCTTGATCCATGGCTTAACACCCGATTGGTCCATGATCTCTATTTAAAGAGCATGGAGGGTCATTGTCTAGTTGATCGATTATGAGAAGCTCATTTGTAACTTTATTTCTTTTGCATAATAAATTGCTTCGTAGAAGCTATTTGGCCAGGGCCGTGGAGTGTTTCCCTCTAGAGGGTTTAAACCATGTCAAAACATCGGTGTGTTGATCTATGATCTATTTGTGTGAAGTGGTTTCTCTAGGTGTTCAGTCTTTTGGGAGTAACCTGTGTACCCGAACATGGTATCAGAGCTTTTATGAAGAGCCGCTTTCGGTTATGATCTAGATCTTGAACTGTTGTTGCCGAAACTTGAAAGGGTTTCTGGTTCTGGTATTTCTGGGCTGTGGGAGGTGTTCCATTGCGTCCGGAGTGCCGTTTCCATTGGGAAATAGTTTTCGTTTGATCGAAAACGGTTTTCGGTTGCTTCATAAACGCGCATTTCATCAGATATGAAGGTATAATGTTACAATGACGTTTTTTATTTTTTTTAAAATATCTCATATTTTATCAGTTTTTATTATTAGATTTTTTTAGTTTCGGATTTTTGCTTTCCCTATTTGCGTATTCTCTTTTCTGTGCGCCTTGTGCAAACTCGGGGAATAAGAAACATAAAGGGAAAGGGTTTTTCTCGGCTGCGTATGCTCTTTGCCATGCACTTTGCACGATCTCGGCAAATCAAAAACAGAGAGAAAACATAGACTTTCCGGGAAAGCTAACGATATCTAACCCCAATATTGTGGAAGCGTTTTTTTTGTTTCAGTTTGTGGTGTGATTTGCAGGAAAAGAGGCAAGCACGAAAATCGAGAGAGAAGAGTAAAAAAAAAAAAAAAACCCTTCCTCCTTCCCATATTTTACATACCTTTTAATCTTGCTCACTTGGTTCAAAGTTGCTTTATTCCTTAATAAGTCTTGAGTTCAAGTATTAGGAAATTAGTTTAAAAGAAAAAGTGCATGCAATTTCTATTTTTGAGTTACTTTATTGTAAAAGTGTATCTCACTTAAATAATAATAAATAAATAAAAATCAAAAGTGAGTCACTTAAGTTCCTTTTTTTAATTGCTGCACTATTTAAAGTAACATCATTGTAAAAGTGAAATCACTTATTTTACAAAAGTGATTCACTTAAAAGCAACTTTCTTGTAAGTGATTTTCAAAGGTTCATCTTAGGAAGAGGGTTTTTTTTTTTTTGCTGGACATTCTCTAGCTGCCATGTCATTATTGGGGACATCTTCAACATTTTCTTTGTTCAAGCATAACTTCATCATATAGAGTTCGTTTTCAGTACTTTTTTTTGGGAAACTGCTTATTTTTTCGAGCTCTTAGCATCCAAACTATTGGTTTCTTCTTTTAAAGCCATTAATGTACAAATATGGCCGCCCCTTGTGATATTCTACTTACCAGTTCCATTTATTTCTCATGGAAATCTCATATAGAGGATGTTCTACGAAGTAGAGGAATTTTCAGAATTACCTTAGGGAAAAAAACAGAACCTATTAATGATGATAAGGAAATCAAATGGGCAAATAGATGTGATGAAGCTCGTGGATTGATTGGGATGTCAATCTCTACTGATTTGCGATTCCGAATGTCTGGAATTGATGAACCTGATGCTGCTTGAGACAAGTTGGAATCTGTGTTTGGTAAACACAATGAAATTCGAGGTCAGCAACCCGAAAATGAGTTGATTTCTTTAAATCCAAGTGATTTTTCATACATACAAGATTATTTATCTAAGTACAAAACTCTTAAACTCTTATGTGAAGAATGCAAGATTAAGAGGGAAGACAAACAATGCATTTATCATATTCTTTCCAAACTTGGACCTGCATATTCTATTTTTGTATCTACATTTTACTCCATGAAAGAATCTTTGAATGCAGCTAGCTATCAAGAGCCTAGTCTTGAATCCTTTTGTGATTCCTTGATTAGAGAGAAAGATAAGCTCATCCATCTTGGAATAATTAACATTGCAGATACACCTGGGAAAGCCTTATTGTACCAACAGAAAGAAAATTCCAAGCCTCCCAAGAAACAAAATTTTCACAATAATAAGTCAAACAAGTGTCCCAAACCCTCTCATTCATCTCCTTTTTTAAAAAATGACAAAGGATCCAAGCCAAAAGGCAAGAAGACTGTGTGTCATTGCAACTATTGCGGGAAAGATAATCATGATGAATCTAAGTGTTTCAAGAAGATGGAAGCCTTGCAAGCAGCAATGAAGAAGCACCACATCAGTCTAGATTCACCTTCAGAATCTACCTCTCATGGACATGCACTTTGTGCTTCTGGTTATTTTTATAATGCATCTTCTTCTTCTACTTCAAATGAATGGCTCATTGATTCTGGAGCATCTTATCATATGTCTAAGGATCAAGCCATCTTTTCTACTATGCATGAATGTAACACCAAACAAATATTTGTTGGTGATGATAGATCTCTAAGTGTTGTAGGAGCTAGAATAGTTCCAGTAGATAATGGTCATTTCAGTGATGTACTATGTGTTCCAAAAATTTCCCGCAATTTGTTATCAGTTTATCAAATCACTCATTCTGGTGTAGGTAAAACTATGACATTTACACCTCACCAAGTTGTAATCAAGGTTTTTAAAGATCCTCAATAGGTCCTAGCTACCGGAATTGTTGATGATATTACGAAGTTATACAAATTTAACAACTTTGGGTCATCACCTTTTCCTTCAGTTTTTGTTGCTCATAGTGATAACTTGAGCAAACTTTGGCATGAGCGATTTGGTCACTCAAATTATCACTCATTGCAACAATTATATAAAGACAATATGGTGACAGGTCTTCCGATGGTATCTTGCAGGGATGGTCTTTGTTCCGGTTGTGTACTCTGAAAACATCATCGGGACAGTTTTGACAAACGTGCCTCTTGGCATGCCTCGGTTCCCTTGGAGTTTGTGCATAGTGACTTGCGTGGTCCTCTTCCATTTGCTTCCTTTTTTGCTTTCAAATATTTCTTAACTTTCATTGATGATTACACCAGATGCACTTGGGTTTATTTCCTAAAACTTAAGAGCGAAGTATTTAACATGTTTTTGGCCTACAAGGCCCTTGTTGAAAAACAATCTGGTCATCAAATTATTAAGTTAAGATCTGACAATGGTGGAGAATATGTTAACAAAACTTTCACTACTTTCTACACTGAACAAGGAATCCAACAACAACACACTATTCCATATACACCACAATAAAATGGTATAGCTGAATGGAAGAACCGCACTTTAAAAGAAATGGCTAATTGTATGATCCAATCTAAGGGACTAAGTCTTCAATTTTGGGCTGAAGCCATTAATTGTGCAAATTACATAGTTAATCGCACACCCACTAAAGCTTTATAGGGTATCACACTGGAAGAAGCATGGAGTAAAACTAAACCTGATGTAAGTCACTTTCGTGTGTTTGGTAGTGAAGCATGGGCTTATATTCCGGATGAAAAATGGAAAGCATGGCAGCCTAAAAGTGAAAAGTGCATATTTGTTGGATATTCAGAAGATGTAAAAGGTTATAGACTTCTTCAACCACATTCTCATGATGTAATCATTAGAAGAGATGTTAAATTTGATGAAAATCTCTTGGCCTGCAAGCCTAACTCGGCGATTGTGCCATCTTTGGCCTGGGAGCCTGATTCGGTGATTGTGCCTTCTTCTTCTTCCAACTTTATTGAAAGGTTTCCAACTCTAGTTTTTTATCATGACAGTGAGGATGAAAATCCACCTGCACCTGTTCATGTTCCTCCAGTTGCACCAGCACAAGTGCTTCCTCGATGGGTCCATTCAACATGTGAAGCAGCTGGTGACCTTGCCGGTGATCCTAGAGATCAACGTTGAACATGTTCTCAGTTTTAGAGAGCCTCTTCTCTTTTGGCTCAATTTTCCGAGAATCATGATCCATAAACTTTTGCAGAAGCTTCAGGAAATCCAGATTAGGATGCAACTATGGATGAAAAATATCGTTCCTTAATGGGGAACAATACTTGGGATCTTGTACCTCTTCCAAAAGGAAGAAAACTTGTCAGATGTAAATGGGTCTACAGAACTAAGTATGCATTATATGGAAGTGTTGAAAGACTTAAGGCAAGGTTAGTTGCCAAAGTTTTTTCCCAAATTGAAGGGATTGACTACAATGAAACCTTTGATTCGGTCGCAAAAATGAACTCCATCCACCTTGTTCTTTCCCTTGCAGCCTTACATAACTGGGAATTCCGTCAAATGAATGTCAAGTATACCTTCTTAAATGGTGATTTACAGGAGGAAATTTACATGGAACAACCTCCTGGATATGTTCAGAATAACTCTAGCCTTGTCTGCCACCTTAAGAAATCCTTATATGGCCTTAAGCAAGCTCCTAGAGCTTGGTATGCCAAAATGGAATGCTTTCTCCTTGACACTGGTTTTTCTAGATGCCATTCTAACCCCAATGTCTATACTAAGAAAGTAGGAAACCATCTCATCATACTTGTTTTCTATGTTGATGACCTTATTCTTACTGGTAGTGACCCTAAGTTTATAACCCATGTGAAATCCAGTCTTAAGCAAAATTTTGAAATGTCAAACTTAGGACATTTGCATTATTTTATTGGTCTCCAAGTCCTGCAAACAAAAGAAAGAATCTTTCTTTCTTAGTCTAAGTATGCTTGTGACCTTCTTCATCGCTTTCACAAGGAAGATTGTACACTAGCCCCTTCTCCCTTCTAGTCTGGAGTCAAACTTTCCGCCACTTGTACTTCACCTGAAGTAGATGCCACCTTGTATCATCATCAGCTTGTTGGTAGTCTCTTATACTTGACTCATTCCCATCCCGATCTTTCCTTTGCCGTTGGTCGTGTTTCCCGTTATATGCAAACACCTCATGAAAGTCACTGGAAAGCAACTAAAAGAATACTTCGATATATTTGAGGCACACTTCAGTTTGGGATTCATTACAGTATAGGGGGTAAACCTTTGTTGGTTGGTTTCACTGATTCAGATTGGGCCAGCGATCCCGATGATCGAAAGTCTACTGCAGGTTATGTTTTCAGTCTGGGATCTGGACCTATCACTTGGGCTTGTAAGAAACAACAAGCTCTTTCTCTTTCTTCAGCAGAGGCAGAATATCGAGCCGCAGTCAATGCCAGTCAGGAAGCTTTATGGCTTCGACAGATCCTTTCAGAGTTTGGATTCGAGCAGCAACAACCTACTCCACTTTGGTGCGACAATAAAAGTGCCATCAAGCTTGCCAAAGATCTAGTCCTACATCAACGTAGCAAACGCATTGAACTACATATGCACTTCATCAGAAATCTTGTTCATGATCATGTTCTTGAAGTGCTCTTTTTTCCTACAAATGATCAAGTTGCAGACATTTTCACCAAGTCTCTTATAGAAGTGAAGTTTTCTAAACTTCGATCTATGTTAAGATTTCAGGAACTTGTCATTAAGGGGGGATAGGCTCTAATGTCTCATTCCTTCTCCTAATAGTGTCACTTTTGTAAATCCTTCAATCCTATCCCAAGTTGTTCTTAAGGGGGGATGTTAGGATATTTAGACACTTAGGAGTTAGTTAAGATCAACTTGTGTAATATATCCATTAGGAAAAGTGTGTTTCTTTAGTATGCATTTGTAAATATTTAATCTGACGATCACGATATGTTGTGATCCGACAGCTCAACTTCTCTTAGATCATACCTAACCTTGATCCGTGGCTTAACACCTGATTGGTCCATGATCTCTATTTAAAGAGCATGGAGGGTCATTGTCTAGTTGATGGATTATGAGAAGCTCATTTGTAACTTTCTTTCTTTTGCATAATAAATTGCTCCGTAGAAGCTATTTGGCCGGGGCCGTGGAGTGTTTCCCTCTAGAGGGTTTAAACCATGTCAAAACATCGGTGTGTTGATTTGTGATCTATTTGTGTGAAGTGGTTGCTCTAGGTGTTCGGTCTTTTGGGAGTACCCTGTGTACCCGAATAACAACATGGCCAAGTATAGTGCCGTGATTTAAATTCTTAGTAACTCCATTTCTAATAGCATCGAATGCCTTGAGGTTTGTCTAGATTCACAAATGATCGTATCTCAATTGAACAATGAGTATTAAATTCATGATCCTACGCTATTTTGTTAGTTTTTATGTATACATCTTTTAGAACAACATTTTCATTACATTACATATATTCACATTTCAAGAAGACATAATACAATTTCTTACTAATATGCTAATTGCATTTTATATTGGTATTTATATCATCTATAACACAAGAAAACATATCATGTAAATAATTTTTTTTTGCATATAATGTATATAGATAAACCAAGGAAAAAAACCACACACACACACACATATATATATATATAAAAGTCTCATAAAAAGTAATATCAACAAAAAATAGTGAGTTTAGTCATGTCCAAAATGGGTGCTATTGGCCCCATCCCTACAATCTAGTTGTATGCCTAAGGAGATACTAGACCCTGCTCCCTATAGTAGTACATTATAGTATTAACCGCCCTCCTAAATAACTTAACCCGACCTATGGGATCTCCTACTAATTGGATCTAAACTACCTCTGGTAAGTCATCGACCTTGATTTTTGGAATACTAGTGGTTAGATGACTCAGGTTTTTGTTACACCAAAATGTTGTCACCCTTGTTCAAGTGTCGCAAGTGCTGCAAGTGTCGTCATCATGACCTAGTGTTGTCACCATGACCATTGCAAGTATCTTCATTATGACCAAGTGTCGTCATCATGACCGTTGTGATAATGTCGTCATCTTGACCATTGTGTAAACTCTTTGCTCTAACCCCTAACCTCATTCTGGGCTAAAACACATCCAACTGAGAGATTTCCTTGCCTAGTTGACCTCTTTGAGTAGGCTGTCACACTTCTCCTTCATCTAGGGTGCGATGTCGTAGTTTCTGGTCAGCTAGGGTGAGACACTGTCGTACTTTGTCTTCATACAAAGTGCAACGACCTCCTTTTGTCACTCTGTGTCCTCTACCAGAGTGCGACGATGTTGGTTAAAGGATATTTTGGGGAGTCTCGAGGTCTTTCTAGAAGTTTTTTGAGGTGGAGACATATCCCTAAGACTCTAGGTGAGGTGGCATTTCGGTTCCTAACCTAATGGGAAGATCCCTTAACTATCTCCCCCTAATCCTCAACCTACCCTATCTCTTTAGCCCTATATAAACACCCACTCTCTCCATGAGAGGGGGGAAGGTCTATGGTACCCTTATACTGATAGAAGCCATATTGGTGATTGGGAAGCTTGTACCACCTTGGAGGCTTGGCTTGGACATGTTGGATGGAGGATGCGTCGTTGAGGCTTTGGTTGTAGCTTCATCCTTTCTATGTATTCCCACTTTTTATACAGTTAATATAATCTCTTTCCATAAATGTTGTCTCGTTGATGATGTTTAGAACTTTCTTCCTCAACTATTAGTTTAGATTAGTTATTGTTTAGATATCTTGTATTGCTTGTATTGTTTCCATATTGTCTTGATAGGTCTTGCAGCTGGAGATCTGACGATTGCGAGACTTGGAGCAACAACAAGGAGAAGGATCTGCGATCTGAAAGGTATGATATCTAAGTACTCGATCTATAACTAGATCTAGGAAATGAGTTTTGTATTATGTACTATTTGATCTAGATTCACTTGACCTAGCGAGATCACGCCTTAGATCTGTCTTTGGTATATTGTCCGTTAAAAAATTTGGCGACCATACTGGGAAATAGAACAGTAGAATTAATTTCATGTATGTTTGATTTCATCTCTTTTGTATGAGTCATTTCTATCCTTTTTAAGCCTTCCTCCCATCAGATCTCTTTCATTAAAGAGTTTCATATGTGTCCTTCATTCTCCTTTGGGTCATCATTAAGCCTCCTACCCTTTTACCTTGAGGGATCTCACACCTTTACTATTCAAAATTCGACTGTCGCACTTGGTTTGAGTCTTCCCTGCGCCATTGTATGACCATCTCACTTTTCCTGAAGCCAGACTGCGATGGTGTCACACTTTGCCTGTGTACAACCTGCAACGAACCCCCTTTGTTGCACCTTGCCTGTGTATAGGGTGCGACGATCTCTTAAAACATAAAGATCAATAGGGTTTTTCCTTTTTGAGTTTTTGGTCTGATTGCTTGAGGCCCATAGGGTGTGTATTTTGGTCACACACCCCCTAGATCTAGCATTGCTTGAGTTTGGATGTGTTTATGTTGATTTTGGGTGCTTGATCAGTCAAGTGTTTTAATTGGTTGTAAGGAGCAATTTCAATCCTCCCCTCCTGTTGGGTTGATCTTCCAATCCCTGGTCACATTACCATATCTTTTTAGATCTATTTAGATCATTATATCTGATCTCCAAACCCTTCCTTTACTCGATCATTGAGTTTTGATTGCATTTGGTAGATTTTGAGTCGTTCTTGAGTGCCTTTGAGTTGTGTTGGGTGCTTGTCGTTTTTCTTTCAGAATTTCTGAATGATTAAAGAGTGCTATAGATATTCTCTCGCTTTCTATAAATAGATATGAAAAGCATTTAGTTATCAAATTCCATTTTTGATACATGCATTTGAAAATTGAAAGTGCTTCATTATGTTGTCTTATACATTGTTAAGATTAGTTGCATCTTTCATTTTCTTTGCGCTTTTTAGCTGATTATTGCAGAAAGTTAGAATTATTGCACTCTAGGAAGGAATTCTTCTTTTCACTACTACTTAAGTACTTTTGGTTTGAAAGAAAGAAAAATCTCTCCCTACCTTAAGTAGTTTTCATCGAAAAGGAAAGGAAAATGTGCATTATCATGTAGTTGAGGATTGCATTATGTTTACATTTATGTACTCACCTCATGCATCCACCTAACCGTACAAGATAAAATTAACGCTAGCTTAGGTTAAAATCATTTAGTAACTGTGTGTAAGTTAGAGACGTGTTCCAACGTCTTTAAGCGTGGCAGTTGTTGTTATTTTCCAGCACTGTATTCCGAGGGTATTGTAGTCTTCCACGTACTTATAGGTATATGGAGCTCCTTCACGTACCCACCAAGTACCATAATAAGTACTTGGTGTGTATCGAAGGGTGTATCACGTACTCGGTAGTATATCAAAAGGTCTCTTGCCGAATGGTTTTGCATTAGACAGCACCACTACGGATTTGAGCTCCCACGTGCCTTGCATATATCGGGAGACACCAGTAGGATTCCTGAAACCAACTGAGTTGACCATTTGGCCATCTTGGAAAAGAAATACACCGAGAACAGTAGTCGGGGAGATTAGCACGCACATACTATCCAGGTAATCGGGTATGCAGGCAAGGGTACGGTCCCAATCCTCCTTGTCGCGTCATATTGTTGGGCCCTGCAGTATATAGTGGTTTGCGATGCCTTGATAATCCTGTGAGGTTCCAGACTTTGAATCCAATCCTATTCACACAGTCTGCTTGTTGCTTTTAGAATTGAGTAGTGTTTGACTTGTGTGGTACTTTAGAGTCTCTTAGGGAGTTTAGATATGGAAGATTCTTCCGGGACTACCAACCAAAGCGCCCCTTTCCAAGGTGTGCCATTTATTATTCCCCCTTGTGGAATTGTTGGTCCTCCCTTTATGGCTACGTTGAGTCTTCCTGGATTGATGATAGGATTACCAGTATGGTTATTCTCCAATCCGGTTACACCAAGTGCACCAATTGTGTCGGACCTAGGTCCTTCATCACATGAGCATCAATCTCATGGTGACCCTTCTCCTTCTTCATCGAAAATTGAACCGGCTTCCGTCTCTTCCTCTTCTCCTACTGAAAACTCTGATGTTAGTAAGAAGGGTGGTGAGAAGAAGAAGAAAGGGAGGACTAAGAAGAAGAACACTAAGCAGAAGGTCACAACCCCAACCACTGATCATCATGCTGGGGGCACCGATACACCTGTTCTGAATTCACGTAAACTGAAATTCCCTTGCAAACTTTGTAAAGGGTCCCATTTTCTTCAGAGCTGCCCTGGTATCTCCAAGGTCTTAGAAATATGGTTGAATTCTGAGAAACCCTTGTCATCAGTCTCTGGACATCATACTGATGATACCCCATCAACTAGTGACGTTGTAATTAAGGTTCTGAAGGGTAGAGCTGCAGACCCTTGTTGGTTATGTAAGGGCAATCACCGTGCTTACCTTTGTCCTTGTATGGATGAAGCTTCGCAATTGTTGGAAGACATGGACACATCCCATAAACACCTTCCAACTAAGTATTGTAGGTTGTCCCCTGATCCTTCATTGGTTGATAGGGCGTTCAATCCGACCCCACCCTCGGTTGACCCCACTCTTTCATCAGAGAGTGAAAACGAAGCAGTCGATTCAACAACATCGTCAATCGACCCCATTCCTCCCTTGAGGGATGATACCCAAGCGGTTAATCAAGTCTCATTTTCGGTTGACCCCACTCCTCTTGTTGAGGGTGAAATAGAAACTGCTGATGTTTTTCTGGTCAGTTTAGATTGTTCTGGGCCAGGGGAAACCCTTTCCATTCCTACGGGACCCCCCCCAAGTACTGAGGTCATTTCCTTTGATTGGAATGATCTAACAGAATCTCGTCTTCCTTCGAGTATTCCTTTTCAAATATCTATAGGAGTTTCTGATAAAGAAATATTTCGTACGATAGTTGATGAGGGAGCTTCTATTAGTATTTTATCCTCAATTGCTTGGAAAGCTATAGGTTCCCCTCAGCTTGTGCCAGTAACTGACCAAATTTTGGCTTTTAATAGAAGGCCTACTAGACCTTTATGGATTCTCCCGCAGTTACCTGTCACGTTGAGAGGTAAAACTGTTTATGTTGATGTCATGGTTGTCCAAGGTCCTTTAGATTTCAATCTACTCCTTGGACGTGATTATGTCTATGCTATGAAAGATGTAGTGTCCATTCTCTTTCGAGTGATGTATTTTCCTCATCATGGAAATATTGTGACCGTTGATCAGCTTTCCTTTGTGACACCCTCTCATCATATGAATCCTAGTCATCAGACTTCCCTGAATGTTCCGCATGTTTTAGTGGTTTCTTCCCCCTGAGGATGGAGGGTATGAACACGGTTTATGTTATGTTTCAAGCTCGTTAAAAAATGAAACCAACCACCCTAGCATAGTTTCCCTTTGGTTTAAAGCTTGCATAAAAATGAAACCAATCCGTTAGAGCACAGTTTTATTCTATCTTGAGCTCATTAAACAATGAAATAGACCCCTCTAAGCATAGTTTACCTTTGGTTTCAAGCTTGCATAAAAATGAAACCATCCGTTCGAGCATAGTTTTATTCCATTTCAAGCTCGTTAAAAAATAAGATGCCCCCCCTCAAGCATAGTTATTGTTTATTTCAAGCTTGTGTAAAAATGACATAGATCTCCCTCCCATCAGTTCGAGTCTCTCACTAGAGTTAGAACTTGAACCTTCATTTCATCTGATTCTCGTTTCCCCCCCTTGGTGAAAATTTTCATATTAGTAGCTAGGTTGGTAGTTGGGTTAGCAAGCATCATTTTTAGACGAACTGAAGCTTGGGGGGCATACCACATGTCGTACCATCAACAATTATGTTGAGGGAACACTACCATGTTAAGCTGCTAGCAATCATGCTGGGGGCATTTACCAACCTCTAGGCATCATGTTGGGAAGGAACCTGTCAAAGGACCTTAACCATGAGCATAGTTCCTGTTCTATGTCAAGCTCGTTAAAAAATGAAATAGGTTCTTGTGAGCATAGTTCCCGTTCTATGTCAAGCTCATTAAAAAAATGAAATAGGTCCCCATGAGCAAATTTCTAATCTTGTGTCAAGCTCATTAAAAAATGAAACAACTCTTTTTCCTTTGAGTCGAGTCTTCTCATACACTTAGTACCTGAACCTTCTTTTCATCCGCCTATTCCTTAGGCGAATGAAATGAAGCTTGGGGGGCATGTCTTCAACCTCTGGAAGTTACGTTGAAGTCAACTCAATCGCCTCTCCACACCAAGTTGGAGCTAAGTCACTTACTTCTAGCAAACATGCTGGGGGCATGTACAAACCTTTGGATCTCATGACGAGAAGAAGTTCACCATTGGAAACAGTTTCGACCATACTTTCCTTTTTTTGGTTTCGAGCTCATTAAAACATGAAAATTTATCCTGAGCATAGTTCATTTTTTGTCACAAGCGCATTAAACAATGAAGTAGACATCATGAGCATTCTTCCAACCTATCTTCGAGCTTGTTAAAAACAGTAAGATGGTGTTGAGCTTACTTTTCACTTTTTTTGTGCTCTGGTTGAAATATGAAAAGTGGTTTGAGCTTAGTTTTTACTTTTTCGTGCTCTGGTTCAAACATGAAAAATATTCCGAGTGCTTTTGATACTATTTTCGTGCTCATTAAAAATTTGAGTTAAAAAGGTGTGACTAACGAGTATAGATTTATCACTTTATCCGGCTTCGCTAGACTATTTACGGAAAAGGAACCGTGCCAAGTTTACTTTTTCCTTTGTCGTACTCGATCATCAACCATGAAAAAGTTGTTCATGGAGTCATTTTTAAGCTCTTTTCAGACTCCCTAAATAGGAAAAGATTTCCAAGCGAACTTGATGCTTTCATGCGTGTAAAAGAATTTGAATGATCGTCTTTCTAGTGATAGTTTACCCCTTTTTCGGACCAGGAAGCACTATTTACAAAAAAGGAATACTCCAACCAACCATGGCTGGAAGAGTCCTCTCCCACATTGTTTTACCCTTTTTTGGGCGATGAGGCTAACTTTACGAAAAAGGACCGTTGGAGTCTCCTTTAGTTCTTTTCAGACTCTCTAAACATGAAATGACGCTGAGTTTTCATTCTATGGACTCGTTAAATTTTAAACATTGAAGGGCCCATTATGGGACAAACCCCTCATTTCCCAGGTTCGTGAAAAATTTAGGATTGGACTCATCTATGAGATGAGCTATATCGAGAATCTGGTTACCCTCATCAAGCTCGTCAAAAACACCTAAGGCACTCATCAATCATGATGGGGAAAAAGGAAAGATTTTGTGTTACATCATAATTACGGCAGTACATAGTCACTCTTGAACATGGCACTCATTTGCATTTGCATTCAGTACTTGAATAATCTGTTTGTCCTCAAGTCTTGTCAATTCCATGAGTCGTGTCGCTCCTTTGGATCAGCCAAAGAATGCTTCCACCATCAGTTGCATTAGGGGTTGGTATCATTCTCATCATGTCAATACTGTTAAGTCATGCCATGCCCATGTTCAAGAGATGTTTCATTACTCATCATCTGCAGTCAGTACACCTTCAATCATGTCGGCTGACCTTGAGTCAGTCTTGCACATTACTCTGCCATCAGATCTACTCCAAACATATGTTATCGAGTTTTGTGTCGATGATGGGGGATTCATCATGGACCTCATTCGACGGGTTCATCCTTTTCGACTTCAAATCATCATCCGAGGATTGAACTTAGAAACCAACCAAGTACCTTGGGCCTGCATGCCTCAATGGCAGGTTACCTCGCTTTCAACATGAGTTTACCTCATTGATCCGGATTTATGTGGGAACGAAACAAAAGATAGCATATAAAGAGATATATTGCAAATAACACAGTGATACAGTAAACACATATTCAATTAAATAGCGGAAATAGAACAGACTGTAAAATACAATAGCTAGAAAGGTGGTAGCTATCTCTGAGAAGAGATGTGGCCGCTATGCTCATTCGTGCCAAGATGAATACAAAGAGAGGCCGAAAGGGCCTATTTATCATAAGTATGAGGGAAAGAATCCCAAACATCCAAAAACCTAACCCTAGAAGATGAACTGTCATAAAGTTTGCGGCCCCAAGGTGGTTAGTTGAACAGTCAACTTCCCGGGGTCATAACTTTTGCATACAATCTCCGTTTGGGGCGCTCGGTAGCTCATTGGAAAGGTCTATATGAGATTTACAATTTTTGAACGAGGCCAAATGCATGCCGTTGGCATCCATTTGGCCCCCCAAATTGCCAAAAAAGGTCATTTAGGGCCTCAAAACGGCCCCGAAAGTTTAGGACTCGAAAAACCGTAGAAAAATTACTAGAAAATTGGCAAAATGGAAAACTGTTTTGAGCCAGTGGAATAGGTGGGTGGCCATCGATATCCATCTGGATCAATCCTCCCCCTTTAGGAAGCAATGGTCTCCATTGCGTCAAATCTCTTATCATATTTCGAGCTGTGTGTTGAGTTTAGCTCTTGGTGCGACATTTGCTGAAGTGGAAAGGTTGCCTTACTTTGAAACCTTCAAAGGGTTGTAATTGTTGTTGATGAATGTGCTGGAGCTGTTCAACAGTTTTGGTTGTTGTGGTATCCTTGGTATGCAGTAGTGTGGATGGTTCCTTTTTGGAGGAGCACCTTGAATGCGTGGCCTTACACTGTAGAGGTACCCGAATAGGCGATGCTGCACTAACTTTGTGTTTTTCTTGTTTCTGCTAAGTAGAAGGATAATCCGTAGAGGTTGTGGATGTCTCTGTGATCTAATGTACACCTTTAGTGGCATTTGCGAATAGGGAAAATTTCCCAGTGTGGGAGATTATCTTCCTTCCCTGCTTGGTTGGGGTAGGTGAAACTGTCTCTGGCATCCAATAGAGTTGTCCTCCCAAAGTGACAATGACACTGCGAGGTCGGGATTCATATACAGCATGATGCTTCCACATATATGGTTGTCCTAAGAGAACATCACATACTTCGAGTGGGGCCACATCACATAATACCTCATCTTTGAAGGGCTTGATGCCATATGGTAGGCGACATTGGTGACTGACACGGATCCTTCATCCTTGGCTTAACCATCCAATGGTGTATGGTTGTGGGTGTGGCGTTATTGGTAGCTCCAATCTTTTGATGACTTCTTCTGAGATCAGGTTCTTCTGGCTGCCACTGTCCACAACAAAGTGTAGGGGAATTCCCTTCACCCATATATGTGAGTGGAAAAGACGCTTCTCTGCATCCGACTCTTCAGGCTCCTCTGGCTGAATCTGTGTGGTGGCAACAACGACACTAGGTTCTGCATCAATGATCTTCTTCCCTTTTCGCGCGGCTATGAAATTAGGTTCTGAGTCAGAATCGAAACTGGGATCTAATTCTGAAGCTTTGATCTCAGCCACCAATGATTGTTTTGAGTGACATTCATCAGTGTTGTGCCAGGGGCTTTTGTGGAGCTCGCACCACTTCCCAGTGTCATTCTTTGTCTTTTCTTTACCCTTCTTCGCTTGTGGTTGGGACTGGTTTTCCTTTCCTTGCCCCATGTTCTGCGAGCCAGAGTTTCCCTTGCCTTGCTTCTGTGCAAGTCTGAAGTCACGTTTGTTCTTTTGCTGAAATTTCTGCTCGATTTTGATAGCATATCGATAGGCCGATCCGAGTGAAGAGATTTCTAGGAAATCCATCTCTGTTCATATGTACCGGTGTAGGCCACCGCGATATTTCAGTACTAGGTGTCGCTCCTAGTCCTTGATACCCAGCTTTGTGCATGAGGTATGAAAGTTGTTGGTGTACTCCAACACTGTTTGGTCCCTCTCTTTCTGCAGAATGGTCCATTTTGTGTACTGGCCATCATAGTTTCCAACAGGGTAATATTGTTCCTCGACGACATCTATAAAAGAGGCCCAAGTGGGATTGGAATATTCAAAACATTCTGACTCGTCTGATGAGTTTTGCTCACAATAAGTTTCCCACCAATTTTTGACATGGGAGACAGCCTTAAGGAGCGCAAAGATGATCTTTTCCCTGTCGGAAAATTGGTGGACAGAGAAATACCCTTCTAGTAGATTCAACCATTTATCTAGGGCATCGGCATCGATATGGCCTTCAAATAAAGGAATATCAAAAGTAACTTGTACCTTGAAAGGAGTCGTATCTCCGAAATGGCTGCTCTTTGAAGGTGCATTTGCCACTGTTGGCATGCGTCGAAGGATCTCGGTGAAATTATCCATCATCTCGTTCCTCTGTCGCGCGAGGGCTTGCTCGAGCAACAACTTGATAGGATCTGCTGCTCCGTTGTCTCTCTTTTCTTCCGCCATGGGAGGCCGTTTGGGGCGGCGAGAGTGGTCTTCCCCAAGTGAAACTAGTTCGAGACCCAACTTTTTGTATCCTGACCTCATCGGGGACATGCACCGAGAAACAATCAAACAGCAGATCGCTCTGATACCACTGATACGGATTTATGTGGAAACGAAACAAAAGATAGCATATATAGAGATATATTGCAAATAACACAGTGATACAGTAAACACATATTCTATTAAGTAGCGGAAATAGAACAGACTGTAAAATACAATAGCTAGAATGGTGGTAGCTATCTCTGAGAAGAGATGTGGCCGCTATGCTCATTTGTGCCAAGATGAATACAAAGAGAGGCCAAAAGGACCTATTTATCATAAGCATGAGGGAAAGAATCCCAAACATCCAAAAACCTAACCCTAGAAGATGAACCGTCATAAAGTTTGTGGCCCCAAGGTGGTTAGTTGAACAGTCAACTTCACGGGGTCATAACTTTTGCATACGATCTCCGTTTGGGGCGCTCGGTAGCTCGTTGGAAAGGTCTATCCGAGATTTACAACTTTCAAACGGGACAAAATGCATGCCGTTGGCAACCATTTGGCCCCCCAAATTGCCAAAAAAGGTCGTTTAGGGCCTCAAAACGGCCCCGGAAGTTTAGGACCCGAAAAACCATAGAAAAATTACTAGAAAATTGGCAAAATGGGAAACTGTTTTGAGCCAATGGAATAGGTGGTTGGCCACCGATATCCTTTTGGATCAATCCTCCCCCCTTAGGAAGCAATGGTCTCCATTGCGTCAAATCTCTTATCATATGTCGAGCTGTGTGTCGAATTGAGCCCTTGGTGCGACATTTGCTGAAGTGGAAAGGTTGCCTTACTTTGACACCTTCAGAGGGTTGTAATTGTTGTTGATGGATGCGCTGGAGCTATTCAACAGTTTTGGTTGTTGTGGTATCCTTGGTATGCACCAGTGTGGATGGTTCCTTTTTGGAGGAGCACCTTGAATGCGTGGCCTTACACTGTAGAGGTACCCGAATAGGCGATGCTGCACCAACTTTGTGTTTTTCTTGTTTCTGCTAAGTAGAAGGATAATCTACAGAGGTTGTCGATGTCTCTGCGATCTGATGTTCACCTTTAGTGGCATTTGCGAATAGGGAAAATTTCCCAGTGTGGGAGATTATCTTCCTGCCCTGCTTGGTTGGGGTAGGTGAAATTGTCTCTGGCATCCGATAAAGTTGTCCTCCCAAAGTGACAATGACACTGTGAGGTCGGGATTCATATACAGCATGATGCTTCCACATATATGGTTGTCCTAAGAGAACATCACATACTTCGAGTGGGGCTACATCACATAATACCTCATCTTTGAAGGGCTTGATGCCATATGGTAGGCGACATTGGTGACTAACACAGATCCTTCGTCCTTGGCTTAGCCATCCAATGGTGTATGGTTGTGGTTGTGGCGTTATTGGTAGCTCCAATCTTTTGATGACTTCTTCTGAGATCAGGTTCTTTTGGCTGCCGCTGTCCACAACAAAGTGTAGGAGAATTCCCTTCACCCATATTTGTGAGTGGAAAAGGCACTCCTCTGCATCCGACTCTTCAGGCTCCTCTGGCTGAATTTGTGTGGTGGCAACAACGGCACTGGGTTCTGCGTCAATGATCTCCTTCCCTTTCGCGCGGCTGTGAAATTAGGTTCTGAGTAAGAATCGGAACTGGGATCTGATTCTGAAGCTTTGATCTCAGCCACCAATGATTGTTTTGAGCGACATTCGTCAGTGTTGTGCCAGGGGCTTTTGTGGAGCTCGCACCACTTCACGGTGTCCTTCTTTGTCTATTCTTTACCCTTCTTCGCTTGTGGTTGGGACTGGTTGTCCTTTCCCTGCCCCATGTTCTGTGAGCCAGAGTTTCCCTTGCCTTGCTTCTGCGCAAGTCTGAAGTCACGCTTCTTCTTTTGCTGAAATTTCTGCTCAATTTTGATAGCATATCGATAGGCAGATCCAAGTGAAGAGATTTCTAGGAAGTCCATCTCTGTTCGTATGTATCGGTGTAGGCCACTGCGATATTTCAGTACTAGGTGCCGCTCCTAGTCCTTGATACCCAGCTTTGTGCGCGAGGTATGAAAGTTGTTGGTGTACTCCAACACCGTTTGGTCCCTCTCTTGGTGCAGAATGGTCTATTTTGTGTACAAGTCATCATAGTTTCCAACAGGGTAATATTGTTCCTTGACGGCATCTATAAAAGAGTCCCAAGTGGGATTGGAATATTCAAACAATCCTGACTCGTCTGATGAGTTTTGCTCACAATAAGTTTCCCACCAATTTTTGACATGGGGGACGGCCTTAAGGAGTGCAAAGATGATCTTTTCCCTGTCGAAAAATTGGTGGATAGAGATATACCCTTCTAGTAGATGGGTGGAAACGCGAAGGTGGGTAACGGTTTGGTGAGAATCGGCGGTGGAAGAACACTAGCGGAGGTTATTCGGCCGAATAAGTTTAATTATTCGACCGAATAATTTATTTATTCAGCCGAATAATTAAACTTATTCGGCCGAATAAATTAGTATTTATTCGGCCGAATAACCGTTAACGGGCCACCGTTAGACATAACGGAGGCCTCGAAATATGTGCATTGTTTTAGCCGGATGGAGGAAACTCACGGCGGTGTGGACACTCGTTCGGCCGAACAATTGTTCAGCCGAATAATTGTTCGGCCCGAACAATTTTTTGTTCGGCCATAAAAGCTCGGTCCCGGCCCCTCAACTATCATTTTCTCTACTCCCGTGGACCCCTGTTGCGCCGATAGTGGCCCTTACGCTCTATCATCTGTCCGCCCTGTCGCTTGTTTGCAACCCGGTTGGTCGCAGGCATGTGTTGTTGATCCGCCACCCTGCACGTAATTTGTTGTTCGTCGTAGCCCGACCCTTTGCCTTTCCTTTCTGAGAAAGTAGCCGTTCTCGTCACCTGCATGTAAGGGAGGTTCCCTCTGTTCTGTGTGTTTGTATTATCGTTTCGGGCGTTGGACGTGATAACATCTGCAGAAGTTTTCATGTTGTAGAGTTATGCAGCGGACGGTTGAACGTTGTTGAGGTGCTGCAGCTGGTGACGGATCGACGCGGTGTTTGCAGAGGTAAGAGTTTTTGTTTTTTGATTTTGAAAATGTGTTTCTCTGTGTTAAAGTTTCGTAATGAAGTTGATACCGTTATTGTGTGAAGTCTTATTGAAGTTGATGTTGTTAATGCAGGTCTTTCAGTTCGTCTACGAAGGCTGTCTCGGGTGTTTCAAATTCGGATTTGCGCTGTGTTCGGGCAGATTTCAATTTGCCTACTTTCGTTTTGGTTGCGTTTTAGAGGTATGGAGAATATATTTTTGTAATTGTCTTCCATTTATATTTCTTGTAATCGTTTTGCTTTAATTATGTGTCGGCTGTGTCAATGGACAGAGTCCTTGGACTCTGTCCAACTGGGCAGAGTAAATGGACTCTGTCCAACTGGGCAAATTCCATTTACTCTGCTCAGTTGGACAGAGTTCATGGACTCTGTCCAGTTCCGCAGAGTCCATGGACTCTGTCCAGTTCCGCAGAGTTGTTGGAGTTTGGACGTATTGAATGTTGAAAATGATGTAAAATTAAATATAAAAGGAATATTGTTAGTGTTAAGTTGTTTTTTCAAATTTTTGTATTTGGCTGTGTTTAAAAAATAAAATTAAAGTAGGACAGTAATTTTATTTGGAAAGAACATATTCTATTTATATGCAGGCTTGTTTTATTCATTAACTCTGTCAACTTGGAATGGAGAATATATTTTTGTAATTCTCTTCAATTTATATTTCTTGTAATCGTTTTGCTTTAATTATGTGTCGGCTGTGTCAATGGACAGAGTCCATGGACTCTGTCCAACTGGGCAGAGTCCATGGACTTTGTCTAGTTCCGTAGAGTTGTTGGAGTTTGGATGTATTGAATGTTGAAAATGATGTAAATTTAAATATAAAAGGAATATTGTTAGTGTTAAGTTGTTTTTTCAAATTGTTGTATTTTGCTGTGTTTAGAAAAGAAAATTAAAGTAGGACAATAATTTTATTTGGAAAGAACATATCTTATTTATATGCAGAAAATGATGTAAATTTAAATATAAAAGGAATATTGTTAGTGTTAAGTTGTTTTTTCAAATTGTTGTATTTTGCTGTGTTTAGAAAAGAAAATTAAAGTAGGACAGTAATTTTATTTGGAAAGAACATATCCTATTTATATGCAGGCTTGTTTTATTCATGAACTCTGTCAACATGGCCAAGTTGACAGAGTTCATGAACTCTGTCAACATGTCCAAGTTGAGAGTTCACGAACTCTGTCAACATGTCCAAGTTGACAGAGTTCATGAACTCTGTCAATATGTTTAAGTTGACAGAGTTCATGAACTGTGTCTGTTTACAGAGTGCAGAGATCTATACATTACTTATATTACAAACTGTGTGGATAGATAGCTTAGATACAACCAAATTTTAGATAGTTAGACTCTATTTTTGATAAAACAATAATTTAAATGGACTTTAGGTACAATGCAACTATAGACATGAATAGGCTTTAATTTAGATGTACTATAGTAAGTTTTCTGTAATTGAACAATAAAAGTCACAGTCATTTTATAAAATACTAGGTGATATTATGCCACAAAGGTTTTGAGTTTTATTCTAGTAAAGGTGGTGATCTTGGTATTATGTTTTCTGTTGTTTGCAACATGGCGGACTTGGAGAACATAATACCAAGAATCGTTATTGTAATTAGATTGAAATTAAAGATCATTGTTGAACATGGCCAATATGGGAAACATGTCATTTAATTCAATCATAATACTATGAACAGTAATTTTTATTTTATTTTATGGAATAATGAGAATATTTGTAGATATAATTTATGTTTAGAGTATTAAAATATCTTGTTCAAATTATTAGTTTAAGAAACTGAAAAGTTTATCAAAAATGGCAAATTTGAAAACATTTCAACTCAAAACACGATACATGAATTGTCAATTTTTATTTTATTTTGTGAATAATGAAAATATTTTGAAGATGTAATTTATGTTTTAGGTATTAAGTTAGGTATTAGGAAGTTAAAATAGATTCACTAACTCTTTTTTTGACATAAAAAAATAAACCCATTAACTATATTGGTTCCATTCATTTTAAACATCAAAAACACTTGGAAAATTGGTACATTAATTCATCATCTAACAATATTAGTTATACTCTTTCTTAAAACTATTAGATTATAAATTAGGTAAATCTAGGTACTTGTTAAGTAACTTAGTCTCTTTAATAGTTAGGTTTTAGAATTCATAGAATTAACATGCAGGATTTGAATATGTAATTAGTTGATATTTTTTTTTAGGTGTAGGCATTATATATCAAATGGAAAGAGAGGATTCTTTGAGGCGAAAGCATAGGAGTTCTTCACAATCTTCTAGGGTAGGTGGTACGAGTGATAATCGGAGGTTGTCAACCTCTCCTCGGGACTCTAATTTATTGTATAGTTCGCATCGACGAGGTGAAAGGGGTACAAATGATTCCCCTGTATCTTCTGTGGGAGAACGTCGATCTCGACCCTCTATTGGTATATGAATATCAATCTTTTAACATTTATATGCAAATTGTCTTTTTGTGTGTGCAAAATTTGTAGTTGTGTTTAAACAAAACTTTATTTTCATTTGAAGCAGAGCATGGTTCGGAAGATTCTCGTAATTCTATAGGGAGGGAGACAGGGCAAGCAAGGGAGACAGATGACGGTGCAGAGCAAGGTTCTCAAGAGGCTCACCATTCTACACGAGGTGATGATGGTTGTGCTAGGACGTAATATGTTGAATTAACCGAGGGTTGTACACCCATTACGACATATCCATCTGATCTACCTCGGGAGCTTCCATGGGAAGGTGGTGATCATCAAATGACTCTTGAAATATGTAGATCCCACTATGAGAAGTTGCAAAATGATTTGTCTACTATGGATCTCCCTCCGGAGAGTAAACAAAGTTTGGAGATTGTTTTGGGATCATTGCAAAACTTCATTCAGGCATATGAGAATCTCGGGCCAACTACAGATGGTTTTGTAGATTTGATGCGAAGACGAAAGGATCAAGTGATGGGTCCAGACAAATGGGATGTTGTGAAAGAAAGAGTGACAAAAGAGCAGGCCAAATCAATGTTTAATTTCAAAGAAGGTTTGAAAAAATAAATGTTGAAAGTGCAATATTTCAAACATCCTCATCTGGCACATTTACTTTATGATCGGTTTCTTGCAGCCTACGGTCGTTTTCCATGGAACGATGAGGTTTCTCAGTATTTTGCTAGATTTTTTTATGCTGAGTTTTTTTTAAATATGAAGCCAGATTATACTGATGTTCATTCAAAATTTTATGGAGTTGGAAAGGGTCGAATATATGATCGAGAAGGTGCGCATAGAGATCCTGCAACTCTTAGACCTCTCCCCCCGATATCTCGTCCACCTAGGTTGGTGGCATTAAAATCAGAGATGGAGCCCACATCTCAACTTGGGACAACAGCAAGGAATTTTGTTGGCGATGGGTTATCGTCAGTATTAGTGGGAGTAGATGTGGGGTTGGTTAGAGAAAGGGCTCGTTCTGCTATTCGTCAAAAGTTTGTTTATAAAACTGATGATGAAATAGATGGAATGAGCATTGAAGATCTCAAGGCATATGCAAAGATTTGTCGTGACTTAGCGGCAAATGTTATATCCAATGACACATCGAGTTTGGGAGAGGTTTGTTGACTACATGATATGATTTGATTTGAATTAAATATTTTATTTATTTTGATTTTATTTTTTTTGTTACATTATCATAGGTACATTATGTAAATGTTTAAATTGGTTGCAGTTTTCAAGAATGATGAATGAACATTCTTTCCACATTTCAACTAGCGAAAATCTAGAGAGAGAGGTACATATTTATTATCAACATATTTGTAATTATGTTTGAATTTGATATATATATATAAATTATTATTTTTTGAACGATAATTTAACTATGCATCTTAATGTTAATTTGACTTATCCATGCAGGTTTCTTTAGATACGAACTTTATAAATGATTTACCATCTATTGTGAGCTAATGTTTTTTAATCTTTTTGTTTTAGTTTTAAGTTAATTGGTATAGTAATTTTTTTGGTTTGCATTGTATGTTTTATTTATTAATACAATTTAAATTTTAGGGTGGAGATATAGGTTCTTTGCTTAATGAAGCAGATAGTGGTAGAGAGGTAATTTCATTTACTGCTTTAATTTTGTTTACTGTTTTAATATTTTAATTTTTGTGGATTTAGATTTATGAGATTCATAAATTGATTTTATATATGTCGCAGCTTGGGTCTCTCAAATCTTTTGGAGGCAAAGGAAAAACTCCTTTGGAGGATGGTGGTGGACAAGCATTTGGAGAATTTGATGTAAAATTGTTAATATTTGAATTGTTTTTTGATATATTAGTTTAATATTTTAATTTTTTGATTATAGTTTAAATAATTTAAATGATATGAACATAATTTTTTTTTACACATGTTGCAGGGTGGGTTGAGTCCAGGGGGAGGCCCGAGTGGAGGATAGCATGGCACGGACATTTTATTTTTATAGTTCATGGTGGACAATTTTTTGTTGTTGATATGCATTTAGATTGGAAACATTTGTTTTGGACATGTTGAGGAGGTTTATTTTTGGACTAGATATATACATACATATATGGATGTACATTGAACTTGAATGTTCATGAGTATTTTTTTGGAGATTATATACATGTTTTTTGAACTTACATATTTCGTGAATCATGGTTTTTAAATGATCTAGTTTATTTTTGCTTATTTGACATATTTGGTGTTAAATCTAGTTTAAAATATGTATTTGCATGTTTAAATGAATGAATGAATATATGTAAAAATGAATATTAAGAAACATGACATTCTTGAATATTATTAAGTTTAAGAAATGTTATTTAGGACGTTTAAAAATGGATAAACATAGGTTTAAAGTTCATAAATGAGGAAGTTTTGATTGAAGTTTAAGAAATGTTATTTAGGAAATTTTTAAAAGTGGATGTTCACATATAGGTTTAAAGTTTATAAATGAGGAAGTTTTGATTGTTCGACATGAATGAATGATAAGATTGAGTGTATTAAGAACAAGAATGTTAGGAAGTTTAATAATTTGTTAGAAGTTTTGATAGAAATATGAATCAAGAGGTTTAAAAATGAATGTTGTCTTTGAATGTTAGGATGTTTAGAAATGTTAGAAGTTTTCATACACATAGATGAATCAGGAAGTTTGAAAGTGATAACATGTTGAGTTCAAACTTTAGAGATATTATGAAGTTCAAGAATGTTTGAAGTTTTGATGAAAATATGGATGAAATATAAAGTTTAAAAATGAAATTTAAGTACTTGAATGTTATCTTCAAGGATGTTATAAAGTTTTAGGAATGTTAGAAGTTGATAGAAATATGGAAGAAATAGAAAGTTTAGGAATGTTATAAAGTTTTAGGGAATGACAGAAGTTTTGATAAAAATATTGGATGAAATAGGAAGTTTAGGTTCATGTTATGAAATTTAGAAATGTTAGGAAGATTATGAATGTTAAATATAAGTTTTGATAAAAATATGGATCAATTAGGAAGTTTAAAATGTTAAGAGTATATTCAAATGTTATCTTTAAATGTTCAGAAGTTTATGAATGTTAAAATTTTTGATAGAAATATGGATGAACTAGGAAGTTTAAAAGCAAATATATGTTAAGTTCAAATTTTGATATAATGGATTTTTAATTAATTTAATTTTTATTTTCAATGTTCAGGTACATTTGATGCGGCTGAAATCATGGCAAATGGGGGTAACGGTTTTTTGTTTTTTAATCATAAGCAAAGATTACAGGATTGTGAAGTTTGTGTTAAGTTAGAGCAATGATTTTAAACAGCAATTTGATGAATTTTCATTGATTTGTTGTAAATAATCATTTCTCTAACTTAGCATAAGCTTCACAATCCTGGAATTTTTTCTTGTGATTAAAAATCAAATGATCGTTGTCTCCATTTGCCATGATTTCAGTTATGTGAATTTGCACAAGCGATATTTTAAATTAAAGATTTGGGGCGGAGAACTTGGTGACAATTTACAGATCTGTTAGATCTTATCATTTAATAATTGGTCTAATAGACATATGGGTCCATGTGAATAAAGTATTTGAGACATCTATTTAAGACATTTTATACATTCAGGTTTTCGTTACCAAATAATTTTATACAAGCGATCATATTTTAAATTAAAGATTTGGGGCAGAAAGTGGCGACAACCATAGATCCGTTATCTCATCCCTTAAGTGGTCTAATAGACATATGGGGACCCGAATAAAGTAAATTTCAAACAGAATTAAGTCAAAAATTTTACACATTGAAGTTTTCAATATCAAATAATTTTTGAATTCAAATTTCAGCATACTAGAATACAATTATTTAAACTTTTATATATTATAGTTCTTTTCAAGATTATAAACAAAAAAATAAAAAATATATTGGACACATTTGACAATGACATCGACAAAATCATCTATTAATTTTAAATATATAGTTTTAAAAACATCGCAATGGAATGCCGTCTTCAATTATCCGTTCATGGTCATATTTGGACAGTTTCCATTTTTTATTTTTTAATTGTTTTTTCGATGGAACTTGAACCAATTTTATTCGAGATGCACATACTAAATGGCTATATTGACAACATATGACATTAGGTTCATAATCCTGAAAGTAGACATAATTTTGAGTCATATGGGTTTGCTGAAAAAAGTAGCCCTTTAAAATGATGGATCCTCTCTCGTATGTATATCCGTTGTCATTGTAGTCTTCCAATAGCTTCATTTTTCCTTCAGTGCATCGCATCAAATAATACTTCACATTTTCGTCGTTGTCGACAGGATCAATCACAGCAAAAACATCTCCTGTGCAAATTACAATTAATGTCAGGATTTTTAATTCAACTAAATTGACTAATATACATGTGTATAAAGTGAATGACAAGAATGAATAATCGATAAAATAGTGGTATGTGATCATTACCTTCTCTAACGAGATCTGAAATTCTGTCATCGTCAGATGATATTGCTATATCTTTTAATTCTAATTCTTCTATGCTTGCTAGTGGCATTTTTCCTTTAGGATTAATTTATGTGTGTTTCCAATGTTTCACGTAGTTGTTCGTTATGTTTTCACAAACTTCTGTAGATTCAATATTTTCAGTGCAAATATGGCAAAAGCATGATTGCTTTCTACTGTCAAGTGCATAAATGTTTTGGAAGGCTTTTGTTTGAATAGAGTGAAAATCTCTAGTTCCTTGTATGGTGCTAGCGTCGTAGGGTATTGATCTATTTATATCTTGGATCCCGACATGCCAAAAAAACCTAGTAAACAAATGACAAATTTTGATGTTAGGTACATATATACTTTTTTTTAAATTAACTATAAAATATAAATTAAAATATTTGTGTGTACATACCTGTGCACATTTTTTGATTGTTGATTATAATCATGGTTTAGATGTGATTTACACCATTGGACAACCTCTGCAGCTGAATGGAATCGTGCAGAACTATGGTTCATTTGCCATCTTCGAAGTGCTCTTTTTACGCATGCTCTAGCACCATCATGTTCACCTTTTCCATGACCAGTTTCAAAGAAATTCCAATGATGTTTAATTTTCAATGCTTTATGAAGTCGACATAACCAATAAAATGATCGCGAAGATTTAAATTGTCCGGCACATCCATCTGACCATATCCAATGCTCATTGAATTTAATGTTACGTTCCTTTAGTGAATTGTAGAAAATACTTTCAATACAATGCTGAACAAAATGTGTATCGTGTGTACGATCGTCGCTGATATAAAAGTGATATTCTTTAATCACATCTCGATTTTCATACGTGCTTTCAATGCCATCAACATCCTGTTGAGAATGTCTATATAAAACATGGACGAATATTGAAACCTGGTCAGAATGATAGTATTCACTCTGTATTTCTTTCTGTGTAGCAAATGTATAATTTTCTGCAAAGTCAACCACTGACAAAATTGTTCCTGGTGGAAAAATTTCACGAGACTGTTTGAATTGGAGGTCTTGCCATCGTGCTCTATGTGAATGCTTGGTGTATTTATAAATTTCACTTTCGAATTTCTTGAGAAAATCTACCACACCTATTTTATCTTCTCGTAAATCAATCCTTTTGGAATGTACATCACTAGTACTTGTAATGTATTCATATCTTTTCCAATCAACGGTGACATTTGACAATGAGTGATCATTAGTGTCGATAGGATATTTATTGTGGTATAAAACCAAATTTCCACAACGATTACAATGTTTTCCATTGACACATTTTTTATTATAAAATACTTCATCGTGATTTCTCTCACATAGGGTTTGAGATATGAATTCACGTATTGTAGGCGGAGGCGGTGAATTTGTCCAAAACATTTTACCAAATTCAAGAAATGTGTCATAATATAATTGGAATTGCACATGATAACGACAACAACATGTATCACGGATAGTAATAGGTCTAACATACCATGGTTTTAGTTGCACAAATGTAGTGATTGACACATTAATTCCACGATGATCTTCCTTGAATTTATTGAACAATTGTACTTGTGTCATATCCATTATATGTTTTGGACTGCTTACATATACTCCTCGTGATACTCTTTGTCGTATTACATCTCTTGAATTTGGTGAGACTAGAGCACGTGTCAACCAATATTCCAGTACAATATCTTTAACCCCTGCCCCCATTCTATCTTTGTAGGGCTGTCTACAAATAATTGCCCAGCAAGCAAGTTCATCATTTTCATCTATTTGCATTCTGAATTTGCTATGTCTGTATAATGTCTTTCTTGAGGTTCCAACTGCTTTTGCTAGCTGTGTTGTCAAACGTTTTTGTTTAGTACTAGTTGAAATAATTGTTGTATGAATTGCTCTTCGTGCAGCACTAATGTCTTTCTTCCTAGATTTTCCAAACTTTTTTATTGCATCACCTATATTTTCTATCACATTATGTTTTAATTTCGACTCTTTGGTCTCCTTGTGAATACCCAATAATGATGTAGCATCTTCTAACTTCTTGGTCACTAATAAACATCTCAAAATTTGTGCTTGTCCTGTTGCTGAATAATTCTTCAGAACATCATCATAAATTTTTTGAGCCCGATATCGTGCAGCGTGTATGGGTATTTTTTTTCCATATTTATTGCAATCAACGTTTTCTAACGTTTCATCATCAATGGTGAAAGTACCTATACATCAAGATAAATTTAATTTAAAACATGCATCCAAAAATACAATTCATTATAAAAAATCAATTTGGAAAATACATTCAATATATACATACCTGGTCTAATTTTTGGTTCTTGAACTCGATCTTCAACATTGACTTCATCGACATTAGTATGTAAATCACTATTTACATCCTCAACAATGGTTTCTTCAACTTCAATTTGTTCCTCTTGTACTCTATTTTCAATTCCCATTTCATCGACATTATCATGTAAAACTGTATTTTTATCTTCAATAATCGTTGCTTGCGTTTCTGCAAGGCTTGCTTTGTTGGCATGATATTTAATTTTTTTCTTTTCTCTATTATCATCATCATCAACACGTTTACGATCATATTTTCTTTGACGGTTTCTCTTACTGCCCATGATTGTTTAATCTATAAATGATAAATTAAAGAAGATCATCATTTTATTGTAAATAAACAAAATGAATATTTAAAAACAGTTACGAAATTTATGAACACATGAACTAAAATTTACTTCACCTTATCAAAATCTTGTACTTGAGTCTTTTGAAGAAAAAGTCTTTGGAAACAAGTTTCTTTTGAAAAGAACCTTCTTTGAATGAAATAAGAACTTTTCGACAATAAATCACCTTTGAAAAAATCACATTGGAAAAGAATAAGAACACTTTCAAAATAAATATTCTTTGAAAAAATATCTGGGAAAAAGATTTTGTAAAAACCTTTGCAACGAAATAACTTTTTTGCAAAAATAACTATGGGAGACTTTGAAAAAATCTCTTTTCAAATAAATACGAAGGAAAAATATATTTCCTTTGTAAAAATAACTTGAAATAAAATCTTATTTGCAAAAATGCCTTGGAATAAAAAATCTGTAAATGCACACTTTGGAAAGAAACATTTGCTGAAAAACCCATTGGAAAATAATAAGAACACTTTCTAAATAAATTTTCTTTGTAAATCCATTGGAAAAAAAAAAAAATTCTTTGTAAAAACCTTTGCAACAAAATAATTTTTTTGTAAAAATAGCTTGGGAGACTTTGAAAAAGCCTATTTTCAAAGAAATAAGAAGGAAAGAAACGTTTATTGCAAAAATATTTATAAAAAAAAACTTTGAAAAAAGTCATTTGAAAAAATCACTTGAAAAAATAAGAAAGAAAAAGACAATTCCTTTGAAAAAATAACTTGGAATAAAAACCTATTGCAAAGAACTAAGAAGTATAAAAACTTGGAATAAAAACTTATTTTGCAAAAATGCCTTAGAAAAATAATCTTTCAATGTATTTCTTAGAAAGAAGTAACAAAAAGAATAATTCATAAAAAAATTCTCTTTACAAAAAAGCTTTTTAGAAAACCCTTGGAAAAATTACTCATTCCAAAGAAATGAAAAATGCAAATAGTTTGAAAAAATATTTCATAAAAAAAACTTTCTTTGCAAAGAAAGGCTCCTTAAAAAATCTTTGGAAAAAAACCCATTGCAAAGAAATAAGAAGTGCAAAAAACTTGGAATAAATACTCCTTTTGCAAAAAAAATCTTTCAATGTATTCTTTTGAAAGAAGTAAGAAAAGAAATACCTCATAAAAAAACTCTCCTTGCAAAATAAGCTCCTTAGAAAATCCCTTCCAAAATACTCTGACCAAAAAGTATGCGAAATTGAAATGTGCGAAATTAATCAAAGTATTTAGTTTTATTTATAGGAGTGTCGAAAATAAATTTATTTTTTTTTCCGGCCGACGAGTTTTTTTTTACGTTTGGTTATTCGGCCGAATAACCAAACGTTAAATTGACGTGGCCGTTACGGAAAACAACTGTTCAGCCGAATAATTATTCGGCCGAACAACCTCTGAAACCTGAAAATCTGATTGCCACTCACAGTTTTCAGGTTTCTCCATTTTCGGAAGGTAAAAATGATCTGTTACACTATAAGGCGACTGTCGGACTTGATACCATTAGTTTCGTTATTAAATCTACTTTCCAAATATATAGATTTCTTTATGTATAGGTAAGATCTGATATTTGTAATTGTTTGTTTTCTTAACAGGTGTCGAGTTTAGTTTCAGGTCTTTCAAAATGCGGTGAAATGAAAAATCCATAACTTTAAAAATACACCACGAAAAAATATGAGAAAACTATGGTGCAGTTAATTGGCGTGTCTACTTCAAAAGGGTATTCATAAATTTTTTATTTTTATATTCAGTTGAGAGAAAAGTGTTGCGACAAAATATATGTTGAAAATCGACAGGGTTTCCCCATTGATTGAATTCAAATGAATATAATAAGAAGTATATACATCCATTTGTTACAAACTTATAGTCATGCAGTAGTATACTGTGTGTAGATTGTTGTAGCATATTTGTTTTTTGCAAAACACAAGTTTAACAACGATTTTAGGTGTGCGACAAAACATGACTATTTTGTAGTCCTTTCGTTTTATAAGAACACACTGTCAAACATTTGTCGAATCAACATATCAAATATCAATATAAAAAATTGAAAAAAATATGGATAGCAAGCTAACATAATTCTCTAAAAGTTTGCTTTTAAGTGAAAATTGAAATTCCAAACAAAAATATCACTTTTATTCGCCCAAAGATGGAAAACATGAAAAATTCAGAATTATTTTCTCACGGAACCCCCCAAAATAGACACCCATCTTCATGGATTCACCCAGATTCAATCATTTATCTAGGGCATCAACATCGATATGGCCTTCAAATAAAGGAATATCAAAACTAACTTGTACCTTGAAGGGAGTCGTATCTCTAAAATGGCTGCTCGTTGAGGGTGCATTTGCCACTGTTGGCATGCGTCGAATGATCTCGGTGAAATTATCCACCATCTCGTTCCTCTGTCACGCGAGGGCTTCCTCGAGCAACAACTTGATAGGATCTACTGCTCCGTCGTCTCTCTTTTCTTCTGCCATGGGAGGTCGTTCGAGGCGACGAGAGTGGTCTTCCCCAAGTGAAACTAGTTCGAGACCCAACTTTTTGTATCTTGACCTCATCGGGGACATGCACCAAGAAACAATCAAAGAGCAGACCGCTCTGATACCACTGATCCGGATTTATGTGGAAATGGAACAAAAGATAGCATATACAGAGATATATTGCAAATAACACAGTGATACAATAAACACATATTCTATTAAATAGCGAAAATAGAACAGACTGTAAAATACAATAGCTAGAATGGTGGTAGCTATCTCTGATAAGAGATTTGGCCGCTATGCTCATTCGTGCCAAGATGAATACAAAGAGAAGCCGAAAGGGCCTATTTATCATAAACATGAGGGAAAGAATCCCAAACATCCAAAAACCTAACCCTAGAAGATGAACCATCATAAAGTTTGCGGCCCCAAGGTGGTTAGTTGAAAAGTCAACTTCTCAGGGTCATAACTTTTGCATACGATCTCCGTTTGGGGCGCTTGGTAGCTCGTTGGAAAGGTCTATCCGAGATTTACAACTTTCGACTAGGCCCAAATACATTCTAGCGGCAACCATTTGGCCCCCCAAATTGCCAAAAAAGGTCGTTTAGGGCCTCAAAATGGCCCCAGAAGTTTAGGACCCGAAAAATCGTAGAAAAATTACTAGAAAATTGACAAAATGGGAAACTGTTTTGAGCCAGTGGAATAGGTGGGTGGCCACCGATATCCATCTGGATCAATCCTCCCCCCTTAGGAAGCAATGGTCTCCATTGCGTCAAATCTCTTATCATATGTCGAACTGTGTGTCAAGTCGAGCTCTTGGTGCGACATTTGCTGAAGAGGAAAGGTTGCCTTTTTTTGACACCTTCAAAGGGTTGTAATTGTTGTTGATGGATGTGCTAGAGCTGTTCAACAGTTTTGGTTGTTGTGGTATCCTTGGTATGCACCAGTGTGGATGGTTCCTTTTTGGAGGAGCACCTTGAATGCATGGCCTTACACTGTAGAGGTACCCGAATAGGCGATGCTGCACTAACTTTGTGTTTTTCTTGTTTCTGCTAAGTAAAAGGATAATCTGCAAAGGTTGTGGATGTCTCTGCGATCTGATGTTCACCTTTAGTGGCATTTGCGAATAGGGAAAATTTCCCAATGTGGGAGATTATCTTCCTGCCCTGCTCGGTTGGGGTAGGTGAAACTGTCTCTGGCATCCGATAGAGTTGTTCTCCCAAAGTGACAATGACACTGCGAGGTCGGGATTCATATACAGCATGACGCTTCCACATATATGGTTGTCCTAAGAGAACATCACATACTTCGAGTGGGGCCACGTCACATAATACCTCATCTTTGAAGGGCTTGATGCCATATGGTAAGCGACATTGGTGACTGACACGGATCCTTCGTCCTTGGCTTAGCCATCCAATGGTGTATGGTTGTGGGTGTGGCGTTATTGGTAGCTCCAATCTTTTGATGACTTCTTCTGAGATCAGGTTCTTTTGGCTGTCGCTGTCCACAACAAAGTGTAGGGGAATTCCCTTCACCCATATCTGTGAGTAGAAAAGGCGCTCCTCCGCATCCGACTCTTCAGGCTCCTGTGGCTGAATCTATGTGGTGGCAACAACGTCACTGGGTTCTGCATCAATGATCTCCTTTCCTTTTCGTGCGGCTGTGAAATTAGGTTCTGAATCAGAATCAGAACTGGGATCTGATTCTGAAGCTTTGATCTCAGCCACCAATGACTGTTTTGAGCGACATTCATCAGTGTTGTGCCAGGGGCTTTTGTGGAACTCGCACCACTTCCCGGTGTCCTTCTTTGTCTTTTCTTTACCCTTCTTCGCTTGTGGTTGGGACTGGTTGTCCTTTCCCTACCCCATGTTCTGCGAGCCATAATTTCCCTTGCCTTGCTTCTGCGCAAGTTTGAAGTCATGCTTGTTCTTTTGCTGAAATTTCTGCTCGATTTTGACAGCATATCGATAGGTGGATCCGAGTGAAAAGATTTCTAGGAAATTCATCTCTGTTCATATGTACCGGTGTAGGCCACTGCGATATTTCAGTACTAGGTGCCACTCAGAGTCCTTGATACCCGCCTTTGTGCACAAGGTATGAAAGTTGTTGGTGTACTCCAACACCGTTTGGTCCCTCTCTTGGTGCAGAATGGTCCATTTTGTGTACTGGTCATCATAGTTTCCAACAGGGTAATATTGTTCCTTGACGGCATCTATAAAAGAGGCCCAAGTGGGATTGGAATATTCAAACAATCCTGACTCGTCTGATGAGTTTTGCTTACAATAAGTTTCCCACCAATTTTTGACATGGGGGACGGCCTTAAGGAGCACAAAGATGATCTTTTCCCTGTCAGAAAATTGGTGGACAAAGAAATACCCTTCTAGTAGATTCAACCATTTATCTAAGGCATCAACATCGATATGGCATTCAAATAAAGGAATATCAAAACTAACTTGTACCTTGAAGGGAGTCATATCTCCGAAATGGCTGCTCGTTGAGGGTGCATTTGCCACTGTTGGCATGCGTCGAAGGATCTCGGTGAAATTATCCATCATCTCGTTCCTCTGTCGCGCGAGGGCTTCCTCGAGCAACAACTTTATAGGATCTACTGCTCTGTCATCTCTCTTTTTTTCCGCCATGGGAGGCCGTTTGGGGCGGCGAGAGTGGTCTTCCCCAAGTGAAACTAGTTCGAGACCCAACTTTTTGTATCCTAACCTCATCGGGAACATGCACCGAGAAACAATCAAAGAGCAGACCACTCTGATACCACTGATCCGGATTTATGTGGAAATGAAACAAAATATAGCATATACAAAGATATATTGCAAATAACACAGTGATACAGTAAACACATATTCTATTAAATAGCGGAAATAGAACAGACTGTAAAATACAATAGCTAGAATGGTGGTAGCTATCTCTGAGAAGAGATGTTGCCGCTATGCTCATTCGTGCCAAGATGAATACAAAGAGAGGCCGAAAGGGCCTATTTATCATAAGCATGAGGGAAAGAATCCCAAACATCCAAAAAACTAACCCTAGAAGATGAACCGTCATAAAGTTTGCGGCCCCAAGGTGGTTAGTTGAATAGTCAACTTCCTGGGGTCATAACTTTTGCATACGATCTCCGTTTGAGGCGCTCGGTAGCTCATTGGAAAGGTCTATACGAGATTTACAACTTTTGGCTGGGGCCAAATCCATGTCATTAATAACCATTTGGCCTCCCAAATTGCCAAAAAAGGTCGTTTAGGGCCTCAAAATGGCCCCGGAAGTTTAGGACCCGAAAAACCATAGAAAAATTACTAGAAAATTGGCAAAATGGGAAACTGTTTTGAGCCAGTGGAATAGGTGGGTGGCCACCAATATCCATCTGGATAAATTCTCCCCCCTTAGGAAGAAATGGTCTCCATTGCGTCAAATCTCTTATCATATGTCAATCTGTGTGTCGAGTTGAGCTCTTGGTGCGACATTTGCTGAAGTGGAAAGGTTGCCTTACTTTGACACCTTCAGAGGGTTGTAATTGTTGTTGATGGATGCACTGGAGCTGTTCAACAGTTCTAGTTGTTGTGGTATCCTTGGTATGCACCAGTGTGGATGGTTCCTTTTTGGAGGAGCACCTTGAATGCGTGGCCTTACACTATAGAGGTACCCGAATAGGAGATGTTGCACTAACTTTGTGTTTTTCTTGTTTCTGCTAAGTAGAAGGATAATCTGCAAAGGTTGTGGATGTCTCAGCGATCTGATGTTCACCTTTAGTGGCATTTGGGGTAGGTGAAACTGTCTCTAGCATCCGATAGAGTTGGCCTCCCAAAGTGACAATGACACTGCGAGGTTGGGATTCATATACAGCATGACGCTTCCACATATATGGTTGTCCTAAGAGAACATCACATACTTCGAGTGGGGCCACATCACATAATACCTCATCTTTGAAGGGCTTGATGCCACATGGTAGGCGACATTGGTGACTGACACGGATCCTTCATCCTTGGCTTAGCCATCCAATGGTGTATGGTTGTGGGTGTGGCGTTATTGGTAGCTCCAATCTTTTGATGAATTCTTCTGAGATCAGGTTCTTCTGGCTGCCGCTGTCCACAACAAAGTGTAGGGGAATTCCCTTCACCCATATCTGTGAGTGGAAACGGCGCTCCTCTGCATCCGACTCTTCAGGCTCCTCTGGATGAATCTGTGTGGTGGCAACAACGGTACTGGGTTTTGCATCAATGATCATCTTCCCTTTTCATGCGGCTGTGAAATTAGGTTCTGAGTCAGAATCGGAACTGGGATCTGATTCTGAAGCTTTGATCTCAGCCACCAATGATTGTTTTGAGCGACATTCGTCAGTGTTGTGCTAGGGGCTTTTGTGGAACTCGCACCACTTCTCGGTGTCCTTCTTTGTCTTTTCTTTACCCTTCTTCGCTTGTGGTTGGGACTGGTTGTCCTTTCCCTGCCCCATGTTCTGCGAGCCAAAGTTTCCCTTGCCTTGCTTCTGCGCAAGTCTGAAGTTACGCTTGTTCTTTTGCTGAAATTTCTGCTCGATTTTGACAGCATATCGATAGGCGGATCCGAGTGAAGATATTTCTAGGAAATCCATCTCTGTTTGTATGTACCGGTGTAGGCCACTGCAATATTTCAGTACTAGGTGCTGCTCGGAGTCCTTGATACCCAGCTTTGTGCGCGAGGTATGAAAATTGTTGGTTTACTTCAACACCGTTTGGTCCCTCTCTTGGTGCAGAATGGTCCATTTTGTGTACTGGTCATCATAGTTTCCAACAGGGTAATATTGTTCCTTGACAGCATCTATAAAAGAGGCCCAAGTGGGATTGGAATATTCAAACAATCCTGACTTGTCTGATGATTTTTTCTCACAATAAGTTTCCCACCAATTTTTGACATGGGGGACGGCCTTAAGGAGCGCAAAGATGATCTTTTCCCTGTCGAAAAATTGGTGGACAGAGAAATACCCTTCTAGTATATTCAACCATTTATCTAGGGCATCGGCATCAATATGGCCTTCAAATAAAGGAATATAAAAACTAACTTGTACCTTGAAGGGAGTCGTATCTCTGAAATGGCTGCTCGTTGAGGGTGCATTTGCCGCTGTTGGCATGCGTCGAAGGATCTCGATGAAATTATCCATCATCTCGTTCCTATGTCGTGCGAGGGCTTCCTCGAGCAACAACTTGATAGGATCTACTGCTCCGTCGTCTCTCTTTTCTTCCACCATGGGAGGCCGTTTCGGGCGGCGAGAGTGGTCTTCCCCAAGTGAAACTAGTTCGAGACCCAACTTTTTGTATCCTGACCTCGTCGGGGACATGCACCGAGAAACAATCAAAGAGCATACCGCTTTGATACCACTGATCCGGATTTATGTGGGAACGAAACAAAATATAGCATATACAGAATCATATATAGAGATATATTGCAAATAACACAGTGATACAGTAAACACATATTCTATTGAATAGCGAAAATAGAACAGACTGTAAAATACAATAGCTAGAATGGTGGTAGTTATCTCTGAGAAGAGATGTGGTCGCTATGCTCATTCGTGCCAAGATGAATACAAAGAGAGGCCGAAAGGGCCTATTTATCATAAGCATGAGGGAAAGAAACCCAAACATCCAAAAACCTAACCCTAGAAGATGAACCGTCATAAAGTTTGCGGCCCCAAGGTGGTTAGTTGAATAGTCAACTTCCTGGGGTCATAACTTTTGCATACGATCTCCGTTTGGGGCGCTCGGTAGCTCGTTGGAAAGGTTTATACGAGATTTACAACTTTTGACTGAGACCAAATGCATGCCGTTGGCAACCATTTGGCCCCCCAAATTGCCAAAAGAGGTCGTTTAGGGCCTCAAAACGGCCCCGAAAGTTTAGGACCCCGAAAAACCATAAAAAAATTACTAGAAAATTGGCAAAATGGGAAACTGTTTTGAGCCAGTGGAATAGGTGGGTGGCCATCGATATCCATCTGGATCAATTACCTTGGGCCTGCATGCCTCAATGGCAGGTTACCTCGCTTTCAACATGAGTTTACCTCATTGACTCTTGATTGAAAGATTTCATCTTGCGTTTGACTTCAACGCATTGACTCACACTTGATGATATGTACTGTGATACCTTGGGAATCATTGACATCAATGGTGATTTCCCTCGCACTTGTTAACAGTATACATTAATGACCAGTAATCAAGTGGTTTCTACCATGTTCGACTCCAAAACATTGTAATCACATGGATAGATTCGTATCATTGCGGGTTCAACTTGAAGACCCTAGGGAAGTTATTTTCTACCCAGGTTGCGATGGAGATTGTTTGAGACGCACAGATCCACATTTGTATTGGTCATGGCTGTGTTGTTAGTTCAAAGTTACACGGATCCACTTTTGTATTGGCCGTGGCTGTGTTATTATCTCATCATGGATCTACAATTGTGTCTAGTAGCCATGATTGTGTTCAGTCAGTCTTTACTATCATGGACCTGCAATGTATTGGTCAGCAGCCATGTTTTGTGTTGTATGAGACTTGTGGATCTTAGGTAATCTCTGTAGCAACTCCTTCCAACTAGCAAGTCCTTGCCATATTTCTTACTACAAAGCATTTCACCTATCTCATTCCATCAACTTCATGCTTTGGGGGCATTCTGTTACACCAAAATGTTGTCACCCTTGTGCAAGTGTCACAAGTGTCGCAAGTGTTGCAAGTGTCGTCATCATGACCTAGTGTCGTCACCATGACCATTGCAAGTATCATCATTATGACCAAGTGTCATCATCATGACCATTGTGATAATGTTGTCATCTTGACCATTGTGTAAACTCTTTGCTCTGTCCCCTAACCTCATTCTGGGCTAAAACACATCCAACTGAGAGATTTCCCTACCTAGTTGACCTCTTTGAGTAGGTTGTTGCACTTCTCCTTCATCTAGGGTGCGACATCGCAGTTTCTGGTCAGCTAGGGTGAGACACTGTTGCACTTTGTCTTCATACAAAGTGCGTCGACCTCCTTTTGTCGCTTTGTGTCCTCTACCAGAGTGCGACGAGGTTGGTTAAAGGCTATTTTGGGGAGTCTTGAGGTCTTTCTAGAATTTTTTGAGGTGGAGACATATCCCTAAGACTCTAGGTGAGGTGGAATTTCGGTTCCTAACCTAATGGGAAGATCCCTTAACCATCTCCCCCTAATTCTCAACGTACCCTATCTCTTTAGCCCTATATAAACACCCACTCTCTCCATGAGAGGGGGAAAGGTCTATGGTACCCTTATGCTGATAGAACCCATATTGGTGATTGGGAATCTTGTACCACCTTGGAGGCTTGGCTTGGACATGTTGGATGGAGGATGCAATGTTGAGGCTTTGGTTGTAGCTTCATCCTTTCTATGTATTCCCACTTTTTATACAGTTAATATAATCTCTTTCCATAAATGTTGTCTCGTTGATGATGTTTAGAACTTTCTTCCTCAACTGTTAGTTTAGATCAGTTATTGTTTAGATATCTTGTACTGCTTGTCTTGTTTCCATATTGTCTTGATAGGTCTTGCAGCTGAATATCTGACGATCGCGAGACTTGGAGCAACAACAAGGAGAAGGATATACGATTTGAAAGGTATGATATCTAAGTACTCGATCTATAACTAGATCTAGGAAATGAGTTTTGTATTATGTACTATTTGCTCTAGATTCACTTGACCTAGGGAGATCACGCCTTAGATCCGTCTTTGGTAGATTGTCCATTAACAGTTTCTCCTAACTCGATCTAGTGTCACCACAACATTAGTTGAATCCCCCTTTTGAATCCTACATCGATAGCGAGGGGTACCCTTAGGACGAGCATGTGTTATATATGCATTGTAAATTGTGTGATCATGATTAGCTTACACTCTAAAATATTTTTATTTTTATTTTCATTATAAACAAAATTTAAAAATAAAATCAACTTTAAATGGTTTAAAAAGTGAGACTTACCAATCACACCAAATGTGCTTCCTAGAGGAACTATCATGTCTTGATCTCTATTGAAATTGATCCCATCATAAGGATAGTCTTTGATGATCTTTACTTTGTGCTCCCACCAAGAAAAAAATTCATCATCTAATGGGATTGTAGCTTGCCCACCTCCAAATCGTATCATCAATCATATCCATTTGGGCATCGCAGGGGCATGGATGATGTGTGGCTCTATGTAGACCATTAGGCTAGTGGTAGGTACTCTCTCAAAAAAGAAATTACAGATGAGGATACCAAATCCAAAGAGTTTCAAATTCCCATTTCTGCATGTTGATAATTGGGATTTTACACATCCCAATAGTGTCATGCACTATTAAAAAACCATAGGCTCCTTACAACATAGTGCATAGTACATATGCACCTGTGAGTCTTGGTGCATAGATCTCAATCCTGAAACCCTCCCAATAATCATAAGGATAATATTAAGGACTATATCCTCAATATCCTTTATTAGTATCTGTGAACAAACCTTCTGATCTACCACTTTGCAATACATTGATATGTACTTGTAAATGGCCATGCCACCAACACTACGAGATTTGAATCTCAACACTTCCCCTCGGTGAGACAATCCAGTGAGAAATTAAATATTGTCAACCTCTATTTCCAGAGGTTGTCTGTTAAGCATAAAAGATTCCTCATCTGGGTCCCAAAAATCAATTAGTCATTGTAAGAGTTGGTTTTGAGCTCTCATGTTTTTCACTTCAAAGAATTTTTTAATCCCACATTGGCAGATGTTGGCTTAAGTACTGATCTAGAGGTTTCCAATGTAGACCCAGGTTCTTCGTGGTTTCAATGAACCAACAAAACCCCTTCTCACCGGCCTTTTCGGCAACAACCTGCGAACAGGATGAGGTCTCACCCGAGGTGTAGCTATGGGGGCACTGCAGAATCAAGTTTCCACAGTGAAGTGATGATTTGTTCGGACAGGACTACTGCGCAGTGCACTATCAAACCTGCACTGCGAACTGAGGACTGAACAGCAATAGACTGCGTTGCGGTTTGCACTTCTACAAACTAACCACTGCACAACAAGCGCACCCAAGGGCTGCGCAGTTCGAGCAAGATACAATTAATAGGATAGTGCAATAGAGTTATACGCTTCCTCTTCCACACTTAACCATTATGGAGGTTTTACTCTAACACTTATCCATTCATCTACTACCTTAGATTACTTAGCCTTATATGCATAAACCCTAGATTACTCAAACTTGTAACTTAATGAGTAATCATTATCAATCATGCAAAAGTATAAGATCCTTTGATATAAGAAAAACATACCTGGTCATCATATTTGCTAGTTATGTTTAGCAACGTTTTCTTGTTCTCTTCAATGACCTGCATAAGTCATAAGTTAACTTTTGCAAAACCAAATTATACATACCTCTATGTGATACATGACTATGGATGAACCTTTGTCTTCATGTCACCATAGCATGTTCAGGTTGTCCCTTCAATTTGTACAATCCTCCCTCTTTCTCTCCAATCACTACTGCATCATCTATGGTCTTACCCTTGGACACATGAGTACTTGGCTATCTACAAATGCAACCCTCATGCCTTTGGAATTCAATGCAGATATGGAGAGTAGGTTCTTCTTGAGCCCAGGTACATATAGAACATCTTTCATCTTCAAAGACTTCCCAAGGTCTAGGTTGTAGGAGGCTTCACCACTTTCTTTGATAGGATATTGATAGTCATCCCCAAGTTTCACCTTATGGGGTGACTCATGTTCAGATAGATTTGCAAAAGATTATTTAAACCCAGTCATGTGTTTGGAAGCCCCACTATCAATAAGACAATCATTACATCCATGAGAGATGGTACCCGTGAGAGCAGAAATTAGAACATATTCATCTTCACTAGATGAGTCATCACTTTCTGCTTTAGCCTTCTTCTTGGGAGGTTCATCATCCTCAGTAGCATGAGCATGATATATCTTCTTGTTTCCCTTCTTGTTGTTGTTGTTGAAGCCCTTTTTGTTCTTGGGACAATCTACAACAAAGTGTCCCTTCTCAATACATGTGAAGCATCTCAGATCCTTCTTACCCTTTTGAAAAGGTTTCTTGTGATGAGAGTGCTCCTTCTTGGGCTTGCTTCTTTTGGTGTGAGCTGTGAGAGCTTGATCTTCACTTCCCATCTTTTCTTCTCGGGCTACAAGCCTAGCCTCTTCTTGTCAACATTCCTCCCATAGTCTACTGAAGGAGATCAACTTCCTTCTTGCACAAATTCCTTGAATAAAGGAATCCCATGAACTAAGTAGGCCATTCAGAGTGGTCATGACAATTTCACCATTCTCCACCACTTCATCCACAACTTCCAGTTGTTCCTTGATCTGAGAGACCTTGGAGAAATAGGATTGAATGGTCTCTCCATTCTGAAGCTTTACTCATTTCAATTGATTCCATAGAGTCATCTTCCAATTTATGTTCTTTCCTTCAAATAACTTGGTCAGGGAATCAAACATCTCCTTAAGTGTCTTCAGAGATGACACATGTGGGATGAGATGGTTCTTGATAGAATCAACAATGATCCTCTTTGCCTTGACCAATTTCTTCTTGTGAAGAGCCTTAGCCTATTTTCCCTCTAAGACAGGGACCTCTTCACTTATATAAGTGTCCAACTCATTTTCTTCCAGGATTAACCCAGTCTTATACTTCCATGCTCAAAAGTTATCAGCCCCTTCAAGCTTATCCTCAAGCTTGGTGTGGTGAGACATCCTTAAATGGAAATAGAAAAGATTTAGGTCTTACCATTTGATTTGCTGAAAATTGGATCTGGTCCTGGATTAGGGTTTGTCAGAGAAACCCTAAAAATTCAAACTTTGAATTTCAAACTTCTGAAAGGATAGAAAGATGCGCCTTGATGAGCTGATCAGCCTGGTATATTCATAATTTGAGATCTGCAAAGTTTCACCCTTCAGAAATGCCTTTTAGTCTTCCCGGATTCACTGGGGAGGACCCTGAATTAGGGTTTGAGTTTCCCGAAGCTTTACCCAAATCCCATTTTATCCCTCGACGAGTAGTATGGATTCATCGAACCCATCAAAAAGAGGTTTTGACTAAGGCTAAGCATAAAAAGAGAAGGTTTTGGAAATATGTCCCAACCAAAAAACATAGGAATATTTTATATTAAGTAACTTAGGAGGCCAAAAATCTCGATCCAAAGCTCTAAACTTCGATTTTTCCAAGGAGCTTCCAGCGATGTCTTCAGATTTCAGAAATTCCTATTTTTGTGGAAACCCTAATTTTTAGGGCCAAAACTGAAAGTGCTCAAAATTGAATTCTAATTGGACAGAAAGATTCTCCTTGATGAGTAGAGTCAATCTACCTTACTTCTTTTCCAAAATTTGTGGAGAGAAACCCAATAAACAAGAAACCCTAGTTTCCACCACTGCACATTGTCTTCTTCTCAGGTTAGCTCTGATACCATGTTAATATTTGAACATTAATTCAATATACTCTAGGATATTTACTGAGAGAATAACATGTACAACATATCAAGTATAACAATGCATATCAATCACACCAAGCAATCACATGAGACAATAGACACATAGAATTTCACTGGGGAAAACCATAAAGGTGAAAAACCCCACAACTTCCTCAGAGATAGAAAGAGCAATGATACAACCAAAGTACAACCAAATTACAAGAGATAGTCTTCTCCTAGCAGCTGATCCTCCTCCTCACATGTGCGCCACTTTCCGAGTGATGGAAGAGTGAGTAATGAGATAATCAAATAGAGATCTCCCGATATCTATTTATACTTGTCCTGTCCTGCCCAATAAACTAACAGGGCCGATTTATCTAACTCAGTCTAATAACCCATGGTTACATTAATCCGAGCCGACCCCACACTTGGTGGTCTAATAACCCATCAGAGCAAGTTACGACACTTACGACACTTGTCAATACAAATGATGACACTTCCATATAGAGGAATAATAACATCTCTATAGGAGTACAATATACATAGGTGAAATACATTCCGAAGTTACATATACATCAACAATCTTTCTTCCAACGTGTCACGATCTTCCATTCTTGTAAATGCAACTATCCTCAAGCTGGGAACAATGTACTCCATAGGCATAATGGATTCATGTCCATAGGCCAGCCTAAAAGGTGTATGGCCAGTCAACTTCTTGCATGTGGTCCTATACGCCCATAACACAACGAGAATGCACAGGTCCCAGTCATCCCTATTCACATTGCATACCTTGGTCAGCGCATTCTGCAGTACTTTATTGAATGCTTCAACTGTTCCATTTGCTTGTGGATGATAAGGCGTACTTCGTTGATGATGAATACGAAATTATTCTGTCAACGCCTCAATGGTTTGGTTCAAAAAGTGAGTGCCTTGATCACTCATCAAAATTTTTGGGCATCTAAACCTTGTAAGGATGTCTTCGAATATGAGTTGTGCGGCAGTACCTGTGTTGCATTCCTTTACTGGCTTCGCTTCTGCCCATCTGGTGAGGTAATCAGTTGCAGTAATAATGTACCTCGCACCAGTTCTTTTTCCGGGTGGGTTTATAGGTCCCACAAAATCAATTGCCCATTTTTCGAATGCCTGTAATGTCAACTATGGATTTAATGGAATCTGGTCTCTTCGTGATGGTTTTCCTATCCTCTGACAGACATCATAGCTCTAGCAATGCTCTTTCGATTCCTTGTGAATTGTAGGCTACCATATCCCTGCGCAAAATATATTCTGTGCAGTGGCCCTTCTTGCATAATGACCTCCTATTGCTCCTGAGTGTGCATCAGCCAATATGTACGGCTTCTCATGCTCCAATACACATTTGCACAGTACTTCGTCCAGTCCCAATTTATATAACTGACCTGCGATAATGGTGAAGTCTGTTGCTCGCACTACCAGCTACTTCTTTTGCTGCGTAGTGAACTCCATGGGTGCTAATCCAGTAGTTAAGAAGTCTATGATGTCTTTATAATAATCATCAGCTATCTGGATAGCAAACAACTGCGCATCAGGAATATTATGTTCAAGATTGGTAGGCTCTTCTCCTGACTCGATCCTTGACAGATGATCGGGTCCCAAGTTTAATCTGCCTGGCTTGACCACGATCTCAAAATCATATTCTTGGAAGTGTAACAGGAATCTGTAGATTCACCCCCTAACATTGGCTTATTGACTAGGTATGTCAACGCAGAATGGTCAGTAAACATCAAGAAGTGCGCACCAAGCAAATAGTGCCTGAACTTCTGCAGTACATAGACCATCGCGAGGCCTTCTCTCTCAGTAGTGGTGTAATTCTTTTCTGCAGATGAGAGCTTCCTACTCAAAAATGCAATGGGATGGTCAATACCTCCCTCTGCTGGTTGTGCTAAGACAACTCCCAATGTTATACATGATGCATCCACATGTACATGAAATGGCTTCCCCTAGTCTGGAAAAACTAGGATTGGTGCAGTGACCATTTTTTCTTTCAAGGTGTCAAAACCTTGTTCACACTTTGCGTTCCAAATGAACAACGCATATTTCTTTAGTAGCTTCTCCATGGCTATGGTTATCTACACATACCCCTTTATGAACTTCCTATAATAACTGGTATTCCCCAATGTAGTGCGCAACTGCTTGACTGAATTTGGCATTGGCAAGTTTACAATGACTGCAATCTTCGCAGGATCAACCATGAGACTCTATTTACAGACAATATGTCCCAATAAAATCCCATAAGGAACACAGAAAACACATTTCTTTAAATTCAAAGAGAGTTGGTGCTATATACACTTTTCTAGAATGATTCTGAGGTTTGCACCATGGTTCTTTAGCAACTCGAATACTGTCCAATCATCAAAATAGGCTTCTAAAAACTTATGCATAAAATCTTTAAACACTGCGACGACAACTCTAGAAAAGATGGCGGGCACGTTCTTCAAAACGAATGGCATCACCGTGTATTGGAACGACCCCAATTCTGTAGAAAAAGTGGTCTTATGTCTGTCTGCGGGATCAATCCTTATCTGGTGATATCCCAAAAAACCATCAGTAAAGGAATAGGCCTCATTTCCTCCAACATTACCAAGCACTTCATCCATGAAGGGTGTAGGAAACAGGTCATGCATTGAAGCATCGTTCAGCTTTCTGAGATCCACACAAATCCTGATCTCACCTTTTGTCTTCTTATCCTGGACAACCATAGGGCTTATCCATTCAGACTCCTCAACTGGATCAATGATCCCTGCATCGAGCATCTTATCCATCTCTGCTCTCACTCTTTCTTTGTATCACGGGTTCAAGCAATATGGTCTTTGCTTAACAGGCTTCGCACCTAGATTAAGAGGTATTTTCATAACGCCTAAGTCCCCCAAAATGCCCTTCATCTCTGTAAATTTTTTTGGGAATAACTCCTAATATTCCTAGAATATATCCGCGATATCCGTCACAGTCTGTTCATCCCAGTAGTTTCTAATGGACGCGAAATTTGGCTCTTCGTTGGTGCCAATATTTACTTTCTTTAGTTTCATAGGTCCACTCATATCTGGAATTTCCAGTGGAGGTCCCTCTACGTCGCGCGCACCTTCAGACTCATGTATCTTAATGTTGCATGGGTCCTCCTCATCACTGTCTTCTTTTTCTTCAGCTTCTTCAGCTAAGTTGTAACATTCCATGGCGTTTTCTACCCGCTCCTACCATTCTGTCTATAGGCATTTAGGTACGCTGTTAGTTCCATAGAACTCCTCTAGGGTCATATTTCTGTGTGGAAATTCTGGCCTAAATATTATCTCTTTGATAATCTGCATCGCATCGTTTATGGTAGGGCTCTAATCTTCAAAACTAAAGCTCTTTTGGAAGTTCACAGTCAACATGTCCCAATCTGTGGTTCCTCTACGCAACTCCATGTCCAAGTACCATTTCTTTAGAATCTCCTCTTCCAGCGTGTGCACAAACAAATGCACCCATTCTGTCTTCGGTCTCTCCTGCCATGCTTGTGAACAGACCTCAATATGCTGACTTGGATCTGTCTTTCCATTGAACTTCTCAAAATATAGGGTAACTTTATCATCAAACCTGATCTGCATCTTAATTCTGCATTGATCCCATGTGGTCAATGTCTGCTTATGCGCAGCCCACCACCTAGCGGGTGTCTCGCATAGTGCCATATATAATGCTGGTAAACGATGCTCATCTGCAATTACTGCAGTATAGTCTTTGATAAATGAATAAACATTAGATGAACCATCATATGTAGGGATTGGGCTTACCTCCTTTCCAATCCAGCATAGTGACTTTGTGATCTGCGCACATCTCCTTGCTAATACTTCATGCATGCAACTTTTCTAGTTTTCCAGTCCTGCAACAGAGTCTGAAATGCAAGAGTTGTCGCATCTCCAGCTGAGTGTTCCATCCGCGGTAGGATTAATGTAATCTTCTTGGTTCACGGTCATCTTATACAATCGGTCCAAATCTTGAGCCATGGATTCCTCCTGAATCGGCTCACTGTACCTATCTCCATCTGCAGGGTCCAATGGTGCGATGACCCTGAGATGCTTTCCTTTGAAGATCATCTTCCTTGTCTTCAAGTTTATGATGCCGAGGTTGTCGATATCCCAGTCGATTCCTAACAGCGCAGGAAAAGGTTGACTATCATCCACAATCTCAGTAACCTCGAAATCTACGTGACTCTGTACTCCATCAATGTCAACAATCACGTTGGATAACCGTCCAAAGGGTATGACTTTCTCCTAATTGGTCATTCTCAATTGGATAGGTAACCATAACAGCTTTGGTCTCCCCATCTACTGCCATGTTTCTTTGCTTAAGACATTTACTTTTGATCCCATATCAAGAATGATCTCATCCATTTCATAATCTCCTATTTGTGCGCTGAGTCTCATTTCTCTCCTTGTTCTCTTGTGTTTCTTAATGTGATGAACTGCGCCATCAGTAGTTTCAGTTTTTTTGCGCGGTTCATAGTGGTCTATCACCTTCAACAAATTTGCTATTGCATTTGGACTCTTTAACAACTTCATGCAGCTCCTGAGGAACTGCGCAACAGAGGTACATGTCTCTAATGCGGTAATTGTTCTGTCGTACGCAGCCGACATATCCTCCATATGCGGTATTTCACTGCGCAACGGGATTCTCGATGATTTTGGTGCTGATTCTTTGAAGATGTCCCGCGCTTCTTCAAAGGTTTCCTTGTTTTTCTTCAAGTCGAAGGGAAGGTGCTTTCCCAGCAGCTTTCCTTATCCATATCATTTCAAGAGGAGTCTTCTTGGTATCAAAACCCCCAGAAGTTGAAGCTTCTGCTCCTCTATCTCGCCCTGTCGCAGCACCACTACGAGTTACTACGTTAATACTTTGATCCGTAGGTCTCCTTTCTGCTGCGATCAACTGGATATTTGGGTTCGGTGCCTCTGGCCATTTTCTTTTCTACATTTCTACCTCCAAAACTGGGCAGTCTTCAATAACATGATCGAAAGAGCTACAATAACTGCATGTAGTGCATGGGTTGGTACAATCACGAGACACATGGCCTGTTTGGCCGCAATTATAACAGATTACTTGGCCTCGGCCTCATCCCTACACCGGGCCATTATTCCTTCCCATCCCGCGGCCTCTATATGATCCCTGATCCTGCTGTGCATTTTCTTGTTTCTGCGGAGTCTCTCCTTGGAATCTGTACATTACTCCGTACATATGCTCAATATCTTTCTTTCTTTCTAGCATGAGCTCATATGCGCGGAAATTGGATTTATCGTGCCCTATTGACTTACAGGAATTACAATAGAGGTTTTTAGGTGTTCTCACATATTTCTGTATCATATGCCAGTCTTCTAGTTGGTGTCTCCTAGTTTTGCAAATTTCACACCATGGCCCTAGATGTGGGTTTAATGGGATTGGTCCACCCATGTTAAGGAAATCCTAGAATAAAGGACAATGATCCTTAGTGTGTCCTTCTCCCTTGCAGCCTGTACACCAGACTTCCTTCCTCTCTTTCTTTTCTTTCTTTATGTCTTGCAATTGTAGTGTTAGGGTAGCCAACTGGTTTCGAATCTGCGACATCCCAGTGCTAGTTTCTCCCATAGGTGAAGCTTCCAGCTTCATTGCAATCTCCAATGCTTTTGGCTGCGAAGCCACTTTCCGTTGCATCAACGACTGTCTAATATGGGGAAACAACGCAGCTATAAACCATTCCTGATGCTGCTGCGGTGGAATATCAAAACTTACTTGGTCCATTAGTGTCTTTAATTTTTTATCAAACTCCCAGACTGTTTCATTAGGTTTTTGTTTGATCTCTTTCAACTCTGTGATACAATGTGACTCTAATTTCGGCTTCTTAAATTCTGCTAAGAGTGCAACTTTGATTTCTTGCAGGGTTCTTTGGTGTCCCTGCAAATATTTCATGAACCAGTGCAAGGCATGGTCTCTAAATGTAGTGATGAGTTGCGATTGCTTCATAGCATCGTCCTATACTTGCTTTACATTCCACATGACTTCACATAGAAACCAATGTTGATCAGGGTCTTCTAGACCCATTTGTTTGAATATTGACAGTTTGATATCATCAGCCATCCTCCTTCGAGGTGGCGCGGTTCTCTGAGTGGTTCTAGGGATAATATTCTGAGGTTAGACGTTCTGAAGTGGTACAGCCTGAGACTGACTAGGCTGATTCGGAATAGCCTGGGAACCCACTCCTGCGGTGTCACTAGTACTAATGTTCTGAGGTGTGGGTTGCGCAGTACTCACAACCGGTGGGTTCTGAACAGATAGGTTCTGAGATAAGGGAGGCGCAATATGTGCAACCGACGGATTTTGCGGTGTATTAGGACCGGTGGAAGATAAAGGTGTGGTTTGGCTATCAGGGTCAGCTTCTGAATGTATGTCTACACGGAGTTCAGGTCCACTAGTAGTTTGCTCAGGGATGAACTTCTATCTCTTTCCACTTCTCAAGCTATGAATTTCTTCGTAGGAACCACTATATGTATTGTCTACCATGACATATGCAAGTATTTTACTGCATTCTAAAAACACCTTTCTCAACAAGAAGCATTTTAATATATAAACTGAGGTTGTTCAGATACTTACCTCTAATTCCCTTGAAAAACTCTCTTTTGTCTGCGCTATAGGACTTTAGCATGTCCACAGCGAACTGCAACACAAAACTTTGCAATGTACTATCGACCTAGAAATCAACTACTCGTACGAATGGACTCTCTAGTGCTTTGAGCTGTTCAATAAGCTTCGGTGTCCACTCGGTCTATGCGCTTCATGGGATACAGTTTCTGTGCTCTACGAGTCTTAACAACCACTCATGTAGCTCACATCCAAAAGACACCCAGAAAACTCCATGCACATCTTCCCACAAGTATTTATTCAACCACTAAATGTCACAGAGATGTGGGTTTCTATTTTCTTTCCTTGCGAAGTCTCTCTCTATCTTGACACACCAAGCCCAGATTTCTTTCTTGTCTAGATACCAGAAGTCGATGCCCAACTCAACTTCTTCTACATCGCACATCAAGACTTCAAGTCATCATGGATTCTAAGCGCAGCAACGGAACCATTTGTTGGCTTAAGTACTGATCTAGAGGTTTCCAATATAGACCCAGGTTCTCTGTGGTTTCAATGAACCAAAAAAACCCCTTCTCACCGGCCCTTTAGGAAACAACCTGCGAACAGGCTGAGGTCTCACCCGAGTTGTATCTATGGGGGGACTGCGGAATCGGGTTTCCACAGTGAAGTGATGAGTTGTTCGGACAGGACTACTATGCAGCGCACTATCAGACTTGCGCTGCGAATTGAGGACTATGCGATGATAGACTGCGTCGCGGTCCACACTTCTACAAACTAACCACTGCGCAACCAGTGCACCCAAGGGTTGTGCGGTTCGAGCAGAATACAATTAATAGGACAACGCAACAGAGTTATACTCTTCCTCTTCCACACTTAACCATTATGGAGGTTTTACTCTAACACTTATCCATTCATCTACTGCCTTAGATTACTTAGCCTTATAACAAATGAAAGTAAACAAAACATACACTACTGCCCGCACCTAGTGCTGCGCATAGGAGGGTTATACAATCTGAACATTACATACACTTGTGATTATTCAATAAACAGATGCTTCCACCAACTTGGAATACTGTGCATTCATCATCCATCTATTCATGTAAGACTTAACCTATTATTCCCATCTTTCCTCTATGGCAAATACATATAAAAGCATTCACATACAACTTATAAATGAGAATCTAGAGATTCGAAGTAGGTGAATAAGCAAATGCAGAAACACAACAATCACACTACACAGTATTTAACATGGTTCACCCCCCGGATGGAGGCTATGTCCACAAGAACTGTTGTTATATTAGTCTTTGGGAAGGGTACAATAGTTCTTTGTCTGCGCACTCAGCTTGCAGACCTTCTTCTCTCTCTCTTGGCCTCTACGCACACAGCTGCAGAGCCTTTACAAAATGTTCTTCAACATATGTTTATCAGATCAATAACGAGAATAATACAAAATGAGAGTCTTTCATAACCCGAAAGATCAATAATGAAGATTAACCCTTTCCCATACAAAATTATGCCTATTTATAGATCATGCCCGTAGGTCATGTCTTTACAATCCGTAGGCAAAAACCCTTAGGTTTACAAAACGCGTTACAGTTTCTAGCTCATCGAGCTTGCTGGCTTCTGGTAGTGAATATTCCGTCGTGGCCTGCGTCCAACGCATGCCCACGTCGTTATCGGCCTTCTTGTCACACGCATGCCAACAGGTCACTTTCATTGAGTCGTTCTTCCTCTAACGGTCTCGTGCGATTGGTTTAGGTAGTGGTTCTTCTGCATGTGCGACCAATCGCTTTCTTTCCTCTTCTGCTCCTACCTGCCGCTTGGTACTCCTGGAGCATCTTTACCAAAAATAGACCACCACTGGTCTAATCGAAATCTGTGTCGTCTTCCATCCAACACTCTGCTTTGCTGGATCCACGTAGACTGGACACACCGCAGCACTGCCTCCTCGCAGTACCAATCTTTGCAGCTCTTCTGACACTACGCTGCACGCAACTTCACAGCATCCCAAAAACTTATACCAAAAATACTTCAACTGAACTGCGCTCAGCTCCGCAGTTCCAAAACTCCTTCTTGCTCAAAATTTCCCCACTTGGGCTAGGCCCAACAACAGAGTTCTTCCATTGCATTGTCATTTTCGAGTACTTCATTGTATAAATACTCATGTTCACGATCTCTCCATTCTATAACCATCCTACATTCAAAAATTTTAAGTTTCAGTGGCTATTTTTCTCAAAATCATGCTCATGGACATGTACGTGGGCTACCATTTAGAAAGTTGAGTTTACTCTATGTATATGAGACCCACAAAAATATAGCTCACGTACATCCCCACAACCATTTAGGGATTCCCCAAAATATTTAAATTTGGACTTGAAATTAAAAAGGTATGAAATGAAAGAGTAGGGCATAAGCTTCTACCTAACATTGACAGAATAAAAAATGATTGATCGTAGCCTCCATAATCTCTTCCTGAACTTTGAGGTAATTTTTGTTCCGAGACACTCCAATTTTCAAATTTGTAAAATGAAATGGTAATTTTTAGGTTTTACCCTATTTTATCAATTGTTACATTTACCCATTTCTCTATAGTTGTTATTTTTTATTACAAATTTGAACTAATTGGGCTATTTGGTAGGGCATATCGGTGCACATTTGACCCATTTTTCTAGGAGGTTGACTTATTTTGCAGTGGTGGCATCCTCTATAGCAGGTATATGTTCCTTAACTAGCATATAGGGTAGGTTTCCCTATTTCTATGCATATTTTTCATTTATCCTATATTTTTGGAACACCTTAGGTAATTTTTGTGAACTTGCAACAATTATCCTTCTACTCAAAATAATGTGTCATAATCTCACAATTAGAGCCTAACTATATCATGACCATCCTAGATTTGATCATGTCTTCCATTAATGGTCACGACGAATTATTTTAGGATCTGGGAGTCCCAATGTAGTAATGCCTGACTTTGAATTGGAACTGCATTTTTCCTTCTCATATTTTATGTTCGCCATATCCTGTGACAGACTCCCGTTATAGAGTTTTCTTTAATCTCTTTTCTCACTTTTCAAAAAATGAAATTATTGCTAAGTGATCTTGTTTTTTCATGCTCGATAAAATATTTTAAAATACGTGCACTTGGTATAAGTTTACCGCTTTTCCATACCAAGCGGACTATATTACGAAAAATGAATACTCTAGTCAATTTTGACTAGAAGAGTTCTCCTGCATATTATGTTATGGTTTTTTAGGTGTAGGAGACTAAATTTATGAAAAATATTACCCTTGGATCCTTCTTTAAGTTTTTCAAGCTCTCTAAATATGAAAACACTTGTGAGCATTAACCAACTCGGGCTCGATAAAAATTCACAGGATGGTAGTTGTAAATGCATTGCATACACTCTTCTTGCATTTTTTGAGCTTTATGTCATCTTGCAGCTTTTAGCTATTTGTTAATCCCTCATCCCCTATCTCATTATCGCTAAGATCTGTATCATTTTTTCCTTTGCAACTTTACATCCCTTTACTGGGAAGAAGCACACCCTAAGTGTCAATATCATGCTCATGTTCCTTGTATTATGCATAGGTATGTTCCATGTGCTTGGGACTAGTTCGCTTTCCCTAGACACCCATTTCTTCCTATGTATTATAGCATTCTTTTATTCTTTTTCAATATTTTACATTATGAAAAAGAATAAAAATAAAAAATTCCAAAAAGATGGGTGGGAAAGAATTAAATTCTATTTTTTATCTATGGAAACAAACTGTGTCACCCAAAGCACACTGTCTCGAGACATTGTCTCTGCAATTTGGGTTATAGATTGACCTTAGGAAGTTGATCTCGTTTTTTTTTATATCCACTGACTTATATCATGTCTCTTCTTGAGTTAAATGTCGCCTTAGTCACTTATTGTGTCATGATTGTGTTCAAGGGAATTTTTTACTTGAGTCGGCCAATCCTTAAAATTCTTGACTTCAATTGTCGTCCTTCCCATGTCAAGTATGTCTCATAATCATCAGTTGTTCCATCAAATATTTGGCCTCCTGATTCTACCTCGTGTTGGATGATGGAGGATTCCTTAATTCCCTCCTTCCAATGGTTTACATCCCATCGACTCCAAAATATTTATTATGGTATTGTGATTTAGAGTCCTCTTAGTACCTTGGAGCTTTCAGTCATCAGTGACAAGTTTCCTCGCTAGCAATTGTGGGAATTCATTAATGTCCCCTAATTGTTAGAATATACAAATGTTCGACATCAACACATTTATTCACTCTTGTTAGATTGTACTAGATACCTTTCCTCTCATTTTCATTATTGGTGAGTTGGATCGCATGTATTAACGGTATACAGTAATGACCGGTAGGCACACGGTGTCTTACTATGTTAGACTTCAGGATATCTATTCACATAGTTTAGACTCATACCAATATCGGTTGGTTTGAAGACCTCGATTCCATACATAGATTCATATCATTTTTTCTATGACTCAGGTTGCATTGGATTGCCACTTACTTATATTTTGGCACTAATTCTTATGGGTATTACTATGTTTAGTATTATCTTCCAAAGATCTTCATTTGATTCCCAGACATAGATCCACTTTGTATTTTTGTTTTGGCTATGATCTATCCTTTGACATGGATCCACTTTGTATTTATGTTCCCATGACCACTACTTATATATAATTCATGGATACACACAGTACTTGATATTGTGTCAACACTTTTGTTACTCCTGAGCATGGGTATGCCCACCTTGGGAAGACAGTTCTTACTTGGTCGATTGTTGTTGACTCCTATTGTTGGTTTGGTTTTGCAACCAAGCTTTGTGCAATGGGCACCTATCAACAAGTGATAGCAGTTTCAAATATTGAAAGCAAAAAACAATTATAAATCTGAATCTAACATGTGCATATAACAATAAAATTGAAAAGATTTAAGAACAAGAACAAGAAATAAAATAAAAAATAACTTTTGTATTATAATACCTCAAATGGTGAGGATGTTGTGTTGTTGAGAAGCTCCAAGGGTAAGATGCTCCAGGCTCCAATGGTCTCTTCTCCAAGATTGCTATAATGGTCAGGAACTCATGAGAGATTTTGACAGCATGAGGATAGGATGATTGATGGATGGAAAGTGAGGAGCCCCTACCACCTTTTTATAGTTTTTGGTGGTGGGGAATACCATTATGGTTTTGAGGAAACCAATGGTATTGACCAACATGGTTTAGGTACATTTTTCCTCCTTTTTCCTTTTTTGAATATTTTGAATATTTTTATTCTCTTTTTAATATGTTTGGGAATTCTTGACCCTTTCTAAGGGTTTTTTATGCTTTTTGAGAAAAAATATTCATTTTGAGGGCAAAAAGGGGTGTATTATGGTCTTTTGGTGACTTTTTGGTGGCTTTAGAGGCTCAAATGGTGGAAAAGTGGACAAATGGGTCATGTGAATAAGGAAATAAGCTAGAGAGCACTTTTTGGGTGTTAACAGATTGCCCCCTGATGTGTGAGGGCAGGAGCTCATCGTATGGCCGATAAACATCATAGTTCTTTTGTCTTTTTCCTGGGGTTTGGGGAAGAGAAGAGACCGGTTGGAGACTGGATCAATGGCCCTTGGAAGCTGCAAAAACAAAAAATATTACATGGCCTCAATATGAATGAGGAATAATCTCTGATAATGGACGAGGCAGGCATACCCATGCTCGTATCAAGACGTATACATAACAATTAGTCCCAAGGAGGGGGACCTAAATAAGCCATAAAAAATCTGCTAGTACATCATAATGGTCCAAAGGGGACACTATTTTGGGATGTACTCATGATCATAACATGACTAATCTCAATAACTGATACACTGGAATAAAGCGACAACCGTTCTGAATAAGGTCTCAGAAGGGTTGATGAACTGCTGAAACTGAAGGTGTCCAATATTTGTAGGGACTCAATGACTGTGAGTCATCTCTGAGAAGTACATGTAACTGTATACTCGAGGGAGTATAAAACTGGGGTACTTCGGAATACTGTCGCCATGTGCAACCCGGATATCTATAGAAAAAATGTAACTGGTTGTTTCCATAGGTAGACTCTCAAATGTGGAAGAGTCAGGTGGTATCCGGGGTCTTCAACAAATAACTGAACGGACCAATACCCTGTGCGAGTCTCAACGATGCGATCAAGGTGTTGAAGTCGAGCATGTGAGAAACAACCATTCGGAGAGGCACTGAGAACTCTTCGCGAAATGATTCGTAGGAACTCATCATAAATGGTGATGAGTCCAAAACACAGGGACCTCTAGATCTATCCTCTGGAATAAATTTGGGTGTCGTCGACAAAGGGAGACCAGCAACTAACAAGGCAATGATGTTTCCTTGATAGGAGCACGAGGTGTAGAACTGAAGTGTGGTAGTACTGACGGTAGGACTAACATACTTGTGGGGATGGGAAGTAACTGGGGTCATAGAGTGGGTAGACTCAAACTTCCTTTGTTCAGAGCATGATGACATGGTTGACCTGGCAGCGTAGGGAACTGACTTGTAGGTGTGGGGATCATAGCTTTTAAGGACTTAAGAGTATGTATTAACTCCGGGGGGGGGACGAGCTGATGGGTGCTGTCGAAGGATTCTCAGGGTGACATACGGAAGAATACTCTGAACAAAGGTGACCAAAATGGGGAAGCTGCCATATGAGTAGACGTGATATGTTGTGTTGCCGAGAAGCACCATGGGTCCTTCTTCATAGTTTTAATGAGCTCCAAGAAGGGATAAAAGTGTGCTCTGAAATGGTACTGTCTTGTGGATTTTCTGAGCCCAGGACTGTTCGTGCTCATGGGTGCTTTCATTTTTAAGGAGTTTGAAAACAGTAAGAAGACTCTGCAGTGGTTGTGAGTACCGTCCTGTGGGTTTTTATGAGCCCAGGATGGTGATTGCTCGTGGTCGCTTTCATGTTTAGAGAGTTTGAAAGCGGTAAGTGGACTCCATTGGTTTTCTTTTTCGTAAGTTAGTCTCCAAGGCCCGAAAAAGCATAAAATGATACAAATGGAGAACTCTTCTAGCCGATGTGACTAGAGTATTCATTTTTCGTAATTAGTCTACAAGGTCCGGAAAATGGGGTAAACTTATACCAGGTAGACGCCCTTTCAGATATGTTTAGCGAGCATGAAAGGAAGCAATGTTACTCCAAGGAATAGGGAGGGAAATTATTCAAACCCTTGAGCCAATGGTGTTACTCCATGTGTCAATGAGAAAACCCATAAACCACCAACTACCCATTTTGGGTTATGGACCCAATCATTTAATTCTTCCAGAAATTGGTTGAGGCAGTTAATGCCTTGGGAATGAAGAGGTATGGCAGCCAATTTCGTGTATGGGCAAGCCATCAACCTGGGAATTCGTATTTTTTCTCCTTGGGAAAGAAAACACCCACGAAATGGTGCCCAAAGCCATTCTGAAACCATAGTCTTTCCTCTCTCACGTAGTCTAAACTACTGGGTCTTTCCCCATCACGTTTTTCACCATTTTTCCTGCATTTTCCATGCCTGGGAGCTCGTTTTTGCATTGTATAGCAGTTGGGAGAGAAGGGCCACGATTTGGGACTATGATGGAGGTCGTTTTTGCCCCAAAATGCCCATGGGCATTTTTCTAAAAACGATTTATGCTCTCTAGGGTTGTTCCCCAATTGCCATTTCATTTTCGGGCTTTCCCACGTTTTTCTGAATTGGTAAAAACCCCCTCTTTGGGAATCCCACTGAAGAAACATTTTTATCATGCCCAATAATTGTGGTTCTACTGTTATGTGCATCCTTGTTTTGGTTTGAATCTGTGAGCAAAAGATTTGGAGTGGTAGTGGACATAATTGGCTTGATAAACCTAGTGGGGATAATAACCTCTCAAGAAGATCAAGAGGGCTGGCTACTCTTCTATGCACACCTGGGACACTCTAGAATTGGAAGGTATGGCCTGAGGGACTGTGAATTGGTGAAGGGAATACTTCCTTGAGTGGGGTGTGTAGGCATTGTGGGTGCCTAGCTAGATAGATCTTGTAGAGGTATCCATAGCTCTGTGGTTGAGCTCACTAGCTTAGCAATTCTTCATTTCCATTTCCTAGCAGCCTAATAAACCCAATTGTAGATTGGCTTGGCTCATCTTGGTGTATGCTTGGCTATGTGTGAGTCTGTTGTTCCCTGGTTCCTTGTAGAAATCATGCCCATCTCGTGGGTGACAGTTGTATCAAGAGGTTGATAAGCACAACTGGCCTATGGTTGGGTGGAACGTTGCAGATGCATAGTTGGTTGCTTGGGACTACTTTGCTATAAGATAAGTATTCTCTTGTATTAACTTTGCATTTATTTATTTGATGAATATCGTGAATGTATGATGGATGTGTTATTGATATTATTCCGCTGTGTTTTTCTTATAGTTATACATTTCATATGTCCTTTTATATTATGTGAATGCTTATTTAAAAGTTCATGGGGCTAGATGCCCGGTTTTAGCATCACGATCCTCTCCATTGCACTGGTATGATGGGAGGGGACATGACATTATGGGGTGAGAGCGAGAAATGATCTCAAGCATCATCACAAGCGCGGAAAACTGAATCTGACGATATCAAACTTGTCAAAAATGGACGACAGTCGATGTAGCATGCAAACCGAGGCGACGAGGGGGCATGGAAAAAATGCCCAAAAAATATGGAGGTGAGAGCGAGAAATTATCTCAAGCATCATCACGAGCGCGAAAAACTGAATCCAATGGTATAAGACTTGTTAAAAATGGAGAACGGTCGATGTGGCATGCAAACCGAGGCAACGAGGGGGCATGGAAAAAATGCCTGAAACATCTAGGCATGAGAGTGAGAAATGATCTCAAGCGTCATCACGAGCGCAGAAAACTGAATCTGGCGATATAAGACTCGTCAAAAATGGAGAACGGTCGATGTGGCATGCAAACCGAGGCAACGAGGGCGTGAAAAAATGGTCAAAAAATGGACCTGGTGAAAACAGGAAAAGGAAAGGACTATCATGAAGTTCTCGCTGTGCTGATTCCAACGGTTTGAGGAACGGACGTCGTTTGATACCGCAATGGTTGTTTGAAAAATGGTGAGATTTCTATAAATAGGGTGTGGGGCCCATATGACATGTCATTGTTACGTGTGAGTTTGGCAGAGTAATCAGAGTTCTTTCTTGATTTCCGAGAGATTTGACCCGTTGGTTTTCGATTCTGCGAGTTTCAGGTAACCCTATTCACCTTAGCCTTTTTAATTATGTCTTTTTTGGTTAGCGGCGGGACCCCTGAAGGCCGCGAAATTCCATGTTGTCCTTCCAACGTGGAATATCGTGGGTTTCGCGTCTTTTTTCGTGATGAACATCGCGGGGTCGGGGATGACAGTCGCGATGTTCATCGCAGCTGTCGGGCTGAAAGTCGCGATGTTCATCGCGACTATGGGGTTGATAGTCGTGATGTTCATCACGACTGTGTGGTCAATACCCGCGATGTTCATCGCGGGTTCTTGGATGAAAGTCACGATGACCATCGCGACTTTTGATGAAAAAGCCGTGATGATCATCGTGGATTTTGATGAAAAAGCCGCGATGGAATTTTTTGAAAAATTTTCTCCGGTTCTAAAAAATTTCTTTGTTTTTTGGCAAGATGTTGAGGAGACCATTGGTGTCAAGGCGAGAGCGAAAGATGGAGGAGGATTTGATGATTCGGATTCGGACCGATCAGGGGGTCCGGCAGGCTCTGGCTATGAGTGGGCTCCTGAAGTTCTCTCAGATTCCACCGATGCGTTTAGTAGGATCGCTCCTGAACAAATTGGTGAGTCTGTGGGTCCCTGCAGAGGGTGCCTTTATTATTGGGGGTGAGAGGTTAGAGATCACCCTTACTAATGTATATTTTCTTACCGGGTTACCTCGCTTAGGGGAGGTGGGGGATATTCTGCCGAGGATCCCGGCAGGTGTGGACATGGAGGATCTCCTGGAGACCTTCTGTGTTGCTGGGGCAATTGTGCAGAAAAACGCTTTGAGCCTGAGATCTTTGCGGGAGTGGGACATGCGAGCTGTTGGGGCTTGTGTTCTGCGGGTGTTGGGTGCCGCGGCGCCACATCGTTTGTCGGGGGGACAAACGATGATGGTGGATTCTGTGCTGAGGGGGACCTACTATGCATGCGGTCAGATGTTTTTGGCTGGTGTCCAGAGAGATCTGGATAAGGTCATTCAGGAGGGGGGAGAGTTTTGTTATGCCTCCCTTTTGTGTTGTTTCTTCTTTGAGTGGGTACCGAATTTGCGGCCATGGGTGCCGGTTCGAGACGGGTTGGTGAGCGAGCCGCGCATGGTACAGTGGGGGCAGATGATGCCCCGCGGTGGTGGTGGTATCCGCGGGTTCTTTTCACAGGATATGTATGAGCAATGGGAGCAGATCCCCCTACTGATTGATGACTATCCATATGCCGGTATGGATTATCGAGGAGATCCAGAGATGCCTCGAGCCCAGGGACAGGCCTGGGGTTTATATGGTATGTTTTGTGTTTTGTTCTCTACTATATCATGTGTTTTAGATGTGTTGGTTATGATTATAGTTAGATATTTATATGATGGTTTACTTGCGTGATTGTGTAGATGTTGGTCCTGTACCACCGGCTGACCATGTGGTTCATAGGGGACAGGCGATGGTGGTCATTCCACCTCTTGTAGCGGTACCGCCTCCTCATGCTCGAGGAGTTGGGGCTCGCAGTCGAGGAGCTAGGCCTCGAGATGATGGCATGGAGGGTGTCAGAGAGACACTCGACATGATCCTAGCAGGATTTCCAGAGGATGGGTGGAGGGATTTGGATCGGGACATTGTCGAGCGTTGTTTCAATGCGCCTCGTGAGTGGCGCTCGATCTTGCTCAGAGCAGCATTGTTGGCGGCTGAATGGAGGGATGGGGCTCGGCATGATCCGGCAGGGCCGGTGGAGGGGAGGATTTGTTTGTGAGATGATCCAGTGGGGCCGGTGGAGAGGAGAGTTCAGGCTCGGCATGATCCGGCGGGGCCAGCGGAGGAGGCGCCAGAGGAGCCTGGAGACTGTGATGATTAAATGATCTTGTATCTGCCCCCAAATGCTGATGAGCATATGGGGAAGTACCTTTTTGTACGGTTGATGTATTTTTGTATATTGTGTGCTGAGGGCACATATGACATGTTTGACTATATTATGATGTATATATATATATGATTTGGTATATAGTCGTATATGCACATGGATGCATTTATTGTCTTTTTTCTTGCCCGTGGAGGCATGTTTGATTTTTTGTATGCCCGTGGAAGCACATGTTATGCACGTGGATGCAACATTTTGATTTTTGTATATGCCTGTGGAGGCACATGTTATGCACGTGGATGCATTTTTTGTAATTTTATATATGCCCATGGAGGCACATGTTATCCACGTGGATGCATTTTTGTTTAAGCCCATGGAGGTACATTTGTGTTTACTATATGGTTTGATTGGTGTGCCAGTCAAGAATGTTGTTGGCCATATGGTCTGCTACACTATTGAGATTCCTTGGGACATGTGTGAATGAAATGGATTCAAACTATCGAACCATTTGTTTAGTGCGCAAGAATTTTTTGAAAAGACAGGGATCGCATACCTGGTAATCATTGTTGAGCTGGGAAACAAGGAGTTGTGAGTCCAAGAAAACGTTAAGGTGACGTATGCTCATTTGGAGAGCTACGGCCAGGAGACTGGTCACGGCATCGTATTCAGCTTGGTTGTTGGTGGTGGCACCTACACACACTCCGTCGATGTGGATCAACTCATGTGAAAGGGAATATATTACCCAAGCTGCGGAGGCCAGATTGGGGGACCAACGGCTTGCACCATCAGTGAAACCGACGTAGCAGAGTGGAACAGAATCCATCTGTGGTCATGCAGAGAAAACAAATATTTAGGTTTTTTGAATTTTTTGTGAAAAACAAAATAAGACTGTACAATAATGGACGGTGGTGTCCATCGGATTTGCTATGTGTAAAATTACTTGAGGTACAACCCGTTGTGTGGGTTGCGTAGGGGGTTGCCTTCTGAATCGGTTAGAATGTATGCCCCCTATCCGAGGCAAGTGTGAATAATGTATGGGCCTTGCCACATGGACACAAACTTTCCTTTCCCGGTCTTGTCATGAGCTTGATCATAGGCGAGGACAAGGTCCCCTTCAGTAAAAGTTCTTGGGTGGGCATGTTTGTCGTAACTCAGTTTGGTTCGGTTCTTGGCTACTTCCATGGTTTGAAGGGCTGTGCGCCGATCTTCATCGGCCTGCTCCAGGAGTAGTAAGTGTTGCTCAGTTGGGGAAGTGTCCGGTAGGAGTTCAACAGCCATATGTAGGGCTGGAATCTGGCACTCGATGGGCAGGACGGATTCGACACCGTGAACTAAATGGAAAGGGGTAACCGGTGGCGGTTTTGGTTGACGTGCGGTATTCCCATAGTGTTGGGAAGAGCATATGGTGCCAATTTGATTTGTGTTTGTCTACAGTGCGCTGGAGGATGGTTTTCACAATTTTGTTAATTGCTTTGACTTGGTCGTTTCCTTGGGGTTAGTAGGCAGAGGAGAAATGGTGTTCAAATTTCAATAAGGTTGATAATTCCCTCCAGACGGCATCTTCGAAGTGAGAGTCGTGGTCTGAGACGAGTTGCTTTGGCACTCCAAAACGAGCGATAACATGGTTGAGGAAAAAACGTGCTGCGGTGTCAGCCTTGCAATTGTAAGTTGGCATGGCTACCGCCCACTTGGTGAAATAATCTACGGCCACAATAATGTGTTTATCACCGCCGACTGACGTGGGATTGCAATCGAGGAAGTCGATGGCCCATTTGCAGAATGGTCCGATAGTGACGATTGGATGAAGGGGGGTAGGTGGGGTTCTTGCCTTGGGGGAAAAAAGTTGGCAGTTTTGACAATGTTTGACTGCGGTGATGCAATCAGTAAATAATGAAGGCCAAAAGTAACCTGCGTGGATGATCTTTTGGGTGGTGGCCATGCCGGAGAAGTGGCCTCTGCAGGCACCACTATGGCAGTCATTAAGGACTTGTTCTGCCTCGTAATGAGATAGGCAGCGTCATAAGATGGTATCGACATTGTGTCGATAAAGTACATCGCCTAATAGGAGGTATCGGGGGGCATGGTGTCGTATACGACGGCGTCCGTCATGATCAGTGTGGGGTCGAAATTTTTATGTGTGGAGGTAGATTAAGATGTTGTTGTACCATGGGTCATTAGAAGAAATGATGAAAATGTGATCGTCAATGAGATCCATTTGGATAGAAGGTGATGACGAAGAGGATGGGAGATCTGTGATGAGTTGAGCGAGTGCTAGGGCCTTGGTGCTCTTTGGGGTCTTGAACGTTAGGTCATATTCTTGTAGGATAATCACCCATTTAGCTACGCGGCCTTGAAGAAGGCGACACATCAAGAGGTAAACCATAGGATTGGAATTGGCTACAACTATGGTGTGGCTCAGGAGAATGTAATGTCGCAGCTTTTGTACTGAAAAGATGACAAAAAGGGCCATCTTTTCTTCATGTAGGTAGCGGAGGGGTGGGCCGGACAATGTCTGGCTCACATAGTAGATGACATGCTCTTGGCGAGCAGTATCTTCTTGTACAAGAACTCCAGATACGGCATGTTCGGATGCTGAAACATAGAGGGTGAAATCTTTTGTGAAATCTGGAGGAGAAATCAACGGGGCGTTTGTGAGTGATTTCTTTAAGTCGGTGAAAGCAGTCTCTGCTTGTTGGTCCCATATGAAACAGGTATGCAAACGTAGTAGTCATAGGAAACCGTGGACCGTTGTGGCATAGTCAGGGACAAAGCGGCGGAGGAAGTTGGACCTCCCTTGAAGGCTTTGAAGTTGTCGTAATGTATGGGGTGACGGTAATTCTATAATGGCTTGGACTTTTAAGGGGTCTACAGTGATTTCTTTTTCTGAGATAACGAACCCCAGCAGGCGACCTGATGTAACGCAAAAGACACACTTGAGAGGGTTCAAGCGGATGTTGTATTTTCAACAACGCAAGAAAACTTGTTGAAGGTCGTCTAAATGGTCAGATCGCTTCTTGGATCGAGCGGTGAGGTCGTCCAGATAAACTTTTATGATCCTGTGTAGATCGTGGAAGCAATAAGTCATGGCGCGTTGGAAAGTGGCTCCATCATTCTTGAGACCAAAAGGCATGACGCGATAGGTGAAGGTGCCCCATGGGGTAGTGAAAGCTGTCTTGTATTGATCTTCTTTACGGATTTTTATTTGGTTATATCCGGAGAAACCGTCCATAAAAGAAAGGACCTCATGTCCCGCACATTCATCGATTAGTTGGTCAATGAAAGGTGTGGGGAAGTTGTCTTTAGGACAAGCGAGGTTGAGGTCTCGAAAATCAGTACAAACGCATATGGTGCCCGCTTTTTTGTTTACTGGCACTGGGTTTGAAACCCAGGTGGTGTAGGAAATAGGATATATGAATCCTGCTTTTTGGAGTTTTTCAATCTCAGCTTTAACCGCTGGGAGCTTGGACGGGTGAATTGGTCGTTGTTTCTGTTGGATGGGAGGCACATTGGGCCAAGTGTCGATGTGATGTTCCACAATTTTGGGATCGAGGCCAGGCATCTCGGTGTAAGACCATGTGAAGACATCACGAAACTCTTGGAAGAGTTTCTTTTATTCCTGAGTTTCCGCTTGAGTGCATGATGCGCCTAGCGAATTGAGCTCAGGTTTTCCAGGTGCGGTGGAAATGTCGATTTGTATAATAGGGGAAATTTTGGACATGTTCCCTTCTTCGAAGGCATCTGGTGCTGGGATGGGGTCTTTGAACCAATAAACCTTAGTTGGTAGGAAATCTTTCGATTCGACTGATAGCTGGTTTTATGCGATGGATGTAGACGCCTCAGGGAGGAAGTATGAGCAATGATGCATATCGTCCAAAGGGTAGTCCGGTGCAGTGAGTGTTTCTAAAATTTGCTCATCAGTATGAAAGTAATCAGACCATAAATCAACGGGTTCTGGTTTGTATGTGGTTGAAATCATATAGATGGTATTGATTTCTTTCGAAGAAGATGATTTCGAAGGGTAGATCTCCTCGATGAGGGGAGGAGATATCTCTAAGTCAGCATTGTTCATCTCGTACAAGGCTGCTCTATAATCTGGGAGATCAGGGCAGTGGTGTGAATAATGGCCATAAATGCCGCATATTTCACAAGGGTGGTTAGTGCGGAGCGTTTTGTCGCGAGGGTGAGGAGGTGGCTCAAGTCTTACCACTGGAATTCCGGTGTCGTCATCCAACATATTCATGTGTTCTTGGAGTGCCGGTAATTGTGGACATTGATGAGTGGCATGGCCTACGTCATCACACAACGAGCACTTAGGGGGAATGCAAATAGTTGGGGGGTTTTTAGCTACCTTGGGGGTTGCTGGGGGGGTGCAAGTTATGAGCCCAGTGTTATAAGTTGGTGGGCCTCTGCCCCCTGTGTTCTGTAACGGAGGTGGGGCATTTTTGGATGTTGATGCCATAGTCACTATTGGGGGTGGTCTATTTTGCAGATGAGTGACTGGAGGGGGTGGGTGGCTGGTAGTAGGGATAGGTTGTACCGGTTGTAAAATAACAGTCGGAGTCGGCGGGGGGCTCGAAGCAGGTAAGTACCATACAGGTAGCCCTAATGTTAAGCCAGGAAGGTTGAGTGTAGCCATTACTGGTGAACTGACAACTCCGGAAAATGGGAACAAGAACGGGATGGTATGAATTGGCGTTGTGCCAATATGAGTAGGCACTGTGGGTGTTTGTGGTAGTGACGAAGGCTGCTGTGTGGTGTGCGATAGGGTGCACAAATCCGATGTTTTTGTTATCGGTAAAGGTGGTGAGATCGATGGAAATGTGGAAGTCATAGGTGACTCGATGTAGATTCCAGGACCAATTGATGACACAAATGATGTTGGTGCGGTTTGAATAGTTTGTTCAATCATTGGTAGCACATTTTGAGGAGCTACGGGGGAGTTAGGATCATAATATGTGAGTTGATCAATCTTGATAACGCGTCCTTCATGTGGGAACATCATGAGGCAAAAAACAGATGAAGCCACTGCTTTCATTTTGTACATATAGCTACGTCCAAGAAGGAGGTTGTAGTCGAGCTGGGCATTGATCACTTCGATGTCGATCAGGATTCTGGTTGGGAGGAGTAGCATTGTTATTATTTGGAGGATTGGGAGGTGGTGAACCTTGATTATGTTGTTAGTTGTTGCCACGCTTACGTCCTCTTCCACGGTTTTGTTGTCCACCCTGGTTGCGTTGGTTGTTTTGATGTTGGGGCTGATTATGTTGTGTGTACAATTGCCCTTGAGTAGTGGGAGGATTTTGGGGTGCCGCAGGTGCGGGAGCAGGTTGCGGTGGATAATAAGCTGGTGGGGCTGGAGGTGATCCAGTTGCCTGCTGGGGTTGTTAGTAACCCTGAGCTATTGGAGGTGTTGGGTTAGCTGTTGTAGCTTGCTGTGGGTAATACATTGGTTGTGCCGGTAAATGAATTGGGTTCTGGGTGGCCGGTTGGTTATAGTATGTGGGTGGTATATATGTCAATGGCACTTTCCCATAGCAATGTTGTGGAAAAGAGGGTCCATGAGTGTGATGAGTCTGATTTGTTGGAGCGTACGAAGTTGTTGCTCCAGAATTAGATGTAGCCCTAGAGAGGTCTGGGGCATTTATGGTGCTCACCAGGCTAAAAGGTTTAATTTGCGTCGTGACTTGGCCGATAATACCATCAGCGGCATGTAATGCCCCCGGAGTGTCACCGCGTGAAGAATCGCCTTGTGGGGCGTCTGGTATGATGGTGTAGAGATAGACTGACTGGGCATAAATCAGGTCGAATTGTTGAGATTTTAAGATAGCTTCTTCCTCTGACTGGGGTCGTTCGGAAGCTATGTCTTTTGCTATGAGGGGTAGGAGTGATTTAAGAAACCAGTCCAAAAATATACGGTCATCCATTTTTATCTTACAGAGGCTACGACGCTTGCGCCACTCATGGATATGGTCGGTGATGTGGGTAGTTGTGTTTTGTCTGCAAGACAACAGTATTTCAACTCCTACATCATAGCGTATAGGTAGCTGAAAAAACTGAAGGAAAGTGGAGGCGAGAGATGTAAATGTATGATGGGTCCCATGTGGTTGTTCGATGTACCACTTGGCTGCAAAGCCAGTGAATGTTCGTTGCAACAGTCTCAGTCGAATGGATTCATCCACTATGGAGTTAGATGAACACCATAGGTGAAATGACATTATGTGGTTTTGGGGATCCTCCCCAGGTTTTCCTTCAAACTTGGGGATGTCCGAGGGGAGCTTTGTAGGCATGGTTGGCCATGTAGGGTTGTGCCTGATAGGATTGTTGGTTAGCCTGGCTAGGTCTGGTAAGTTCAGACTAGCCATGTAAGGTAAACTAGCAGATGGATGTGGCGTAGTGACTGGGACATAACTATTAATGGTGGCATTATGTAGTGGTCCAGTAGCCCCTAAGGGTATGCTAGGTATTGAAGGTATGTGTCCTCCAACCATTGTGGTTTGGTATGGGCCAGCATTCCCAAGTGCAACATGGGTTACACCGGGGTTAGGAATAGTGCTAGGAATTCCTGGGATCTGGGTTGTGGTAATGAGAGTTGGTGTGATTCCTATGTTTGGCATACCCATAATAAGAGGTAGTCCTATGTTGGGCATACCTAAACGTGGAGTGTCCCCTATATTAGGCATGCCTAGAGGGGTTGTTGTTACCATGGATGGCACAGTATTAGAAGGGTTTGTGGATGTATCTCCAATAGTACTGGTGAAAAGTGGGTCGTATTGTGTTCCAGCCATGAGGTTGGTTGGTGATATTTTAATAGGGTTTTCGGATTCAGCCTCAGAATCAGATGTGAAGTGAGGCGTGTCAGAATCGGATGACTGTGTGTTTGGCCGATGATGTGTCGAGTCAAGCGATAAGGATCTACGATGATTGGGAATTTTTCTTCAAGTTAATTTATGCACTCATTATGGAAAGGATGTAATGTATTTCAGCCATCTTATGCCCCTCTAACCTCACATATTAGGGGAAATTTATTATAGTGTTTTCTACCACAATTTATCCCAAGACATTATAGTGGTTGATCTTATCCTTTTTCCTAGTTGTAGACACCCATTTTCCCTTGTGCCATTATGGATAGTCAAATATATTGAAAAAATCGTTTTTAAAAAACACATTTCTCAAGATATACATGACCTATGTTTGGATAGCTTGCATATACGCAACCTATATATGCCCAACTCACGTAGATGTCTGTACAATGGTAAAAAATAAATAAAAATTTATCTCATGGGTTTACTTTCACTTGAGACAATTACCTAACTCCCAATTCCCATGAATAATCACTCCTAACTCCATAACTGCTCCTGACAAACTATAAATGAGCATAGGTGAGAGAAAGTTGGCCATTAACTATTACCTTGGAAAATTCTTGGTAAAGCTTTTCTTGGGGAAGAAACCCTCTTTATGATTAGATTGCACAACCCATTTCCCTTGTATGCAACATCCCTTAATCCTTATATGGAAATCTTGTTTTTCATTCTTTTCATTGCAAGCCTATTGTGCTAGAGAATCCTTATACATCTCTTCAGCATACTTTGTATTGGAAAGACTTCGAGTGAAGTTGGAGTGCTAAAGTGACTTGGGAGGAAGAACAAAGGACTTGGTTCCAAAATAATGTAGCAACATGATCAACTTTATTATTTCCATGTATCTTGTTTCCAATTTTAATATATAAATGAACTCTCTCTTTCTTGTCCAATATATGATGCTCATTTGAATGTTTATTTATTTTGAGATGGAAATTTATAATTCTGCAAGTGATTTTATAATCTTTTATGTGGCAATTGCAATTATTTCACTTTCTTTGTTTTTATTTCAGAATTGCTGCAAAGGATTAAATCAAAGGAGAAAGCTCAAGACTTAAGGGATTCAACTACAAATTATTGGATATGGGTATGCACTTCTTGAACTTTGTATGCTTATGTTTTGTTATTTGAAAAGAAATCAATTGCCTGCTTGTTTGAATTGAGTTCATTTATGGGTTTTCTCTGTGATAATTGAACCCAAACAGTGTTTGGGGATCTATTCCCCTTAACACATCTTTGATGATATCGTCTTTATGAATCCAACGCAACTTGTGGAATTCAAATATGAGTCCCAGAAGTGCCAAAATGGAATTGATGCTTTCTCGTCATACCCCACTATCTGTGCTCACACTTTACCACCGACTCATCACCTTGCGCATTGTAAATTTTTGACTTGTGGTTGTAGTATTAAAGTCCTCACCATCCATCATACCCTCTATCCTAACACATCACTTCATCACATTTTTTATTGGTAACCTAGTGCTTACTTAGATATGTCTCAAGAAGGAACGCATACTTCTCTTTAACTAAAAGCGTTGTTTAATAAAAACTTACTTTAATAAATACCCCATTAATGCTTTAATAAGGAGAGGTATACTATACTAATCCACACAAGGCTCTTGGAAACACATAATTGCATGGATCTTAGGAAGTATGGTGGCCATAATACTACGACCTCCTAGCATGGCACATGGATAATGGTTAGGGTAGAGCATAAGGAAATATGACATAGAACGTAAGTTATTACTAGGAGGGCACATACATTAGTGTGATACTAACGTATAGATGAGTGAAAAGGTAGACGCACAGGTTGGTGCATGGATAGGGAAAGAGTGATAACACACAATTGGAAAGCTTTCAGCTTTTCTCCCATAGGAAAATTTTCTCCCGATGCATCGACAAGTTTTCAATTTTTCTCCCAATGGCCAATTTTCTCCCGACACACTGATAATTTTTCTCCTAATGGTCGACAAGTTTCCTATTTTTCTCCCGACGAGTAGGCAAGTTTATGATTTTTCTCCCGACGAGTCACAAAGTTTCCGATTTTTGTCCCAACAGTCGACAAGTTTCTAATTTTTATCCCAAAGGGTCGACAAGGTTTCTAATTTTTCTCTTGATGGGTCGACAAGGTTTTTACTTTTCTCCCTATGGTCGAAAATTTTCCGACTTTTCTCTCAATGGTCGATAAGTTTCCAACTTTTATCCCAACATTTGTCAATTTTCTGATTTTCCTCCCAATGATTAGCAATTTCTGTATTTTTCTCATAACAATTTGGTAGGGTTTCACCTTTTCTCCCGATGGGTCTGTAGGGTTTCAAATTTTATCCTACCGGTCGACAAGTTTTTGATCTAGATGGATATCAGTGGCCGTCGACCTATTCCATCGGCTTAAAACAATTTTTCTAGTTTGGAAATGTTTTGGGTCATAGGACTGATCGAGATGGATATCAGTGCCCATCCACCTATTCCATGGGATCAAGACATTTTTTCCATTTTGGTATGTTTTACGTATTTTCGTGTCCAAAAAATTTTGGGCATGTTATCACATATATAGTAGCTGGGCTACCATATGTTTTATTTCAGATTCCAGTACATTTTTCAGCCAGTTCCCTTACATTTGAGATGAGCATATACATTGGATCACTATTTGATTATGGACATCAGTATATTCCTATGCCATGACTGAGTCTCAAGAAACTCATATTTGATGACTGATGTAACCATTTAACCATTTACAAAGCAGTTGGTATTGCCCAGAGTTGTAGCAACAGGTTCTCAATGGACAGATGATGGTTCAGATTTTGTATGTACAGGTATATGACCCAACAGGTATTATCGTGTGTTATGGTTATTATTGATTTTATACTCATTCTTGTGGCATGTCTTAGCATTTAGTATCATGATATGGCAATCATATAGATATGTGGACCTGATTGTATTGATTATGTATATATATGTCCCCACTCAAACTTAGAAGTTCTTGACATATACTCATTGATTTTACCCTCCTTAGGGTGAATAGAGGTGATCATTTCCACCATATTGTGAAAATCCTCACAACAGATCTAAGAGATGATGTATACCTCACAAGAGTAATTATGATTAAGCAAGAAAATAGAAGAAGAGTGGTCAATGCAGTATAATGAGCAACAAAATAATAATACAGTATAACTCGGATAGAAGCAAAAATACTTCACACACACAAACTAATTAATCATAATATGGACAAATAAGTAGTACAAGCATGAGGATTCGAATGCCTACGGTGGCAATTTGAATTATCCTTCATGGAGTGATGAAAGGATCACTGGAGTGTCATCGGAGCACAACTAGGTGTCCGCATGATCATCAGTGGAGTCATCAATGCACAAGTAACTATCAACTATCAGTCAAACTGAGTCTAACTGAGTGTAGTAGGTGTAACTAAATGTAACTAGCACATGGAGACACTAACTGGATGAAGGAGGCTCAGTGGAGGATGAAGTAGGAGCTTACTAGAGTCAGAACAGGTAGTTTAGTCTCACTAGAGGTCCATCGGAGTGATAAGGTCAGTAAAGAGTCAGTTAATCCTTAAATCAAGGAAGTAACTGAAGATAACTAAATATAACTGAATATAACTGGACTGGTAGGTGAAGAAGGCGCCTTTGTCATGCAGTGGAGCAAAGGAGGGTGCATTAGTCACTAGGAGGGATGAAACTGCAAGGAAAGAAGCTCTCGGGGCTAGCTCACTGAGGGCTAGGTGTTGGTGCTGATGACTGGAATGCATGCAAACCCTAATATTTGCATGCATGACTGAAAATGCAAACAATGGAAATGCTGCTATGACTAGGATGGAGTATAGTAATATCCTAACACATATTTCGGTTTGCTAGTGTTGGTCTCATTATTCACTTTCTCATCCATTACCTTCCTGTTGTTGTTATTACCCTGACTTACTACTTGACTAGTGGCATGGAGGACTTTCCCCCGCTTTAGCCTCTTTGTTGGATGAGCTTCCCTTGTTTTATTGTGTCTCGGCTCTAAGTTGCCTAAGTTGTGTTGGCTAGACCTGAAACAGATAGTGCTACCATCAATACAGTGTTTATGGAAATGAACTGTATATCTTATGTGAAAGCCCATTCATGGAATCGTGTTTCTGAACACACATGAATGAAAGGCAAGCCTAATAAAATTGGCTTTGAAAGGCAAGCACGTGGATGCACCTGTATTGTTTTGTGTTATTTTATTGCACGTGGATGCAAATGATTTGTTATGATAGGCACGTGGATGCCCTTTGTTGTAGATATAGTCTTTTTGGGATTTTTATGTTTGTGATGTTTTGATTATGTGATGATTATGCATGATGGATGATTTACATGGTGTGATTGATATGCCAGTCGAGGATGTTGTTAGTCATTTGATCTGCGACACTATTCTGGGCCCTTGGGACATGAGTGAATGTTATGGATTCAAACTATCGGCTTAGCTGTTTTGTGCGTAGGAACTTTCTAAAGAGGCAAGGATCACGCACCTTGTAGCAGTTGTTGAGCTAGGAGACAAGCAACTGGGAGTCAAGGAACACATGAAGGTGACATAAACCCATCTAAAGGGCAGTAGTCAGGAGACCGGTCACAACATCGTACTCAGCCTAGTTGTTGGTAGCAGTTCCTATGCACATTCCGTCAAGGTGAATCAACTCATGTGAAGGGGAATATAAGACCCAAGCTACAGAGGCCAGGTTTGGAGACCAGCGGCTTGCTCCATCGGCAAAGCCAACGTAATAAGGTGGAAGATGGTCCATCTGTGATCATGCAGGAAAATGACGAATGTAAGGTTGCAGGAAAGAAATTGGAAAACAAAAAGAAATCAAACTGTACACTATGGACCAACGGGTCTTCCGAATTGTTAAGGATAAAAGCGTTTAAGATACAACCCATTACGGGGGTTGCGCAAGGGGTGGCCTTCTGAGTCAGTTAGAATATATGCCCCATGTCCAAGGCAGGTATGTACTATGTAAGGGCCTTGCCACATGGATTCAAACTTCCCTTTACCTGTCTTGTCGTGGGCTTGGTCATAAACGAGGACTAGATCTCCTTCACGGAAAGCTCGTGGGTGGACATGTTTGTCGTAACTAGCTTTGGAGCGGTTATTGGCAGCCTCAATTGTTTGGACGGCTGCGCGATGATCTTCATTAGCTTGTTCTAATAACAGTAGACGTTGTTCAAGTGGGGAGGTGTCGGGGAGAAGTTCAATAGCGATGTGTAGGGCGAGGATCTGACACTTGATGGGGAGGACAAATTCGACACCGTGAACTAAGTGAAAAGGGGTAAAACTGGTGGCAGTCTTAGTTGATGTACGGTAATCCCATAATGCGGGGAAAAGCATGTGATGCCAATTGGACTTATGTCAGTCAACAGTGCATTGGAGGATTGTTTTCAAAATTTTGTTAATAGCCTCAATTTGGTCGTTCCCTTGGGGGTAGTAAGCAGAGGCATACTAATGTTTGAACTTAAGGAGAGTTGACAACTCACGCCAAATGGCATCTTCAAAATGTGAACCATGGTCTGAGACAAGTTGTTTTGGGACCCTGAATCGTGTAATAACATGATTAAAAAAGAAACGGGCAGCAGTGTCGGCTTTACAGTTGAAGGTGGGCATGGCTTCATCCCATTTGGTGAAGTAGTCGACGGCAACAATGATGTACTTATGGCCGTTTGTAGATGAGGGTTTACATTCCATGAAGTCAATGGCCCATTTGCAAAACAGGCCAACGGTGATGACTGGGTGGAGTGGGGCGGGTGGTGTCCGGGCCTTAGGGGCAAAGAGTTGGCAATTATGGCAATGCTTGACCGCAGTGATGCAGTCAGTGAACAACGTGGGCTAGAAATATCTAGCGTGGATTACCTTCTAGGTAGTGGCCATTCCAGAAAAATGTCCGCCGCAGGCACCACTATGACAGTCGTTGAGGACTTGCTCAGCCTCCTTTCGTGTGAGACAACGGCGGGGGATAGTGTTAGCACCGTGTCGGTAGAGGACATCGCCCAAAAGGAGGTACCGAGAGGCCTGGTGACAGATACGGTGATGTCCATCACGATCGATATCGGGGCGAAACTTCTGTGTGCGAAGGTATATCAGAATGTCACCATACCATGGGTCACCTGACGAGATGATGAACAAATATTGTCTGGTAACTCATCGGAGATTGGCGGGGACGGCAAAAGGGATGGGAGGTCGGTTATGAGCTGGGAAAGCGCAAGGGCTTTCGTACTCTTAGGGGTTGTGAAAGTCAGGTCATATTCTTGGAGGATAATTACCCATATAGTGACACGACCTTGTAGAAGTTGTCGGTTCAAGAGGCAGACCATGGGGTTGGAGTTGGCGACAACTGTAGTATGACTGAGTAAAATGTAATGTCACAATTTTTGTACGGAAAAGACGACGGCAAGGGCCAGTCTTTCCTCATATGGGTAACGTAGGGGTGGTCCAGACAAGGTTTGGATGACATAATAAATGACATGCTCTTGACGAACAGCGTATTCTTGAACAAGGACCCCTGACACGGCGTGGTTGGATGCCGAGACATAAAGGATGAAGTCCTGAGAGAAATCCAAAGGGGAGATCAAAGGGGCTTTCGTGAGAGATTTTTTAAAGGCTTCGAATGCAGCTTGCGCCTAGTCGTCCGAAACAAAGGGTATGTGAGTACGAAGTAGACATAAGAAACCATGAACTGTGGTGGCATAATCAGGAATGAAGCGGTGGAGGAAATTAGATTTTCCACGGTAAGCTCTGTAGCTGCCGAAGTGTGCGTGGTGCGGGAAGGTCTAATATGGCTTGAACTTTGAGGGGGTCGACAGCGATTCCTTTATGGGAAACAATGAAACCTAACAACCGGCCTACCGGAATGCAAAAGACACACTTGAGTGGGTTCAAGCAGATCTGATACTTGTGACAACGCAGAAAAACTTGTCGGAGGTCGTTAAGGTGGTCGGATCGTTTCTTAGAACGTGCTGTGAGATCGTCAAGATAGACTAATAGGATATGAAGCAAGTCGTGAAAACAATAGGTCATGTCCCGATGGAAGGTGGCACCAGTGTTTTTAAGACCGAAAGGCATGACACGATAGACAAAGGTGCCCCAAGGGGTGGTGAAGGCAGTCTTGTATTGATCTTCCTTGTGGATCTAAATCTGGTTGTACCCAGAGAACCCGTCCATGAAGGATAGGACTTCATGCCCCGTGCATGCATTGATGAGTTGGTCAATAAATGGCGTCAGGAAGTTGTCTTTGGGACATACTTGGTTTAAATCGCGGAAGTCAGTAGATACCCTGATGGTGCCTTGTTTTTTGTTAACAGGGACCGAGTTAGAAACCCAAGTGGTGTACGGGATGGGGTAAATGAAACCTGCTGCACGAATTTTTTCAATATCTGCTTTAACGGCGGGGAGCTTTAATGGGTGAATGGGGTGTTGTTTTTGGCGAACAGGGGGCACATCTAGCCACGTGTCAATGTGGTGCTCTATGATAGCGGGGTCAAGACCAGGCATTTCAGTGTAGGACCAAGAAAAGACATCGTGGAACTCCTGAAAAAAAAAATTTGTACTCTTCGATCTCGTACTCAGTGCAGGAGGCTCCCAAAGTAATGATTTTAGGGGCAGAGATATCAATGTGGATTGTGGATGAGTTATTGGCCATGTTACTTTCCTTGAAGGCATCAGGAGCAGGAATGGGCTCTTTAAACCAATCGACCTTGGTGGGGAGTAAATCTTTGGACTCAACCAAAAATTGGGTGGCTGTAGTGGGGGAGGACTCCTCCGAGAGGAAATAGGAACGATGGTGCATATCCTCCCAGGGGTAATCAAGTGCGGTAAGAGCCTCAAGAATTTCCTCATCATTACAGAAATTTTTTGTAGTCAAATCGGTTAACGAGGGGATGCTAGCAGTAGAGATCATATAAATGGTATTGATCTCTCCTGTTGGCGAAAATTCTGGGGGGTGGATCTCTTTAATGGTTGGGGGACACGTCTTGAGGTCTAAGTTGTTCATCTCGTAGAGAGCGGCTCTGTAATCTAGGAGATCAGGACAGTGATGTGAGTAATGGCTGTAAATACCGCATATTGCATAAGGGTGGTTAGTACACAGTGATTTATCGCGAGGCTTAGGGGTAGGGTCGAGTTGGACAACCGGTATGTTGGGGTCGTCATCAAGCATTTGCATGTGCTCTTGTAATGCGGGTAATTGTGCACATTGATGGGTAGCATGGCCCAACTCATTACACAAAGATCATTTGGGAGGAGCGCGAAATGCGGGGGGATTTTTAACTAGTGCAGGCAGAGCGGTATAAGGTAGTGGGCCTGTAGCTGGGGTTTTCACCCTAGCTTGTGCAAATGAGAACCTACTAAGGAGAAGGGACTCCTTAGTAGCAGTTCAATAAAACATTAAAGCAAAGTAAACTTAAACTAGCATGTGCATCAACAAGAAATAAAAAGATAGTAATATGATAAGAATTTTCTTTTGTATTAACTTTACCTCAAGTGTTGAGGTTGGTGAAGCTCTTGCAGTAGTCCAGGAGGGCTGCTTCTAAGCTCCAATGGGTTCCTTCTCCTTCTCCAAAGTGTTTTGGATATGGGCCAAAGGGGCACTCAAATGGGAAATATTAGCTCAAATGGTAAGCTAGGGTTTCAAGAGTGATTTTAGCAGAGTGAGGATAGGAAAGATTGTGTATGTGAATTGGGAAGCCTCCATCACCTATTTATAGGTTTTTAGTGGTGGAGTGTTGACCCATGGTTTTTGGCACCATATGGTTTAGGTCAATTGTATAGGGTTTTTGCTTCTTTTTTCCCTCTTTTTCCTCTTTTTTATATTTTTTATTACCTTTTTAGAGGGTTTTTGCTTCTTTTTTCCCTCTTTTTCCTCTTTTTTATATTTTTTATTACCTTTTTAGAGGGTTTTTGCTATTTTTGGAGGAAATTTAAATTATTTTGGGGGGGAAATGGGGGGGTTTTGGCCTTTTAGAGGCTTTTTAATGGTTTTTTAATGTTTTGGATGCAAATATGGTAGGAAATATGGACAAATTAGTCATGTAATGAGGGAGATGAAATGGTGAACACTTTTTGGGTGTTAATAGGTTGCCTCCTGATGTGTGAGGACAGGAGCTCATCGTATGGCCGATAGACATCATAAGTCTATGTATGGTTTTCCTGGGATGTGGAGAGGAGAAGAAACGAACTAGAGCCTGGAACAAACTGCAAAAACTGAAAATACATGACCTCAATAATGAATGAGGAATAATCTCAACATATGGACGAGGCGGGCATACCCATGCTCGTATCAAGATCTATAATAATTACAATGAGGTCCAAAAATGGGGACCTAAAAGATACATGACCTCAAATAATGAATGAGGACGAATCTCAATATATGGACGAGGTGGGAATACCCATGCTCGTATCAAGATATTTAAAAAATAACAATGAGGCCCAAAAATGGGGACCTGAAAGATACATGGAGAACCACTGTGTACATCATAAGGGTCCAAAAGGGGACACAAATCTGGGACATACTGCCAGGCTGACCATGTCTGAGCTGAAGAACTGATACACTGGAATAACAATAGTGATGCTGAGTATGGTACCAGAGGAACTGATGAGCTACTGAATCATAATAATAGGGAGTCATACCCTCAATGGTACACTGGACTGGAGCTGAACTGGGTACTCAAGGAAGCATATAAGTGGATGGCTTCCGAATACAATCGCCAACGCAACCCGGACATCCATGGGAACATATAACTGGGTGTTCCAAAGTGACTCACCAATGTGCTAGAGTCGGGGGATATCCGAGGTCTTCGAGCAATAACTGAAGGGATATATACCCTGCGCGATTCTCGATGATGCGATCAAGGTGTTGAAGTCGAGCATGTGAGAAACAACCACTCGAAGAGGCACTGATGACTCCTCTCAAAATGGTCCGTAGGAACTCACCACAGATGGTGATGATTCCAAGGTGTAGGGACCTCTGGGTCTATCCTCTGGAATAGATGGACTGGCGTCGACAGAGTGAGACCTGCAACTACCAAGGAAATGATGTTTCCTTGATAGGAGCACGAGGTGGAGAACCGAAGTGTGAGAGTACTGATGGTAGGACTGACATACTGTGGGGGTGGGGAATAACTGGGAAAATAGAGTGGGTGGACTCAAACTTCCTTTGTTCAGAGTATGATGGCGGGGGTGATTAGGCAGCATATGAAACTGACTTGTGGGAAGGGGATCATGGCTTTAATGGATCAGGGAGGGTCAATGGGATAAGTGATACTCAAGTTGGTGTAAGATGGCAGGATACTGCAGAATACTCTGAACAAAGGCGACCTTATTGGTGGTGCTACCGAGAGGATTGATCATAGTGTCGAGGGGCACTAGTGGGGAGCTTCTTCATGGTGTAAAGAGCTGGAAGAAGTGTGCTCAAAATGGTACTGTGGTGTGGATTTATACGAGCCCAGGACAGTTCATGCTCGTGATTGCTTTCAATTTTAAGGAGTCTGAAAGCAATAAGAAGACTCTTAAATAATGGAATGGTACCGTCGTGTGGATTTGTAAGAGCCCAGGACGGTGCATGCTCGTGGTTGCTTTCAATTTTAGAGAGTCTAAAAGAAATAAGAAGACTCCAGAGGGGTTCTTTTTCGTGTGTTAGTCTCCAAGGCCCGAAAAAAGCATAAAAGTATGCAATGAAGAACTCTTCTAGCCGGTGTGACTAAAGTATTCCTTTTTCATAATTAGTCTACCAGGTCTGGAAAAGGGTTAAACTTATACCAAATAGACGCCCTTTCAGGTACTTTAACGAGCATGAAAGGAAGCAATATTGCTCGATGATCTTTTCATTCTTTTAGGAGTCAAAAAAGAGCTTAACAGAAACTCCCTAAGTTCCTTTTTTGTAAAGGACTTGTCCGACCCGAAAAAGGAATAAAATTATACCGAATAAAAAGAATGACCAAGCAAGGAGAGAGTGTTCAATCAAGGGACATCAATGAGAACCAAGAACGAGGATTGGGAGGAACACTGGTGGGCCTCCTTGCAGAATGATAAATGGTGGCAAAATAACGAAATAATTGTATGAATGGAGTGAATGGCTCATGTAAAAATGTGTAACAATTCGATGGCGGCCGATGTGGTGCGCAAATCGAGGCAGCAAGGTGTTGAGACACAATGTTGAAACTTGAGAGCGATAAATGATCTCAAGCATCATCACAAGCTCGAAAAACTGAATCCAGTGATATAAAAAGTGTCAAAAACAGATAATGGCCAAGGTGGCATGCAAACCGAGATGACTAGGGGCTGGTAAAAAATGCCCAAAAAATATGGGGGTGAGAGCAAGAAATGATCTCAAGCATCATCACGGGCTCGGAAAACTGAATCCGATGGTATAAGGAATGATAAAAACTAACAATGGGCGATGTGGCGTGCAAATTGAGATGGCGAGGTGCATGGAAAAAATTGAAAAATGAAAAAGAAAGCAAACTGTACACTACGGACCAGTGGGTCCACCGGATTGTTAAGGATAAAAGCATTTAAGATACTACCCATTACAGGGGTTGCGCAAAGGGTGGCCTTCTGAGTCAGTTAAAATATATGCCCCATGCCCAAGGCAAGTATGCACTATGTAAGGGCCTTGCCACATGGATTCGAACTTCCCTTTACCGGTCTTGTTGTGGGCTTGGTCGTAGACAAGGACGAGATTTCCTTCACAGAAAGCTCGTGGGTGGACATGTTTGTCGTGACCAGCTTTGGAGCAATTCTTGGCAGCTTCAATGGTTTGGAGGGTGGCGCGATGGTCTTCGTCAGCTTGTTCCAATGATAGCAGACATTGTTCGAGTGGGGAGGTGTCTGAGAGAAGCTCGATGGCAATGTGTAAGGCAGGTATCTGACACTCAATGGGCAGGACAAATTCTACACCGTGAACTAAATGAAATGGGGTAAAACTAGTGGCGGTCTTAGTTGATGTATGGTAATCCCATAATGCAGGAAAAGCATGTGATGCCAATTAGACTTATGTCGGTCAACAATGCATTAGAGGATTTTTTTCAAAATTTTGTTAATGGCCTCAACTTGGCCGTTCCCTTGGGGGTAGTATGCAGAGGAATACTGATGTTCGAACTTTAGAAGAGTGGACAACTCGCGCCAAATGGCATCTTCAAAATGTGAACCATGGTCTAAGACCATCTGTTTGGGGACCCTGAATCGTGTAATAACATGGTTAAAAAAGAAACGGGCAGCGGTGTCGTCTTTACAATTGAAGGTGGGCATGGCTTCAGCCCATTTGGTAAAGTAGTTGACGGCGACAATGATGTACTTATGGTCGTTTGCGGAAGAGGGTTTACATTCCATAAAGTCGATGGCCCATTTGCAGAAGGGACCAATGGTGACAGTTGGGTGTAACGGGACGGGTGGTGTCCGAGCCTTAGGGGAAAAAAGTTGGAAATTATGGCAATGTTTGATTGATGTGATGCAGTCGGTAAAGAGTGTAGGCCAGAAGTATCTAGCGCGGATGACCTTTTGGGTGGTGGCCATTCCTGAGAAATGTCCACCACAGGCGCCGCTATGGCATTCGTTGAGGACTTGTTTGGATTCTGTGTGTGTGAGACAACGGCGGAGGATAGTGTCCACCCCGCGCCAGTAAAGGAAATCGCCCAAGAGGAGATGCCGAGAGGCGTGGTGATGGATACGACGGCGGGCGTCGCAATTCATGTCTAGCGAAGGTATAGCAAAATATCACTGTACCATGGGTCATCGGACGAGATGATGAACAGGTGATTGTCGGGTAACTCATCGGAGATTTGTGGGGACGGCAAAAGGGATGGGAGATCAGTTATGAGCTGGGCAAGCGCGAGGGATTTAGTGCTCTTAGGGGTTGTGAAAGTTAGGTCATATTCTTGGAGGATAATTACCCATTTAGAAACATGACCTTGCAGAAGTCGTTGGTTCAAGAGATAGACCATGGGGTTAGAGTCGGCGACAACTGTGGTATGACTGAGTAAAATGTAATGTCGCAATTTTTGTATAGAAAAGATGACGGCAAGGGCCAGCGTCTCTTCATACGGTAACGTAGGGGTGGTCCAGACAAGGTCTGGCTGACATAAGAAATGACATGCTCCTGGTGAGCAACGTCTTCTTGGACAAGGACTCGTGAGAGAAATCTGGAGGGGAGATCAAAGGGGCTTGTGTGAGAGATTTTTTAAGGGCTTCGAATGTAGCTTGCGCCTAGTCATCCCAAACAAAGGGTATGTGAGTACAAAGTAGGTGTAAGAAACCATGAACTGTGGTGGCATAATCAGGAACGAAGCGATGGAGGAAATTAGATTTCCCCTGTAAACTCTGGAGCTGCCGGAGCGTGCGTGGTGCGGGAAGGTCTAATATGGCTTAAAATTTGAGGGGGTCTACAGCGATTCCTTTGTGGAAAACAATGAAACCTAACAACCGGCCTGCCGGAACGCAAAAGACGCACTTGAGTGGGTTCAAGCGGATCTGATACTTGCGACAATGCAAAAAAAACTTGCCAGAGGTCATTAAGGTGGTCGAATCATTTCTTGGAACGAGCTGTAATATCGTCAAGATAGACTAGCAAGATATGGACCAAGTCATGAAAACAATAGGTCATGGCCCGCTGGAAGGTGGCACCCGCATTTTTAAGGTCGAAAGGCATGACACGATAAGCAATGGTGCCCCATGGGGTGGTAAAGGCAGTCTTGTATTGATCTTCCTTGTGGATCTGGATTTGGTTGTATCCAGAGAAACCGTCCATGAAGGAGAGGACCTCATGCCCCGCACATGCATCGATGAGTTGGTCAATAAATGGCATGGGGAAGTTGTCTTTGGGACATGCTCGGTTTAAATCACGGAAGTCAGTACATACTCTGATGGTGCCTTGTTTCTTGTTAACAGGGACGGGGTTAGAAACCCAAGTGGTGTATGCAATAGGATAAATGAATCTTGCTGTGCGAAGTCTCTCAATCTCTGCTTTAACGACGGGGAGCTTTGATGGGTGAATGGGGTGTTGTTTCTCGCGAATGGGGGGTACATCTGGCCATGTGTGAATGTGGTGCTCTATGATAGTGGGGTCAAGTCCAGGCATTTTGGTATAGGACCAAGCAAAGACATCATGGAACTCTTGGAAAAAAAATTTGTACTCTCTAATATCGTACTCAATGGAGGAGGCTCCTAACGTAATGAGTTCAGAAGCACCAGCTGGGGCAGAGATATCAACGTGGATTGTGGGTGAGATATTGGCCATGTTACCTTCCTTGAAGGCATTGGGAGCAGGAATAGGCTCTTTAAACCAATCGACTTTGGTGGGGAGGAAATATTTGGAATCAACCAAAAATTGGGTGGCTGTGGTAGGGGAGGACTCTTCCGGGAGGAAATAGGAATGATGATGCATATCTTCCCAGGGGTAATTAGGTGCAGTAAGAGCCTCGAGAATCTCCTCATCATTGTGGAATCTTTGGGTCGTCAAATTGGTTGATGAGGGAGTGCTAGTACAAGAGATCATATAAATGGTATTAATCTCTCCAGTTGGAGGGGATGTTGGAGGGTGGATCTCTTCAATGGTGGGGGGAGCCTTCTCAAGGTCCAAGTTATTCATCTCGTAGAGAGCGGCTCTGTAATCTGGGAGATCAGGATAGTGATGTGAGTAGTGGCCATAAATACCGCATATGGCACAAAGGTGGTTGGTACGCAGTGATTTATCACAGGGCTTAGGAGTAGGGTCAAGTTGGACAACCGGGATGTTGGGATCATCGTCAAGCATTTGCATGTGCTCTTGTAATGCGGGTAATTGTGGACATTGATGGGTAGCATGGCCCAACTCATCACACAAAGAGCATTTGGGAGGAGCGCAAAACACGGGGGAATTTTTAACTGTTTTGGGTGGGGGTAGAGCGGTGTATGGTTGTGGGCCTCTGCCCCCAGTGTGCTTGAGAAGAGGGGATGGAATGGTGGATGAGGAAGGAGTAGTGACACCGGGAGGTGGTTGACTAGTAGTGGTGATGAGTTGCACCGGTTGTAGGACGACAGTTGGTGTCAGAGGGGAAACTGGAGGCGTGAGATACCACACGGGTAATCCTAAAGTTAACCCGAGGAGGCTGAGAGTAGCCATAACTGGGGCGCTTACTACTCCTGAAGGGGGGAATAGGAAGGGGATTGTATGGATGGATGTATCACCAACATGACTAGGTACCAATGGTGGTTGGGGTCGCAAGGGTGGTTGATGGTTGGGTGGTGGTGTATTGTGGGAAAGGGTACATAAGTCAGATATTTCGGTCACTGGTGACGGGGGTGGAATGGATTGGAATGTTGAGGTCATCTGTGTATCTGAGTAAAATCTGGGTCCCACTGAGGAAACCAACAAGGTAGATGCACCACAAAAAAGTTGTTCAACCATGGGGAGAACATTTTCGGGTGCAGTGGGGGCATTGGGATCGTAATAGGTGATTTGATCAACCTTGACCACACGTCCGTCAGGGGGGAACATCATGGTATGAAAAACGGATGAGGCAACCGCCCGCATGGAGTGCATGTAACTGCGGCCAAGTAAGAGGTTATAATCAAGTTGGGCATTGATGACCTATATGTCAATAAGCACTGCTTTACTAGCCAACTGGATGGGGGCATTAGCTAGGAGACCTTGGGGTTGAGCCGAACAGTCGTCATAGGCTCGCAACGCAGTGGTGGACTGCTGGCTCGCAACGCAGTGGTGGACTGCTGGAGAGAAGGGGATCCCAACTTCTGCCAAACGAATGTGGACATAACGCATGTAGAGGCACCCTCATCGATGATGCACCGATGGATGACAATATTCCAAACAATTACAGAAACTTGGAACACTAATGTGGAAGGCAGGCATGGTTCGGATTGGTCCAAATCGAAGGCCATCATTCGTGAATCAGTTAGGTCAATAGAACCAAAGGCTGAAAGCAAAGTCTTGCGTTGTGTAGGATAGTTTTTTAAGACCTCCAATGCAGACATGGTTGCGGGGGACTGAGCTAAATCATCGACAATGTTGTAATTAGATGCAGCGCGAGCATTGGGGTTATTGTTGATGCGGCGAAGTGGGAAGTGAGGGGCTTTGGAGGCACCATCTAGTGGATCCGGAGGTATTCGTAATGACTAATCGGTGGGAAGAGCGTTGATGTTTTTGTCGATGGGAGGGGCTTCAGGGGTGGATCCATATTGGTTCCGACAGGTTTGAAGGTTGACATCGACGGATGAAATCATAAACAAGTGATGTGTACCTGAGTCTATCATGGGTTGATCAGGAGCAGCATAAGTGATTTATTGTTGTGGTGGCACGTTTCCTTGAGGGGGAGCCAACGGTTGAGTGTTCACTACGCCTTGGGTTGGTAAAGGGTTGAGTTTGAGGTGGTGGGGGGTTGAGCGGTGCCTGAGGAGCCGCGTGCCCTTGGCAGTGGGCATCATCAGACCAGAGTTGGCGAGCTCACTCCAAATGTGGGCAAGTGTGTGTGTAATGGCCATAGACCCCGCAAATAGAACAAGGATGGTTTGTTCGCAAATTATGATTTTTGGCTTGCTTGGGCGGCCTGTTGGGGTTTTGGTTGGCAGGGGCCGCGTTATTATTGTTTGGGGGATTAGGGGGCTGGTCGCCTTGGTCTGGAGGGGGGTTGTTCCCGTGGTTACGTCCTTTGCCGCGGTTTTACTGGCCTTGTTGGCGTTGGTTATTTTAGTTCTACTGTGGATTTTGTTACGCATACAATTTCCCTTGGGCGGCAGGTGGGTTCTGCGGTTGTGCATGTGCGGGAGTAGGCTGCGGTGGATAATAAGTGGGTGGAGGTGGTGCAGGTGCTAAAACTTGTGGGGGTTGCTGATATGTCTGTGTGATGGGTTGTGGGTTTGCTGCAGGGGATTCCTGTGGAGGATAATAAGCAGAAGGGGCTTGAGAGGATACAGGAGCTTGCACGACCTGCGGGTGGTAATATGGCTGAGGTGCGACCAGGGGGGCGTAAGCGGGGGATGCATGGCCGAAACACTGAGGTGGACATGAGGGTCCCTGGGAATGGTGGTTATGTGCCATGGGAGCATATGAATTGGTTGCTCCAGAGTGGGAGGTAGCCCGCGAAAGGTTGGGGCCAGTGCTAGGGCATGCTATGGAAAAGGGATGGTTATGCAAGAAAATATGACCAATCATGCCATATGCGGCATGGGATGCCCCCGATGCATCATTTCGAGAGGAATCGCCATGGCGGGCGTCAAGTATAATGGTATATAGATAACCAAACTGGGCGTAAATAAGGTCAAATTGTTGGGCTTTGAGGATGTCCTCTTCCTTGGACTGAGGTCACTCGGATGCCACATCCTTACCAATGATGGGAAGGAGAGATTTTAGGAACCAATCTAGGAAGATACGGTCATCTAACTTGATTTTGCATAGGCTTCGGCGTCATCGCCACTCATGAATGTGGTCAGTGATGTGAGTGGTTGTATTCTGTCTGCAAGACAGTAGGATCTCAACTCCCGCGTAATAGCGGACGGATAACTGAAAGAACTGCAGGAAGGTCGAGGCGAGGGAAGTAAAGGTGGCATGGGTCCCATGGGGCTGCTTGATGTACCATTTGGTTGCAAAGCCAGTGAGGGTGTGCTGTAACAGACAAAGTCGGACAGAGTCGTACACTATGGAGTTGGAGGAACACCATAGATGGAAGGACATAATATGGTTCTGGGGGTCTTCACTTTCCTTACCCTCAAACTTAGGGATGTCTGAGGGGAGCTTGGTGGGCATGTGAGGCCACGCAGGGCTGTGTCTGATGGGATTGTTGGTCAGTCTGGCCAGGTCAAGAAGGTTGAGACTAGCCATGAATGAAAAACTAGTAGAAGGATGTGACATGTTGGTGGGGGCAGCTATGGTGGGACCGCTGCCCCCAAGTGTGAGGGCTGGATTCAGGTTGGGGGTGTTTTCCCCAGGTGGAGGAACGAAGGTGGTATGAGAAGGTCCTATGTCTCCAAGTGTAGTGGGAGTCACTAGTGGGGCTGGGTTGGGTATGCTAGCCACTGGAATGGGCACAATGATCGGAATGGTGGGTGTGGGCCCCATCGAGGGCATACCCAAAGCAGGTGTGGTAGCTGGAGTGGTGGTGGATGCTCCACCAATGGTCCCTACAAAGAAAGGATTGGATGTTGTGCCAGCCATGGGGCTGGTTGGTGCAGTATAAGTGGGGTTCTCGGACTCTACCTCAGAATCAGATGTGAAATAAGGGACGTCCAGGTTGGGTGACGGAGCTCTATGTCGTCGACGCGTAGAGTCAAGTGACGAAGCTCGAGGTCTGTGACGAGTGGTATCAAGTGATGAAGCTCTACGTCTATGACTGGTGATGTCAAGTGAATCGTGCTGCGGGGACTCGCCCCAGAGGCGCCGAGAATGTCTTGGGGACTCAATGGTGACAGATGGTGTCAAGTATCTGAGGGTTGTGTCAAGTGAAAAACAGCTCAAAAACCCTAATGCAGCCAAGTGTGCAGAAGGAGAGCGTAAAAAATACGGCACTCAAGTCAACAACCAGCTCAAAACACTCACTATAACAACTATGGTACAATAAGTGGAGCGTCAACAACAATGGTTAGAATACCAACAAGCAGCAGGTTTCCTAAAAAATAGAAATAGTGGACTCGCTAGACCAAAGGGAGGTAAGGGAGCATGCAAACACCTTGCTAAATAGTATTCTGACTCAACCAAACATATCCTCTGCAAGGTGATGAAATCCAAGTCAGACAATATGGATAGTAGAGCCAAGTGGCTAAAGATATCCCCCTACCGAGAGGGACACCGGGTAAGACAATCATAGAAGAAGGCAACTAAGATACCCCGTTCATGACACGTCCAAAAAAGGTGAATCTACAGCTCCGATCTTATCACCGTGTGGGCCTAAAAGGAATCACCACACGCAGACCAACGAGTAGGTAGCCTTCGATTACTGAATGGATTGCGGTATTCCACTCAGGCCTTCAGAACCAGTCTAGCTACTTCAACCCTCCAAGGGAGAGGCCCTCTGATAAACTAGTTGTGACCGTGCCAAAAAATACTAGAGGATTTTGGTTCCCTAATGGACAACAACTATGTCTCAAGTGTAAGTGATTGAGGGGTGTTATTTGGATGCCTATCCCCCCTATCCTACCTAACTACAATATTCTTATGTGTTCCCCAAGTGGGGTTAGAATGTTGGTTATGTTAAGTAGTATTTTAAGGCTCACTTGAATTAGGTGACAGAGTGTGTGCGTGTGAGATAATGAACCCAATTAAAAGTGCCATGGGGTGGGAAAATTTCTAACTAATAATAATAATGCAAAAATTAAACTTGTAATGCAAAATTTTCTTTTTTCAATTGAAATGCTTAAACTTAAAAAACTCTCTAAATGGAACAGAAAGTTAATTGCAGAAAAAGGCTATAGGTAAGTATGGCTACAGATAGAACAGGTGGCTGTGCAGGTGCAGAAAATATTGCAGCAAAGCTCTGGGTTCAAACAGAGTAAAAAAGTGCAGAAAACATATCGCGGGTCTGTGGCGAAACTACGCGGCTGGATTGCGGGAAACAGGCTGAAAGCCGCAAGGAGATTGTAGGAAACAGGCTGAAAGCCACGGGGAGATCGCAGGAAACAGGCTGAAAGCCACGGGGAGATCGCGGGAAATAGGCTGAAAGCCACGTGGATATTGCAGGAAACAGGATAAAAGCCATGGGGGGATCGCAGGAAACAGGCTGAAAGCCGTGGGGAGATCGCAGGAAACAGACTGAAAGCCGCAGGGAGATCACAGGAAACAGGCTGAAAGCCGCGGGGAGATCGTAGGAAACGGTCTAAAAGCCACGGGGAGATCGCAGGAAACAGGATGAAATCCGTGGTCGGATCACAACTGTGGGGAAAAAATATGTGATTTCCGGCAGCAAACCCAACTGCCGAAAGGGACAGCCGAAAGAGGAAAACATAAAATTACTTGCAAAAACTAAAAACTTAAAAAAAAATTAACCAAAAATTCAAGGGAACAACAGTGGAGTCGCCAAAACTGTATCTAGGGTTTTCACCCTAGCTTGTGCAAATGAGCACCTATTAAGGAGAAGGGACTCATTCGTAGCAGTTCAATAAAACAGTCAAATATGACAGTAAATCAAAGTAAACTTAAACTAGCATGTGCATCAACAAGAAATAAAAAGACAGTAATATGATAAGAATTTTCTTTTGTATTAACTTTACCTCAAATGTTGAGGTTGGTGAAGCTCTTGCAGTAGTCCAGGAGGGCTGCTTCCAAGCTCCAATGGGTTCCTTCTCCTTCTCCAAAGTGTTTTGGATATGGGCCAAAGGGGCACTCAAATGGGAAAGACTAGCTCAAATGGTAAGCTAAGGTTTCAAGAGTGATTCTAGCAGAGTGAGGGTAGGAAAGATTGTGGATGTGAAATGGGGAGCCTCCATCACCTATTTATAGGTTTTTAGTGGTGGAGTGTTGACCCATGGTTTTTTGCACCATATGGTTTAGGTCAATTGTATAGGGTTTTTGCTTCTTTTTTCCCTCTTTTTTCTCTTTTTTATATTTTTATTCTCTTTTTAGAAGATTTTTGCTATTTTTGGAAGAAATTTAAATTATTTTGGGGAAAAAAGGGGGGGTTTGGGCCTTTTTGAGGCTTTTTAATGGTTTTTTAAGGTTTTGGAGAAAAATATGGTAGGAAATATGGACAAATGAGTCATGTAATGAGGGAGATGAGATGGTGAGCACTTTTTGGGTGTTAACAGGGCCTCTGCCCCCAATGTGTTTGGCAAGAGGGGGTGGGTTGGTAGAGGACGAAGGAGTGGTGACATCGAGAGGTGGCCGACTAGCAGTGGTGATAGGTTGCACTGGCTGTAAGATGACATTGGGTGTCATAGGGGAAATGGGAGGTGTGATGTACCATACAGGTAATCTTAAAGTTAACCCCAGGAGGTTTACTATGGCCATCACCGGAACGCTTACGACTCCCGAAGAGGGAAATAGGAAGGGGATAGTATGAATGGGTGTAGCACCAACATGACTAGTTACCGTCGATGGTTGGGGTAGCAAGGGCGGTTGATGGTTGGGTGTTTGTGTATTGTGGGAGAGGGTACATAAGTCAGATATTTCGGTCGCTGGTGAGGGGGGGTGGAATGGATTGGAATGTGGAAGTCATTGGCATATCTGAGTAGACTCCGGGTCCAACTGAGGAAACCAACGAGGTAGATGCACCGCAAATAGGTTGTTCAATCATGGGAAGAACGTTTTTAGGTGCAACGGGGGCATTGGGATCGTAATAGGCGAGTTGATAAATCTTGACCACTCATCCTTCATGGGGGAACATCATGGTACAAAAAATGGATGAGGCAACCACCCGCATGGAATACATGTAACTGCGGCCAAGTAAGAGGTTTTAATCAAGTTAGGCGTTGATGACCTCTATGTCAATAAGCATTGTTTTATCAGCCAACTACACGGGGACATTAGCTAAGAGACCTTGGGGTTGAGCCGAATGGCCATCATAGGCTCGCAATGCAGTGGTGGACGGCTGGAGAGTAGGGGATCCCAACTTCTGCCAAATGAATGTGGACATAATGCATGTAGAGGCGCCCTCATCGATGATGCATCGATGGATGACAAGATTCTGAATGGATACAGAAACTTGGAATGCTAATGTGGAAGGAAGGCGTGATTTAGATTGGTCCAAATCAAAGGCCATCATTCGTGTATCAGTCGATTCGATAGCACCAATGGCTGATAACAGAGTCTTGTGCTATGTAGGATAGTTTTTTAATACCTCTAATGCAGACATGGCTGTGAGGGACTGAGCTAAGTCGTCCACAATGTTGTAATTAGACGCAGCGCGAGCATTGGGGTTATTGTTGATGCGGCAAAGTGGGAAGTGAGGGGCTTTTGGGGCTCCATCTAATGGGGTCGGAGGTATGCGTAATGGTTGATCGGTGGGAAGAGCGTTGGTGGTTTTGTTGGTGGGAGGGGCTTTAGGGGTGGAGCCATATTGGTTCCGGCGGGTTTGAAGGTTGACATCAACGAATGACATCATTAACAAGTGATGGGTGCCTAAGTCTAAAGTGGGGTGGGTAGATGCAGCATATGTGACTTGCTGTTGTGGTGGTGCGTTTCCTTGAGGGGGAGCTAACGGTTGAGCATTCACCACTCCTTGGGTTGGTAAAGGGTTCTGTAACACCAAAGGTTGAGTCTGAGGTGGTGGGGGGTTAGGTGGAGCCTAAGGTGCCGCCTGCCCTTGGCAGTGGGCATCATCAGTCTAGAGTTGTCATGCTTGCTCCAAATGTGGGCAAGCATGTGTGTAATGGCCATAGACCCCGCAAATAGAACAAAGGTGGTTCGTTCATAAGTTAGGGTTTTTAGCTTGCTTTGGCGGCCTATCAGGGTTTTGGTTGGCAGGTGTAGCATTATTATTGTTTGGGGGATTAGGTGGTTGGCCGCCTTGGTCTGGAGCGGGGTTGTTTTGGCAGTTACGTCCTTTTCCGCGGTTTTGCTGGCCTTGTTGGCTTTGGTTATTTTGGTTATGCTGCAAATTGTTTTGCGCGTACACTTGCCCTTGGGCGGTAGGTGGTTGCTGGGGTTGTGCAGGTGCGGGAGCAGGATGCGGTGGATAATAAGTGGGTGGGGGTGGAGGCAGTGCAGGTGCTGGACCTTGTGGGGGTTGTTGATACGTCTGTGTGACAGGTGGTTGATTTGTCACAGGTGCTGCCTATGGAAAATAATAAGCGGGGGGGCTTGAGAGGATACCGTAGCGTACGCAACCTGTAGGTGGTAATATGGTTGAGGTGCAACCGAGGGAACGTAAGCAGGGGATGCATGGCCGAAGCACTGAGGTGGACATGACGGTCCGTGGGAATGGCGGTTATGCACCATGGGAGCATACGAATTGGTTGCTCAAGAATGGGATGTAGCCCGTGAAAGTTCGGGGCCATTACTAATATGTGTTATGGAAAAGGGTTGGTTATGCGATGCAACATGGCCAATGATGCCATCGGTGGCATGGGATGCCCCCGGCGCATCATTTCAGGAGGAATCACCGTGGGGGGCGTCAGGTATAATGATATATAAGTAACCAGACTGGGCATAGATAATATCAAACTGTTGGGCTTTTAATATGGCTTCTTCCTCGGACTGGGGTCGCTTGGATGCCACATCCTTAGAAATGACGGGAAGGAGAGATTTAAGAAACCAATCTAGGAAGATATGGTCATCTAACTTGATTTTGCACAGGCTTCGGCGTCGATGCCACTCATGAATGTGGTCAGTGATGTGGGTGACCGTATTCTTTCTGCAAGACAGTAGGATCTCAACTCCCGCGTCATAGCAGACAGGTAACTGAAAGAACTGCAGGAAGGTCAAGGCGAGGGAAGTAAAGGTGGCATGGTTTCCATGGGGCTGCTCGATGTACCACTTGGCTACAGATCTAGTGAGAGTTGATTGTAACAGACGAAATCGGACAGAGTCATCCACTATGTAGTTGGAGGAGCACCATAGATGGAAGGACATAATGTGGTTCTAGGGGTCTTCACTTACCTTGCCCTCAAACTTAGGGATGTCTGATGGGAGCTTGGTGGGCATGTGAGGCCACGTAGGATCTTGTCTAATGGGATCGTTGGTCATTCTGACCAGGTCAGGAAGGTTGAGACTAGCCATGAATGGCAAACTAGTTTAAGGATGTGACATGTTGGTGGTGGCGGCCACGTTGGGGCCAATGCCCCCAAGTGTAGGGGTTGGGTTTGTGATAGGGATGTGACCCCCAAACAAGGGGGTGGAGGTGGTATGGGAGGGTCCTACTCCACTAAGCGTAGTGTGAGTGACCAGTGGGGTTGGGTTGGTTATTCTAGCCACTAGAAGTGGCACAGTGACCGGAATGGTGGGTGTGGGCCCCATCGAAGGCATACCCAAACCAGGTGTGGTGGCTGGGGTGATTGTGGACGCTCAACCAAGGGTCCCTACAAAGAAAGGGTTGGAATTCATGCCAGCCATGGGGCTGGTTGGTGCAGTGTAAGTGGGGTTTTCAAACTCTGCCTCAAAATCAGATGTGAAATAAGGGGCGTCAGAGCCAGGGGACAGAGCTCTATGTCATCGACGAGTAGAATCAAGTGACAAAGCGCGAGGTTTATGACAAGTGGTATCAAGTGATGAAGCTCTATGTCTGTGACGGGTGATGTCAAGTGAACCATGCTGTGGGGGCTCGCCCTGGAGGTGTCGAGAGTGTCTCGGGGACTGAATGGTGACAGATGGTGTCAGGTATCTAGGGGTTGTGTCGAGTGAAAAAAGGCTCAAAAACCCTAATGCAGCCGAGTGTGCAGAAGGAGAGTGCAAAAAACTATGGCATTCAGGCCAACAACCAGCTCAAAAGGCTCACTGTAACAACTGTGCTACAATAAGTGGAGCGTCAATAAAAATGGTCAGAATACCAACAAGCAGCAGGTTTCCTAAAAAAAAAAATAGTGGACTTGCTATACCAAAGGGAGGTAAGGGAGCATGCAAACACCTTGCTAAATAGTATTCTGACTCAACTAGACATATCCTTTGCAAGGTGATGAAATCCAAGTCATACAATATGGATAGTAGAGCCAAGTGGCTAAAGATATCCCCCTACCGAGAGGGACACCAGGTAAGACAATCCTAGAAGAAAGGCAACTAAGATACCTCGTTCATGACACGTCCAGAAAAGGTGAATCTACAGCTCCAGTCCTATCACCGTGTGGGCCTAAAAGGAATCACCACACGCAGACCAACAAGCAGGTAGCCTTCGGTTACTGAATGGATTGCGGTATTCCACTCAGGCCTCCATAACCAGTCTGGCTACTTCAACCCTCCTAAGGGAGAGGCCCTCTAATAAATTGGTTGTGACCGTGTCAAAAAAGACTAGGGGTTTTTGGTACCCTAAAGGACAACAACTATGTCTCAAATGTAAGCGACCGAGGGGTGTTATTTGGAAGCCTATCCCCCCTGTCCTACCTAACTACAATATTCTTATGTTTTCCCCAAGTGGGGTTAGAATGTTGGTTGTGTTAAGTAATGTTTTAAGGCTCACTTGAATTAGGTGACAGAGTGTGTGCGTGTGAGGTAATGAACCCAATCAAAAGTGCCACGCGTGGGAAACTTTTTTAACCAATAATGTTCATGTATATGTAACTTCGGAATGTATTTCACATATATGTATATTGTATTCCTATAGAGATGTTATTATTCCTCTATACGGAAGTGTCGTCATTTATATTGTAAGTGTCGTAACTTATATTTGATGGGTTATTAGACCACATTGTTTGGGGTCGGCCCTGTATAAGTCATGTGGGTCGAAGGGTTATTAGACCACCCTATTGGGGGTCGGCCATGTGGGTCAAAGGGTTATTAGACCACCCTATTGGGGGTCGGCCCAGTCAGCATTATATTATGTGGTTAAGTTCGAGCCTACATGAGTTAGGTAAAAAGGCAAGTCAAGTCAAGTATAAATAGAGTGCGGGAGGCACTCTATTTGCTCACTCACTTCTCACACATGCACTCAAGGAGGAGTGGCGCACTTATGGAGGAGGAGGATCTGCTGCTAGGTTATGGCTATCTCTCTTGGTTGGTTGTATCATTGCTCTATCTATCTCTGAGGAAGTTATTGGGGTTTTTCACCTTTATGGTTTTCCCCAAGTAAATCTTTGTGTCTCTTGTGTGCTTACATTATTGTCTCCATGATTGATATGTTGTAGATATGATGTACATGTTGTTCTCTCAGTTAAGATCCTAGATCAGATTGAAGTAAATTCTGAAAATTTAACATGGTATCAGAGCTAGCCTGAAAGAAGGCATGATATGGCATGTATGACACTTGTTGCACTTACGATGCTAGGGCTTGATATAGCAAAAACCAGTCATCGTAGCACTTTCGCTATAAATCCGTTTTGGTGAATTTTTCGGATCTAAAATTGTTACAAGACGAAGCTAAGATCTCCAGGTACCTTGTGTCCAAAGGAAAACCTCTAATTCGTTGTACTTTGTGATTTATGATCTGTGCAATATAGGGTTTCTGCCTCTTCCATATCTGAGTCAAAATCAGGTGACCTTGGGAAAAAGGTCATAACTTGGGCTAGGAAGCTCCAAATGAAATTTCGTGAAAATTTACAGGTAGTAAACAGACTGTACTATCTTAGAAACCTTTTTCAGAGGCCGAAGTTGAACCAGTGACACGTGGAACGCCGTACAAGTTCGCTCTCCTGTATTATCCCATAAACAGGTCACGTTGCGACACTTGGCATAACTCTCTCTCAGAGAATCCAATTGAGGTCAGACCTGTCAGGATGGAAAGATAACAAGCCGAGCTATCTCAGAAAACGTTTTCAGAGGCCGAAGGTCAAACAGTGACACATGGCACGCCGTACAAGTTCGCTATCCTGTATTTTCCCAAAACAGGTCACGTTGCGACATTTGGCATAACTCTCTCTCAGAACATCCAATTGAGGTCAGACCTGTCAGGGTGGAAAGCTAACAGGTCAGGCTATCTCAAAAAACGTTTTCAGACCCTGTGGATCAAAAATTTCGGAGTTACGCCAGAAACAATCAGGTACATATTTCTGTCAAAACAGAATTATTTTTTGGTACCTTCATTCATGGCTTCCGGAATTTAGGGCTTTGAAGAAAGTTGGAATTTTTGTAATCGGAGACCACGGCTGGATGATACTAATCAAAATAGAAATTTAGAGACCAAGATCAGAATTTTTGGTTGGGCAGAAGGCCGGGCTTGATCAAACCCTAGTTCGGGACTTTGATCAGAAAAGTGGAAAATTAGGGCTTCTGTAAAAATGGAAATTTTTTAAATCTGTGACCACGGCTGGAAGCTCCTCAGAAAAATAGAATCTTAGAGCTTTGGATCAAACATTTTGATTGGGAAGAAGAGTGGGCTTCATCAAACCCCAGTTCAGGGTCACGTCCAGTGAATCCGGAAGTTTCAAAGGCAAAATTGAGGAGTGAAACTTTGCAGTTTTCAAATTCTGATTATACCAGTTTGATCAGCTCATCAAGGCGCATATTTCTATCCTTTCGGAAGTTTGAAATTCAAAGTTTGAATTTTTGGGGTTTCTCTGACAGACCCATATCCAGCTCCAGGTCCAGTTCTTGCAAATCAAGTGGATTGGGTTAATCCTAGAAAAAGATGGATTGATCATCTGCATGAGTGAAGAAGTTCCTGTTTCAGAGGGAGATGAGGCTAAGGCCTTACATAAGAAGATTACAAGCGATCTCGACAGGTATGACTCATCGAGATATGTTTCGATATTTGTCCATGATTAAGTTTATGGTTTATGGTATGTTTGTCTTCATGTTATTATGGTTAGTACAATTTTGATTTTAGATTTGTCGTATCACCTTAACAAAATTATGAATGCATGATAGAAGATATTCATTGGTTAGGGTGTTGACACTTATGATTGTACTAATGCATTATGGTGTTGTATGAGGTTTATGTTGTCTACTAACATGAAAGGTACACCAAGAAAGACAAATCATGTTCCAGTTCAAGAACATATGATCATGATAACATGAGGACAAAGATTCATCCATTGTCATGGATCTCATAGAAGATCCATTTACGAAGTATGTATAACTTGGTTTTGTAATAGTTAACCTATGAGATATACAGGTTACTAGCACAAGTCATTGAAGAAGGACAAGAAGACATCATGTGAGTATGCATGCTAATCCAGGTATGTTTTTTTCTATATCAAGATAGAATCCTACCTTGTGTTAGGATCTTATACTGTTGTTGATAATGATTATTCATGATGGTATAGGTTTGAATAATCACAGGTTTTATGCATTTTATATCTCTTATTTTGATTGATGATTCAACTAACCTGAAGAGTCATCGGTTTGAGTAATTACAGGTTTAGACATGTTATGGTTCTTATGATTTGACTAACCTTAAGAATCCTACATAGACCTTGAATGCTAATGCTTATTATTTTCTGTTTGAAATGATCATGACTATACATGCTTGAGATTATTGTGTTTTAATAGTATACTAATGAATGTATGATTTTATATGAGATCACAAGAATAACACAATCATGATACTAATAAGCATGCATAGGGACCAAGGATGAATAGTTCAAGGACAGGTAATCCAAGAAGCTAAGATCAAGAGGGAGCACACTCCAGTTGTTCCTGCAAGAAAGCAAAGGAGCACATTTCAGTAGTTTCTGCAAGGATGCAGATATTCAGAGGGAGTTGACCATTTCTCTACATTCCACAACATAAAGGTGTAGAAGAAGCTACTTCAGATTAGGACTCCAACATCTCCTGCAAAGAAGCAAAGACTCAGAGGGAGTCCACCCAACGAACAAACAAAGATAAGTATCTTAATCATCATTTCTTGCATATTTGTTTGTTTAAATAAAATTGTTCAATGATGTATACGCTCATGTTCCTAGACTTAGGATATGTATTGTGCATATTAGAATAGTTGCATTGATAAATAGTATACTACTAGTATACATGGGTAAGTGGCCTATGGCACTGTACAACATTCCATTGCTACTTATCTAGAATGAAACCTCTTTGCTGACATGTTGGGAGTTGTGCACACTCTTAACAATGTTCTGGTAGAGATTGGAAGGCATCTAGAAAGTTACGGGATATGGATAAATGTTGTATTGAAGCATTGGCAAAGATAATTGCATGACTGTATGACATATTTCTTTATGTGTAAGAATTTGTTCTGAAAATTATGAGATGTTTCTAATCATGCAATTTAACCTGTTTTGTAGGAAAGACCGTATATCTTCACCTACAAAAAGAACTACAACATTTGTTCCAGCAACAAAGATATTTATTGAAGATATTGAAGTTCCCAAGATCTAGGATAAAAAAAATAGAATGCCATGATCCGTCGATCATGAAGAATGATGTTTGGGATGTAGTCCCAAGACCTGAAGGGAAGTTTGTTATGACTTCCAAATGGAACTATTAGATCAAGCACATTGCAGATGGCAGCATTAAGAAATATAAAAGTGATGAAATAGAAGATGCACCAGATGGATTTCAAGACAGCATGGTGTAGTCATATATGTGTGCAGAACTTGGTATGGTAGGATAGATAGCTTTCTATCCAGTTTGGGATTTACCAAGAGTAAAGTGGATTCCAACCTTTACTACAAGGTTGAGGAAGGAAATCTAGTGATACTTCTTTTGTATGCAGATAACCTGTTTGTTACAGATGAAGATAGATTGATTGCCGACATGCAACGGAAGCTTATTGCCAAGTTCGAGATGAAGAACTTGGAGATGATGCACTATTTATTTTTTTTGGCATGGAGGTGTGGCAGAGTGCAGATGGAATCTTCCTTTGACAAGGGAAGTATGCAATAGAGATCCTGAAGAGGTTTGGGATGATGGACTGCAAGGATATGGCCACACCTATAGCATCGAATCTGAAGCTTCTATGTGATGCTTCATCTGAGCCAGTTGATGTCTCTATGTATCATCAGATGATTGGATCCTTGATGTACCTGACAAACACAAGACCAGACATTTGCTTTGCTGTGAACACATTGAGCCAGTTCCTGACGGATTCGAGAAGTGTTCACCTGGTTGCTGTAAAGCATGTTCTGAGGTACCTGAAGGGTACAGTGGATTATGGGCTCAGATATGAGGCGAATCAAAAGTTTAACCTGCAGGGTTATGTTGATTCAGATTGGGCTGGCAGTGCTGCAGACAGGAAGAGCACATCTGGGTGTTGCTTCAGTATGGGATCAGGTGTGATCTCTTGGTTTAGCAGGAAGCAGTCCTGTGTAGCACTGAGTACAGCTGAGGCAGAGTATGTTGTAGCCTGTTCAGCTAGTTGTGAGGCAGTATGGCTACGGAAGCTACTGTCTGAGTTATTTGATCTCCCGCTGGAAGCTACTGGTATCTTCTGTGATAACCAGAGTTGTGTGAAGCTATCCGAGAACCCAGTGTTTCATGACAGGTCGAAACACATAGAGATCAAATATCACTATATCAGGGATATGGTGCAGAGAGGAGCTGTGAAGCTCCTGTACGTTGCGACGGACAAGCAGATTGCAGATGTGCTGACGAAGCCACTAGCCAGAGTGAAGTTCGAGTACTTCAGAGAGAGGCTTGGCGTTCTTCAGATCAAGGACACTTCGAGGAAGAAGTGATGGACACATTTGCTGAAGCCATTCCAAGCATGTTGGAAGGAGGATCCTTCACATGGCTGTGGATGTAAGCGCTGGATAATGGGCATCGGGATGTGTTCTGGTTTATGCTGGATATGATCAGTTGGATCATTTTTAAGTATTTATGTACGCATCATGTTGGATGCTGGATATGATCAAGTGGATCATTTATGTATGGATGCATCATGTTGGATGCTGGATATGATCAGTTGGATCATTTTTATGTATGTATGTACGCATCATGTTGGATGCTGGATATGATCAGGTGGATCATTTATGTATGGATGTATCATGTTGGATGCTGGATATGATCAGTTGGATCATGTGTATGTATTTTGTATATGCATCATGTTGGATGCTTGGACCATGTATCTGTATATGTATCAGGTGGATACATTGTATGATCAGGTGGATCATGTATGGTGATATGTATCATGTATCAGGTGGATACATTGTATGATCAGGAGGATCATGTATGATGATATGTATCAGGTAGATACTTGGTATGCATCAGGTGGATGCATTGATGATCAGGTGGATCATGCAGCAGGATGTTGCAGTGATGATCAGGATGATCATGGATTATGAGCTTCAGGATGTTGCTCCAGATGACATGCAGCAGGACGTTGCAGTGATGATGATCAGGATGATCATGGATGGTGAGCTTCAGGATGTTGCTCCAGATGACATGCAGCAGGACGTTGCAGTGATGATGATCAGGACGATCATGAGTACATCAGGATGATGTATGGTGAGTATCAGGTTGATACTCTATGGCTGTGGATCAGGTTGTGCAGATGAGCATGTCTGGGAGATCCTATAGGTCGGAGTTTTGTACCCGTAACAGCCTGGGATGCTCTTTCAAGACATTGCTCTGGGAGGACATGTAATTTGTGCCCTGGGAGATCTCAGGTCGGAGTTGTGTACCCGTAACATCCTGAGATGCTCTTGCGAGGTTTTGTCCTATGGCATGTAATTTGGGCCCTAGGAGATTTCAGGTCGGAGTTGTGTACCCGTAACATCCTGAGATGCTCTTTCGAGGTTTTGCCATGACCACATGTAATAGCGCCCTGGGAGATTTCAGGTTGGAGTTGTGTACCCGTAACATCCTGAGATGCTCTTGCGAGGTTTTGTGGTGGACCACATGTAATTTGTGCCCTGGGAGATTTCAGGTCAGAGTTGTGTACCCGTAACATCTTGAGATGCTCTTTCGAGGTTTTGTGGTGGGGTCACATGTAATAGCGCCCTGGGAGATCCTACAGGTCGGAGTTGTGTACCCGTAACATCCTGGGATGCTCTTTCGAGGTTTTGTGATGCACGTAATAAGTCCTGAGGATTCCACAGTATAGCCAGTGATGACGAAGACCTGCAGGTGGTGGGCCTACATCCAGTATGAAAAAGGACTGGCTTTGTAGAACTTCCTATGACGAGTAGATTCAGAGATTGATTGAGATAGCAGCAGCAGTGACAATGATGATGACTCGATGACGATTATCCAGTGACGATGATCCAGAGAAGATGACTTGTGCTAGAAGAACTGTGTTGAGAAATACCTTCCTAGTTAAGAGGGAGTGTTGATGTATATGTAACTTCGGAATGTATTTCACATATATGTATATTGTATTCCTATAGAGATGTTATTATTCCTCTATACGGAAGTGTCGTCATTTATATTGTAAGTGTCGTAACTTATATTTGATGGGTTATTAGACCACATTGTTTGGGGTCGGCCCTGTATAAGTCATGTGGGTCGAAGGGTTATTAGACCACCCTATTGGGGGTCGGCCATGTGGGTCAAAGGGTTATTAGACCACCCTATTGGGGGTCGGCCCAGTCAGCATTATATTATGTGGTTAAGTTCGAGCCTACATGAGTTAGGTAAAAAGGCAAGTCAAGTCAAGTATAAATAGAGTGCGGGAGGCACTCTATTTGCTCACTCACTTCTCACACATGCACTCAAGGAGGAGTGGCGCACTTATGGAGGAGGAGGATCTGCTGCTAGGTTATGGCTATCTCTCTTGGTTGGTTGTATCATTGCTCTATCTATCTCTGAGGAAGTTATTGGGGTTTTTCACCTTTATGGTTTTCCCCAAGTAAATATTTGTGTCTCTTGTGTGCTTACATTATTGTCTCCATGATTGATATGTTGTAGATATGCTGTACATGTTGTTCTCTCAGTTAAGATCCTAGATCAGATTGAAGTAAATTCTGAAAATTTAACAAATAATAATGCAAAAATTTAACTTGCAATGCAAAATTTTCTTTTTTCAATGTAAATGCTTAAACTTTTAAAAAATTATGTAAATGGAACAGAAACCAAACTGCAGAAAAAGGTTTTAGGTAACTATGGCTGCAGACAGAACAGGTGGTTGTGCAGGTGCAGAAAATATTGTAGCAAAATTCTGGGTTTAAAAAAGAAAGGGTAAAAATGCAAAAAACAGATCGCGGGTCTGTGACTGAAATGCGCATCCTGGAGCACGGCTGTAAGGGTGAACCCTACGGTCAGATCGCGGGTCTATGGATGAAATGCGCGGCCTAGAGCGTGGCTGTAGGGGTGAACCCTGCGGTCGGATCACGGGTTTGTGGCCAAAAGGCACGGTTTGGGGCGCGAAAAAAGGGCAGAAAGCTGCAGTCGAGGCTGCAGGAAAGAGGACGAAAGCTGTGGTCGAATCGCGAGTCTGTGTCCAAAATGTGTGGTCTGGAGCGCGGCAAAGGGGCAGAAAGCTGGGGTCTGGGCCGCGGGACAGAGGCAGAAGGCTACGGTCTGGGCGTGGTAAAAACGGCAGGAAGTCGCAGTCGGGGTCGCGGGAAAAGGGTTGAAAGGTACGATCTGGATCGTGGAAAAAAGGCCGAAAGTTGCGATCTAGGTCGCGGGTGCGAGGAACAGAAACTGCGATCTATGGGAGAAAACCCAACTGGCAGAAGCCATAGACGAACAGGGAAAACAAAAAAATACTTGCAGAAAATAAAAACTTTTAAATTTTTAACCAGAAATTCAAAGGCCAATAGTGGAGTCGCCAAAACTGTAGCTAGGGTTTTCACCCTAGCTTATGCAAATGAGCACCTACTAAGGAAAAGGGCCTTCTTAGTAGCAGTTCAATAAAACAGTAAAACTTGACAGTAAAACAAGCTAAAATCTAAGCTAACATGTGCATCAACAGAAAATAAAAAGACAATGACAAGATAATAAAAAATTTCTTTTTGTATTATGATATGATCAAGATTACATTTACCTAAAATGTTGAGGTTGGTGGAGCTCTTGCAATAGTCCAGGAGGGCTGCTTCCGTGCTCCAATGGGTTCCTTCTCCTTCTCCGATATGTTTGAATAATGGGCCAAAAGGGGCACTCAAATGGGAAGTTCGCTCAAATGGTGAGCTAGGGTTTCAAGAGTAATTTTGGCAAAGTGAGGATAGGATAGATTGTGGATGTGAAATGGGGAGCCTCCATCACATATTTATAGGTTTTTTAGTGGTGGAGTGTTGACCCATGGTTTTTGGCACCATATGGTTTAGGTCAATTGTTTTAGGGTTTTTTCTTCCTTTTTCCCTCTTATTCCTCTTTTTTATATTTTTTATTCCCTTCTATTTGATTTTTGGGAATTTAGAGCATTTTTAGAGGGTTTTTGCTATCTTTTGAGGAAATTTATTCTGGAACTTGAGGCTTAGAGTTGGGTTGAGTACCTTGATACTTGCAGTCATTAGTGGCAGGTTCTCTCGCCATCAACAGTTTTGGGAATACATCAATGTCCCCTGATCGATGGATTCATCCTAGTGTTCGACTTCAACTCATCTATTCAAACTCCGATGATTTTGCTTTGTGCCTTGATGCCCATTTTCATTATTGGTGGGTCATCTCGCATCTGTTAACGGTATACATCATTGACCGGTAATCAGATGATATCACATCAGGTTCGACCTCAACTCCTTTATTCACTTGATGGGACTTGCACCATCGAAGACTTATGTAGAAGACCTCGGGCGATAGTGGCATTTAGTATGCTACTTATGACTATGAATTTACATCTGAGATATCACCTCTCAGATATCAGCAGTTTGTACCTCCAGTTTGCACCAGTTGTTTCCTTTTTCAGCAGGAGACCATATCTTACTGTAGAGGGATCAGGGTTGTGATCACTTATGACATGTATTCACTATGTACTGCCTATTCATGGCCATTATATCAGATTGTTGTACTACTAACATGTATTCATGGATACTATTGTATTATGACGAGTGAGCTGCTCCTTCCACTTGTGTCTCTGTCACTCCATTTCTAAAATTTATAATGTATTTTGGCCATCGTAGTATCAGTCTCTGACCTCACACATTAGGGGGCATATGTTACAACGTAATTTTCCACCTTGTGAGCATCAACACTCTTTGGCCTGCAGGATCCATTTTACTGACTCACATCCACTTTATATCCTTCAGACACTATTTTTTTCCATTTTTTTCCTTGTATGCTAGCTGCATCATTACAGCAGGCGTACCCTCAAGTTGCATCACTATATCCTGCAGGTAGCATGTAAAATGGTAAAAATCACTAGTTTATTACTTTTTACTCCAAAAAAACAGTCAATGGGTGACCTTTGGCCCTCCATTTGCCCTGAAACGTCTCGATGTGTCCTTTCACTTACCTTTGGGAGGACTATATATTGAGCACATATGGATTATGGATGGTAGGAGAAAGAAGAGCAAGAGAACTCTAGTGGATTTTTTCCCTATCTTGAGTCTACACTCATTGATCCTTGTAGTTGTGAACCCTTTATGTTCACCTTCCAAACTCCTATCATAGTTTGAGTTTGCCATTCCATGGAGGATTGAAGTGGTGCAGGCACAAGTGGATTGACCCAAATCTTGGTTCAGATTGGTTTCCGACAAGAGGTCGTATCACATTGTACTTCTTGTTGTTTATCAATAGAAATACTCTATTGGCTGCTTTCTGGACAGACCCGGGTTTTCAGGATGCGCAGCAACAAACACCCCTTTGGCGCACTGGCCCTTTCGGCGATGAGCTGTGCAGCAGCCCGAAGTCTCACCTGAAGTGGCTATGGGGGGGCTAAGGAATCAGGTTTCCTTAACCGAGGTGGTGTGGAGTCTACAGTCCTCGCTTTCCTTCTTGCAGGTAACCCCGGAACAGAGCGTTGTAATCTTTCACAGGTCTCACAGCGCTACAGCGCTGGAACTCACTCTTCTCAGCCGAGTTGCGCGACAGCTCCGCACTTGCGCATGATTCTTTTACCCGCTACCTCCGATACACTATGTATCATCTCTAACCTCACGCCACAGCACAGTAACACACTCCTTAAGCGCTACGGTGACAGTGTTCTTACAGACTCCTTCGACAATGCACGAGACAACTTCTAAGGGAGCTTCAGGGATTTACTTTACATAATCATTCATAAAGATAGCGAAACATTCATAGCACCTAGACAGTAAAGCAAAGAAATGCAATCACATAAAGCATCACCACAACAACAAGAATTATGTAGTTCACTTCCAGGAGGGAAGCCACATCCACAAGAACTGTGTTTTATATTATCTTGAGATGGGGATGACACAATTTTGCTGCGCACACAGCTGCAGCCTTAGATCTTTCTGGGAAACTCCACGCACACAGTTGGGAGCCCTTCTCTCTTTCTGGGAAACTCCACGCACACAGCTGGAAGCCCTTCTCTTAGATCTATTCTCTTCTTCTACAGATATTACAATGACAAAGACATACAATTACATTCCCCTCTCAGTCCTCTTGCGACTGGTCGATACATACAATGGCCCTTACGCCAAGCGATCTTCCTGTGAGATCGCGGCCTTCTTACATACACAAAATGATCATTATCAGCTTTACCAGACATAACAATACAAGTGACTCAGTGACTATCAACTATATAACTACTTAACCAACTAACCAACCCTTTTCCCTTTTACAATTACACATATATATAGGTGACCCTGAGGGTCGCACCTTTACAAAACTGTGGGCCTTTCCCAACAATGACCCCCAAAAACCCTAACCACTGACATGGCTAGGTGTACTGTAGGCGCCTCTTGCAGTCACATCGTTTCTTCCTGCAGACTCTGCGATTTCCGACGCAGATCACGGGTATGGGCGCCGCTTCATCGTTCTTTGCTCCTTGTCCTTCGCCTTCAATGCTTCGGCTCGTTGCACTTCCTTGGTCCGAGCAACCATAACTCCTGTACTTTTCCTTCAATGCTTCATTTATTGTGGTGGTTGAGCTTTCTACTCGGCCACCTTATTTACTCTTTCCTTTGACTTGTGTGCGCGAACTCCGCGATTTCCAGCCCGCAATTTGCGGTGAGCTCATCCATCTAGCGCCGTACCGCACACTTTTCCTTCAAAACTTAGTGCTTTTTCCCAAAACTTGGCAGCTTTACCATAGCTGTGGCCTATGCTCCAACAAGCCCCTAACACTTACTTGTGGCTCGTCCTCGAGCGACTCGCACTAGCTTGCGGTCGGTTTAGTTGTACATCTGACTTTGCTTGGGTCGTAGCGAAGGCTTGCTTCCACTGCGCAATAGCGGAGTCCATGTCTTCCACGCACTTTGTGGCTGTCTGCACCAGGTATGAAGTAGCTTCTTCTCCTTCTCCGCCATTGACCAATTCTTAAGACTCAGTAAATGCTTTGACCTTGGCCTCTGCTTGGGCAGCAAGTTCAACATACTCATCCATAAACGGTTGAATGATGTTGGCGAGAGTAGCATCTTTGTTTCTGAGCCTGTGCAGTTCTTGCTGGACTTTGCGAACTTCGCTCATATTTCTCATTTTGGCTAAGCTTTCCAAGGGCTTAGCTTCTTCATTCAGAATAGTTAGGGATTGTTCTGCTGCTTCCACCTATTCCACAAGGGCAACTTTAGAAGGGAGCTTCTCGAGCTCAGCCCAAGCCTACATAGCTTGCATCATTAACTGCTGGGCTTCATCTGTTCTTCACTTCATTTGGGTAGAAGCTATGCGCAGTGCTTCAAGTCGTTCTTGCGTCTCATCTACGGGAGGCACTACGACACGAGCTTCCAACTCAGTGAGATGCTTTCTATGGTCTTCAGCCATAGCAACTACTTGATATTCTAGGGCTTGTGACCTTCTGCCGATGCGTTGCACTTTCTCAACTAAAGGAAGGTCTGGTTGAATCTAGCAGGCTGGCAGCTCCTAGGAAATTTCATCGATAGCATTCCTTAGCCTAGTGTCTTGCACTTCGTGAAGTTCAAGCTGCGCAGAGATCTCCTTATAGCCTGCCCTTAACTGTACTTCCTGCATCTACAGTCTTTGATTGGCATGGAATGTGGAGAGCTCCCTAGCTCTCAGCTCAGTAGAGACCTGCTCCTGAACCAACTGTAGAGTTTCCAATGGAATTAGTGACAAATTTATTTCAATAGGGCCAACCACGCTTACCTGCAGTGCATCCAGAGGATCCGGGAGTGTCATGCTTGTAGGCAGGATGTGAACGACAGTGTGCCTCTCTGTAGGTACTTCAACCCGCTTGGTGCTTGTAGATGCTTGCAGCGCCTGCAAGTCAGATGTTGGCACATGGGTCTGCGCAACTTGTCCTGCGAGACCTTTCAACTCCACAAGCTGCAGGTCCATAGCACTTCTGATATTGGCCTGAGAGGCACGTAGCTCGTGAAATTGCTCCCTCAAGTACTGGTTGAGCCCCGCAGCAAGGATCTCATAGGGATCTCCAGTCGCTTCTGCGGGGTGCGACAGCTTCTGCTTCTTGGTAGCCGGTCTTGACGGACCTTCATCATTCTTTTGCGTGACCTTTCCTTGCCCTTGTCTTTCTCTAGCGCCTCAGCGGGTGGCATCATGGCAGCAATTTCAGTGGCCTGCTTCCATTCATTTGGCCAGGACTTCACAGTGTCCTCCACGTCTTGGGTAGTCATTCGGTAGAGCCCTATGGCCCATTCTTTCGACTGAATTCCGCGAGGGCGGAAGTAGATTTCATGCAAGTTGGAAGAAAAGATCAACTTCGTTCCATAGAGTTCTGTCATCTCCTCAGTAAGCCTCGGCATCTACAGGATGGTATCCCTGAGAAGATTGTAATACTCGAAGAACACGGTGCGGTTCATCTTGCGCTTCATGGGATTATTAGAATCCTAGAGGTTGACATAGCGCATCCCTGTAACCTCTCCTGAACGGCGCGGAAGAAACTGAGTGTTGGGTGGTTCCTTCCACCCGACAAAGGCACACAAGATCAGGAGCCAAGAGAAATGGAACAGCTGATTAGTAGTGTCCTAAACGTTGTAGCAGTCTTCCAAGAATGTATTCAGGAGGAAGAGACACCAGTTATACTGCTCTCCCTCCGTAGCTGCAACTGCGAGCTCTACAACAGCTCCAGGGACTTCTTTAGGTCGGCACTTCGTTAAAAGTCTGCCTGCAAGCAGACTGCCTGTGAATGTGAGTGCTTCATCTTCAACTACAGTGAGGTCATAAGCCTGACCTACTCTCGACAATTTGTATTTCTGCACCACCTGTGTAGCCAGCTTTCGGTCCTTGTCTTTACCAACGAAATGGACGTTGGGGTCCTTACCAACCTTAGATAGGATAGTAATTCAGTGAATCAGGTCCACATTCAAATCAATTGGCCTCCCTAGCCAAATATAACCACCGTGAACACAAGATACCAGGACCTTGACAACCGCATTAACTTCATTGCTACGCCCGAAGTGCGGTAGCTTCAACAGGTTCAACGGTCCAGGCCTCTCTAGATTTACTACAAATTCCTGTGGGACGAATTCGTCAATCTTCTTAACAGGATTATGGACCACTGTCAGATAGTGATCTGGCGTGAACTGAGGATATGTTCTATAATCTCCCAAGTTGAAGTCAGAAAACTTAACCAGCGAGAGATGTCCAAGCAGGGATCCTTCTTCTTGCACGATTTTCACCATTGGTGGCAACGGAATCGAATACTTGGCATTCTTGGGAATACGCACCTCGGGTGCATCATCTGGGCGCAAAGGAATGTAGTTAACCAGAGTGGCCAAGGGCTCTGGAACAAGTTCCTCCGGCTGCTGCTGCTGCTGGTGCTGTTGTTGAGACGCCCTTGTGCCCGGGGACTGTCTGGGATCAGGAAAACTAGGAAGCTCGACAATCTTGATCGGGGTACCCATATCGAAATCTAACCCTCTGCGTCTGAATTGACGGACGAATTCTTCAGTTGACAGTTTCTCCATTATGAACTTGCATACACGACAAAAACTGAACCGAAAAGGGCGGAACAGCGTAGGATGCGAACTCTGAAAACGGGAAAGCAGTCTGCACGACACGGCTCTGAAAACAATGACTTAGACTCTCAAACAGGACAACTATACAATGCAATAGCAAGGAAGAGTAACCCAAGCATATATGAATGAGGGGTATTTATCGCTGAAGGCGGTAGTAGATGCGGACAAGTGGCACTAATAACCGTTGGCGCCTAAGCAGATGAGTTGAAAACCCCCCGCACCTCTGTGGTGCATTAAATGCGAGGGATGGGCTCTGACAGCCTTCAGGAGATGAGCTAAGGCCTTCGGCTCCTTAATTAAATGCGGATCTTAGGGAAATCAAGCCGAATCTGTCAGAGCAAATACAATTAAATGGCGGTCTCGTCCTTCATTAAGACTCAGACACGGCTACAGAACTACCGCAATTCAAATTTTCGGCGGGTAACTTCAGCATGGGTAACTGTGCACATGGAGGGATCCACGGCGAGGAGAACTCCACAAGAGCGAAAAATAGACAACAGGGAACTCCACAAGAGAGAAAGTTTGACGACCCGGGGGACTCCGCAAGATCAAAAATAGGCTTGCTCAAAACAGGCTATATTAACTGCGCGGATGCTTCGAGGAACTGCGTGGGAAGCCAAAGACTGAAAATGTCTCGCGACTTCCGTGTAGACTGTGATAAGTGCAATGCCTCTTTCAACTACACTGGACATCTACACGACTTTAGCAACTGATTAGGTCGACAGGGCGGAGTGGCCGTCGCGATAAAGCTTGAGCTGACTCCCGTTGATCATTGTGGGCAGCAACTCTCCATTAAGCTTCGCAAGATGAACCGTTCCACCTTCTGTTATCTTCATTACTTGAAAAGGGCCTAACCAATGTACACGAAACTTGCCTAGAAGCTTGATGAATTTACTATCATAGAGGAGTACCAAGTCTCCTTCCTGAAATACTTTATTCTTAATATGCCTGTCATGCCAAGCCTTCTGTCTCTCCTTCTGCACTTGTTGATGGAATCCAGCTAAAAGCCTGTCTTCTTCTAAGGCAACCAATTGTGACATCCTTTCACTCATAGTATCAGTATCTGCCATTTCTGTAATTTGAGCAATTATGAGACTGGGAACAATGTATTCCATGGGCATGACTACTTCTTGTCCATACACCAAACTGAAAGGTGTGTGACCTGTTAATTTCTTGCATGTGGTTCTGTAAGCCCATAACACAGCTGTGACTCTAAGGTCCCAATCATCTCTTTGTTGATTACATATCTTCCTCAGGGCATTCTCCAGAATCTTATTGAATTCCTCCACCGTACCATTAGCTTGAGGGTGGTAGGGTGTACTCTTATGGTGACTAATGTGGAATTCTTCAGTAAGGGCCTCTATAGTCTCGTTCAGGAAATGTGTTCCCTGATCACTCATTAGAATCAGTGGACATCCAAATCTAGTGACAATATTCTCAAAAATGAACTGCGCGGCAGTGACAGCGTCACAATTCTTAACTGGCTTCGCCTCAGCCCATCTGGTGAGGTATTTAGTAGCTGTGATGATGTATCTTGCGCCGGTTCTCTTTCCTGGTGGGTTGATAGGTCCCACAAAATAAATAGCCAACTTATCAAAAGCAGGCACTGTTCTTTGGGGTCTTAGCGGAATTTCATCTCTTCTTGAAGGTTTTCCTGTTCGCTGGCACACATCGCAACACTTGCAGAATTCCTTAGTATCCTTGTGCAATGTTGGCCACCAAAGACCTACGGCTAAGATCTTCTACGCAGTCGGCTTTCCTGCAAAATGGCCTCCTGCGGTTCCTGAGTGCGCTGCTGCGATTATGGAGTTCTTCTCATGCGGTAAAATGCATCTGCGCAAGACTTCATCAGGGCCCAACTTATAGAGCTGGCCTGCTATCAAAGTGAAGTCTGCGGCTTTGACAACAAGTTGTTTCTTCTATTGTATTGTGAACTCAACTGGCGCTTGCCCGGTAGTGAGAAACTCAAGAATATCAGAATAATATTCGTCTGCTGCTTGAACAGAAAACAGCTGCGCATCAAGCAGATTGTCCTCCAAATTTGTAGGTTCCTCCCCTGACTCTATCCTAGATAAATGGTCAGGTCCTGCATTCAATCTACCTAGCTTCACAATAATCTCAAAATCATACTCCTGGAAGAGGAGTAGCCATCTGCAAATTCTTCCCCCTAACACTGGCTTATTGACCAAGTACTTCAAGGAAGAATGGTCAATATACATTTTAAAATGAGCACCCAATAGATAGTGTCTGAACTTCTGTAAGGCATACACCATAGCTATTCCTTCTCTTTCTGTAGTGGTGTAGTTCTTCTCAGCTATAGACAGCTTTCTTCTAGAGTAAGCAATGGGGTGGTCAATACCTCCTTCTCCCGGTTGTGTCAGTACAACCCCCAATGCTATGGAAGAAGCATCTACATGAACATGAAAGGGTTTTCTCCAGTCTGGGAAAACTAGAATAGGTGATGTGACCATCTTTCCTTTTAGTGTGTCCAGGCTCTGTTGCCATTCTTCTGTCCATTGAAATTTCGAATCCTTTTTCAGCAGTCTTTCCATAGGCGCAGTGATCTTTGCATAACCCTTGATAAATTTCTTGTAGTATCCTGTATGTCCCAATGTAATGCGCAATTGTTTGACTGAGTTGGGCGCAGGCAAGTTAGCAATGATGGAAACCTTCGTAGGATCCATCATGAGTCCTTGTCTGCACACAATGTGACCCAACAAAATACCAAAAGGAGCACAGAAGATACATTTTTTCAAGTTAAGGGAGATCTGATACTGTCTACATTTTTCTAACATCATCCTTAGATTCCCTATGTGGTTCTTTAGTAAACCAAACACAGTCCAGTCATCAAAATAGACTTCTAGAAACTTATGAATGAATTCTTTGAAAACAACAACAACGACTCTAGAGAAAATAGCAGGAGCGTTTTTAAGACCAAAGGGCATTACCATATACTGGAATGAGCCCCATTCAGTCGCAAAAGTGGTCTTATGGTGGTCCTCTGGATGGATTCTGATCTGATGGTATCCTGAAAAGCCATCAATGAAGGAGTAAGCCTCTTGTCCTCCAACATTGTCAAGCACTTCGTCTGTAAAGGGCGTAGGAGATGGATCATGCGATGATGCGTCGTTGAGCTTGCGCAGGTCCATGCAGATTCTTATTTCACCTTTTGTCTTTTTCTCTTGTACCACCATAGGACTAATCCAATCACTTTCCTCTACTGGCTCAATGATACCAGCTGCGAGCATCTTATCAATTTCTTCTCTGACCTTTTCTTTATATCGCGGGTTCAACCTATACGGGCGCTGTTTTACTGGCTTAGCGTTCGCTTTCAAAGGTATGAGCATAACTCCTAAATCTCCGAGGATGCCTTTCATTTCTGTAAACTTGGTAGGAAAGATATCCTGGTACTCATGTAGTAAATCTGCAATATGGCCAACAGTTTCATCATCCCAATAATCTCCTATAGAGGCAACCTTAGGTTCGGCTTCTGTACCAATGTTAATCTTCTTGAGCTTGATGTGTTCTGTAATGGCAAAGATATCAAGCTGAGGGCCTTCGACTTTGCGCGTCCCTTCTGACTCTAGAATATTGATGTTGCGAAGATCATCATCCTCTTCTCCAGTGGTGAAATTATAGCATTCCAGGGCATGTTCCATCTGGACAGCCCAATCTGGTTGAGAATACTCTTGTAAAGGACATTGTCCAAATGTCTTCTTTCTAATACACTTTAAAGCCTGATCGATGCTTGGATGTTCTGACTCAAAGCTGAAAGTGAGTTGAAAACTTTCGATCATGAGAGGCCAAGTGATAGTGCCTCTGCGCAATTCTGTTTTAGTGTACCAGTTCCTTGGAACAATATCCAACATGTGGATGAATAGGTGAACCCACTCATCCTCTGGAATATCTGACCATTTCTGAGTACATGCTTCAACGTGTGACCTGGGGTCACTCTGTCCATCATATTTGCACAAAACTTCTGCTGTAGTCTCTTGAAATCTGCGCAGTATCAACCTGTGACAGTCTTGCCATGTGTCGATATTTTTTTTATGCGCACCCCACCATCTTGCGGGTGTAGCGCGCAGTGCTACATCCAATGCTTGTATGCGCTACTCATCTGGGATTTCTTGTTCATATGCATGTATGAATTCACTTACTCCAGTTAAACCATCAAATATTAGAGTGTTATTCAATTCTTTGCTAATCCATTGAATGGATTTAGTCATCATGGCGCAATGCCTTGCAGAAACCTCATGTAAGCGATTCTGCTAGTTTTCCAATCCTGCTTCCGAATCTGATGTGCACGAGCTATCGCATCGCCAGCTGATATGGCCGTCTGCTGTGGGATTGACATAATCATTATGACTAGTAGTCATCTGATACAAACTTTCCATGTGGCGCACTTCTTCTTCTGCTCGAATGGGTTCAATATACCGTGGTCCTTGAAGGGGATCAAGTGGTGCAATGACCCTAATCTGGTCATCCTCAAAGGTCATCTATCTTTTCTTCAAATTAATGACAGCCAGATTATCAAATGCCCAGTCTATTCCTAAAAGTGCTGGGTAAGGTCTACTATCATCCAGAATTTTGATTACTTCAAAGTCTGCAGAACTTCTTACTCCCTCAATATCAATGGGTACATTGGGTAATCTGCCCAATGGAGAAACTCGTTGCTGATTTGCTAGTCTTAGATGGATAGGAGATATGATAAGCTGAGGGCTACCCATCTGTTCCCATGTCTGCATGGTGAGAACATTAACTTCTGAGCCTAAATCCAAAATGACTTCGTCCATTTCAAATGCTCCAATCTGTGTTGTGAGTCTCATCTCTCTTCCAGTTCTAGTATGACTCCTGAGCTGATGAACAGCACGCTGCGATGTGTTCATCGAAGCAGATTGTTGACACTGATCCAACAAGTGTTGGAGTTCCATAGTTGCTTTTTCATTGCACAACAAATTTAAGCAGATTCTTAGGGAAGCATGAACACTGCCTAGTGTATCCTCCTCATCAGGCCTTCCAGATGTAGTGGCCTGCTCGTGTACCAGGTTCTCTTGTCGTGGCACATGCGGTCTGATATCATGGTGCGGTAATGCGACAGAACTTGAAGCTCGCGGATCTGAGAAATACTCTTGAGCTTGCTTGAATGCTTCTTTTTGCTTCTGTAGGTCAAGCGGGGATGGTTTAATATTAGCGCGGCGCACCCATTGTGTCGTTGGCTTTCCAGTTCCCAACTCTGGCGCACCAGTGGTTGCACCACTGTGCGTCACTATATTAACTGTGGGATCTGGTTCTCTTTTTTCTGCTACAATCAACTGAATATTCTGGTTAACCTGTGGCTTCTTTTCTTGCATCTTGGCCATCAACTGAGGGCATTCTTCAATGACATGATCATAAGATTTACAGTATCTGCAGGTGGTTGTAGGGTTTTGGCAATCCCTTGCATAATGGCCTTGAGCTCCGCAGTTATAGCAAGTGATCTGTACTCTTCCATGACCAAAACCTCCTGCACATCCTCGGCCCCTGTAATTTCCTCCTCGGCCTTTGCGAGCTGGGTCATACTGCAGACCTACTGTGGGTCCCTGTGGTTCTGACTATACTCTATAAACATCGTGTTTTCTTTCTATCATAAGGTCATATGCTCTGCAATTGTTCTCATCATGGCCTACTGATTTACAGAAATTGCAATATAGATTCTTTGGAGTTTGTACATATTTCTGTAACAAGTGACACTCTTGTGGTCTGTGGCCTCTAGTTCTACAGATTTCACACCAAGGCCCCTGAGCTTGTGGTAAAGGGTTAGGTGCTCCGGTTGCAATATAATTTATGAAAACAGGACAATGGTCCTTTGAATGTCCTTGTGCTCTACACTTTGTACACCAAATTTCTTCTTTAACATCCTTTCCTTTCTTAATATCATGCACTTGCAAGGTTAGGTTTGCTATTTGGTTTTGCAACTGCGCAACATCGTTGCTTGTTCCAGCAATTGGTGAAGCTTCTAGTTTCATAGCCATCTCTAGAGCTTGTTCTTGAGTAGTGAGATTTTGTTGCATAAGAGGAAGTCTAATATGAGGAAGCAGCTCAACAATGAACCATTCTTATGCTGCTGCGGTGCAAACTCAAAGCTTACTTGATCTATCAAGGCTTTGAACTTCTGGTCAAAGTCCCATACTAATTCTGTAGGGAACTGTTTTATGTCTTTGAGTTCTGTTATGCACTGTGATTCTGATTTAGGTTTCTTGAATTCTTTAATCATAGCACTTCTTACATCAGCAAGCGTCCTATTCTGTGCTGCTGAGTATTTCATAAACCAGGTTAAGGCTCTCTCTCTTAATGTGGTTGCTAACTGAACCAGCTTAACATCATCATCATTAATTTGCTTAATCGTCCAAATGGATTCACATAGAAACCAATGCTGCTCAGGGTCTTCTAGCCCTGTTCCTCTAAAGGTTGGTAGCTTCATGTCATCACCCATCCTTCTTGCGCTAGGTTGACGTGGAGGTGTTGTGGCACTGCCTCCGGGATGGTTAAACAAAGGTGGGGCTGAGGTACTAGAAGTACCGTGCGGGCTACTAGAGGGTGTTACTGCAGGGTTATGCTGAGCACCGTCTGGCTTTTACGGTGTAAAAGGGTGATAAGGGATATGAGCACTCCCTTGTCTCTCTATATGGCTCACTCTACGAGCTCGACTATCTTCTGGGCTAGACTCAAAAGAATGCTGGTCGAGGCCTACTTTATACCGTTTTCTGCTACGAGTGCAACCAATAACTTCAATATCACTATCAGAATCTGCGGACATTACTTGTCTATGCTATTCATCGGAAGCTATGCATAGTTTTCCTTTTTCATATAAGAGCATTTTAATCCACAAGTTCAAAGAATTTAAGAACTTACCCCTGTATGCTTTGAAGAAGCTCCTCTCAGCCTCGCTGAAGCTCTTTCTCGTATCTACTGCAAACTCTGTGATGAAGCCTTCCAGCAGACTGTTCAACCAAAAGTCTACTGCGCGGGACACAGGATTATCTACCCGCTTCACAATGCTAACTAGCTCAGGCGTCTAAACGATAGGTTGATCAACATGCACAGTGGGTCCAGTATCTACTAGCTTGGATACCCACTCATGCAACTCGAGTGCAAATGTTACAAAGAAGATTTCGTGAAGGTCAGTATAAATATGCTTCTGCAACCAATCTTCTGTCTGAAGCCTAGGGCTTCTATTTTCACGTTCAGCGAACTCTCTAGCCTTTGAATCAAACCACTCTTGAATTTCTTTAGCTCTAGGATTCCAGCACCACATTGCCTTCAAAATAATAGGGTTAAAGCCGGCAACGGAACCATTTGTTGGCTGCTTTCTGGACAGACCCGGGTTTTCAGGATGCGCAGCAACAAACACCCCTTTGGCGCACTGGCCCTTTCGGCGACGAGCTGCGCAGCAGCCTGAAGTCTCACCCGAAGTGGCTATGGGGGGGCTAAGGAATCAGGTTTCCTTAACCGAGGTGGTGTGGAGTCTACAGTCCTCTCTTTCCTTCTTGCAGGTAACCCCGGAACAGAGCGTCGTACTCTTTCACAGGTCTCACAGCGCTACAGCGCTGGAACTCACTCTTCTCAGCCAAGCTGCGCGACAACTCCACACCTGCGCATGAGTCTTTTACCCGCTACCTCTGATACACTATGTATCGTCTCTGCCCTCACGCCACAGCGTAGTAACACACTCCTTAAGCGCTATGGCGACAGTGTTCTTACAGACTCTTTCGACAATGCACGAGACAACTTCTAAGGGAGCTTCAGGGATTTACTTTACATAATCATTCATAAAGATAGCGAAACATTCATAGCACCTAGACAGTAAAGCAAAGAAATGCAATCACATAAAGCATCACCACAACAACAAGAATTATGTAGTTCACTTCTAGGAGGGAAGCCACGTCCACGGGAACTGTGTTTTATATTATCTTGAGATGGGGATGACACAGTTCTGCTGCGCACACAGCTACAGCCTTAGATCTTTCTAGGAAACTCCATGCACACAGCTGGGATCCCTTCTCTTAGATCTATTCTCTTCTTCTACAGATATTACAATGACAAAGACATACAATTACATTCCCCTCTCAGTCCTCTTGCGACTGGTCGATACATACAATGGCCCTTACGCCAAGCAGTCTTCCTACGAGATCGCGGCCTTCTTACATACACAAAATGATCATTATCAGCTTTACCAGACACGGCAATACAAGTGACTCAGTGACTATCAACCATCTAACTACTTAACCAACTAAGCAACCCTTTTCCCTTTTACAATTACACATATATATAGGTGGCCCTGAGGGTCGCACCTTTACAAAACTGTGGGCCTTTCCCAACAGTGATCCCCAAAAACCCTAACCACTGACACAGCTAGGTGTACTATAGGCACCTCTTGCAGTCACGTCACTGCTTCCTGCAGACTCCACGATTTCTGGCGCAGATCGCGGGTATGGGAGTCTCTTCATCATTCTTTGCTCCTTGTCCTTCGCCTTCAATGCTTCAGCCCGTTGCTCTTCCTTGGTCCGAGCAACCATAACTCCTGTACTTTTCCTTCAATGCTTTACTTATTGTGGTGGTTGAGCTTTCTACTCGGCCACCTTATTTACTATTTCCTTTGACTTGTGCGCGCGAGCTCCGCGATTTTCGGCCCGCAATCTGCGGTGAGCTCGTCCATCTGGCGCCGTACCGCGCACTGTTCATTCCTGCTCAAAAAAGGTGCTTTTCCTCAAAATTAGCACTTTTCCTTCAGAACTTAGTGCTTTTTCCCAAAACTTGGCAGCTTTACCATAGCTACGGCCTATGCTCCAACATACTCATATTCTCGTCCATTAATGTTGTGAATGTTGTTTAAACTACATTGGGTTGCATTTACTTATAATATCATGGACCATTGCTATTGATGATGTTAATGTCGTTTATATATTATATATACTTCTTATGTATTGGTTGTCAAGACTAATTTGTAGATTCAAGTGCATGGATTGAAAGCTCCAACGGGGATCTACATCAAATGTTTGGATCGAGGTTGGTTATATTCTTCATGATCTTAGCATTGTCATTTATATAGCATAGTACTGAGAATTGAGTTAATTTCTTGTAGTCAGCTATCTATTGTGGTATGCCCCAAGCCATAGTGAGTTTTCTCCAAAAAAATGGGTAGGGTAGCTAAGCCCGAAACTCAAGAGGGTCAAATCCCCCAAGAGTCCCTAGATACGAACAAACCCTGGAAATATCTCCCACGTTCAGCCGGTATTGGAGGGCTATCTCTGCAACCAACCTTCCGCGACCTCGTTCTTAACTCTGGTCTGAGTAGAGCTTCCTAAGAACACCGATGTATACCATGTATTTCACCACTCCCTGGTCAGACACATAATGTTTTGTCTAGTAGTCTTAGATTGTTTACTCACAATGATCTATTCCAAGACTCTAAACCTATTCTATTTGGTGTACCCTATAAATAAAATCATTCTAATCAATTTTAGATTAAGCGTTAATTTAATGGTTGTGATTACTCAAAGGATATGGTCGTGAAACTAGTGATGTATATGACCCAATAGTATGCAAAATCGTCCAACTCTAGACTCATCTACCTAATAAAAACAATGCCACTAACATGCAAAATCAATCCAACAGTTTCGAAATAAAAAATGAAACTCTTTTATATTTTCAATGCACAAGCAGAACCTAAATGAAAGCAGCAAGCACTCAATGCAAAATGCAGTACATGAAAGTAATTTTCTTTTGTATTTTCACTTATAAGCAAAAGGAAAATGCAAAACTATCTTTTTGTATTTTTTCAATATAATGAAATGAAAAATGCAAGCAAAATCCTACTATTCAATTACAGAAATGCAAAGGAGATCACTCAGACAACCTAGCAGATCCCAAACAGTAAGACTCAGCCAATAGAAGGAGCTTAAAAATAAAAAATGGTAAAAACCAATGAGGCTCAAAACTAAGAGAAAAGAGGAGTTCTGGTCACAAACAAGGTTTGGAGCAGTCAGGAACAGGGCCAAACAAGACTCAGGAACACTCAGAATCAACCCAGCAACAACCAAAGGCCAAAAAAAAATCACCCCCGGAGTTGTACGCTACTGTCGAAGGAATACCTGCGGGTACCCGCAGTCTATAATGTAGACAGAGACGGGTAGACGCGGGTAGAGCTAGGCTCACCCGCGGGTAGGGAAAATCAAATGAACAGAGAAAGAGTCCAATGGATCAGAAAAAGGGTGTTTTCTATAGAGTATCCTAATGGCCAATCAATGACACAGAGACTCGACACACAGCAACTCTAAATAAGGACTAATGCTCAAAAATCCCCAAAAATGGATGTTCTCCCCAGTGGAGTCGCCATTTATGTGTTGGAGAAAACTTCCTATGGCTTGGGGTGGACCACAACAGACAACTGACTACCAGAAAGTAACTCAATTCTCAATGTTATGCTATATAAATGACAATGCTAAGATAGTGAAGAACATAACCAACCTCGATCCAAACGTTTGATGTAGATCCCTATTGGAGCTTTCAATCCGTGCACTTGAACCTGCAAATTAGTCTTGATAGCCAATATACAACAAGCACATATAATACATAAACGACATTAACATCATCAATAGCAATGGTCCATGATATTATAAGTAAATGCAACCTAATGTAATATAAACAACATTCACAACATTAATGGACGAGAATATGAGTATTTATATTAATAAGTAACAAGAAGTACAATGTGATACAACCTCTTGTCGGAAACCAATCTGAACCAAGATCTGGGTCTCTCCACTTGTGCCTCCACCACTTCAATCCTCCATGGAATGGCAAACTCAAACTATGATAGGAGTTTGGAAGGTGAACATAAGGGGTTCACAACTACAAGGATCAATGAGTGCAGACTCAAGATAGGGAAAAAATCCACTAGATTTCTCTTGCTCTCCTTTCTCCTCCCATCCATAAGCCATATGTGCTCAATATATAGTCCTCCCAAAGGCAAGTGAAAGGACACATAGAGGCATTTTGGGGCAAATGGAGGGCCAAAGGTCACCCAATGACCTCTTTTGGGGAGTAAAAAGTAATTAACAAGTGATTTTTACCATTTTACATGGTACTCGAGGGCTATAGTGATGCAACTCACGGGTACGCCCACTATAGTGATGCAGCTAGCGTATAAGGGAAAAAATAGGGAAAATAGTGTGTCTGAAGGATATAAAGTGGATCTGAGTTAGTAAAATGGATCCTGTAGGCCAAAGAGTGTTGATGCTCACAAGGTGGAAGATTACGATGTAACAGGAATATATTGTGATGTCATCCATGTAGACCACTACAAATTTGTCTTTCTCTCCTGCAAAAGCTACATCCATACCTTTTTGGAAGGTGTCCCCTGCATTCAATAGACCAAAGGGCATCTTTGCATACATGAAAGTTCCCCAAGGTGTGGTAAAGGTTGTCTTGCTCTGGTCTTCTGGCTGCACCTTAATCTGATTGTATCCTGAAAATCTGTCCATCATGGACATTCTTGCTGCCCCTACAACCTTCTGCAAAATGTGGTCCATTTTGGGAAAGGGGTAGTTGTCCTTTAGGGACACCCTGTTGAGATTTCTAAATTCAATACATAGTCTAATTTCACCATTCGTTTTCCTCATCGGGACTATGTTGGCCACCCACTATGAAAACCTCAAAGAGACTATGATTTTTGCTTCATATAGCCTTTTTACCTCTTTTTCTATCAGCGGGAGCGGCATGGGATTCATCCTTCTCCGCTTCTTCCCGAATGGCTTCTCCCCTGTCTCAACTGGAATGGTATGCCGGATGGAAGTTGTGTCATATTCTTTTATTTCTTCATAGCACCATGCGAACACATCAGAAAAAATTCTCATTAAATGCATATAGTCCTTTTTGATACTTGGGGCCAAAGATTTTGATAGTTTGACAATTTTGGGTTCTTCATTACTGCCAATGCTGTAGTCTTCTACTTCCTTCGGGTTTGGGTCCACCTTGTGAACTCTAGCTACATCATTTTCATCAAACTGTCTTTCTAGCGGGACCAACCCTTTGGGTATGTAGTTGCTCTTTAGCTACAAAATATCTTTGCCTCCCAAAGTGGTTTCGAGCTCTGGTGGGTCAGGTTCCCATTCCTCCCCTTCACAGTCATATTGATCAATCTGGATATTGGAAAACTCCCCAGTTATCTCCAGGAACTTCTTTATCTGTTAATCATCTTCAAATATTTGATAGTGCTTAGTGTTGTCTGGGACAGATGGCCTATGCCTCATATTAATCATGTGAGTTATGGCAGGATAAGCAGGGAGCTGAAATTTGCTAGCAGAACTGGCTAGAGTGTCTACCACTGTATTCTGCTCTCTGGGAATGAAAAAGATATTGTGCTCTGTGAATAAATTGTCAAACATGTACCACACAACATTTCTGTAATCCCTCAACCTGGGGTGTTTTTCCGTATAGTTCCATTCACCTGCTGTATTATCAGCTCTGCATCTCCATAGACCTTGATCTTCTTAGCTTCCAAGCCTTTGAGTATATTCAATCCCAATAGTAGAGCTTCATACTTAGACACGTTATTCAAACAATCAAACATTAGTTTGGAAGTATGAAATATGGTGCATGCATTTCCCTCATCTAGGGGGGTGATCCATATTCCATCTCAAGCTCCTTCTTTGTTCATAGCCCCATCGAATCTCATGACACAATGATCTTCTTTTTGGAGGGTGGTTGTGGCCTCTATTTCCAACTCTGATTTCTCATTACTTCCCTCTTCCACCTATTTCCCATCATTCTCTGTGTTAGTTGAGTTGTCAAGGCATTGTACCCCATTCCCATCATTGGATTCACCATTTGGTTCAGGTAACTTGGTAGTTCCCATTCTTTCTTCCTCTGGGTCTAGATCATAACAGAGAATTGAGGAACCTACATCTGTGTCTATGGAAAATATGGGGTGTTTATCAGGCCTGTCCTTGTCGCTTACCACGTATGATAGCCTATGTTCCCTATACAGCCTTCTGCTTTCCCCAAAGAAGGGAATGGTAGCATAAGACATGTCCATCTGCATGGTTCCCTTTAACTTTGCATTCCACGACTTGGACAACAAAATCCCAAACTTAGGTGGAATATCAGCCACTACCACATCCATGATCACATTCTTCTGAGATATCTGAGTCAGTGAGACTACCATGTCTTTAATCATACCCACACATGGAACTCTTTTAGAATCAAAGGAGAACATGTCTTTATAGGGCCTGTTTATTTCTAACCCAAGATTCTCCACCACTGAACTTGGCATGAGGTTATGAGAGGCTCTTGATTCAAACATGGCATTATGCAGGATATGGTCATGTATGTTGAGACTGATATAGAAAGGAAGGACATCAATTTCTGAGGCATTTTCCACACGGGGGCCAAATATAAGAGTGGGCTTGTCATCTTGCAGACTAAGAGTATCTAGCTTCTTTCCTTCTCCACCATTTACTAACTTCAGGATATGTTCTTTGTACTCTGAGTTTTTGACCAATTCATTCAAGGGGATGGAGATCTTAATATTAGATATTTTATTCTCCAAATTGAAAGCAGTATGGACCTTCACCTTCATCTCTCCCTTCTGAACTCTTCTTAGGAGGTTCTACCCCCTTCCTAAGAGTCTCCTTAGAGATTGCAGCCTTTGTGTCTTTTCTCCTAGGGATTTCCTTTATTGGTGGTTGAGAAGAGGATGGATCAGCAAAAACCTTTCCTTGGTCTACTGTTATTTTCCTACTCCTCAAATTATGTTGCCTCCACAACGCCATATGTGAATTCATGTTTAGTCAAATATAATTGGGGTTGGGTCTGATCAAAGAGATGGATTTGGTATTCAGCCTGTCTATCTTCTTCTTCTTCTTCATCTATGAGATTCTCAACAAAAGGTGGTCTGATTGGTTGATTGTCAGGGTTTCTTGGCTCTCTAGGTCATCCTTGTGGGGCAGGGGGTCTTCTAATATTTTTATTTCGAGCTTGAGGCTCTAGGTTTTCCTTGGAAGAATGCCTACTATCAAGGGATATCCTATCCATCAGTCTCTCCATATTTCTCATCATCTGTTCGAATTTGGCATCCATGGATTGGGATGTGGAAGGATGCACTGCTTCATGGCATCTCTTTTTCTCAACTTCAGTTAAGTGTTTCATTTTTCCTGAGGCCATCAAGTTGGCTTCTACTTCTAGTGAATCTTTCAGCATATCAGAGAGAGTGGGAAATCTCCTTTCTCTCAACATGAGAGCAAATTCATTGTCAAAACAGTTGGAAAAATGAAGCTTGGCTACCCCTACAGGGGGTTTTATGTCCACAGGGATAGAATTGTACATTCTCATGAACCTAGCTGAGAATTATTGGACAGTCTCAATGTTGGTTTTCTTTGTATTTTCATACTTAGTGAGAATATGGAGATGGTTTTTCTTATCCTGCCATCTGGACAGGAAAGCTTCTTCAAATCTTTAATAGGTGGCTATTCCTCTATTTGGAAGGGCCTTAAACCATTTCTTCACTTCCCCTACTAGGATTTGGGAAAACGGCCTCATTTTAACATCATCTTCATCCACCTCTTATAGGTCTGTGAAGTCATTGAACTGGTCTATATGATGTTGTGCAAAGACTCTTCCCTCCCCATCAAATCTCATGAGGCATTGGGCATATCCCACAGGTAGGTCATCAAGATTTGCTGGGAGGGCCAAAGGAGAATATCTGGAAGCCATGGATCTCAGGTTTTTCTTGGTAGCAGAGGGAGTCTTAGGAGCAGCAAGAGTGATACTCAGGACCTGGTTACTTTGGCCAACAGCTTTAGCGAAGGGAGACATACTACTAGTTTCTTCCCAGGCTTGTAAATTTTCCCACAAAGCACTCAGGAAATGGGTTTGGAATTTTCTTTGGTCAAACGGGGTTTCCCTTAGATCAATATCAGACCTAGATATGAATGGGGAGGACTCAGTCCTTAAACTTGGAGGTGTGCTTTCTATAACATATGCCTCGTTCTTAGGTAAATAAAAGGACCTAGTTAATAGAGAAATACCTGCCTGGCTTCTCTTTGATTTCTTGATGACCTTCTTTGGATCAAAAGTATATTTGGTAGCTTAGGATCTGGATGACTTCTGGTAGGTATTCTCCTAGGAGCCAGACTTTCTCCTAGGGTTCCTTCGATTTGAAATATGGACTCGCCGCAAGAATAATGCAGGATCCTCTTAGCGTCTGACTACTATTCACCCTAAGTAATCAGCTCTGATCTGATACAAATATTTTGAAGTAAGATCGATCTCCAGTGGAATTGCCAGAATGTAAAATGGAGTCACCAGGGAAAATGATACAACCTTGGAACCTCAGACTCTCTGTTCTCCCTCAGAGGTCTGATTTTACACCGTGAAAACCAGAGATTCTCCGCAGCGAAGTCGCCAGAATTTTATCACCCAAAATTTTCCTGGGTTGTGGCAGGAAATACCATGGGGTAACTATTGCAAACCAATATTTAGTGGATGGAAACTAGCCTTTCCAACCATGGGGATGGATCTCCCTTTAATGCTTTCAGCAATGGGATATAGCTTGAATGGGCTAGGATATCGGTCAAAGTGGTGGCTGGACCTTCAAAACAACAAATTGAAAGGGGCTTTTGGTTGGTTGGATTTCAGAACATGAGGACAGTTGGGCATGGAGTCAACTTCAGTGGGTTATTGTCATCAATGGCAGATTTGGACTGCGATTGCATAGATAAGAGGCAAGGTAGATATGGTTCTTTCATGTTAAAGTAATCAATAGGTGAAGGAAGAGAATGGAGACAAGTTCGGCCGCAAGGATAGAGCATTTAAGAATGAATTCTAACCCGCAACTTCAAGAGGAAAAGGGATACCTATTCATATGCATCTAGAGCATGTGAGCATGAATTCCAAAATGTGTAATCTTGATCTTTAAGTACTGTAGAAGTAAACAATTAATGGAAATACAAAGCAGAAACACATACGCAAGAAGCAACGGACATCAGAACACACATCACATGAATCTCAAACTCCAAAATCGGGTCTGCTCATTGAATTAAGAAGCCAAATTCAAAGGCAAGCACAGAGCAGTAATCTCTCTTAAACAAAAACATCCAACCTTTTGGTCTACATCGAACCTTGCTGTTGGCTACTTTTTGGACAGGCCCGGGTTTTCGGTATGCGCAGCAACAAAAACCCTTTGGCGCACTAGCCCTCTCGGCAACGAGCTGCGCAGCAACCCGAAGTCTCACCCGAAGTGGCTATGGGGGGGCTAAGGAATCAGGCTTCCTTAACCTAGGCGACGTGGAGACTGCAATCCTCCCCCTCTCTCTTCCAAGAGGATTCCTCAAAGCAGGACATCTTACTCTTCCACAGACATCTCAGTGCAACAGCGCTGAAACTCATGCTTACTAGCCTAGCTGCGCGGTATCTCCACTCCTGTGCACGAGGCGAGTACCCACTGCATCCGATACACTGTATCGTCTTTGCTTGTGTGCCCAGCGCAGTAACGCATTCCTTGGCGCTGCGGCGACAGTGCTCTTATCGACTCCTTCGATAGTGCGCGAAAACACCTTCTAAGGGAGCTTCTAGGACTTGCTTTATATACTCATTCATAAAGACAACGAAACATTCATGTGAACACAGATAGTAAACTAAAATATGCACACAATCACAGCATCATAACAACGAGAATTATGTAGTTTGCCTCCACGGGGAAATCACATTCACTGGAACAGTTATCTTATATTATCTCAAATGGAAGTTACACAGTCCTGCTGCGCACACAGCTGCAGCCTTAGAGCTTTCCAGGAAACTCCACGCACACAGCTGGGAGCCCTTCTCCTAGATCTACTCTCTTATTCTACAGAGATTACAATGACTTAGACTTCGACTGAGACTGTCTGCAACTCAGTGACTAGCTCTACAGCCATCACCTTTCCAACTTATCTAACATCTAAAGGCTAACATCTAACATCTAACCTTCTTACATCCAAAACATCTAACCTTCTTCCTTTACAATTGCACATATATATAGGTGGCCCTGAGGGTCGCACCTTTACAAAACTATGGGCCTTTCCCAGCAGTAATCCCCAAAAACCCTAACCGCGGACATGGCTAGGTGTACTGTAGGCGCCGCTTGCAGTCACGTCGCCGCTTCCTGCAGGCTCCGCGATTTCCGGCGCAAATTGCGGGTATGGGCGCCACTTCATCATTCATTGCTCCTTGTCCTTCGCCTTCAATGCTTTGGTCCGTTGCTCTTCCTTGATCAGAGCAACCATAACTTCTGTACTTAGCCTTAATGAGGGTAGCTGAGCCCTCTATTCTGTCGCTTCATTTATTGTGGTAGCTGAGCTTTCTACTCGGCCACATTCATTCTCCTTTGACGTGTGCGCACGAGCTCCGCAATTTTCAGCCCATAATCTGCGCTGAGCTCGTCCATCTGGCACCGTACTGCGCACTGTTTACTTCTACCCAAAAATTGGTTCTTATTCAAAATTAGCACTTTCCCTTCAACACTTGTGCTTTTTCCTCAAAATTCGCAGCTTTACCATAGCTGCGGCCTAGGCTCCAACAGGCCCCTAACACTTACTTATGGCTCATCCCCGAGCCACTCACACTAACGTGTGGTCGCTTTACTTGCGCGTCTGCCTTTGCTTTGGTCGCGGCAAATGCGTTCTTCCACTGCGCAATAGCGGAGTCCATTTCATCGACGCATTCCACAGCTGTCTGCACCATTTCTGCAATGGCTTCTTCTTCAGTTATGCCATCAACCATCTGTTGAGATTCTGCAATTTCTTTGATCTTTGCCTCGGCTTGGGCAGCGAGTTCAGCATACTCATCCATAAATGGTTGAATGCTGTTGGTGAGATTAGAATCTTCATTTTTGAGCTTGTGCGGTTGTTGTTGTATTATGCGCACTTCGCTCATTTCCCTCATTTTTGCTAAGCCTTCTAAGGCCTTAGCTTCTTCAGTCATAACAGTTAGGGACTGTTCTGCGGCTTCGACCTGTTCCAAAAGGCTGACTTTGAAAGGGAGCTTCTCAAGCTCAGTCCAAGCCTCCATAGCTTGCGTCATCGGGTTCTCGGCTTCATCTGCTCTGGACTTCATTTGAGTGGAAGCTCTGTGCAGTGCTTCAAGTTGTTCCTGCCTATCATCTGTAGAATGCGCTGCAACACGAGCTTCCAACTCGGCGATCTATGTTCTATGGTCTTCAGCCATAGCAACTATTTCCTGCTCTAGGGATTTCACCCTTCCACCAATAATTTGAACTTTCTCAACCAGAGGAAGGTCTGGTTGAATCTCGCAGGCTGGCATCTCCTGGGTGATTTCATCAACTACATTTCTTATCCCAGTGTCTTGTGCTTCATAAAGTGCAAGCTTCTCAGAGATGTTCTTATAGCCTGCCTTGAGCTCTATTTCCTGTGATTGCAGTCTTTGGTTTGCATGGAAAGTGGAGAGCTCTCTAGCTCTTATCTCAATAGAGACCTTCTCTTGAACTAACTGCAAGGTTTCTATCGGAATCAAAGATAAATTTATTTCAACGGGGCCAACTGCGCTTACCTGCAGTGCAGCCAAAGGATCCAGAAGTGTCATGCTTGTAGGCGGAATGTGCATGACAGTATGCCTCTCTGTAATTACTTCAACTCGCTCGGTACTTGTAGATGCCTCCGGCGCCTGCGAACTGGATGTTGGCGCATGGGTCTGCGCAACTCTTCCTGCGAGACCTTTTAACTCCATGAACTATAGGTCCAGAGCACTTCTGATGTGGGCGTACGCGGTCCGCAGCTTGCGAAATTGCTCTTTCAAGTACTGGTTGATCCCCGAGGCAATGCCCTCAGAGGGATGCGACACCTTCTGCTTCTTGGCTGTTGGTTCTGGTGAACCTTCATCACTTCTTTGCTCAGGCGCTTCCTTGCCCTTATCCTTCTCTTGCGCAGCAGGGGATGGCATCGCAGCAGCGATTTCAGCAGCCTCCCTCCATTCATCCGGCCAAGACTTGACAGTTTCTTCAACATCTTCAGTAGTCATCCTATAAAGGCCTACGGCCCATTCTTCTTGAATTCCGCAAGGGCGGAGGTAAATTTTGTGCAAGTTGGCAGAGGAGACCAACTTGGTTCCATATCTTTGTGCTGTCTCCTCACTCAGCCTCAGCATTTCCTGAATGGTATCTTTGAGGAGATGGTAATATTCACAAAACACGGCGCGGTTCATCTTGCGCTTCGCGGGATTACTAGAATCCCAGAGGTTGACATAGCGCATTCCTGCAACCCCTCCTATGCGTCGCGGAAGGAACTGAGTGTTGGGGGCTCCTTCCACCCAACAAAGGCGCATAAAATCAAAAGCCAAGAAAAATGGAACAACTGGCCAGCGGTGTCCTGGACGTTCCAGCAGTCTTCCAAGAAAGAATTTAGGAGGAAGAGAGACCAGTTGTACTGCTCTCCCTCCGCAACTGCGATTGCAAGCTCCACGACAGCTCCAGTGACTTCTTTAGGTCTGCACTTCATGAGAAGTCTGCCTGCAAGCAGACTGCCTGTAAATCTAAGTGCTTCATCCTCAACTATAGTGAGGTCATAAGCCCGACCTCCTCTTGTCAATTTGTATTTCTGCACCAACTGTGCAGCCAACTTTCTGTCCTTATCTTTACCAACAAAATGAATATTAGGGTCCTTACCAACCTTAGATAGGCCGGTAATACAATGAATCAAGTCGACATTCAAATCGATTGGCCTCCCCAGCCAAAGGTAACCACCATGAACGCAGGATAACAGTGTCTTAACAACTGCATTGACTTCATTGCTACGCCCGAAGTGCGGTAGCTTTAATAGGTTCAAAAGTCCAGGTTTCTCTAAATTTGCCGCAAATTCCTTCGGGACGAATTCATCAACCTTTCTGGTGGGATTATGGACTACTGCCAGATAGCAATCTGGCGCGAACTGAGGATACGTTCTGTAGTCTCCCAGGTTGAAATCAGAAAACTTGACCAGTGGAAGGTGTCCAAGCAGGGACCCTTCTTGTCGCACAACTTCCGCCATTGGAGGCAGCGGAATCGGATATTTTGCATTCTTCGGAATATGCACCTCGGGTGCATCATCTGGACACGGCGGAATGTAATTCACCATAGTGGCCAACGGCTCTGGAACGGGCTCGTCCGGCTGCTGCGGCTGAGACGCCCTTATTCCCGGAGATTGCCTGGGATCAGTCCAACCAGGGTGCGTGTAAGTTGAGGTCGTCACCGGGGTAGTCATGCCGAAATCTAAGCCTTTGCGCTTAAATTGATGAACAATTTCTTCAGTGGACAGGTTCTCCGTCGTGAACCGGTATAGACAACAAGGACTTGAACAGACAAATGGCGGAACAGCGTAGGATACGAACGCTGAAAACAAAGGAAGCAGTCTGCACAACTCAGCTCTGAAAACAATAACTTAGATTCTCAAACAAGACACTATGCAACTTGAGAAAAGTAACCCGAAGATATATGAGTGCGAGGTATTTATAGCTAAAGGCGATAGTAAATGCGGACAAGTGGGGCTACTAGCCGTAGGCGCCTATGTATGAGTTGACAACCCCCCTACCCCCGCGCCTCTGTGGTGCATTAATTGTGATGGACGGGCTCTGACAGCCTTCCGAGAGAAGCTAAAGCTTTCGGCGCATGACATAAATGTGAATCTTAGGGAGATCAAGCCGACTCTGTCAGAGCGGATACAATTAAATGGTGAGCTTATCCTTCATTAATATTCAGATGCGGTTATAGGACTACCGTAATTCAAATCTTCGGCAGGTCATTTCAGCATAGGTAACTGTGCATATAGAGGGGTCCACAACGAGAACTCCTCAAGCAGCAACTTGAAACGGGGAACTCCGCAAGAGCGACAGTTTGATAATCCGAAGAACTTCGCAAGAGCGCAATTAGGGTCGCTCCAAACAAACTTTATTGACATGCGCGGATGTTTCAAGGAACTGCGCGGGAAGCCAGAGACTGAAAGTGTCTCGCGACTTCCGTGTAGACTGTGATAATGCGATGCCTCTTTCAACTACACTGGAAATCTGCACTGCTTTAGCCGACTCCCATTGATCATTGTGGGCAACAATTCTCCATTAAGCTTCGCAAGCTGAACTGCTCCTCCTTCTGTTATCTTTATGACCCAAAAAGGGCCTAACCAATGTACACGAAACTTGCCTGGAAACTTGATGAATTTACTATCATAGAGGAGTACCAAGTCTCCTTCTTGAAAGATTTTATTCTTAATATGCCTATCATGCCAAGCTTTCTGTCTTTCCTTCTGTACTTGTTGATGGAATCCGGCTAAAAGTCTGTCTTCTTCTAAGGCAAGCAATTGTGAGAGTCTTTCACTCATAGTATCAGTATCTGCCATTTCTATGATTTGTGCAATTCTGAAGCTAGGAACAGTGTATTCCATGGGCATAACTGCTTCTTGTCCATACACCAAACTGAAAGGTGTGTGACCTGTTAATTTCTTGCATGTGGTTCTGTAAGCCCATAACACAGCTGTGACTCTAAGGTCCCAATCATCTCTTTGTTGATTACATATCTTCCTCAGGGAATTCTCCAGAATCTTATTGAATGCCTCCACCGTACCATTAGCTTGAGGGTGGTAGGGTATACTCTTATGGTGATTAATGTGGAATTCCTCGGTAAGGGCCTCTATAGTCTCATTCAGGAAATGTGTACCCTGATCACTCATTAGAATTAGTGGACATCCAAATCTAGTGATAATGTTCTCAAAAATGAACTGCGCGGCAGTGACAGCGTCGCAGTTCTTAACTGGCTTCACCTCAGCCCATCTGGTGAGGTATTCAGTAGCTGTGATGATGTATCTTGCGCCGGTTCTTTTTCTTGGTGCGTTGATAGGTCCTACAAAATCAATGGCCCACTTAGCAAAAGCACACAGTGTTATCTGGGGTCTTAGCGGCATTTCATCTCTTCTTGAAGATTTTCCTGTTTGCTGGCACACATCGCAAAATTTACAGAATTCCTTAGTATCCTTGTGCAATGTTGGCCACCAAAGACCTGCGGCTAAGATCTTCTGCGCAGTTGGCTTTCCTGCGAAATGGCCTCCTGTGGTACCTAAGTGCACTTCTGCGATGATGGAATTCTTCTCATGCGGTAGGATACATCTTCACAAGACTTCATCGGGGCCCAGCTTATAGAGCTGGCCAGATATCAAAGTGAAGTCTGCAGATTTGACAACAAGTTGCTTATTCTGCTGGATTGTAAACTCAACTGGCGCTTGCCCGGTAGTGAGAAACTCAAGAATATCGGAATAATACTCATCGGCTGCTTGAACAGAAAACAGCTGCGCATCAGGCAAATTGTCCTCCAGATTTGTAGGTTCCTCCCCTGACTCTATCCTAGATAAATGGTCAGGTCCTGCGTTCAATCTACCTGGCTTCATAATAACCTCAAAATCATACTCCTGGAAAAGCACTAGCCATCTGCAAATTCTTCCCCCTAACACTAGCTTATTGACCAAGTATTTCAAAGCAGAATGGTCAGTATACATTTTAAAATGTGCACCCAATAGGTAGTGTCTAAACTTCTGTAAGGCATACACCATAGCTAATCCTTCTCTTTCTGTAGTGGTGTAGTTCGTCTCGGCTGTAGAGAGTTTTCTGCTAGAGTAAGCAATGGGGTGGTCAATACCTCCTTCTCCCGATTGTGTCAGCACAACCCCCAATGCTATGGAAGAAGCATCTACATGAACATGAAAGGGTTTTCTCCAGTCTGGGAAAACTAGAATAGGCGCAGTGATCATCTTTTCTTTAAGTGTATCCAAGCTCTGTTGGCATTCTTCTGTCCATTGGAATTTCGAATCCTTTTTCAGCAATCTTTCCATAGGCGCAGTTATCTTTGCATAACCTTTGATAAATTTCCTGTAGTACCCTGTATGTCCCAATGTAGTGCGCAATTGTTTGACTGAGTTGGGTGCACGTAAATTAGCAATGATGGAAACCTTTGCAGGATCCATCAGGAGTCCTTGTTTGCATACAATATGACCCAACAAAATACCAAAAGGAGCACAGAAGATACATTTTTTCAAGTTTAGGGAAACTGATACTATCTACATTTTTCTAACATCATCCGCAAGTTCCCTATATGGTTTTTTAGTAAACCAAAGACAGTCCAGTCATCAAAATAGACTTCTAGAAACTTATGAATGAATTCTTTTAAAACAGCAACAACGACTCTAGAGAAGATAGCAAGTGCGTTTTTAAGACCAAAGGGCATTACCGTATAATGGAATGAGCCCCATTCAGTTGCAAAAGTGGTCTTATGGCAGTCTTCTGGATGGATTCTGATCTGATGGTATCCCGAAAAGCCATCAGTGAAGGAGTAAGCCTCTTGTCCTCCAACATTATCAAGCACTTCGTCTGTAAAGGGAGTTGGAAATGGATCATGCGTTGATGCGTCGTTCAGCTTGTGCAAGTCCACGCAGATTCTTATTTCACCTTTTGTCTTCTTCTCTTGTACCACCATAGAACTAATCCAATCACTTTCCTCTACTGGCTCAATAATACCTGCTGCGAACATTTTATCAATTTATTCTCTAACCTTCTCTTTATATCGCTGGTTCAACCTGTACGGGCGCTGTTTTACTGGCTTCGCGTCTGCTTTGAGAGGTATGCGCATAACTCCTAAATCTCCTAATATGCCTTTCATTTCTATGAACTTGGTAGGAAAGATATCCTGGTAGTCACGTAGTAAGTCTGAAATATGGCCAACAGTTTCATCATCCCAATAATCTCCTATAGAAGCAAACTTGGGTTCGGCTTCTGTACCAATGTTAATCTTTTTGAGCTTGATGTGTTCTGTAATGGCAGGGATATCAAGCTGAGGACCTTCAACGATGCGCGTCCCTTCTGATTCTGGAATATTGATGTTGCGAGGATCATCTTCCTCTTCTCCAGCGGTGAAATTATAGCATTCCAGGGCATGTTCTATCTGGACAGCCCAATCTGGTTGGGAATATTCTGGTAATGGACATTGTTCAAATACCTTCTTTCTAATACACTTTAAAGCGTGGTCGATGCTCGGATGTTCTGACTCAAAGCTGAAGGTAAGTTGAAAACTTTCTATCATAAGAGGCCAAGTGGCAGTGCCTCTGCGCAATTCTGTTTCAGTGTACCAGTTCCTTGGAACTGTATCCAACGTGTGGATGAATAGGTGAACCCACTCATCTTCTGGAATATCTGACCATTGCTGAATACATGCTTCAACATGTGACCTGGGGTCACTCTGTCCATCATATTTGCGCAATACTTCTGCTGTAGTTTCCTGAATCTGCGACAGTCTTGCCATGTGTCAATATTGTCTTTATGCGCACCCCACCATCTTGCGGGTGTAGCGCGCAGTGCTATATCCAATGCGTGTATGCGCTGCTCATCTGGGATCTGTTGTTCATATGTATGTATGAATTCACTTACTTTAGTTAAACCATCAAAAATTGGAGTGTCATTCAATTCTGTACCAATCCATCGAATGGATTTAGTCATCATGGCGCAACGCCTTGCAAAAACCTCATGTAAGCGATTCTGCCAGTTTTCCAATCCTGCTTCTGAATCTGATGTGCACGAGATATCACATCGCCAACTGATATGGCCATCCACTGTGGGATTGACATAGTCATTATGACTAGCAGTCATCTGATACAAACTTTCCATGTGGCGCACTTCTTATTCTGCCTGAATGGGTTCAATATACCGTGGTCCTTGAAGTGGATCAAGCGGTGCGATGACCCTGATCTGCTCATCCTCAAAGGTCATCTGTCTTTTCTTCAAATTAATGACAACCAAATTATCAAATGCCCAGTCTATGCCTAAAAGTGTTGGATAAGGTCTACTATCATCCAGAATTTTGATTACTTCAAAGTCTGCAGAACTTCTTACTCCTTCAATATCAATAGGTACATTGGGTAGTCTTCCCAATGGAGAAACTCATTGCTGATTTGCAAGTCTTAGCTGGATAGGAGATCTTGTAAGCTGAGGGATACCCATCTGTTCCCATGTCTGCATGGTGAGAACATTGACTTCTGAGCCTAAATCTAAAATGACTTCGTCCATTTCAAATGCTCCAATCTGCGCTGTGAGCCTCATCTCTTTTCCAGTTCTAGTATGACTCCCAATCTGGTGAACAACACACTGCGGTGTATTCATCAAAGCAGATTGTTGACATTTATCCAATAGGTGTTGAAGTTCCATAGTTGCTTTTTCATTGCGCAACAACTTTAAGCAGTTTCTTAGGAAAGCATGGACACTACCTAGTGTATCCTCCTCATCATCATGCCTTCCAGATGTAGTTGCCTGTTCTTGCACCAGGTTGTCTTATCTTAGCACTTGCGATCTGATATCATTATGTGGAATTGTGACAGAACTTGAAGCTCCCGGGTCTGAGAAATACTCTTGAGCTTGCTTGAATGCTTCTTTTTGCTTCTGCAGGTCCAGCAGGGATGGTTTAATATTAGCGCGGCGCACCCATTGCGTCGCTTGCTTTCCAGTTCCCAACTCTGGCGCACCAGTAGTTGCTCCACTGCACGTCACTATATTAACTGTAGAATCTGGTTCTCTTTTTTCTGCTCCAATTAACTGAATATTCTGATTAACCTGTGGCGTCTTTGCTTGCATCTTAGCCATCAACTGAGGGCATTCTTCAATGACATGATCATAATATTTACAATATCTGCAGATGGTTGTAGGATTTTGGCAATCCCTTGCGTAATGGCCTTGAGCTCGGCAGTTGTAACAAGTGATCTGTCCTCTTCCACGACCAAATCCTGCTGTGCGTCCACGGCCCCTATAATTTCCTCCTCGACCTTCGTGAGCTTGGTCATACTGCGGACCTACCGTGGGTCCTTGTGCCTCTGACTGTACTCTATAAACATCATGTTTCCTTTCCATCATAAGATCATATGCTCTGCAATTATTCTCATCATGGCCTACTGATTTACAGAAATTGCAATATAGATTCTTTGGAGTTTGTACATATTTCTGTAACAAGTGACATTCTTGTGGTCTGTGACCTCTAGTTCTAAAAATTTCACACCAAGGCCCCTGGGCTTGTGGTAAAGGGTTAGGTGCTCCAGTTGCAATATACTCTATGAAAACGGGACAATGGTCCTTTGAATGACCTTGCGCTTTACATTTTGTACACCAAATTTCTTCTTTAACATCCTTTCCTTTCTTAATATCATGGACTTGCAAGGTTAGGTTTGCTAATTGGTTCTGTAACTGCGCAACATCGTTGCTTGTTCCAGCAATTGGTGAAGCTTCTAGTTTCATAGCCATCTCTAGAGATTGTTCCTGAGTAGTGAGATTCTGTTGCATCAGAGGAAGTCTAATGTGTGGAAGCAGCGCAGCAATGAACCATTCCTTATGCTACTGCGGTGCAAACTCAAAGCTTACTTGATCTATCAAGGCTTTGAACTTCTGGTCAAAGTCCCATACTGACTATGTAGGTAGCTGTTTTATGTCTTTGAGCTCGGTTATGCACTGTGATTCTGATTTAGGTTTCTTGAATTCTCTAATCATAGCATTTCTTACATCAGCAAGCGTCCTATTCTGTGCTGCTGAGTATTTCATGAACCAAGTTAAGGCTCTTTCTCTTAATGTGGTTGCTAACTGAACCAGTTTAACAGCATCATCATTAATTTGCTTAATTGTCCAAATGGCTTCACATAGAAACCAGTGTTGCTCAGGGTCTTCTAGCCCTGTTCCTCTAAAAGTTGGTAGCTTCATGTCATCACCCATCCTTCTTGTGCTAGGTTGAGGTGGAGGTGCTGTAGCACTACCTCCGGGATGGTGAAACAAAGGTGGTGCTGAGGTACTAGAAGTACCGTGCGGGCTACTAGAAGGTGTTACTGCAGGGTTATACTGAGCCCCGTCTGGCTTTTGCGGTGTAAAAGGGTGATAAGGGATATGAGCACTCCCTTGTCTCTCTATATGGCTCGCTCTAGGAACTTGACTATCTTCTGGGCTAGACTCAAAAGAATGTTGGTCAAGGCCTACTTTATACCATTTTCCACTACGAGTGCAACCAATAAGTTCAAGATCACTATTAGAATCTGCGGACATTACTTGTCTATGCTATTCATCGGAAGCTATGCATATTTTTCCTTTTTCATATAGCAGCATTTTAATCCATAAGTTCAGAGAATTTAAGAACTTACCCCTGTGTGGTTTGAAGAAGCTCCTCTCAGCTTCGCTGAAGCTCTTTCTCGTATCTACTGCAAACTCGGTGATGAAGCCTTCCAGCAAACTGTTCAACCAAAAGTCTACTGCGCGGGACACAGAATTATCTACCCGCTTCAAAATGCTAACTAGCTCAGGCGTCCAAGCGACGGGTTGATCAACATGCACAGTGGGTCTAGTATCTGCTAGCTTGTCTACCCACGCATGCAACTCAAGTGCAAATGTGACAAAGAAAATTTCGTGAAGGTCAGTATAAATATACTTCTGCAACCAGTCTTCTGTCTGAAGTCTAAAGCTTCTATTTTCTCGTTCAGCGAACTCTCTAGCCTTTGAATCAAACCAATCATGAATTTCTTTAGCTGTAGGATTCCAGTAGCACATTGCCTTCAAAATAATAGGGTTGAAGCCAACGACGAAACCATTTGTTGGCTCCCTTTTTATCTAGGTTGCGCATCAATCTCGCACATCGCCAGAATAATAAGTCTCAAGGCAACGGAACCATTTGTTGGATCCCTTTTTCTCTAGGTTGCACATCAATCTCGCACGTCGCCAGAATAATAAGTCTCAAGGCAACAGAACCATTTGTTGGCTGCTTTTTGGACAGACCCGGGTTTTCGGGATGCGCAGCAACAAAAACCCCTTGGCGCACTGGCCCTCTCGGCAACGAGCTGCACAGCAGCCCGAAGTCTCACCCGAAGTGGCTATGGGGGGGCTAAGGAATCAGGCTTCCTTAACCTAGGCGATGCGGAGACTGCAATCCTCCCCCTCTCTCTTCCGAGAGGATTCCTCAAAGCGGGACGTCTTACTCTTCCACATACGTCTCAGTGAAACAGCGCTGAAACTCACACTTACTAGCCTAGCTACACGGTATCTCCGCTCCTGCGCATGAGGCGAGTACCCACTGCATCCGATACACTGTATCATCTTTGCTTGCACACCCAGCGCAGTAATGCATTCCTTGGCGCTGCGGCGATAGTGCTCTTATCGACTCCTTCGATAGTGCACGAAAATACCTTCTAAGGGAGCTTCTAGGACTTTCTTTATATACTCATTCATAAAGACAACGAAACATTCATGTGAACACAGATAGTAAACTAAAATATGCATTCACACAATCACAGCATCATAACAACGAGAATTATGTAGTTCGCCTCCACGGGGAAATCACATTCACTGGAACGGTTATATTATATTATCTCAAATGGAATTTACACAGTCCTGCTGCACACACAGCTGCAACCTTAGAGCTTTCCAGGAAACTCCACGCACACAGTTGGGAGCCCTTCTCCTAGATCTACTCTCTTCTTCTACAGAGATTACAATGACTCAGACTTCGACTGAGACTGTCTGCAACTCAGTGACTAGCTCTACAACCATCACCTTTCCAACTTATCTAACATCTAAAGGCTAACGTCTAACGTCTAACCTTCTTACATCCAAAACATCTAACCTTCTTCCTTTACAATTGCACATATATATAGGTGGCCCTGAGGGTCGCACCTTTACAAAACTGTGGGCCTTTCCCAGTAGTAATCCCCAAAAACCCTAACCGCGGACATGGCTAGGTGTACTGTAGGCGTCGCTTGCAGTCACGTCGTCGCTTCCTGCAGGCTCCACGATTTTCGGCGCAGATTGCGAGTATGGGTGCCGCTTCATCGTTCACTGCTCCTTGTCCTTCGCCTTCAATGCTTTGGTCCGTTGCTCTTCCTTGATCAGAGCAACCATAACTTCTGTACTTAGCCTTAATGAGGGTAGCCGAGCCCTCTATTCCGTCACTTCATTTATTGTGGTAGCTGAGCTTTCTACTCGGCCACATTCATTCTCCTTTGACGTGTGCGCGCGAGCTCCGCAATTTTCGACCCGTAATCTGCACTAAGCTCGTCCATCTGGCACCGTACTGCGCATTGTTTACTTCTGCCCAAAAATTGGTGCTTATTCAAAATTAGCACTTTCCCTTCAACACTTGTGCTTTTTCCTCAAAATTCGCAGCTTTACCATAGCTGCGGCCTAGGCTCCAACACTTGCCTTTATAGGCTTACAAAACATTGAAATATCTTAACTGATTCAAAACAAACCCCGAATCGTAATGATTGGGCCGCCCGAATCAACAACCATTGATTCTGCCATGTGCGCAGGAAGGAATCGCTTATGCTGGAAGTGCACCATTGGGCCATGGAAACCACCTATTCATCATGCGGATTAGGCTGTTTTGGATTGATTAGGACAGGTAACTGAAACAGGCCCCTTTCATCGTTCTCAAACATGCCATTTATCTATGAAAATATTCATTCCCCGCGACTGTAATTTTCTCTACAAAACTTCCTTAATCTGCAATGACCTCCAGCAATTTCCTTTTCCGCAATCTACAATCCGCCACGTGGCATGTGGGTATTGGAACTTCGACCCCATGCTTTTTTGGAGAATCACTTTTCCACAATCCGCAATCGGCAATGCGGAATGCAGAAACTTACTTTTTCGCCATTTGAAAAACTATCATTCCACAATTCGCAATGCGGATTGCGGAATGCGGAAACTTATCTTTGCGCTGCCTGGAAAATTTCTTTCTGCAATCCGCAATGCGGATGCAGAACTCAGAAACTAGATTGCGGAACGCATTTTCGATCGCAAATCTGATCCCGCCACTCAATCCTGGCCGTCGAATCTCCTTTTGTTGCAGAAGAAGCCTATACTGCTATTTTTTTCCCATTTTCCTATTGCGGCTTGGTCACTTGGCTTGGATTTGCTTGCAACTTAGCCATTTTGGGGTTTCCTGATTCTTTACTTGATTTAACCGGCCAATGGATGACCTTGGGGCTTTGGGTGGGGGCTTTCCTTCACCTTCCCTGGTGGAAACCATAATAAGTGGTAACACCTTGCATAACATGTGCATATTGAAGATGAATTGATCATACTTGTCTTTAAGAAGGTTGATTGTTTTATTTATTTGACTTGTTGGCATGATGACCCAGCCTTAGATAACCTTATCCCGCTACGCATTTACCTTGATTCATCCTTCCATTGGGTTTACATGTGCCTGTGACCTTGGTTTTGGGTTCGGGTACATTACACATGTTTATCCTCCAATAGGACCCTTGGACCAAGAAACTTCAAATTTTAATGGACAGAAGAATCTAGAGGACAATGATATGCAAACCAACCCTAATTTATATAATATATGTCCTACAATAGATTCACATGAAATAATTACCACAATAACAATAGATTAATTAAATAAAAGAATATGTGAGGAAATTACATGATCTGTGAATACATTTGGTTTTTTTGATACACCAAAACATGAATTAGAAGTGAACTATCCTTATAACCTCTTTGAAAAAGAAGAAGAGAATAATAAAAATATGTCTGCAATTGGTGCTCTAGAGTTTCTTGATTTAGAAACATCACCAGCTGAAACTGTAATAGAAAATAAATCAACATTTGTTGAGAAGATGAATGATCTAGCTATTGAATATGTGATTGTGATGATGAGTCTTTTTCTGTTGAAATGAATATTGAACAAAATTCTATCATCTTGATTGATAATTTATTGTCGAATCAGAATTTGACTAGTGTTTCTATTGAACATGCATATTTTGAATTTTTTTTTGAATAATGATGTGGAAACCTCCAATGATTTATCTTCTCGAAATTTGTACTCCTTGTATTCGAATTTATTTGCATATTTTGACTCTAGAAGAGAAATTCAAAATTTTTGTTGGTTTTGATTCTTGTATATTAAACAACAATCAAGGGGAATATGCGAAAATTTATGATGTTCAGTCCAAGGATTCTAAGGAGGAAAAGAATTTTTTCACGAATGTTTTCAATGAAACTCATAGTAATAGTGATCTGATTTATGGTGTAGGACAAAAAGAGGTTATTTATGATAATGCATTGTGTCTTGATGATCATAACGTGGTTGATTTTGAAAAAAATCAAGTTCAAAAAGTCACATTGACAATAATGAGGAGGAACTTCATCGTCCAATGATGGTTATGTCAGGTCTTCATATCATTACTTCACACTCTGAATCTAATGACAAGATAGTCCCCATGACAGCTAATTCTTAGTTTAAATATTATGGTTCAAATGAAGTATTGTATTCATCTTTGGTACTTTCACAAGAATCACATATTGTATTTTCTACTTTTCATGACATTATTGAGGCCTAGTTGGAGATATCATTTTGTCAAAAGTTACCCAGCACAACTTGTACCTAACCCTTTCAGTTGTGAGTGGATTTCAAGCTACTATAATTTTTTTACCATGTATTATGCAATATATCGGTCCTTTAAACCAATGCAGAATTGTGACATTTTTGTGGGACTTGAAATCCTTATATGGCTACACTTGCTCTATGATTTCATGTAAGCTTTGTCAAACCAGTGTAGGTTAGGATAGGTGTAGTATAGGTCTTATTTTCGCTTTTATAATAGGATTTTCGCTAATTTAGTTTACCTTTGAATAATGTTGCTAGATAGTCATTTAAGTTTTATTTTGATAGCTTAGCTCCCCCCTATATTGTCATTATGTTCCTTTCAATATTTGGCAATTGGAGATGATATATTTCTATGAGTCGTTTTAAACTTGGGTTTGGATTGATCTAGGTATTTTTCAAATAAGGCATGTCCAGGGACTTGTTTAATTGAGCTGAAATGTATTAACATTCATGAGGAATCAAAATATACCCTGAAACATTGATACCTCATTCCCACATATCAGTCAAAGAATTAGGGGACGTGTGGAAAAATTGACTACTCCTTAGAAAGGATTAGGGATTTCGGGAATTTAAGAAAGTTTAGTTCAACTTTTTTTGAGTTTGTTGATAGATTGGCTTGAAAAAGGTTTTGGTTTTGATCTTGCATGAAGGAGAATTGGCCATCACAAAGAAAGAAATTTTCTTGATGAATTTTAAAGGGTTGATGGCTCATTGAATGGTTTACATTGAATTTTATGACCATCGCATCGTGAGGGGATAAAGTCGTCAATATACATGGGTGAAAAGATGTAATGACCGTTTTTCAAAATTTAATTAAAATGCCAATTTTTCCACTTTTTCCCCAATTTCGACCTTTGACTAGTTTTACTATTTTGACCTCCAAATCAACCCAAATGCTCCCAAATATTCTGTAGGAGTGTATGAATGGTATTTATACTTGAATATTAGGTTTAGGGATGTTTTATGGCCCTCCAAATACTGTTGCAAACTTGATTTGTGTTCTGATCAATATATGTAATTTTGACTAGTAATTTGTGCATCAAATCCCCCCGGGGTAACCCTGCAAATGGCCTTCCAAATGCCTCCAAACTCCCACGAATTTATGAACATAGGTATGTAATGTGTTAATTATGTGATTAAGGTCTAATATGCACCATTAATTGATTTTTACTACTGTTTTAACTCTCTCACATTCAACAGAAAAAACCCCCAATTCAACCCTTGGGGAAATGGCACTATTTCACCTCTCAATACAAACAAACTGAGTAAAAATGCTTCAAATGCTCAATTACAGTACATGAAACTTGTAGAATATATCCATGGTAGTATATGAATCACAATTATATCAGAGAATCATCCATCCATTCGAAATAATCAACCTTATAGTGTCATACATCAAAGCATTGGGGAAATGGACATTGTTTGCTCATTAATCAATAATTTTGCATACATTCAATGGGTATTTCAACCTGATAGTTTCTGAATATGAAGAACAGAGGATATGAAGCTATTACAATCAGAAAAAATATTATATTAATCTCTCCCAATGAGTGCAAGATCTCACCCAAAGCACAATCCCTCAAGGAGCCCGAATATGCCTTCAAATTTGGAAATGGTGGAGAGAAAGTGCTGCACTAAACCAAACCATGAAACTTCTTGTAGCTACTACCTAAAAATAAAACTCCATTAAAGCACCATGGAAGACCTGAGTGGCCTCTCCAAACACCAACTTGGATGGGAATCTTTCACCCTCGAAATTGGCTAAGGCAAGAAACTAGTCATCCACTAGTTCTCTCTTCACAAATGCAATTTTTCTCAAATCATAAAAAGCCATTCTCATACTTCATTTCTACATTTTATAACCAACATTAGCCTTCTAAGGGTCGAAATCCTCTCAATAGATTCAATAGATTTCCATTTATGAAATATTCCACATTTGCCACTTGTCTCCTAGTTCCAACCTTCCATCTTCTCCCAAATTCGATTTTGAGTCTCTTTGGCTTCTCCAACTCCCATGAGCACCTTCCTTGAGCCTATTTTTGGGGCTGACATGTCATAGTGGTCATATGTCAGAGGTCAAGTCTACAATTTGTCATAGTTGTCATAGATGCTCCATCATTGGTGTCATAGGGGCTAGGGAATCTAGCCCAAGTGTCCACAAACTTCCAATTTGACTCTTTATCTTCCATGGAGGTTACCAATCCTTCCCAATTCAACCTAAGATGCTCAATGACATGTGTTATGACTTACCAACTCACCCAAGAGTGTTCACCTTCCCATTAATTCGAATTTTCAAGAGAGAGACACCATGTATTATGAAAAATCAAGCTAGTGTGGGTCCCACATCCTCCATATGTCTCCAAAACCATTTGCCATCTAAGATTTCTCTTGAATTTCTTTATTCACTCTATTTATTAAATAATTGAACCCTTATAATGTCTAAACATCATTTATTAGCTTCCTTATTACCATTCCACATGTGCCCATCCAACCTAGGAAACTAGTAGGATTGATGGAATTGTCTTACTATGAAATTATTTGAATGGGGCCATTACAAAAGCGGTCATAAAATTTGACATCCCATGGATCATCAATTGGAAATTTTGATCATGCTATTCTCCACACCAAGATCTCTAGATGTCCTAAAAGAGAAATAAGTTGTTGTCAAAGAAGGAAGCTTCATCAGCATATGAAATGATTAAGACAAATGAAGAAAATTAAAAGAAGTTCAATTATTTTCTATTGGAGCCTTGAATTTATCGAATTGGTAAGATGCATGATTAGAGTTGATGTTGAACTTTGGTTGTCATTGATGTCAACTAATGTCAAAGAGGATGTTAACTGATTCAGTTTGAGTCATTGATGTCAATTGAAGTCAAGTGGAATCAATATTCCCATTCCATCTTGAAGAAGTATTTGAAAATCCACATTGAATAGGTATATGCGCAAGCAAGATGATAAAGCACATGGATGCAAGTGTGAAGAAGTATATCTAGAACTTACATCTAGTACAAAGAAGTGTGTCCAGGGGTACATCATGCATATCCAGTTTGAAGAAGCACATAAGGCACATGTACTTGAGTAGGTCACAAGTCCATCCAGTCATAGTCCTTGAAGGTACAAGATAAAGGGTTGGTTGAACAAAAGGTTGAAGAATGCGCAAGCAAGCCAAAGAATTCATGGGACAAAGTCTAGTATGTGCAAGCAAACCAGAGGATATTCTAGTGTGTGAAAGCAAGTCAAGTGGAGTGCAAAATCAACATGGTCGAACAAGATATGGTTGAGAAATTATGCAAGTCCTGAAAGCATGCAAGTCATCACCAATTAGAAGAATATTTATGTTGTTGGAGCACGCACAAGTTCCAAGAAGGGTGTAACGATTGAAGTTAGTATATGAGAAAATTCCACATCCGACGACACACCAAGTATGCAAGTCCCACAAGTGATGGTACCACAAGGGTCAAAGCTCCACCAAGTCAAAGATCACATATGCACAAGCTCAACAAAGCATTGATACATCAAGTGTGCAAGACCCACAAGTAATGGTACCACAAGGATGAAAGTCCCAACAAGTCGAGGACCATGTATGCGCAGAACCCATAAAGAAAGGACACATCAATGACGCAGAACATGACATGTAGTAGAAGCATAATCCATGAAGTAAAGAAGAAGGAATGCCACAACCAACTTGTGGACATACAATCCATGCAGGATATGTATAAATGAGGAAGCAAGTTGGAGACTTGAAGTAAGCTTGATGGTGAGGTTGGCGAGATTCTAAGTGGAAGATATAGATTTATATTCGGGGCATCAAGGGCTCAAGTTACAGAACAATATGATCTAGCGAAGAGTCGAGTGCGCACATACAAAAGAATGGTATAGTTGAAGGTGCGTAGAATAATGTTGTAGATCTGTGACAGATGTACAAATACTAAAAGGAAAAATTACAAAAGTATGCGCAAGTGCATGAGGATTGAATGACAATATTGCAGGAAACACACAGACAAACACATATGTGTTAAGAAAGAATCGCGGAGACATAACTAGATTATATCATAAGATGCATAGAAGTTTGGCTAATGCACGAAGGTTGAAGTGAAAGTGTGCGAAGTAAAGTAGTCCATCTGATGCGTGACGACAAAGAAACAACATAATCTAGTATGTGCGTCATGATGAGGATGATCTAAGGCAAGTGCGTTAAATCGAAAGGAAAAACCATATGATGCACAACATGTCGCATATTTTCTGAAAGACTGTGGCACATAAACCAAAATGACACATCTCAGTAAGTGCATAGTTACATCTAATACTGGTGCTCAATCTCAGAATAGCAAGCTATCAATTGAAGAACAATATTAGTTGGCGAGTAAAGTAGCACATAAGCAGAATGGAAGAGTGAACCTTGGTGCAAACTACAACATCTATTGAATTAGCACACAATACATGAAGTGAGTCATCAGCAGAAGTGAAGAATTTAGTGGAATGAGAAGTCAAGTGATGTATGGAGGGAAGTAACAGCAATATGACTGCATACAGAGGATGCGCACATCAAAACTAATATCAAATTATCATAAGTGTACGCGTGCCAAAAGTAATGTAAGGCAATTTTGTCTATCTAGGCGAAAGGATGGGGCAAGGAGAAAGAGGTTGTAGCCTCCTTCCAGTTGGTGCTGGAGAACACGAGGAATAGTTGCTTCCTTCAAGTTAGTGCCTGTAAAACCAGGGGGTCATTACCTCCTACCAGTTGGTGTTGGTAAACATAGGAATTCAGTGCTTCCTCGAATGTAATCTTTTCATCACAAAGGAGCATTCTGTTGTTTTCTCCCATTTGGGTTTCCATGTAAATTATGTGTGTTATGTGTTCTTTGTCTTGGTGCATATGTGGATGAATGTTTTATTTATGCATAATTGAATATAAAGATTAAGTTAATACTAATATGTTAAAGAAGGTAAAAACTGCTCATATCCGCACTAATATTAATTCACCCCCCCCCTTAGTATAATTGTCCTGTCAACTCAAGCAATAAGTTATGTCTAGTGTTGCATGTCGAATGGTACAAGCAAAGCAGACGAATTTTACAATTAGTTTGGAGAACAATTAGGTAGTAAGGAAACATCTTTGTGTGAAAAGTAACTTACCTTCATTATGTTTTATCATTTCATCCTGGGAAAATGATGAATTACAAATCCTAGACCTAGCTTTTATCAATTGAATTTCATATTTTCTTGAGGATGAAATGAATAATTGGGTTTGGAATGTTTCATCTGCTGACAAGGTAACTTTTTATGTGGAACTTTATTATCCATAATGATTAAAAAGTGAGAACAACAGGAGTTTATTTGAATAATTTTCTTTATTTTTCTTATGTTGGCATTACTCTCACCTTGCATTTGTTTTGAAAGGTATACAATGTACATAGGATGAAGATGCACTATCTGGTCAAAAATTAAGGATATGTCTTAATCAACATGTGAACACTTAGGAAAGTATTCAATAACATGTCATTTAGCATACCAAAACTGATAGTATGTTGTTTTCTTCATAATTTCAAAGTTTTTGGGTAATCTTGATTCTTGAAGCGGTATGATTCCTGATTTTTGCAATTTTAATAAATCAGAACTTTCAATAAAACAAATGGCAATCTAATAGAAAGTATCACTTGAAACATCATTGGTTTCATGTGCACATTCCTTGGTATATGCTCTATAAATAATGATATTGAATCTTCTCTTAGTTTTCTCTATAAGTATCTTGGCCTATCACATCATTCATTTACCCTAGCAACTAGTTCATCTTGATCCCATTAAGTGAGCTTGATTCATTTCCTATTAATACAACTCTAAGCTTAGAATTACCAGAATATCAAATTAAGAGGTGATTGAAGCTTGCATTATAAGATGGAGAACCAACTATATGCAAGGTGGTCGTACAAAGGAGGGAAGTATGAGTAGCAAGTGATTTGGGAAGAATGTTGAATCATGAATCAACTTGGGCATTAGAATGTCGGAATAGGTGATGCTTGTAACTGGCTTGATGTGTTTCCTAAGTTTTTTACCTTTAAATAACACTTGCAATATTTCATGTTGTTTGGAGTTGGTTTTAGTGATCTAACCTTGACCTTGCTTCCAGTCCTCTTGATTGTGACTCCTATTTTGAAAGAGAATTTGAAAATATTGAGTTTATACAACTACAATTCTCAACTGAGCTTTAAGATGAAGTTTTTGGTCTGCTTTTGATTTTTCTTATTTATAACCAGTGATTTTAATGGATTTTATCTCTCCCATTTGGTGCAGTCATTCCTTTTGATGGGTTGCTTCGATTGTACATGTTATGTTCTATTACCTTCTATTTTTCTTAGGATTCACTGCTCAAACTTATAAGTCAAAACCTTTGGCAACAAGGTTCATTCAAAACCCACGACTTAGTCTGTTGGGGGTATCAAAATTTAGGTTTTGCACAATGGTACCATTGGGAAGACACATATCATATTTGATTTACACCGAAGCATTTCGTTTAAGCATCCTTACAAGTTATTCACAAGTTTATAGTAGGATCCTTGTCATGGTGGAACACTAATTGATCTGGATTTATATGAGAATGAAATGAAAGAGCATATATAGAACCATATACACAGATATATTGCAAGGAACACAATGATACAATAAACTTGGATTCTATTAAATGAATGAAGCATAAAATATTGTAAAATAAAAGTAGTTAGAATGGTGGTAGCTATATCTCTGAGAAGAGATGTGGAGGCTACGCTCATTTGTGACATGTTGATTACAAAAGGAGACAAAAGGGCCTTTTATCATAAGCATGAGGTTGAAAACCTCAACATCCAAAAAACCTAACCCTAGGAGATGGTTCGTAAACAACTTTGTGGGACCTGAGGTGGTCAGTTGAGGTGTCGATTGATACCAGAATCTTCCTCATCAAAATTTTACATTCCGGCAACGCGCATGTAAAGAGGAATCCCAATTTTCGCTGCCAGAATGCTCACAAGTATTTTCACCAAAGTGATCCCCCTGGAGTCTTCATTCTTTTCAATATCCTGCATCAAATTTGCCCCATCTTCCAAAATTCCATCAAATTTGCCAAGATTTATGCTATTAAAGTTTGATCACATGAATTGTTGACCTATTCACTTTTTCTTCCTAAAATAATAGTTTTTATTTTAAAAAATAATTTTATTTCGAAAAGTGAAATTATTATTTAATTTTTTTATTAAAAATAAAAATTATTATTTTATCAAACCTATTGTTTTTACCCACCCATGAGCTTTTTCATGTTACGTTTCTATAAAAGGATAAAGTTTGGTTCTGTAAAAATGTATTTGGTCTTCATTCAATTTCATATTAAGTCCCCACCAACCGCCACTCTTAAAGCACTCACACCATACTCCAAGTCTCAAGCAACAACTCATGGTTCAAAACTTTTTCCCAACGTGTCGAAATATCCTGGAGAAAATTGTGAATATAAAGGCTTTTACATTATTTACATTTTTTATGTGGGATATGCCCCATGCTTTTCAACCATCCAATATCAAGCACCTATGACCAAATACTGAGAATGAACCAAATGTTTTGCATTGAGGAAAGAATATCTATGGGTTTCAAGTGCCACCCCTGAACCATAGTTTATCCACCGATAGCTCACGGAACCATCATCTAGGTATTAAACGGAGTCCAAAAAAATCAGCGTGCCAACAAGGGGGGGGGTGTCCACTTGACACCAACACTAAATGAAAATCCAATTTCAAGTGCCGAGAAGGTTTCTTCTATTCCAAAGGTCAATGCTAACAAATAAAGAACAGTGACCAAGTGTGAAGTTGCATGCCCAGATATGATCCAAGTGTCAAAGGAAAGTGTGCCTAAACCTTAGAAACCCGACTGTCAAAAACATCATATAGCATCGAAGTCAAATGGAGGAACATCCAAATGAGGCCCACAGGTCATATAGTGTGCCCAACTGTCATAGAAAAACGTTTGATAGGCATTTGGGATAAAGACAAATATAGGAGAAGCATTTTGGAAAATAAGGCTTTGGAGATGCACAGAGTATTTAGCACAGCATTTACTTCTACAACCTCCACGACAACAATTCAAATGTTTTAGTAGAAGTCCCAAATGGAAGAGGCTCGAACTAACATTAAATCTTTGAGGAATTTCATCTTACAGCAAGCTATGACATTTAGTTCGGAGATGGAGCATTGCAATAAGGTGGTTTTGGTCATGTTCAGAGAAGCAATATAATAAAATATGGAGGGTTCTCAGCTTGTGGTTCGATATATGAAGCTTGGAATGATTTTGGCCATGATAATTTTGTCTAAATTGCTGCAATTGCATTTGTTTTCCATTTGAATAGGGTTGACTATATTAATCATGAATGTTTTGAGGAAAGAGCTACATTTGTGCAGTCAACATCAAATCTGCTAAAACATATTCATTTCCCTATATTTTTCTCGATGCTATAGTTATAAATTCAAAGAGTATCAACATTTAATTGAAATGGTTTTAGGATTTCCAAGCACAAGATCTACACACAAAAGGTTGTTCCAGATTTGAAGGATCGATCCAGTATTTCCAGGCAACTCATTGGAATTCAAATCATGTAGATGGAAGATCATGTTAAGGGAAGAGTATGTCTCGAATATTCTTGATGAAAGATCAGTTCCAGATTTCCAAGTAATCAATTAGATGGGCAGTCATCTACCATATGGCATGATTTCAAGAAATCAAATCAAGCAATTTTAGATTTTTTTTGGGTCAGCATTTCCGAAAGAGAAATCAATGGTCAATATAGTCGGTTTAGTCATCAACCAAATCAGTTTCAGATCGAAATATTAGAATTTCCTTTTCAATTATTTGAAAGGGATTAAAGGGTCAACATCCGTGACTACTTTTCCATGCAGAGGATTGGAGTAATCCTCGAATTTAAAGGAATCATCTTCAGTTGTATCATATTTCTTGTGACATATCATACGTTGTTTTTATTTTTAGTTTATTAATCAAATTTATTCCGAGAGGTTTGTAACAACCTAGATTCTATATTCTCTATAAATTGTAAGACTTTGAATCTAACAAGGGTTC